>JAOTQQ010000001.1:53940192-53960140 GCA_026546715.1 Gallinago undulata
TGTCTCAACCCGCGAGTTTTTGCCTTTTTCTTTCGATTTTCCCCTCCTGGCCGCAGCGGCGGTTAGCGCCCTGGTGGGTGCGCGTGCCTGCCACGTGGTCTTTTGTTGCCGTTGGAGGCTAAACCACGACACTGGCTCATGGTGTAGCCCACAGGGAATAGGTCAACTTTCTGGTTTTTTTCTCTCTGTCTTTCCCTTGTGCTGGTAGAAGGCCAAAAGGCAGGGAGAAATCAAGGATACCATGAAGATTCAAGGATTCAGCTTTTCAATAAGTGTTCTGACCTGAATGGACCATCAGACTTTTTTTGTGCCACTCCACATACGCACAGGCTGCAGTATTTCTCCCAGAAACTGGATTAAGGTTTGTTTGCTCTCAACTCATGGAACGTCAATTTGAATTTAAACTAGATTCTGTGTCAGGTGAGTTTGCTTCTAGAGATCCTATTTTTAGGAGGGCATGACCATACAGGACAAATAGTAGGTGCAAAGTAGAGTCTTAGCCAGGCCCTTTCAACATCCCATCCAAATGCATGTAGGCTTTTGCCTACATGCCCACTGAGGTCCTTACTGCCTGAGTTACCTAGAATTAAATTGCACTTATGGTGTACAGACTTTATACTTCTCATAATCCATCCTTGGTCTTTCCCTCATAGTCTCGACTTCAGTCTCTTTGTGCAAGAGTCTTTATAAAAACAGAATCCTTCCTTGTTAGAAATAGAATATTCCATCCAAGAAAAGGCATTTACATGTGGGAGGCTTGAGGAATGGAAGAGGCAATGGCATCACGTTTCTTACCTCTCTTTCCAGGCACCATCAACAAACGTCCTTACAGCAAAGCAACCTTCAACCTTCACTTGTATAAATCCACAGGGCTTATAAACTGTTTATTAAGTTCTCATCATGGACACACTTCTCTCTTTCCCACTAGCCACAAGTGATCTCACGCAGCCAGCTTATGTTGGACTGCTGACACTTTTGGAGCAGCAGCTCCTTTTTGTTCATGGTGAAGAAGTAGTTCAGCATGACAGACCCTGAATCTGACAAAATCTGAATCTAAGAACCTGCATCTAAGAAATCCAGGTGCTGCCAAAAGCCATAAAAGCATGTCTCAAGAATGACACAAGAGCTTAAGATGTATAAAGACACTAAATAGGAGGGCAGGTACAGAAAAGGTTTTCTGAGCTTTTGGGCCTACCAAGTTGGGGAATTTACTTTGAGAGAAGATCTGTGGATGAAAACATTATCCTACACTGTGTATGTACATCTCTGGGAATCGATCCTAAACATATTTTTTGAGTGAAAGAGTATAACCCGGCTGACAACTATGCAATTCTGCCACTGGCTCTTGGTGACAATCAACTATCTGGGTTCCTGGGATTCCTAGAAGAAATCCAGGTAAAGTAGCTTGCTTCCCAGTATCTGTGCTGTCCTAACACCTGTCCTTTCGTAGGATCTTAGTTTACAATGCTGACAGTCATCCAGTCTTATACTTACAATTATCAGCAAGATAAAGTAGATAAAATTGTAGAAGGAATGGGCATCCATCACGTAGTACATGATCTCCACCCACCCTTCTAGTGTGATCACCTGCAAAGACAAACAACAACAAGAGAAACAGGCAGAAAGTGGGCTTCCAGAGTTCACTCCTCAGTGGATACAGGCAGATACTGGCAGAGCTCTTACAACCCAAGGAAGGTGAGAAACAATAATTCATTTTAAGGAGGCCAAATTTCCATTCCAGGAAATCAGCGTGGTACTGCTTGGTGGCACTGGCATATTGTCAAAGCCTGTGAGATCATGCTAGTCCACAGCAGGAATATTTCATTAAAATAGTTCATTTCCCTGGATCACAGCAGGGGAAAACCCGCAGGACGTTTCTGTGCCCCTTGGACTGGACAACACGTACAGCTGGCAGAAAAGAAAAAAGAGATGGATTTTAGCTCCCATCTACAACACGTGCTGGAAATTAAAAATAAATAGACTATTTTGCTGTAGTGGTCTGGATTGAAGGTAAAACTGGTACAAGTCACCCTGAAGTATGTAGCTCATTTCAACAAAAGCCTGGAACAGATCTATGTCCCAGGAACACTGCTTGCACTGTGCTTGGTCTCTCTTGCCAGAGTAGTTACAAGGCCCTTCTCTCTGCAGCTGTGTCACACCCTGCAGAAACCATCATGGGAGCAAAGAAAGAGACTGAGTTGGAAAAAAAGAAAAATGGATTGAGCCTTGTTAGGAGGCTAGCTCAGTCTTACCTGAAATATCACAATCCAGGCATACCCAATGTTGTCAAAGTTGATGGCACCCTTGTGCGGGTTGGCATTGCCTGTACGGCACACGTTGTAGTACTGGTTCCAGTTGACACACATGCCACTGATGTTGAACTCTTGACGGACCGAGTTGTAGTAATAATAATCGTCCTTGTCCAAGCAACATTCATGGCCCCGCTCCTTCAGTGGGGGTATCTCATGACAGCCCATAATTCCATTGTCTCCTGACAATGAGCAGATAAAGGGCATCTCATCATCTTCCTCGGGCTGGTAATAAGGGGGCAGGACAATGTCACCTTGTCTGTAAGGATAGAAAACCCACAGTTATAAAGTTTCTCAAGAGACTATTTCCCATCAGTGACACTGACTGGTAACTCTCATGCTGACATAGAGACTGCACTGGGTAAGGGATTTTCAGGTTTATTGCCCCAGGAGAAGGGAAGGGAAGACAGGGCTCCTGAAAAACAGGAAATTTCCAGGGTGAGTTCCTAGTTTTCATAGCTTTGCCCCCCCCCAAGCCAAATTACACAACCTGCTTTCATGTTGACAAAGAAAAGCTGGAATGCAGAGATTTGCATTCTGATCACTCTCCCCATTAGCATCAAAGCTAAATAAGATGCAATGTTATTAAGGAAGTTCATCAGGCTTCGCTGTGATGTGCTCATGTATGTAACCGCTGATGGACATGTTTTATAACATTTGGCAGTGAACCTTCTGTACTTCTAAAAAAAAAATAAAATCCAGTTCATGCATAATTAAGGTTGCATGGCTAAGCCTTAAAGCCAGGAAATGCAAAGTTAAAATTGATTTAACCTTAACTTTGACTCCTCCTTGACAGTTGGCATTATGGGTGCAATGTTTCATGACAAGTTCACATGCTTTTTTCCAAATAATGCAAGCACCTTCCAAATGCATGAATAATTAAAATCATCTATGCTTGCCTAGCTGGAGATGAGCTAATGATGAGGAAAGTGAAAGATGGAGATTTAAAATTTTCCATTAAACTTTATCTGGTGCATTCTTTGCAGTGCTACAATACACAGCTTTCACCATCGTATGAATGCAGACTTTTTCACTACGTACCATTGGAAGAGGTCAGGTGTTGATGAAAAAGAAAAGAAGTCCTCTGATTCTAAACTAAGTGGGACTAAACCAAAAAGATCTGCCATTACATCCACGTCATTGGTGAACTGGGTGCCTGCAAACTTAATTTCTCTAGTAATGGTCAGCCAAAGGTTTTCTAATATCTCTTACTTTGCAGGCTATGGCCCTGATTCACTTCTCAGTTACATCAACTCTGCATGGATGTAATTACAGTCATTTCAGTAGTACTACTCCTAATTTGCATAAAGGACAATCATCATAAACATTTGTTTTTCCCCAAGGAATATATAAACACAGTAAATGGCAGCTTTAAGCAGCTCCTACTCTCCAACCCCACTCATGTTCTGTAGATTGTATTTTCACACTTATTTTTTTCCAATTGAGATGATCTAAAGCTTCAGAATTGTTTAATCAGTCTAAATTGATCTACAGCTTTAAGGTTTTTTTAAGCAGTCTAAACTGACAGGACGCCTGAGATTAGCATATAGTCTTAAGACGTTTTAAAGCCTGAGATCTGCTAAAGCCAGAAAGTCAACAGGAGGAGCTGCGCCCTGGACGCGGTGCTCTGCTCCCCGGGAAGATAATTGGAGAACTGGCAGGAGATTTTCCACCCCACTGCCTCTGGGGAGGAGGAGAGCCATGATCTGCAGGCCCCCTAAGAATAAACTTCAGATACCTGTAATTGACCCCTGTGTGGCTCCAGGCTCTTTGCCAGAACTGTGCACGCATTTCCGCCTTTTTTTTTTTTTGTCCCATTCAAGCAGCCATTTTTCTCTTTCAGGTGCTCTCACTT
The DNA here is from genome assembly GCA_026546715.1 of Gallinago undulata. Lineage (NCBI taxonomy): Eukaryota > Metazoa > Chordata > Aves > Charadriiformes > Scolopacidae > Gallinago > Gallinago undulata. Next base: position 53,944,357 of record JAOTQQ010000001.1, read on the forward strand.
CTACCAACTCAGCTGTAGGTCACCTCTCCCAGCAGCTCTCAGTCCCCTCTCCATGGGACCTCCCATGGGCAGTTCTTCTCCTGATATTTGTTATGTCCCTCCAAAGCCTCTGGAAGTAACGCACTACTGTCCAAACAGTGATCTCAGCTCCACCTCAAACTGGTGCCAACAGTGTCCCTGGTAGCATCAGGCAGCACTATGGTTTTCCATTAAGACTCATCTTGGTTTTTTGAAGAGGGAGAAAGTCCAGGAGAAAGACAGTGTTGCTGGTGTTTCAGAGTGTCAACTATTTCTGGGAGTAGGAGCAGCATTTTGAATCCCTGGACATGGCCAGAGGAGGCAGCTACACCAAATGAGCCCAGGCATCTCTGGACCATGAAAACAGACTAAAAACAGCTGCCTTTGCCCTCCCTCTCCTTCCAGTCACTGCAAGACATGGCCAATGCTCTGAATGGTATCAACATACAGCCATTTAGAGTAAGAAATACATAGAGAGAGAGGCAGCAGAGTACAGCAGAGCAGGGAAGAGGAAAGAAAAATGCCCCTGGAAGAAAGGAAAGGGACACTGTCTCCCAAGCACTCACATTGTGAAGTTTTCCTCCATGAAGCAGCGGTTGCGGAGCAGCCCAGCCCACAGCTGCACCCCAATGATGCCGAAGATGAAGAAGACAAAGAAGCAGAGAAGAAGGACGTTCCCCAGCATGGGCAAGGTGTCCAGGAGCAAGTTCACAAGGATGCGCATGCCTGCAGGGGGAGAAGAGAGCCAGAAGGAGCAAGTGTGGGATGGAGGAACAGAAGGGGGAAAAAGGAAGGGAAGAAGAGAGAATAGAAAGAAAAATTCAGGAGACATAAAAAAAGCCACATGAAGATAAAAGCAGACTGTCGGAAATTAATTACTGCCCAAACCAGGTTAGATTTATGATCATTGCCCTTTCTTGTCCTAACCTCTACTGACAGGCAGCCAGCAGAGCTGCTGTGATGCCGTGATCTCTTAACCCTAGGCCTCCATCTGCAGCAGCGAGAAGAAAAGGGAATGAGACTTCTGTTACCATCAGCTATCCGATAGCCCTCCCTCCCCCTTCCCTGCAGAAAGGCAATAGAGTGAAAACTCTGCCCCAAAGGTGCACAGCAGCTCAACCGCCCCATCCTCAGACAGCTCAGACTGAAAGTTGTCCCAGTTTCATGACTGCACGCTGCAAACCATGAGAACTGCATTGACAGCCCAAGGCCAGCCTGCCCAGCAGGATGAGTTTTTCCAGCACGCACAAACAACTGGCATAAATTGGTCTTCTCAGTGACAGTCTCATGAGGGGACAGCCATGGAGACCACACTTCTCTCTTGTCTAGTCCTCCATCACCAACAGGGCTGGAGCACACAGGTAAAGGGCACAGCCTGAAATGCTGTTGGCATAGCACCTCTGTCTCTTTGTTTTTCCTTTTTTTTTTTTGTTCTAATTACCTAATGAATTCTTTCTGTGGTTTTATTTCTCCCTGATTCTTGAGCTCACAGTCACAGGTAGGGGTAAAGACTGGCTCGTTTCTTCGTGGAGCTAATGACTACTCCTCTGCTCCCTAGGGAAGGTGAAAGTCTAGAAATCCTTCTGAGCACCACTGTACCACCTTTACCCCTGCACACACCTCATCTGGTTCTTTCTCCTTGCCTCCATGGAGGTTTCTCCCCCAGGGGCTCAGGGAGTTCCTTCACTGAAGGTGTTCCATGTAGGCCAGCAAATAATTAGCTAATTAGGTATTTATAACCAGTTCATTATTTCAGATGACGGTGGAAGGGGAAAAAGGAGGGGAAGATGAGATTAGGATTCTCTGACAGCCCTTTGAGGCTCAAGTTAATCCCTCTTGTGTGCCCAGCGTCAAGTAATTAGTCACACGATGCTGTGCACCAGGCTCTATCTCTATTCCCCAGGCTGCTCACGGTGCGGAGAGGGGAGAGAAGCGGTGCCTGTGGGGGGCATGCAGGCCTGGGGTGCACACACAGTGAAAGGGAGGGAGAAAGGTGCCTGGTGTGGAGCATCGCACGGGTTTAACTCGGGAGGGAATGTTTCAGGGACAGATGTGGGTGGGAGAGACAGAAGTAGCATTTACAGGTAGGTGATGTGTGGGGAGAAGAAAATGCTTAAAGGATGGCTGCATGGGATCATGAAGGATAAGGAATGATGGCATTAGCTCTAAGGCCAGGCTGTGGAGCAGCAGCTAAACCCTGCTCGCCTGACTGCCCAGCTGTATCACTGGTCACCAGTTAAGGCCGTGTCCAGACAGTACATCAGTAACTCAGCAGTGCAGGGGTGCAGCTCCAGCCACTCACTGGGGATCGTGGACATGCTGTGAGTCACTGATAGCTTTCTGATCTGTCACCTCACAAAGCCCAACAGCATAGCCACAGTGCCCTGCTGCCTGTCACTGTGACCTGCCAGGCTCTGGAGCAATGCTGGGGACAACACTTTGGCTTTAAGGCCACACACCCTCACTGCAGTGCAGCCTGTTCCCAGCATTAACGCTGCTTCACAGCACGAGATCAGTAGTTCCCATAAACTGTCCTGGTCAGTACATTAAGGAGAGCCAAGTGACATGGGAAGCTGTGCCATCAGCACTGCAAGAGAGGGTGATGGTTTTCAGATCAATTGATACTAGCTTCATCTCAGAACAGAGGAAATGGGAAGAACGAGACTGCCCTTATGCTGAAACACAGAACAGATAGAACAGACATTCCCACCAGACAACACACTCGTTAAGCCAGAATTTGCAAAAATTGGTTTTTGCCATGTTCCAATAGAAGACAGGTGACTTCCATTTCTAAATCCAAATGAAACCAAATTTTTACTTTTAAAAAATCTCCCAACTGAATAGTCATCCATGTCTGCCCATTGACGCTGACTGCAGATATGAGATTGGCTCTTCCAAAAGCAAGAACACCAAAGCTATACCTATCCAAACATCAATTGTAATTCTCCTACGGGCCAACCACCTCTAAAATAAATTCATCGCTTTACTTTGTGCAAAGTAAAGCTTTTTTGCTTCCTGCACTAAACTGCAAAGCAATTGCTTTGGGAACCCACTTTTCACCAGAGGCATCAGTTTTCCATCAAATGGACCTCCTCTGCTGAGTTCACTCAGTAAGTGCAGGTACTTCAACTACTACTTCCACGTGGAAGAAAGGCACACTATAAATACAAGCTCGGTACCTTTGTTCTCTCCACTGTTAGACTCCCCTGCTGCCTGCAATACTCATGCCAGAGTCCCTGAGCCCCGTCCTCTGCTATAGCATCTTGCCAGTTTCCCTCCTGCACCTGTGCCAGCCCCTATGGGCAATCTAGGGGGAAGCCCTCGTAGCCTCCCCATTCCCTCCTGAGCCAGCAGCCCTGTATGGGTCTGTTCACGTCCAGGGCTTTGCAGTCCCCTGGACCCAGGAAGGGATGGGTTGGTCTAGCAGCCACGCTAAGGCGTCTGCTGCACACCTCCAGGGAAGGACCCTCACTGCCAGATGTGTGAATGCTTTCATGGGCAGGAGGAAATGAGCGCCACTCAGGAAGGACCCACAGAGTGTTTTGGGGTCTGCACAGCCTGACTGGAAGCAGGTTGCAAACAGTCCCTGGTTGCTTATGAGGTGTAGAGGAGAAAGAGGGAGAAGGGCTGAAAAGCCTAAGGATCGAGGGTGATGACTTACTGCAGATCCTGGTGGCTGAAGTAACAAGGTCTCTAAAGCAGCTCCAGGGCAATGGAAATGGGCAGATATCTTGTTTGTCAGTGAAGCTTTGGGAGCAGCCTGCCCTGGAGAAAGCCTCGCTTTTCCAGCCTTTGCTGGACAAGCCCTCATCCGCAGCAACACCAGTGCATAGAATCATAGAATAGTTTGGGTTGGAAGGGACCTTAAAGATCATGGAGTTTCAACTCCCCTGCCATGGGCAGGGACACCTCCCACTAGACCATGTTGCTCAAAGCCCCAACCAGCCTGGCCTTGAAATCTTCCATGACTACTTCTTGAAGGCGCTGGAAAGCTGGTTCTTTGGCAAAACGGTCCTGCACCTTCCTTCCCACCTCCCACTGCCTCTGCCTGCCTCTCTGCTCCTTTACTTTTCTCTCACTGTGCCTACATCTCCTCTCTGCCTCTGCACAGCTCCACAGTGTATGTCCACTCATCTCCTTGCCTCCCTCCCCACTGCTGCCTTTCCCCACGTCCCCATTTGTTCTTTACCATTGGCAGAGCAGAAGCCATGCTGGCTCACAGCAAGGAGGGAATATAAAAGGGACAATGACCTTTTCTGAAGCAGCCTTTGAAAAAAGGAGACATTCCTTGAGAACAGAAAGGAAAAGGGGCTGGGCAGTCTGGAGGAAAAGTAGAGAGGGAGACCATTGATGAAGCAACATTCAGCAACCAACCAGACTCCCAGGGCACCAAAAATGAAAAGGTTTTGCTCTTCAAGGGGAAGAAAAGCTAGAAACATGAAATATTCATGAGTGCCGGGTGTGGGCTCTGAAAGGTCTTTTCTCTTCCCCACTCACCCTCACACGGAGATCGGGGGAAAGGAGGAAACAAAATGGCATCGGCTGTGGGCATCCAAGGAAGGATCCTCACTGGAGAGACAATGCTCAGATAATTCTCTGCTGCTCACCCATGCCCTTGGGCAAGGGGTGGGGAAGGGTGCTTGATGAGACCTCGCTGGCAGAGCTAATCCTGGTAGGGTATCCTGCAGAAGAAAAACCACAAGCACAAACGCTTGTGTTCACTGCTCCAACACGGCAGCAGATGTCAAGGGGAAAGCACATCGCAGGGATAAGAAGCAGCAGGAGGGAGGAAGGACTGCTAGGGAGCGAGCTGTCAGAAGGATACAGAGGGCTGAGCAAAGCCAAAAGATGAAGCAAAGTAGCTGAACTGCCTCCTGGGTTTGGGCAGAGCAAATCTCTGTCTTGCCCCGGCAGCATCCATTGGCCCTTCCTGACAAACTCTGCAGTGACCACAGCTCCCTCCAGACACTTGCCATCAACCCTGATTAGCCTGGCCGTCACAGCAAAGCAGACTCACCCAGCGTGTCCCAGCCCCGGGGAAAGCTTCGCAGCGGCAGTGAGCAGCTGGGACAGGGCTGGGGTGGAGGTGACCTCTGGGCAGCCAGAGCTGGCCATGCAGTGCAGGTGTGCCCAGCGGCTTATCACCCCTCCTCCCGCTCAGCATCCTTCTGTCACTTTGCCTTCTCTCCACCCACCTCTTTCCAAGAGTGAGGACCAACACCTGAGCTGATTCAGTCCCTAGCCCTAATCACCCTGTGATCTGAAAGAGGACTGGCTCAGGAGAGGGTGAGAAACCCTGTTCTTTCTGGTTTCGTCTATCTCACTCACCTCTGAGGCTTTTGAATCCTCCCCAGCATTTCAGAGAGTGACAAAGCTAACGTGTGGTTAGAGAAAACCACGTGGAAGAGAACATAAGTCTCAGCACCCATCTTATCTGCAACATGGGCCAAGCCACCAATTGTCATTTTAACTGGAGCAAAAGCAAATCTCTTCCCCATCAGCATTTGTGACTGTAGCTGGCAGGACATTTTGCAGAGTGCAGAGACCAAAAGCATCGTTCTGTCCCTCAGCCAGGCCACTTGTCCAAGCTCACCTTCTTTCCTTCCTCCCCTACCCCAGGACACATGGCAGCCCATCCAGCTCGCACGAGGTTGGCAGGATTCTCCTGTGCATGTTTCTTTATGGGAATTTTCAGATCTGAGGAACTGTTCCAGCAGATAGATGGTATTTCGCAGAGAGCACACAGGGAGATCTGCACCCTTTGGGGTGTTTTTTTTTGTGGTCAAGACCTCTAGTTAAAATAATCTCAGTTTGTGTGCACAGTGCAAGCTGGTGGTCCAACTTGTGACCCTCCTCCTCACTGATCTCCTGCTGATCCAAGGCTCAGCTGCCATTTCACACACTGCATTCATTTACACTAGCTAAAATTTGGGGCCAAGCTACAGGTAAGAGAAACCGATCAGCTGTGTCTGCAACAATAGATTCATCGTTATCATAACCTACAGCTTCCCTCGCCACCCAGATCTTTTTCTCTTTGCTGCATTCCTCCTGAGGCCTTTCCTGCAAACACACGTGTGAGCGAGGGGAGCTCAGCTGGAACAGCCGGCGTGCAGCTCCAGATGCCTTCTCCTCAAGCTGCAAAGCCAGACTCACTCACAGCGCAGACCATCACTCCTCACTTTGCACCAATGCAAGAGACAGCATGTCCAGATGGCTGGCCTGACCCAGATTAAATGAACCCTACGGAAAAACAGGTCTGTCTGACAGGACAGTGTAGGGAGAGCTCTTAAACCAGCTCTGCTACTAAGGAAAACCTGCCCCAGACACAAATGTGAAACACTGGCCTCATTCAGAGGTAATCAAAGTCTTTTCACTGATCTCTCCACCAGGTTCCCAGAGCATTTGTAAAATGCATTTAGGGTCGGGGGTTTTGCACTTGCAGGTTGTCAGCATGATCCATGGTTTAGGAGCACCACTCAGTTTCTCACCACCACCCCACTCTTGCCAACAAGCAAAGCTTCCAAGCACCCCTGACTGCCTCAGACACCTCATCCAGCTCAGCCTGTTGATGACCTAACCTCCAATTACCCAAATCTTTGTCACTCCTCAGCTTGACCACAGACACAGAAAATATCAAAGCATGACATTTCCAGCGCTTATAAAGCTTTAGCCACTACAAAAGCTGCTGCTCATTTTCTCAGTAGCACGGGCACATCAAGCCTCACCTCAGTGCAGTGACTTTCCTTAGGATACTGAACCAAGTTCAAGCATTGAGTATCCTCAGCCCTTACCTTCAGAGTGCTCCTTAGCTTAAGCCCGAGGTAGCCAAAAGAGAGACTAAAGCTCCAGGAAAAAAAGCCTCTTGGCCAGAGCTTCACCCTGCTGGGACAACAGAGCTCTCCAGAGTAGGTTTAAAGTGTACTGATGTGAGAGCAAGAGCGCTCTCAAGCTCGTTTCAGGGCTGTAGAAACAATTCCCTTGGGAGCCAGGGACTATCACAGACCTCACTGCTTTTCACTTTGAGAGCAAGATGCTTGCCTTACATGGATCAGGTCAGGGCATCATGAGCATCAAAAAAAAAAGGAAGAAGAGGAAAAAAATACACCACTTAAACCACCCCCATACATACACTTAGCTAAAACAACTACCAAAAAGAGTGTGAATGAAACCTGAGACATGCTGTTTTCCTTGTGGGGAAGATGAGAATACAAACACATGGGTGCTGTATGGCCACGATGCTCAGCACGCTGCCAAAAGAGGCTCAGGTGCCAGAGCCAGGGCTGAATCTCTATACTCAGAATCCCTCAGAGCTTTTCTTCCTACCTGCCCATCAAATGTCATACGTACGTGGAGGAAATAGGCCCCTCCTAGTGAGACTTAGCAGACAGAAGTGTCAGCAACATTGAAATTCTAATTCCCTTTATATAGCAACAAGTCCCATGGATCTCTGGCCTGGCTCATACCACAAGTAGTTATTACCACATTTCTTTGCTGGAGACCTGCAGTAAATCCTACAGAGAAACAGGCCCACCTTCCATCACAGAGTAGTGAAGATCTCTTTATAAAGCATTTTCTTAGAGAATATCAAGATGTCAAAAGAGAAAAACCAAAAAAACCCCAAAACCACCTTGGATAATGCTAAAAGAAATATACAGCAAGGTCAGGAAAAATTATCTTCTCACCAGATCATAAATAATGCCAAAAATTAACTATGTCTTGAAGGGTCAAACTCTAGTCTTGCCTTCCAAACCTTTTGCAGAAGGAAGTGGTCCAGACATACCCTGTGGAGTCAGCTCAGTCCCAAGCTCTCTTTATTTCTCAGCTTTGTTCAAGGTACACAAGACCCAGCAAACAAAATAGTTCCTTCCTGACGGGCTGGAGCCTCACTAGCCCTACAGAGGGATCAGAAAACTGAGCCATGACAGGTGGAGCTGCCAGGTGCTTTGAAGAAGCAAGCCCAGAGATTAGGCCTCATAATTGCAGCCCAGCTAAGGTCCTTGGATAGCAACAGAAAGCTCATATGTGCCACTGTAGCATGGTTGGCGGCCACATAATCGGTGGTGCAAGCAGACATGGATGGGGGCAAAGGTCTCAGCCAGGAGCCCCCTTCTTCACTCTCTCGCCCCATTAACCCTTGCAAGCTTTGGGCTGTTAAGCAACCTTGTCTTGGCGAGTGATGCCAGGTGTCAGATTATTTCTTAGAGAGGTGTCTCTCTGGGGGATTGCTGTCATTATGTTCTTTTTTCTAATACTGAACATCTAATAAGCAACACCTACTACCACCTGCTACTGTTGTTCATTCACTGATCATCTCATTTTTTCCCCATTTATCACTGCAATGATGACTGCATTCACTTTCAGTGAAAACTCTATTAAAAAACACACAGTGCCAGCTTTTCTTTCAGAATTGCAGGGGTCACCTAACACGGGGGACAAAAGGTAACTCCAGTGCCATGGCTGTGAGCTACTTGTCTCCAATCTATAAATACCCTTAAGTTCTTTACACATCTCTAGTGCTGTGCAAGTAGGACAGAATAATACAAAATATTATGTAAAACCGTGTTAATGCAACTTCTGGTTAAGATTTAAGGGAGCTAATTTCCTCTGGCTGTCACTAGCATGAATCATGTTTCTTTCTACTGCAGGCAGTGACGTGACGTTAGGCAAAACATGTGTGAAGAGGAGAATCAGGCCTGAGATACACAAAGATCGCAAAATTTAAGGTTATGCTTGTAAATTGCCCTACCCACACACACAAAATGTAATTTGCATTAGTGTAATATGACATTATCTTTCACCCCATAATACACTGTCATTATTGCTCACATTTCCATGGTATCCATTGCTTGATAGGTCCCATGGGACAGATTTTGCAAAACAGCTCAGCTCCCATTTAGGCAGTAAACTATGTGGCTGGGCTTTTGAGAGCGCTGTGTACACTGGAGACTGAGCTCGTTTAAAAAGGCTGCAGAATTGTCACAATGGGAGCAGCAAGAAGCTGAGCATTTTTACAATTTTGGCTGTGCAGGTTCCCCTAGAGGAGCAGGGAGAAATAAAGATTCTAGCTAAGGTCTCTTTATGACTGGTTTTGGGGTTGTGTGTTGGGGTCTTTTTTTTTTTTTTCCCCAGGCTTGCTTTACTTCCAGTAACACAAACTCCAAAGTGCTGTTGCTAACTATTGCGATTTTTATCTGTAGTCTTGGGATGCATGGCATAAACCTTGAGGCGTGAAATCTTGCTATGACATGACAATCTCGGATCACAGTAAAAAAAAAATATACAGAGAGAAGAAGTTTCTATTACTCACTACTATGGGGAGGTAGAAAGAGGACTAAAAGATCTAAGTCACAGGTCTAAAGGTCTGAAAGCAAGGGGAAAAATAAAAATAAACTGTGATATTTTTTCCTTTTTCCAAATCTCTTTATTTTAAACCCATCTGACAACTTACAAGCACACAATTTCTGACTTTTGAATACTTGGTTATTCAAAATTATTATTATACCAACAGTAAAACCGAGCAGACTGGTTCAGAGACGGAAAGATGACTTTATCCTATGATCTGTGACTGCAAAAAGAGGGACTAAGCTACTTATGGCACAAAATGAGGAATTATCAGTTCTACACTTCCTGCGCTTCAGTGTTCCCCAGGTCCCTGCCATAATGTTACACTAACACAGGGATATAATTTTTGTTTTGTTTTGTATCCCAAATTTATTTTGATTACCCATTTAAACACGTGGCAATATATTGCACACTGTGGAACACACCTGAGAAACAGCACTAAGATCAGACAAGAAGTAAATAAAATTGCAGCCTGTCTTCAGTGACTGAAGACTTCCTCCAGCACTACAAGGTGTGGGTCTGTTACAGCCCACTCAGTTTGTTAAAAAGCCCTACAGAAACACTGATTTGCAAAACCATACAGCATATTTGAGAGTCAATAGACTTTCTTTATAGAAGGTCTTTGCCCTTGTTTCAGTTTTGATTTCTTCCCCTTCTCTCACTCCCTCCACCCCCACTTTCTCTGCATTATCCGACACACAGAGGAGCATCACGCCTTTGCATGTCGTACCCGGCAAACCCTGCCACTTCCCTCTTGTCATTTCTCCTTCCAATCCAGCTCCTTCTCCTCCCCTCTCTATTGATCCTCACGCTGCTCTGCTCCCCCTCGCGCTGTTTCCCTGTATCCTGAACACGCCTGTCTGATTTAGGGCTCAATGGACTTCATAAAGAATTGTGCGGCCCAAGGAACAGCACATGCAGGAAAGCGCAGCTCTGAGTTAAATTTCCATCTCCGATTTGCACCCCACTCTGAGGAAAGGCATCCTTTAAAGGCCTGCTCTGGGCATAAATCACAGTGTCCTGTTCAGTGCTTTGCTCCACTTGGCTCGGAGATTGGGTTGGGAACAGAGGATACAGACTGAACTCGACCTCATCAGTCAAGTCCATCCCGTCAGCTTTTCTCCATCCTTTCACTGCCCGCCTGCCTGGGATGGAGCCTAGAGCAAGCTGGCAGCTTTGTCTTTGAATGCATTTGAGCCACACATGGCCTGACTAGGGAATGAAAAGGCCATTTTGACTTCTTAACTTTTGAGTATGGATGCTGCAAGAGAACATCACTCCTGTCCCTGTACCAGTCTGCTCAGGACTGCGGCTGCGTGTGGATAAACCTGTGTGTGTGCTCATTTGCACGTGGTTTTAAGCACAGTTTGTGTGTCACTGAGATGTGATAATAAATATTTACAGAGCAGATTATATGAAGAACTGTGGATGAGCTAAGTTTAAATACTTGGAAAATACAACATCTGAGTTTCAGTTATCTCTTTACAAATAAACCTGTGAGGGGGAAAATTGTACTTCCAAAATAATCTAATGGAAGAGTACATTTTTGAAAGTGAATCAACATTGGAAGAGGACAAGCAAGTGACAGTCCTCTTTCAAAAAGATGAGGCACTTGAAGCAAAGACCCTGGATGGGGGGAGAGGCCTTAGAAGAGGAATCTCATAATCCCATAATTTCCAGCTGCTAGGGCAGGACCTGTGCCCATCAAATGTGCTTGCTTTTTTGTCTGATCTAGCAGTAAATGAGGCTGTTTTACAGCCTAATATATCTCAGTCAGAAGCTAATTTCACACATGCTCATCAGTGAAATTAGTTCTTCAAAAACACATTTAGAGATGTAAATGTCATCACTTTTCCCCCGTGCCAAGTGCAGGGTTCTTAGCCAGACCACTCTGTCTTAGGCACTGTTACAACAGCAAATATAGGTAACTTGGGTGGAATACAGATTTAAGGCAGGAAATAAAAATACAAAACATCTGCTTTTCCCATTCCAAGGTTCAGCCATTTCAGAGTATTTTTATATTGCTGCTTTGGTTGACTGAGCTGAACACAGGGCCAAAAGTTAGATGTCAGTTGTATTCTGCTGGTGACACTCACCGGGTCTGACCCACCTGCTCAGAAACATGAGGAATATTAAACTAACGAGCCTTGGTTTATATCTCTAAGGTCTGTAGATGAAAAGTACAGAAATCCAGTCTATTCAGAACCATGGAGCTACTCTGATAAGAATAATTAATAAAGAAAAATGGAGTTATACTAAGGTTTTCCTTCACAGCATTTTTACCAGAAAAAAGAAAAAAAAGATATTTCATTGAAATGGAAACACTTCAGTGTTGTGATAGTTACTGAAACATCATTTAGCAAAAATAAAAGGAGGACAACAGGAGAGAAAAGCATTTTTATGAAGTTGAAACGTTCTATTTCAGCACTTATAGAATGGTATGGTTGAGGTTTTCTGATTTTTAAACTTCTTTGTCATAGGAAAAAATCAAAAAGCCAAACAAATCACCTGAAGTTAGGCAGAATAAAACCATATTAAAATGGATGGAAAATGCTTATTCTTGTTCTGACTGAGAAAAAACACATCTAGAAAGAGCAGAACTTCCTACAAATCTGAAATTCTATTTCCTGCACAGCTCGTAATAAGAATATAGCATTATATTTCTAATGCCTATACTTCCATATAAGTATTACTGCACTTTCACACCAAGTATTAGCCCATGTATACACTTTCTATTCAATAAAGTTGCTATGCAACACTCTGCAACAGTCTCCTTCACTTCCATACAGTGTGCTCAGCTGAAGGAATCTGCTTCCAAATGATGAATCAGTTACTAAATTGTAAGTGGAAACTGGAAGACATCAAACACAATGCAAGGACTCTTCTCTGCATGACACCAGTGTGGCAAGAAAGAGTAAACTGAAGAAACATCTTCTGTTTCAATGTCAAAAAAAAAGGTAATAACAGGAGCCAAATAAATTCAAATTATTAGAAACTACTACAGCATCCCAGCTGAAAAGCAGGCAGAAATGAAACAAATCCAGACTTCCCCCTAAACCTTGTGCCCTGCCATGAGAGGAAGGGATAAAACAGCTAGCAGAAACAGCAACGTTTCACCTAGCAACCTGCCACACAATTGCAAAAGCACAATAACAACAAATGATGTGGAATTTCACCCCAAGCCCAGGACACAGACATGCCCAGATCAGAAAGCAACTCCTCTAACAGAGACCCAGAGGGTATTCTTTTTTCCCTCTTTACACTTGTTCACTGGCTTGCAGGTCTTGTCACACCAGCTCATTGCCATGGAATTGAATCACATGGTAATAGGACCAGAACAATCTATAATTTTTTGTTTCATGCACTTTCAGATAAAACCCCAAAAGGCAGCATTCCTGGAGCTGTAGTCAGGAATGCAAGAGATAAGCAGGAATACTAAGTAAGGTGTGAACAAAACTAGGTTGCTTCATGTTTTCTGTAGTACACTTCAAAGATTACATGCAAATGGAGGAATGATCAAGTCGGGCAGAGCCACAGACCTCTTCATCCAGAAGTGAAACCTGAAATGGTCAGTATCACATCCTGCTGAGAATTGCAAGAAATGCAATCAATTGCTGATAACCAGTAGCTAAAGATCAGCTCTAACCCTGAAGCAGGAATGTTTGAAATCTAGAGGTGTCTCCAGGTGAGCTCTGATCCCTTAGACATCCCATTTTACTTACTTCATTTACAGCACCTCAACTTGATTTTGGGCTGAAAGGACTTCCCATGGCAGCAAGCTTTACAGTCTAATTACAAATTGGATGGAGAACTTCCTTAACGGACTTTGCATTTGCCACCTTCTGGTTGCACTGGATGTCCTTTTTTTCTTCAGTCATGATTCAGATAGAAGAACCAATGCATCCTTTATGCTATCCATAATGAGCACAGCACACACAAATAGAATTTGTCAGCTCTTTGCAGGATGTTATTTCAAGGCTCACAAGTCTCTCTTACAAGAAAGGGCTTTCAGTGACAAGTTGAGAATGAACACAGGTAAGCAGAATTTAGACATATTCAATTTGGGCATTTAATCTTTAGCCTTGTGTCCTGGTTCTGGCAGGGATAGTTTATAATTTTCACAAGGAGCTGGGATGGGACACAGCCCAGACTGACCCAAACTAGCCAAATGTGAGCTTTGTTCAGTATTTAGATAGAGAGCTGGCAGGAATCGCCAGGGATAATGGCCCTACCAAGGCCTCTGGCAGAAAGCACCAGGGGAGATTCAAAGTAGACCCCTAAGGTTTTGTATTTGGGGATACAGTGGATCCAAAGCCTGCTAAACTCCAACTGAAAAAGAGGCACTGGCAGCAAGGGTTTGAGCTGGTCTGGAAGCGGTTGATATGGAAGCACAGCTCCCCTTAGCACCTCCACTGCTGGTGTTGGGCTGGGTGGTCAGAGAAAGGATCCCTCCTACACATCATCCAACTGATGCTATGTAGGGTAAGTGGATCGCACTGACCATACAGCAAGCTCGAATGGGACACCCCAGTCACCCAGGAATTCTGGAAATGATCGTGGACTGGCCAGAAGACAAAGACTTTGGAATATTACCAGAGGAGGAAGTAAAGCATGTGGAAGAGGCCATGCTATCAGAAAATGAGAAGAAATATGCCTTGTTCACTGACGGGTCTGGCAGACTGTGGGAAAGCGTCAAAAGTGGAAGCCTGCTGTGTGGAGTCCTACATGACAAGTTGCAGAAGCCACTGAAGGACAGGGTGAATTGAGCCAGTTTGCAGAGGTGAAAGCCATCCAGCTGGCTTTATATGTTGCCGAGTGAGAAAAATGGCCAGTACTTTATCTCTGTACTGACTCGGGGATAGTCACAAATGCTCTGTGGGGGTGGCTGTGGCAGCAGAAACAGAGCTACTGGCAACACAGAGGTAAACCCATCTGGACTGCTGAATCGTGGCAAGATACTGCTGCCAGGATAGAGAATCTGGTTGTGAAAGTACATCACACAGATGCCCAAATACCCAACAGTCAGGCCACTAAGGAACATCAAAACAATCAGCAAGTGGTTTGGTAGACTGATTATATTACACTTCCACAAGCCTTCCAAGGCAAGTGTCATGTGCTCACAATGATGGAAGCAACCACTGGATGGCTGGAAACATACCCTGAGCCCCATGCTACCACCTGGAACTCTATCCTGGGCCTTGAAAAGCAAGTCCTGTGGCAATTAATTGGAAAGTGTAAGATCTGGGCATGATGTGGATGGTACAGAAAAAGGGGTGGTGGATAATATCCTGGTTCTGACAGCTATAGGGTTCATTTTCACAAATTGCTGGGACAGGACACTGACAGGTCGGGACCCAAATTAGAAAACAAGTCAGGAAACTGACTGGGGCAGGGGGCAGGAATTGCCACTTGGATGGGGGCTTCCCAGGGTTGGTTGGTGAGTGGTGGTACGTTAATTGTGTTTTGCATATTCATTTACCAGTATTATTGTTGGTTTCCTTTCTTTGCTTTTCTGTTAAACTGCCTTTCTCTCAACCTATGAGTTTTTCCTTTTTCTTCTGATTCTCCTCTCATTCCAGCAGGGGGTTGTGGGGTGAGTGAAAAGACTGCATTGTTCCCTGTTGCCATCTGGGGCTAAACCATGACACCTTGCCCACCTGTCAAGAATGTAAAATTAGCTTATTTAATTTATCTAACAGGTCATACCTTTTCATCTACCAAGTTGCTACTTTTTCCTTAGAGTCATTCTGAATTTCTTCCCTCCTAATTTTCTGGCATCACTTCATGTAGTACAAAATTTCTCTCAAATTGCTCCAGAAATTTATCAATTTTGTGTGTAGACTTTTCAAATGCTTGCTGTTATTAGTGTGTTACTGTTCTTTGGGCACTAAATAATCTGCCCAGACAGACCACTTCAGCACTCTTCCCCTCATGCAGTAATCATTCAGGTTCCTAATCACTTTGTCCATTCTCCTGATAAACTGCCATAATTCAGTCCACATGGACAGACTCCTCTGTGAAAATCAGTCCCTACCTGGGGGCCCACGTGGAAGCCTTTGAAATGGCCACCAGTGAATGCTAGGCCACATTGTCCCACCACAGCCTTCTGAACATGGCCAAAATATCTGCCTTTGGGATTAAACTCCCTGTCCCTCCCCAAATATTTCACGCTCCCACCAAGACCTCAATTTGCCTTTTACTTCCCAGTTATTTCCCACTTTCTTTGCTAGCACCTGCAGCACCTCCAGCTTGGTATCATGAGTACATCTCACTAATAGACTTTCCTCTTGCTTCAGATCAGTAATGAAGAACTTTAAAAAGGCATTAAAAAAAGATTTGTGGCCAAAGGTTTATGAAAGGGAGGTCCTGCCTGACCAACTTGATCTCTTTCTATGACCATGTGACCCGCTTTCTCGATGAGGGG
>JAOTQQ010000001.1:53960240-53987635 GCA_026546715.1 Gallinago undulata
TTGTGGTGGGGTGTTGTGCGTGGGGTTGTGGGTGTGGGGTTTAGTTGGTGGGTGGCTTTTTTGTTTGTTTGTTTGTTCGTTTTTGTGTGGGGTTTTGTTTGTTTGTTTGTTTTTGTGGTTTGTTTTGGTTTTTTTTGTTTTCTTTTGGTTGTTTTTTTTTTAATGTGGTTGGACTCGATGATCTCAAAGGTCCCCTCCAACCACTAAGATTCTGTGTTTCTGTGATTCTGTAATTATGTTTGCTGTACCCCACTAGGCACCTTCTTCCAACACGGCTCATTCCCATTTATCACAAGCCTTTGTTTACAGCCTCTTAGCCAGTTTTCAACCCTCAAGTCAGTGCTCCTTTTCCCAGGGAATCTGATTTTCTTTTTTTTTTTTTTAATTAATGACAGGATGTCTTTATTCCAAAATGTTTTCTGCATAACCACAGATTTATGTAGCAGGAAAGATACATAAAGATTTAACCACAGAGTGGAAATTAAAACAACATCACTTTTATACAGGTAGAGTTTTATAGTGATAAAAGGAGCAGACAGACAGTGTCACGACTGGGCCATTCAGGGGAAATTCAAAAGCCTGCACTCTACAAAGGTCAGATGAGATGAGTGAAAGCATCCCTGGTGTCTCTACATGGACAGAGCGGGTCCCTGATGGGCCAGTTATAATGCTGCTCACACCACTCCTCCTGGGGCAGCTCCTGCCAGATGGGCTTAGGGGGGTGTCGGGGAGGGAAACTTCAGCTGTTCCAGCTGATAAATCAGAATAAAACAAGGTCTTGACCCTTTATCAGCCAAGCTTTGCTCCTGGCCACCAGTGTACAGCAATTAACATGGCAGATGTCTGCAGGAGTCAGTTGGATATCATTCAAGTTGCTCCTGCTTACTACCAAGGTTAAGTCTACCCTAAGTCCTAAGTAAGTCCTAAAGGGATCTTTGAGCACAGACTCACAGGACTCCTAAGAAAGCAGGGAGGAAACACAGCTGCATAACATGAGGATGGTGCTGCCATCATGCAGCCAGCTGTACACTTCATGGAAGGGGTGAGCCTGCCATGCATGACCTTTGGGCCACCCCCTCACAGAAGAGATGCCCCTCCATGTCCATAGCCAGGATCGTGGCTGGCTCCCAGCCCTATCCTCTCTGGAACAGGAGAAAGCCAGAAACAGGCTGGGGAAGTTGTTTTGCTGATAGTCAATAGCCAAAAGGTTGTTTTTAGCTCCCATGTTGATCACCCCATGACAGACTTTTTAATTGCCTGGGGGTGTGCTCAGTGCCCAAACCAGCTGCTTCTCTGCCTGGTGCCCTCCTGCCGTGTGGGGCACATAGGACTGTGCCCCAGTTCCTCCAGCACACCTTGCAGCACCCTCTATCCCTGGCTGTTGCCCAGAGATAAACATACATCTAGGAAGGGGGACAGGACCTCTTTCCAGAAGGGCCTTGCATGGAACCAGAGACCCTGAAATCCAACTCCATAGCATGTGCAAGAAACATATTGCATCGTGAAAGTGACTTTAAAGCAAGGGAAAAAGTATTATGCAGACTGGGATGTCAACTGTACAAACTTCCTCAGGTCTGCAAAAGAAAAAGGAGCACCTGAGCTCAAAAGAAGGATTAGGAGAGCTCTGGCAAGGTGTTAGCCACTGCAGACAACCTGATGGGGGAGATTGCGGGAAAGAGCAGAGACTTCCTGCCATTCTGCAAGACTGAGAAACTTGTGGAAGAAATGCCTGAAGTCTCACAGGGCTGCATGTGGCAGCTGCTGCCTTGGCACAGGAAATAGCCAGAAAGTTTGTAGTGACACAGCAGACTGAGTTCAGTGCTCTTGCAACCCCCTGATCCCAATGGCACGCAACCTGCCTGCCGGTTCACTTCCATCCACCTGGATACAACCACTACAAAGCCTAAGCAACCTCCATCAATGTTTCCTGCAGTTAAATAATAATGACAACGCTTGCTTACTTGCTTCAGGGTTACAGGGAGAACAACACCAACTTGAAGGAAGAAAAAAAAAATTAAAAAAGAGACGCAAAGGAAGGGAAGAAGAGGGAATAAACAGTTCGGTACCAATAAAAACTGCAAAGCACAGCAAAGAGGCTGGTCTTGTCATCCTCAGGGAAGGGAGGAAATAAGGGTTATGGAGATGCCACCTCCACTATGGGAGCAGCCCACACACATGGCATGTGCCCTAGGGCTGCAGCTCACATCCCAGGGATGCAGCACCTCACCTGGTTTGCATCCAGACCAGAGCTGGGGACTTTGTCTGGGATCGGAACAGTGCCTGAACCGTTTGGCTGCTGACACATCCCAGCTCACACACAGCCCCCTGCCCAGAGGTGCTCAGCCCGGCTCATAGACACACGCCAGCTCGCAGCGGAGAGAGTCAGCACAAAAGTAGAAGTACAAAGCACAGGATGAAGAGGAGAGAAAGAATAACCGGTGCTACATGCCCCTAAGCTGTAATAGCATGAAAATTTTTCAGAGGAGAGGACCTGGAAGAGCGTGTCAAAGCCCGAGCAAAGCAATTCTCCCTGCCTCCAGCACCCTCTCTGGACCTCACATGCATCCTATTCCGAGCCTGCAGACATTATCAAACCTGCAATGTCCTTCAGTAAGAGCAAGAAAAAACACTTTATTGCACATTGTTCAGCTTCAGCTCCTGAGACATCACCATGGTCCTGCACGAAGGATGACCACGACAGATATGCTGTAAGACTGCAATTTTCTTGCCCATCCAACAAAACCTCTTGGCCCCATGATGGGGAAAAGCCTGCGCAGCAGCATCCACTCACTTTGCACCTGAACTCGGCCTGGAAAACACCACTACACACAGCCTGACTGATCACATATTCCCACGACCCAAGCTGAGCAGGTGTGAGAGGGAAGCATGACTTACTAGGCACACGGTTGATAGCTTTCAGGGGTCTCAGGACACGGACAGTACGGATTGCAGACAAGTTAATGTTTTGGAGATCCAGGGAGTACTCCACCATCCTGGAGAGGAAGAAAAAGAGAGAGAGAAAAAAGATGTTTAAAAACATCCAAAATATTGGCTTGAGTCACAGAGTCATCATTTCTTTATTGAAAGGTTTCTGGAAGTTGTGGGGATAAAGCCTAAGCCTTTGGGAGCAAAGGTGAAACCTCCAGAAGCCCTCCAGGAGCAGGACCAGAGCCACAGCCTGACAGAAAACAGCCTGACCATGGGACGGCAGTGAGAGCGTGCTGTGAGGATGCAGGCCAGGAGCTGTGGTAACACTTACCTGCTGTGACCATCAGGAGGAAAAGAAGCTGCAAAAAGATGCCCCGATGAGGAGTGTGTGCTCCTGGTGGGGTGCACACGTGGGCTGGACACTTCCCAGGAGGCCAGGAGGAGCAGGGCTGTATAGCCAGTTCTGCTGAGAATTACCTGCAGCACAGCAGGGTGCTCCCCTCATCTCACAGTAGGGGATGAGGTCCCTGGAGGCAGCTTCAGTTAAACTGTTTTACCTCACATTGAAGCAAACTCTCTGCTTAAAGCGGTAACTGCTTCAGCTAGGTGGGAAGATTTCTCCCATAGCTGTGAATCACTCCTTTCTGACACCAACCAAAAAGGAGAAAAGCCTAATTTTAGGACATATGCTAGACCTTAGCTTTCCTAACCCAACAGCATGCTCCCTAAATAACCTCAAAGTGCAAATAGCTATGACTAATACGTTGGCTTTGCTGCAAGAGCAGCAGGTGCAGGTGAAAAAAAGTGCCCTGGCTCACCATCCCTCAGCCCAATACTGCCCTCCTCCAGTGTGGCAAATGTCCAGTAACTTGCCTGCCTCTTGGAAAACACAGCGAGAAACTGGATTATAACAACCAGTTACCCTGGACAGCAATTTCCACCTGAGGATCTCAAAGCATTTTGCATGTTTCAACGCACAGAGGTGCAGAAGGCCTCTGGGAAGACATGGGCTGTGGTCACCAGCTCCCCCGGGCTGACCCTGATGGGCAGAAGGGATCAAGAAGGTGACAAGGTTGGCAGATGAAACAGCAGCAGAGTAAGGACAGGAACAGCTTTACCTAAATCTCTTCTCAGATGTGAATAATGAAGCTACAAAAAGTTCCATTTCTCCAAAGCTACAAAAGCCTTTCGACACGCTCAAGAGACAGGGAGGGAATAGGAGACACAGCCTTTTGTTACTGCACCCCTTCTCAAACCAAAACTGTTATAACTTAAATAGAAAGACCCACAAGTTGATTGTCCAGTAACCTAAAGCACATACAAAGCCCTCTACCCAGGAACCACTGAAGAATAAGAGCCTAAATGAGACATTAAGAGGGAAATGGCGTACAGCCAGTCTATAACAAATATCAGGGAGAAGATCTGAGTGAAACTTGAGTGAAACAAACTGAACCTTCTTCTATCCATCACCCTCTTCGCTCAAACGGACCTTGAAGAGCAAATGTCTAGTTATGTCTACACCTTTCACAAAGGGGACTTGTCAGAGTGATAGATTTTCAAACACAATGGGGTAAACTTGTCGAAGTGTTTTGATTATTCTCTCTCATGCTCTCTTTCTTTCTCTCCCTCATTCCTTTCACTATGTTCTCTCATGCACTTTTAGGGTAATTGCATGAAATAATTCTTCCTCTGAAATGCAGTGGCATTCATTTACCTCCCTGGAGCTGTCAGTTCCGCTTACACTGAGTGCAGAAAGAGAGAGAAGGGATTTCATAGAGATAATCAAAATATTCACAACCCTAAGAAGCTGCAACCCCAAAAACCCCACCCCAAACCAAGCAGCAATACTTACCTTAAAGAAAGCACTTAGGATCTGATCAGCTGAAATGGGAAAGAGGACATGAAAGGAGGAAGAGCGCACACTAATACAAACGCACAGACACGACCACAGGGCATCACACAAAGGACATAACTGTATGGTCCAGATGAACACAGTGCAAAGGACCTTGAGAAAGCACTGATCAACCTTGCTCCAAAAGCACAAAGCAGGATTGCTTTGTCTGAGTGTTGTTGCTCCAGAATCAGACAGACCTGCTGAAACTTTGGAACTATGGTATGAGTAAAGACCTCTGAAGGCAAAAAAAATATTTTTGAGCAGTAACGGAATAACCTTAAACACACCCTGTCAGACACCAAGTGAGCAAATGGCCCCAAAACACATCTAATTTCAAAAAGTGGTCTTTTCTGAACACAACCGATTAAATGAGAAGTCCTGAAGAACACCATGACCCTCACAGAAACTGAGCACAGAGGAACAGCACAGAGCTAGGGCTGAGATTAAATCAGTGGGCAGAGGTGACATATTTTCTTAGACTTAGCCATGCGAAATTAATTTAAAAATAAAATCTCCATTTACAAACCATTCAAGCTTTGTTCTCTTGCAGCTACAACCACATTGCTGGCGCTACAATTAGAATTGCCTTAACCGGGTGCACATTGCTGCCCTCTCCTAGGTGGAAAAAGCTTTCCGCAGATACGGTACAGCCTATGCATCACTAGAAAAGTAATAAACCTCAAAATAGCGAGCACAGGTCCTGTTGGGGCAAGACGAACGCTACCCTAGCTGCAACCACGCAGCTCCTACAGCCAGCGAGCCAGCCTCCTGCAGCCCTCAGCGGCTGCAGATTTGCTGCAATTACATTCCAGTTTAGCTAGGAAAAGAACATGCCGAACAGTCAATCACTCTGTCAAGGAAAACAGCAGGATGTTCCCAAGGATGGGTCAGAGAAGGGCAACTGTTAAATTTTTCAGAGAGCAACTTCTGACAAAAAAACGAGCTCAGCCCTAGCAGGCCCCAGGGCTTTGGCTCGCTTAGCAGACCTGCTCTGCCTACAGTTCTTCGTGAGGCCTCCTGGCCTTGGCTGTAATAACAGAGCCGCATCCAGGATGCTTAAATCCCTGCGGATGAGTTATGCCTATTGTAGTGGCGTAAATCACATCCAAAACAACTCCAACAAAATTCCAGTACAATTTTGCATTAGGGATACTCGTTCTTGCCTTTTCGTTCCTGGTGGCGGTTTTAGCATTGGCACACGTTCACGCTTCTCTTTGCACAAGGGTAGCACACCCATACAGTGATAGACCGTGAGTGAATGGGATGAAATGAAACTCCATTGATTAACAAAAAGAATATTTTCTGTGTAGGTAAAACTGATAAATCCAAATGGACGCCTCCTTTCCCTAATGAAATAGAATCCCTAAGTAACTCTGCTAGAGTCACTGGGCATCTGCAGCACTCCCGAGATTGCCAGCCCAGCTGGTTTTGCTCTTATCTTTCTCCAGCCAGCCCTGCTCCCCACTGCCTGGAAACCATGGACACGCAGACCCTCCACAGCTAGGCTATACCTGATCTCCTACTGCCACATGTAGAGGTGGCGACAGGTTGACAGAGAGTCAAAAGGGCACATCACAAAAAGTTATCAGCCAAAAACCAGCAGGAAATTTATGTCAGGAGGTTCACATTTTCCCTGTGTTTGTGTCTCAAGACCTTGTGATGGTGGATTAGGTGCACAGGGCTTATTTGAACACTTGGGCAGGCACCCAAACTTCAGTGCTTGGATCATTACAGCACCAGCAACCCAAGGAACCATATGTTTGCAGGGTGTTCATAAATGAAGAGCACGGCAATATTAAAGCTAATACAAAACGGTTGCCTCCTTATTAAACTCCAGGAGCTTTCCAGGCTCCTCATCCTTGCTTTGAGGCAGCTCACTGCCATGAGCAAGGGTAGTCCCCACGTCCTGACCACTCTTCATCTAGTCCTCCCCTCTTTCTTGGCTGCTTGAAGCATCTTTTTTTTTTTTTTTTTAAAGCCTTAGTTTCTTTAACATCCAGGGGCAGACAGACAAAGCTTAGGATGTGGCAAAAAAAGCCTGTGCTTGTTGTGAGCTGTTCTTTCCCCTTATTGTGACAGGGCAGAGGGAACACATCCCTCCCGAGGGAAATGGCAGCTCATTTCTGGCACCACTAAAGTATTTTGCAGCCTCTGGTGTGGGTAAGCGAGTGCAGGGGCAGTTTAGGAAGCTGGAACTATGCTAAATCAGAGAGAAACTCCTGATCGGTGATGGAATTTGAGCACTGAGCTGTCAAGATAATTGAATTTATACAGTAATTCTTCTTCCCTCACGAGAGACTTTCTTCTTCAAAACTTTCTGAGTGAAGCTCTTCTGGAAGGAGAGGGGATTGACGCATGCACCGTCCCTGCACCATACAGCGCAAGGTTGATGCATCATGGGAATGCCAACAGGGTGGTAAATAGGACAGGTGCACCAGGGTTCATCACCATGGGGTTCACCCTGCAGAAGCAGGGGAAATGTCTGGCAGGGAATGCCTGTCTGCACGAGCTCTGCCTCCCTCCCCACTCTCAGGGTATCCCACCTCCTCCCTACCGCCTCTCTCTCAATCCTTCTGACTCATACCTGCCTTTAATATTCCCACTTCTCATTTCAAATTTCCTCCTTAACTTCCCATTTTTCTGTTCACCCCTTGTATTTCCTTCATCTTTTTCTATTTTGCCTTATATCCCTCAATTCCCTTCTCAATCCTTTCTTCCTTTTTCCATCTTCCTCTTTATTCCTTTTGTCCCTTTCCTTACTGATCTTCCTGCTGCCTCCTCCTCCTCAGTCTCTGCCTTGCTAATAAACATTAGCCTATGCCCAGGTAAATGTGCTCGGCTGAACACACAAGAGACCTTGAGTTTAATAGAGATGAGGCCAAGCTATTGCAGGGAACAAGTAAGCAATTTGTTATCACATTGACCCTGTCCAGAAGGTGCCTGCTGTGGTGTACCTCTATCTCATGCCAAGCCATTGGAGGGGACAGCAAGCACACAGGAACAAAGTGATACAAGCCACCAGCATCGCAAACCTTCACTGCTCATGAGGTCTCACAACAGCAGCAGAAGAGCTTCATCAGCTACAGGTGGCACTTCTTTTGCGCCTCTGCACCCATGAACTCGAGAGTGGGCTTGGATCTGTCTTGGCACTCTCCACTTCTCTAGCAGCAATGAGACTTGGGAGAGAAGAGTGATGCTGATTGCCCAACAACCACAGAAATGCACAGCCAGCGCGGCGCTCTGCCAGGCAGAGAACAGCAGACTGACCAGCAGGATAGAGGAATTTTAAGTTCCTTCCTCTAAGTCTATTTTAAAATAGACAGTATACGAAAACCATGTAAGGAGTCCAGAAAACTCAGACTTTCTCATGCTGTACATGTAACCCAAGAAAATGTACTTAGGCAGTGCCTGGCTAGCAGCTTTTTCACAATTACATTCGATGAAATCCATGATTAAACCAGTTCAAACATTACCATTTGCCTCTTCATATTTACATCTTCTTATACCTTTATTAAATACTTATTAACTTTCCAAATCTTAGCTCCTGAGCTTCTATTTGCTGAAAATTAGCAGCCAAAAAATAATATTTAAATGTATTCTGGAAGCATTCATGAAAAATACGGAGGCAGTATTTTTCTTATGACACAAAGCCAATATGTTTTTGTCAAATTCAAAGGCTGCCTAATTCCCCTTCTCTGATAGGAGTTTTCAATTGAAATCTAATTAACTGCAGTCTAATCAATTCATATTTCTTTGTCAAATAAATTTGGGTTTGGCACAGAAGTCAGAAACTTCTTGGTTGTGACTTCCTAGCTGCAATTCCAGGCTTGCTATGAGTCTGTGTAAAATGAAGATTTTCCTGCCTGTGGGACTTTTATTTGATTCTTGCATCCATGAGCACCTGAGGCAGAAGATCATTTTGTTGTTTTCTGCTCTGAATTCCTTTGGCTTCCTAGCTATGTCAGAGGTCTAAACCTTATGTGTACCTATACCATCAGTAGATGTGATTTAACAAATGTCTTCTGTGTATAAGAATATGTCTTTCTGTCCTCGGTTCCTTGATACAGCCACCAAATTCCACAAACTGTTTTTTCTACCACTTCAAACATCCAGAACATAGGAGTCACCGGGAAAATATGTTTTTCCTGTCAGAATTTTTAATTCCAATATTGTCACCAAAAGTTGGAGCCAATATCTCTCTGCTTACCAAGGCTGATACGTCAGCTCTGTGGAGGTAGGGGATTCCACAGCTCAAGCCTCCCACCTGCAGTTTGTGGGGTGGTGCTAGGAGACTGATTTGCACTTAAATCTTCCCACCTCTATAGCATGCACCAGATGAGAGGAAAGTCTCACCACCTCTGCCCTGGCTTTAAAGACTGCGGCAACACCACAAAGAAGGAGCAAAGCTGGTCTTCTCACTGGACAATGTATTCCAAAGGTCCAAATATCTCCCCTCTTAATGAGCCATTTTGATGAAAGACAATTAAAAAGCATGTGCACTGATAAATCCACACAGTCCTGTCCTTCTGTGGCCAAAGATGTAGCAGTGGGCAGGGGACGTGGCAAACATGGCTGGCCAAGCTCCTCCAAGGGCTCAACTGTGCCAAAAGGGGAGTGCAGCCAGAAAAATCTACTTACTGCTGCCCACAGCTGCCTGGATAACAGGACCCATCAGCATCGGAGCAAAAACAAGGATGCAGGAAGCAGAGCACACACCTGATAAAATGTGGGGCATTCAAGACATCTCCTGTCAGACCTTCTAAGGCTGAACATGCCCAAACTTGGTACACAAGGAGAGCTGTAAGCAGGCAGGCACTAGTATGAAGGATGAATCTAATCTCTTGCAAACTCTCTGGAGTCATCAGAAGTGGAGCCAGGAGATTTTGACAAGGCCTGCTGGGCAAGAGAGGAGGGCTACTGCTTCAATCCTGAGTCTGCAGCTACAGGATGCATATGCAGAGGAAAACCACACAGTGCATGCAAACATAGCACTTGTTCGCCCCAGGACTGTAGGGCTGTGGGGTGGGACCGATTTCTTAAGATTTTTGCACCATACCAACCTTTTTGCTTTACAGCTAGAGCCATCACATCCTTACTTCCCACCAAAGGTCCTGGGGGGCTATGGCAGAAATTAAAGACTCTTAGGTGCTCCCTTTTCCCTGCTCCAAGAGTTGTGTTGTGGCCCGTGCCCCCATTTCCTTCACAGCTCCAAGGCAGCACAGACTTCACCCGTGCCTTGGGAGTGGTCAGGGGCTTCAGACAGCCCTTGTAGGGTGTGCCAAGCACACGCGACCCCCAAGCACATCAGGGCTGTAGTCACCTATGAACCTCTCTTCAAAAACATTGTCTTCACGGATGCTCTGGCTCCCAGCTGACTGGTTATTTGGACCTGATCTTTTACTATATGGAACACAGGGTACTCCATGGTGCAGGAGGCAGAGGGCTGTCAGGCAGCCCCCCGCGCTGAACCTACTTATCAGCTCGCTTGACAATACATACGTGAAGAGCAAGCCGTGCATTTGCACACATTTTGTGCAGTTTGGTCCTCTGGGGCCAGGCTTCAAAATGCACGCTACATAGATGAGCTGAGTTCCTCTCAACACCTATCACGGAAATGATGGAATAATATCGTATAGGATGTGGCCAGACATCACACAGTATGGCTCTAAATTGCTCTGCGAACCAGAGTGTACTCATATAAGTAGTCCTGCTTATCTATTTTAAAGTTACAGCTCACCATGCTGCAAAAAGACTACTCTACGTGTACATAAAAGCTGAAAGACAGAAGAAAAAAAATTTACATCCTTTTTTACCCCTTTATTAAAATATATATATATATAATTAAAGACCCTATAATTCTGATAGTAAAGAGTAAGACGTTTCTTTAGGGAGTGATAGATCAATCACTAATTACACAGTCAGCTCCAGAGCGATGATGCTTAGTATTCTTAAAAAAATAACCTGTAACTGTTCCCTCTTGCCAGCATATTTTTTTTACCTTTTTTTTTTTTTTAAATTGCTCTGCAAGCAAAAGCTGCTGAAAGCTTCCAGAGTGTGTGAGACTGGTCCCTTGCTGCCTAGAATGTGATTATTTCACGCCCCTGAACGCTCAAAATTTCTCTCCAAACTCTGTACTAAGAGAAAACGTCAGAGTTTCTTAATAGTTTTGGAGACATGATATGAAAAGACATAAGCAGGTTCTCACACTGTGATAAGAAAACCAGAGGGACTCGCCAAGCTCAGATGACTGAAGACGAGTGACAGGGCCTCACTTTCAAAAACCGGGAGTCTGAACACAAGCTCTGGGCTCTGTATTTCATTGTGTAGGGGAGGGGAAAAAAAAGTGTGTCTGTATTTTGGTCCTGCGAGCCTCCTGTGTTGCCTTTTTTTTTTTTATAATAATGCTAAAAATTCATGTGGTATGGGATTAGCTTTTAGGGAGGCAAAAAAATCAGAGGCAATAATTGAGAAGTACCCATAACTCATGCAGGCTATCACTGCCTCCTTGTTTTGATTCTTTTCTGATGTGATTCATTTCGTTTTGAGGACTCCTTTCATTTCAATATGTTGCACATCTATGGATAGTTTTACTAGGAGAAAGCAAATGAAATAATTAGTATCATTAAGGAGGAAAAAGTGAGTGTGTGTTCAGGGGGGAGGGCTGTGATTCTGATATTTCTGCCTTTGGTTAAGATGCTATTTAGCCTGCTGCTTGCTGGTTTCCATCTTTATCTGATCACTGCTTGAAACACCTAATTGCTGTATTTATTACAGTTTTCACTAACTTGCCATAATTTTACAGAAACTTTCATTTGGCATTGAAGATTAGCTAACTAGGATTTTCTGAGCATTCTGCTGTTTACACTGCTACTAATAAGCATTTAATGGTCTGTGATTTTAAAGTCATAACTATGCAAATTCTGGCCAGGTCCCTGAAGGACCACAGTTAATTAAAAGTAAAGAGAAAGTGGAAGATTGGCAACATAGTTCTCCATTTTGTGAGATTAAGGCCAACTGGCGTGTTTCAGGCTAAGCGGCATCTTCCCAGTGTGGAAGGACACGGAGTGGTACTAATTTTGTTTTGTGAGAACAGGCCAACATTTGAGGCAGGGAGCTGGTACCTCTCATCCTTCAGAGAGCTGCCAGCCCCCTTTCCTGGACTGAAAGGCAAGGGGATAAATTTGGGGCTGCAAGTGTAAACTGGTAACTTCCCCGTAAGGAGAGA
Organism: Gallinago undulata; assembly: GCA_026546715.1. Taxonomy (NCBI): domain Eukaryota; kingdom Metazoa; phylum Chordata; class Aves; order Charadriiformes; family Scolopacidae; genus Gallinago; species Gallinago undulata. Next base: position 53,972,288 of record JAOTQQ010000001.1, read on the forward strand.
GTTAGTGTTCAGAGGTACATCCACTGATGATGCACAGCACAGACAAGAACAGGGTTGCAAAGAAGTTAGATGGATGGACTCGGGAAGCAGCATCACCACAAGTTTATGGAAGAAAAGCAGCAAGGAATTAGGGGAAGCAGAACTCAAGGACATTAGATAGCTACCAGTGAGACAAGGCATGAATACTACTACTAATGATAATTTCAATTAATAGAGAGTAATACTTTCCAGGCTTCCAGTGTGGAACCTACCTAAAACACTCCTGAAGAAGCAGCTAGTCAAAAGGCTCAGGGAGTGAGAAGAAATGTTCTAGGGGGCTATCAGGCATGCCCAGGAAGGGATCTCCAGCTGTACAAAGATGCCAGAAAATCCTCTCCAAAGGTTGCGTAACACTCAGAAAGGAAAGGATGCTTTAGAAAATAAATTAAGATATCGGGACAGCTGTGCTGCCATACTGTTAGTGAAACAAGATTAAAAGGCAAACTTAAGAAGGTTTCTCAAAGTTCCATATTTACCTACGATGATGTGTTTTGAAATAAATTGGTTTTCTTATCATGATATGCCATAGACTATAGACAATTTCTGAAGAAGAGGGACAAGAAATATTCAATCGAGCTCATTGGTGGCCCATCCTGGCAAACAGTCAAAGGAGACGACGGAGGAATCTGGTAATGAACTGCTAGTTTGGCCAGCCACACAGAACAGGAGACTTGCAGAACACTGGTCTACCCCTGGAGAAGCAGAAACATTAACCAGCATTTCATTAGAAGAAGAATTAGTTTTTAGGGAAACGAGAGACCAGTCAGGAGATTGTTAAATGAAAAATCAAATGGGAAAGTGATGAAATTAGGAAAAAAGTTAATTTTTACAGAGCCTCCATGTCAAGAACAAAACTAATCAACGCACTAAAAGACGTAAAGAGGAGAAAAACGGTATCATCTATACACCAGTGCCAGGGGCCTGAGTAATAAAGAGAATAGGAATTGTTTGTTTTATGAGAATAAGCAGCCTAAATGACATTAAGAAAGCCTGGCGGGAAGATCAGCATGAAAGGAATATTAAAATAAACAATTTTAACCTAGCCAGGGAGACTCAAGTGGACAGAAAGGGAGGGGGACTAGCTCACTGTCCAAAATGGCATTTTCTAGCATGGAATCAGTGACAATTTGAAAACGAACACTTACAGATTAATTTTCTGCAATGTAAAGTAGATAATTCCTCCTGGCTAGAGGAATGGGCTGACAGAAGCATCATGAAATTCAACAGACAAATATAAGGTCCTGTACCTGAACTGGACTGACGCACTATCTCAGTACTTGTTGGGTAATGGCTCTGCTGAAAAGGACCTGTGGGTCCTGGTGGACTGCAGGCAACATATGGTCCATACAATAAAGCCTGATGGCATACCAAGCTGCACCAACAGGAGAACAGTCAGTAGATGAGAAAAGGGATTATACCCTTCAATTTGCAATAGTAGACCACATCTAGAATAGCACACTCAGCTTCGGGCCCCTCAATACAAGAAACTCTCAATAAATTGGAGTAAGTTCAGTGAAGAGCCACCAAGATGCTCGAGGAGCTGGAGCACTTGCCCTGTAAGGAATGGCTGGGAGATGGGGGATTGTTCAACCTGGAGAGGAGATTAATTTTAGCACGTAACAGCAGCTCATTGGTACCTGTGAGGAGGTCAATAATGAGTTGGAGCCAAACTCTCCACAGTGGTGCAGTAGCTACAGTGGTGCTGGGGCTCCAGAGAGGTGGTGCAGTCTCCATCCATGGAGGTTTTCAAGACCTGGACAACTTTGAGCAACCTGATTTGAGTTTGAGTGAAAGGATTGGACTGGAGACCTCACAAAATCTTTTCCAACCTGAATTATCCTATGATCCTATGCATGTGATTAGGTATATCCAGATCCCACAGCTATCTCTGTTGGTATCGATCTGTAATTCATGGTAGAAAACCCCTCCCCTTATCCATCTACAAGAATTGAATTTAGGCAATGCTGAGGACACCTAAATCTCTTTGCAATTTCTCAGCATTTACAATGACATGGCTTACAACTCAAAGAAAATTGCATTCAAGGATGGAAGATACAGAAATTGCCTATTAAGTGGTTTGTTTTTTTTTTTAATCATAGATCTTAAAGCTAGGACTACTTGATTACATGTGTTATGTACAAATCAAATAAGGTCATCAGCAGTACTTGGTGGATCAGAAGGGCCATATTCATGAAGTCAAAACCACACAGAAACAGCCATGCATCACACCCGTCATGATAGACTTTAATTCATGAACTGTGGATGACAATCAAGTAGTGTTTAGGAATATTTCTCAGGTATCCAAGAAGCTTCAATAGAGATGAGAAAGCTGAACGGGCTAAGAAGATAGTACAACATAAGTGAAAGCAAAAGCAACAATGTAATAGCAAGAAGGGGGAAGCTAATACCAATGAATATAAATTAGAAGATGAAAATTGTAGAAAATTTGTAAGAGAATTGAACAAGCACATAAAATGGTACAAGTTAATCACTGGAACAAGAAAACAGATTGTCACAAACAGTGTAAAAAGGCAGAAAACTTCAATTAGAAAAAAGTTCTACAGGGAAGGTCATATGATGTATGTGTAGCATAGATGATAATGAGCTAGTTTCAGCTCCAGCTGTGATCAAGTATTTTAGGCTGTGCCTATCAAAACAGGGATATTCTAAAATAGGCAGGCCTAGACAATTTATATCCAAGAGGTTTAAAGGAGATGGCCAGAAAAGATCTGGACCAGTACTGATGATTTTTGATTAGTCTCAGAAAAATGGGAAAGCATCCAAGGGTCAGAGAAATTCTGATGTTGTGCCAGTACTTTGGAAACACAGTGATCTCAGTAGGCTGGCTGGACTGATGCTGATCACAGTACTGTAATGAAATTGTCAATACAGGGCTTTGATAGATTACGGATTAAAGGTGGATAATAAAATTAACCATCATCAACACAGGTTTAAGGAAAAATAGACATCATCAAACTATTGTGCTATAATTTCTTATGAGATTATAAATCTGGTTCACACAATTAATTATGTTGATATGGCTGGAATGATATGAAATCATCATGACATACAGTAGCTGGCTAAGTAATAAACCTCACATGTAATGGTAAATGGGGACTCATTTGTGAGCAGATGTACTTCTGTAATGCACAATTCTTGCCACTCTGTTCTTTATTTATTTATTTATTACAACCTAGCAGAAAATTAAAAAAAAAAAAATCACTGACAGATTTTGCAGTTGAAGTGTGTTTTGGGGAGAACAGAAAAAGATAGGAAGAGGACAAGTCAGCAAAATAGAACAGCATGAGCTGCTTTAGAAATGCAAATAATATGTATTCCAGTGTGAACAAACGTCACAGCATATATCTGGGAACAAAGTTTGCTGTTCCTGCTAATAGAAAGGGATTTTCTCTCTTCAGAAGAGGAGGGGAAAAGCCAAAACCAACTAAGCTTGGAGCCAATGGAGAAAGCAGCTGAATGAACTGATAGGGAGATGCAGTGATTGATTATATATGGGCTACTGCAATCCTTGGCTGTAGGTACAGGGAAATTTCAGGCTGGAACAGAGAGACTCTATTACCACTGAAGGCACTGAAGTGGCTACACAGACTACCGTGTCTTGTTCCGATGTCCACCACTTTTAAAAGCTGGTAAAAAACACTGCAAGTGCATCCTAAAATGCCAAAATCTACAAAGTCACACCATTCCTCTCATCAAAAGCAAGGTTGGGATGGGATTTATCCACAGTTTATGAGATCTACAGGGCAAGCTCCAGTGTGATAATGGAGAACGGACAAGACAGGGCATACTCTGAAAGATACATCAGCTTCTCATCAGGATTGGACTCCAAACAGCAAGTAATTAAGGAAAGGTTTTGGACATATTCTGGGCATACGCTTGTCATCACAATCATCCCCCTGGCCATATAGTGAAGCCCTCTTCTCCTTAACCTACCTCCCTATTTACACAAATAAATTGCATACCAGAACACGTTGTATGGATGCTGCAGAAGTAAGCAGACAGACATAATTCCCACCACAGATCGCTAATTACAGCACTTGACTCAAGAGAGGCAGAAGAAACACGCACTCAGTGGAATTAATGCCCCCAAGGCCAGGTAGGTTGCATGAATTCACTCCTTGCACAGAGGACAGAGTCACGCAAAGAGACATCTCCCTTCCCAGAGGGACAGTGGCATCTTGTGAACACAACTGCTTCACAGAGTAGAGTGAGCAGGAAAAATTGCTCACTCTATTTTTGCTAGAGAACTGCCTGACGTAAAAAGCTGATGAGTGTTAGCCCAGAAATAAGTGACTTTTCTCCTAAATTGAGGCACATAGAGACACTGGCCTGCATTTCCAGTGTGATTAGTGTTTGCATTATCTCAGCTTCCAAAACTTAGTAGGCTCTCAACTTTAGGAAGCTGTCCTTTGAAGTTGCCTCAGATCGAGCTCTTCTAACACACCTATCGGTGTGGGAAATACATGATGACAGACAAGACCTAATCACAAACGCAGGGGAAGAGGGACTCCCACCGGGACAGCTGGTGACAAGCACAGTCTGCTTGAAATGTCTGGGAACCTGCAACCTCCTCTTGCCAATGAGCAGTTGGGAACTGGAGCATCCGCAAGCTGAATTTTCAGCCCTGGCTGCTTGTGCACACAAAGGCAACAGCATTCTTCAACCCAAATTACCTTGCTTGGTTTTAGGAGCTCTGAGGGGAACAATGAAGGAGAGCGTTGACTTAGGACTGTTGTGTTGTGGTTTTTTTCTAATCCTTTCTGAAAAAAACGTGTTGAAGGTGGTTGGGGGAGGGAGTGTGTGAGAGGGGAGAAAGTTCTGGTGATGTCAGCTCCTATCACCATGGAAACTGAACATTTTTAGTGACAATGGAGTCTTCCTCCTTGAGCTGCTGGGTTGCGTGGGGAGCAGGGGCAAGCAGGGCAGGGGCATACGAGGGAATTCAGCTAACTAAAACTATAGCTTCTGGCTTTCCAAGGAAGTGAGGAGAAAACTACAAATGAATGCCTGAATATATGATTTATGTAACCAAAACACTGTCTGGGGCAATAGCAGTAAATAATCGTTATGCTCTTTGATAAAACATGCTGTCATGCAGCTAGACAGATGGAGGTATCTCAGCTGCCCGGGAACGCCTGACAGAACGGTCCCTTGCCTGCACTTTGCTTTTCCATGCTACAGTTTATTCTTCCAACCTTTGCTCCCTCATCAGTGTTTATTTGAAAAGGAAGAAGGGAAGAGAAGGGGCTGGGAAGTTCAGTCCTTATTCTTAAAACTGAGAGAAGCTGCACATCTCCTAGGCAGTGCATTACTTCCCAACTTCACAGATGTTTTGTTGAGAACCAAAATTATGACCTCCCTTGCAGGCAATGAGAGTCCAGGACCACAAAAAGGAGTTTTCTCTAAGGGCCCTTGGAGAAAACTGATTTGCCTCTGATCAGGATCTAATTCACTAGCATGGAGAAAACATGCAAGACCTAATGCAGGATGTCTTTTCTTAGTCAGCAGCCTGAAGCAGCATATGCACCCAGAGGAAGCTGAAGCCATGATCCAGGTGTGGAGCCGATCAGGATAAAGCTGGGGCTTAAATTTGAGATTAAATAAAAGACTACAGTCTGTACATAAGGGCAAGTTTGAGCCTTGGATTTGATTTAAACAGTGCAGACAATTTTAATGAATTTCAAAGAATAATGAATTAATAACCACAAGCTTTTATAACTCAAAATACATTATACAGTCATTAGTTCTATATAACTAAATGGAAAAATCTTTCTTTAGCAGAAGTCTTTTGAGATCAGATGTTATAATGAGATTACTATCATTTCAGCCTGACACCTCATGAGAACAACTGTATAGAAATCAGGAAACAAATTTCTTTCCGTTTTTGGACCTAAAATGAAAAATCCTCCACAGTGATTATTTTATATCTAAGGAATGATTCTAAGTCTCCTTGGCATTGAAAGGAGTTCAGATATGAGTTTTTTTCCTAGTACTGCTATCAGATGCACAAAAGACTCTCTTCTCAAACTTCTGCCAGCAATGGTGACAGAAGGAAACACGTACATGGGGTTTACTCCCTTCTCATCTAGGTAGCATGGACTTCACTTCTTTCCTGCATGAAGAAAGCAGTTAAGCTCACACTCTTTCATTTAGCACTGCCCTACTGAGTTCTTCATGTGTCCAGATAACACTATTCTCACACCATGCTTGCTGGGACACCAGGCAGAGCAAGACGCCCAGTTCCCAAGACTTTTACCCCATACACCAGCGATCCTGTGTCCACCTGGAAGAGAGCCTTCTTCCTAGCATATCGCAGCACATCACCCACATGGAGCAGCACTATGGGCTCCAAGGTCTCCCTTTCAAGCACACCTATTCCTGCTTTTCCTCCTCAAAGGCTACTGTGGTAGAGTCTCACTTTCCTTGCATCCAATCATCAGTACGTTTTACCACCAGCAGCTCAGGCTAGACCATAGAATGATCTGGCGTTTCTCACCACCAGCTTAGCCTTTCCTGATGAACTCACAGTCTTTATAATACTGGCACATTTTAAATCAGATGCTAATTGCAGCAGGCTCAGCCACAAGAAAGGTCTTCCCATCTCATGCATGTTGCTTAAATTCAGAAAAAGCTACAGCTTTCATCTGTCTGTCCTCCTTTCATGCACAAGCTGGCCAAGAATCAGCTTTCGAACTTTTTTACAGCTCAACTGAGTTTGAAAACCTCTTTCTCCCCAACCCGCTACCCCCAGAAGCAAACAATTACACACCCCTCCAGAGGGAATGACTTTCAAGTTTTGCTGTAGAAGAACTGTGTCAAAAGCAAATATGAAAACAGTGCTGCTCCACACAGAGAAAACTCTGCGAAGTGAGCCTAAACTCACTGCTGGCTCAGTTAGTAATACACGTACTTTCAAGTGACAACAAATGCACATAATTTCTTGCTGGGAGAAAGAAGAGGAAAGTGAGGTTTCTCTCTGAAACAAATGTTCACTTTTTTTGCTGTAAGAACAGCAATACTATTTATTTTTTCTAACTTTGGTTTGTTTGTTGTTGTTTTTTACTATACCACAAGGCAATCTAATTGAAAATGGACAAATTCAAAAAAGCACATGCCCACTGGTATCAGAGATGGACATTTTGCTGTGATTCAATAGGTAAATCCTGGTAGGCTTTCCACTTCATACATGCAGAGGGGAAATTGGAGCTTCACCATAGCAACTTTGTTGTAAAAAGGACTCAAATATCAACTTGTCCCCACAGTACCATGGGTAAGGCCAGTACAATACAAAGACAAAAAGCCCAGAGTAACAAAAATGATGTTCCTACCTTTGAAAGCTGCTGGAAACTAGTTTCATTCTGGTAAAGGTTACACCTCTTCCACTCAGATATTTTAAGAACAAAACAAAGGATCTGGGCTACCTCTTCAGCTAGTATGAATTAACACCTTCTGCTGAAGTTGTGTGAGATAGCTCCCCCGCAGATGTGCAGCCATCTAAGCTACCTTGTCTACTGCTTCCATCATAGATCGCTAACCGGAGCTAGTCTGATTCCAGCTCTGTAGATGTCTGGAGGAGCACCAGAGTGGAAACTTTCCCCTCAGTTTCACCATGGTAAATCAAAAGTAGTATCATTAGCTTTGTAAGGATTTACTTTCACCTGCCATCAGTATGAGAGGGGCTTAAGCCTGCTTGGTACGTTTAAGGAAAAACCTTTGTAGTTGCCGTTAATCTTCATGTGCTTTTCAGATCTGGAGTGTTTTCCTGTTCCATGTAAGCCTCTAACAAACACAGGAAAAATAAATCAGAAACTGTCAACCTACCCAGCCATGACAATGAAGAAATCCAGGCGGTTCCAGGTGTCTCCGAGATAACACTTCTTGCCAAAGATCCCCAGGGCCACCATCTTTAAGACCATTTCCATGGCAAAGAAGATGAAGATGAAATCATCAAATACCTGGCAAACAGTAACCCAAGAGCACATTTGGTAAGCGTTCTCAGCCTTGGATGTGAGACAAATACAAATTTCAGTACATCTGAAAACGTGTTAGAGGCAGGGCTAGTATAGCATCTTCCATGCAGCCCTGGCATCACAGCCCCCTGTTGCTCAAGGAAGTAAAAAGGGGGTTTTATGTTTTTTTTTTCCCCCATGTGTGAGATAATTGATGTAGACTTAGAGACTCCTTACATGGACTCAAAAGGAGGTGTTGGCTCAGCACCAGCAGGTCCAAACCTGGCCAGGGAAAGAAATACCATCCTTCCAAGGTCTCCCAAGAGGGATTCCTCATCACTCCACTGCAAATAACTCAGCTAAGGACATAGAGCAGCTTCACGCACAGCTTGGGCAGCACATACCAATTACAGATGGAGGCTTCAGATACCTGAATGTTGCAGCCTCAGCAATACTAGAGAAGTTTGCTGTCACCTTCTCTTTGGGGAAGCAGCAAGCACAGCTAGTGCATTCATAGGTTGGGTGTACCCATGGCCCTTCCTGATGTGCCTTTTGTTTCTTCTCCTTTAGGCATCCTGAATGACACAGTACCTGAGGACTCAGGAGTACCCTTGCTCCTCAACAGAGCAGCAAATGCATTGGAGGCTACTATACTCTCTCCTGGGTGCTATACACTTAGTTATTTCTCCCTGGCTTACCTCTGAGCTACGTATCTTGTAGTTGTCTATGTCAGGAAACCCCTGCTTAAGCACAGGATCAGGAAGGTTAGCAACTGTTCTGTATCGCATGGTCACAACTAGACTTTAATCATTCTCTCACTCTTGTCCCATCCCCCTCCTCAACGCAAACTCTTTCCATTTTACAAAGGATAGCTTACTGCCAGGGACATTCTTGCCAACCTGTCTGGGAAGGCGCTGCCCAGTTGCTGAAGGAAAGTATATGTGAGAACTTGTGACTTGGGCTGAGACACTGTCACAACAAGAAGGAAGTCTGCTTACCTGCAAGATTTTACACCTGTCAGAAAGGCAGTCCATATCCTCACATGGCTGGTACATCCCCAGGGTAACGCAGTTTAACAAAATCACCATCATGCTGACACACTCAAACCAGGTGGAAAAGAATCAAGGAAAACTTCTGTAAAAGCATCATGGCTGAGATAAGCTTGCTCTAGATTTGGGGTGACAAAACAGGAAGATTAAGGGAAATAACTGCTGGTAGACTGATTTATTATATTCTTATGTTTATCCCACTCAGTTCCTCTTTGATTAAGCCAAAACTCTTTTGAAAAGGGGAAACTAGAAGTAGCATAAAGGCCTAAGGAATTTATACAGGTCAAATCATTCCCATAGTTAAACACATGCTCACTTCTCTCCTGTTGGCTTGCTGAGTCCTTTCCCTCATTGTTTTACTGAATCTTCCAAATACGTGAAACAGACTTTCCATAGTGGCCTATACTCAAATGGAGCAGAAATGTCTGTGATCTAGGGATCTAAATCAAAATTGACAGATGGATTTCTATGTGAGCCTAGTGACTACTGCCCTTCTGGGAAGGGGATACAGCACAAGGCTAGAAATGTCCCCCTTCTGAGAGGAATCTGGAGATAGAAAGTTTCCATATTGGAACAGGTCAATGGTCCATCTAATCTGTTATTCTGCTTCCAGCAGTGACCCATGCTGGATAAAACTCCACAATGTGCCTAATTAAGTTATTCGGTAACCATGGGGGGAAATTGCGTTTCTGACCCCAGCTGGTGATCTATTTATGCCCTAAAGCGTGAGGATTGATAGCCCTTATAATTATTTTCTCAGCTACACTGGTGTCCCTGCAGATGCTTTGCTTATTCATTTGAATCCTTTGTTGATAATCTTACTAAAATATCTGCTTCAATAATACTTGGCAGCCATGAGCTACATTGGCTAATTATACTTTACATTTAAAATTGTTTCCTCCTATTTATTTTTAATTTGTTGCCTTTTAATTTCATCAAGCGCTACTTCATTTATATATTACAGAAGAGAGTAAAAAATGGTGTATTTGTGTGACCTTCTCTGTGCTCTCCACACCCTCTACCTGCCTCCTTTTCACCATCCCTCTCCTCCTGAAGACCTGATGCGCATTTATCCAAGGACTCATTTACAGTATTTTAGCTCTAAAAGCAGGCACATTTCTATGATATCTTTCCTGTGTTTGCATTGCAAAGCAGTGATGTAGATCTAGTAAGAATGGACCTCCAACCTCTGGCAGAACCATCCTTCTTAGGTATTTTAACACACCTCACAAACATACCTGCTCAGTTTCCATTTTCAGACAATTTTTTTTTTTTAATTTAAAATAGCAGAGCCAAGAAAACATCTATTTAAAATATAACCCGCAAAATGCGCCTATTTTCAGTCCTTGCAGAACTGAGTTCAGAACAGTGGACTGTATCTCTGGTCACTTCTGAAAGACACTCAACATCTGTGGTTTGCTCTGAGCAACTTTTCCGTGCTCATTCTCTGACAGTGATTCATGACTAACCTGTGCAATCTGATCTAGAAGATTATTAATTCTCTTCTCCCCAGCCTGGCTTTTAGTGAGCTACCTTCAGTTGCAAAATCAGACAAGAGCAGGGCTTTACTGTGCCAATCATGCTCTGAGGTGATTTCAAGAACGCGTTATCACTATCCCTGACTAAGTTAATCCCAAGTGCCATACAAAGTAATGCGCATGGAGCCCACCCTTGATGTAGGCTTCAAAACTGAAGGCCTTTTCTGAGAGGAATACACCAAAAGGGCATGAATAAAATGTTTGCCCTCGGAGGTCTGCACAACACAACTTCACATTTCCACCTTTCTCTCTCTTATACGTTTCTTTAATGATCTGATCCAAAGCTCAGGAAAGCAATTGAAGAGGTTATCATTAGCTCCCACAGACTTTTCAGGTAAGACTGCAATTCTCTTCCAGACTTTTCAAAATCTGTTCAGCATCATCTTTCACAAAATTACAGAACCACAGAATGGCTGAGGTTGAAATAGGCCTTTGGAAGTCATCTTTTCCAACCCCCCTGCTCAAAGTAGCATCAGCTACAGCAGGTTGCTCAGGGTGGCATCCAGTTGGGTTTTGAATGTCTCCAAGGATGGAGACAGCAGAAACTCTCTGGGCAACATGCTCCAGTGTTTGACTATCTACGCAGTGAAAAAGTGTTTCCTTACATTTAAATGGGATAGTCCTTGTTTTGGCCTGTGCCCATTGCCTCTCATCCTGTCATTGGGCACCACTGTGCAGAGTCTGTCTGTCTCCTTTACTCCCCACATCAGGTATACACATGGATAAGATCCTCCTGGGCCTTCTTGACTCCAGGCTGAGCAGTTCCAGCACTCTCAGCCTCTCCTTTTTGCAGCAGGTGCTTTGACAACTACCGGAAAGGCAGTGACAGTGAAGCCCTGACATAGGGATCATTGCTGAATAACACTCTTCAAAGGGCCAAAAGAATTTTGGTGTAGGCTGAGCCAATGGCTGCAAAAGTCCCTCTCCAGGCATAAGGCAGTCAGGAGAGGTACAGACGGTGCCCTGCTTAGAACAGCCCTGGATGAAATAAATATGTAAAATCCCCACAAGGTTGAACAACGTCTAGTGCAGCAGCCTGCACTACCATCAGGGCAACTGCCAGTATCAACGCAGGCTGGGGGATGAAGGGATAGAGAGCAGCCCTGCCAAGAAGGACTTGGAGATACTGGGGGATGAGAAGTCATCAATGTGTGCTCACAGCCCAGAAAGCCAACCATATCCTGGGCTGCATCAAAAGAAGCATAGCCAGCACGTCAAGAGAGGTGATTCCACTCCTCTACTCTACTATGGTGAGACCTCACCTGGAGTACTGCATCCAGCGCTGGAGCCTTCCACACAGGAGGAACATGAACCTGCTCAACTTCAGGTTCAGCAGAAGGCCCTGAAGATGATCATAGGGCTGGAGTACCTCTCCTATGAGGACAGACTGAAAGAGTTTGGGTTATTCAGCCTGGAGAAGAGAAGGCTCCAAGGAGATCTTATTGAGCCTTTCAGTACATAGAGGGCCTGTTGTGATAGGACAAGGGGTAATGGTTTTAAACTAAGAAAGGGTAGATTTAGACTAGATAGAAGGAAAAAATTTTTTACAGTGAGAGTGGTGAAACACTGGAACAGGTTTCCCAGGGAGGTTGTCGATGCCCCATCCCTGGAAACATTCAAGGTCAGGTTGGATGGGGCTCTGAGCAACCTGATCTACTTGAAGATGTCCCTGCCCACTGCAGGGGGCAGGGGTTGGACTAGATAACCTTTGAAGGTCCCTTCCAACCCAAACTTTTCTATGATTTTATGAAAATGGAAAGCAGAAATTGTTTTAAAAGCCAGGTTTTTTTCTTCAGCAAACATCCAGAAAACTTGACACAAGAGACCCAGAGACACTCTCCAACTGCAGCCAAACTCAGAGAATTCAGGCAAAGGGGTTTGAAGTCAGGGGTTTATTTCATACAGATTTACACTTTTGTGCAGACGTTCCCGCAGCAGTAACATGTGGGTGGTTGAGATGCTCCTGTGTTCCCTTTGCTCCTCTCACTCCCCTTGCAGTGTCCCCCCATGGCCACGCAGACCATGGCAGGGTGCCTTCAGGCAGCTGATCAGACCCCAAAGCACAAAACAGCCAGTTGCAGCAAGCGCTCCCAAAAAGGTTGTGATTTAGGCCAGATGCCTGATGCCCTGATCTTGCTCAAAAAGCTGTGGCCGGCTGCATTCAGTTTCTCCTCCCCTGCTTTTTGGATACCAGCTCTCTGAAAGTTTGCCAGCATTGTCCAGGCTTCCCGAGGACACTGCTGAATTGCTGGCTGCTCCCGGGCTATTAAAGTGGCATTAGGAAAAGCTTTCCTCCTGCCACCCCATGGCTTTCCTTTCAGAGAAGGCAGGGACCCTGAAAAGGTACATCCAACCTGCAGCAGAGAGGAAGAAAGTGTGAGGAGAGAACTGAAGCTTCTCCTGCTCCAAGCCAGGAGGGGTTGCTCCCTGCTTAGGTCGGTGGAGGGGGTAATTAGAAGTACCTGCTGCCTTCAATGTGTCACCGCTGTCAACCACAGCAACTGCCTCCCGTCACCACAGCAACAGCCTGCAGCCAGGTTTATCATCTTTCTTTCGGTGATGCCTCCCCCTCCCAGCATCCTTCACCCCCTCCTTTTCCCTGTGCTTGAGCCTGTAATTTCAGCTGCTGACAAAGCTGGTCTCCATAATCTGCATCATTCAGTCAGAAGTTTCATTACTAATTAACTTATGTCCAAGTTCAAATCTCCTAATTACAAGCAAACCCACACTTATGCTCTCCTCCCCCGTCCTGGCCCTTCCTCACTGCTCTCTCCCTTCCCATGGTGCTGCTCCCAACACCTTTCCCAGCAAGGTCTGGGACTTCCAACAGCTTTTGGAACCTAAAAGGAGAGCCAGGCATTTCTGACCACGGTCAGCTCCTCTCTTTTGGCCACACAAGATGCTCAGAGGAAGGTACCAGAAAACCCACGACAATCCACTATGTGATAAGCTTGCCCTTAAAGGTAGGTTTTTCCCTAACAGTGACAGTTCACAGTTGATTCAAGTCCTAGAGGATAAAGGGGTCACGGTGCTTATTTGGAAAAGGAAAAACAGCAGAGGAGAAACGTTTCCCAACTCCTTTAAGCGTGGGCTATCCTCATTATCCATATAACTGTCTCTTCTTTGTGTAAACCCTGTTAAGCTCTTGGCTTCAGCACAGTCTTGTAACGTCAAGATCCATATCTAGGTTAATTATACTTTGCCTAAAACACATTTCCTTGTACTGGTTCTATAGTTGCTGCTTGCATGTGGTAACAACACTTTGTTTTGCTGATGCATCACCTCCTTGTCCCTCCACACCCCATGGAGGGACAATCCAGCTGCTGCCCGAAGGCAGCCACCACATATTAATTGACCCTCCACCATGTCTTCCAACACACAGGGAAATTCTGGGACAGGGAAAGACTCAAAGCAGCACCAACACACACCAGGAGAGAACCATCATCCACCCCAAACCATCTGGGATGGAGTCAGTGCTGAAAGCCACAAGTTACATGACAGTTAAGGAGAAGTGCAGGTGTTTCTGGGAACTGGGCATGTTGCCCTAGTCCTTGATAACATGAATATCCATAAAGCGAGATGATGTTAGAAATGGGTGATGGGATACAGGCAGAGATTTTGGGCTCAATTCCTAAATGACAGGTAGCAGAAGCAAGGTATTCTGTACTGGAGCTGCAAACAGCTCGCACCCAGAAAAACGGGTACCATTTAATGTTCTTGGGATTTGACTCAATCTCTGCTGTTTATCACTGACAAAAAATATAACAGAGCAAAACAAAACAATACTTTGGGGTCCTTTCTCCTCTTCCTCCTTCATCATCAGCTGAACAGTAAGAGTACACTGGGCACAAAGAGCTCCCCACTGGCTGGGGCTCCTAACAGCACAGAAAATATATACGCTTTACAAGTGTGAGAATCCCTCGGTCTTTTCTGTTGCTATCTCCAAACTATTCTTAGGGTATGCCTTCTACCAATTCAGGTCCTTAAATATCTGTTTAACCTACAGTATAACTGCCTTGGCTACAAAGCCAAAAAGCAAAAAGCCAACCCTGTGGCACGGCTAGTCATGGCAGCAGCTCTTCCTGCCCCAAAACAGAGAAGAGCCTGCTGTGGTAGAGCCATTCAGTGACTTAACTGGAAACATGGAGACCCATGCAATTCGACCCAAACACCAGTCACCCACTCACACAACTCCCTGTGGCCTCCTACCTCTGAACTGGTGCCAGGCAGGCACAGCTGTGGGCACCCTGCATCACATTTGCACAATCACTCCTCTCTGCCTCCCCTTTGGACTCCTCTCCACCTCCTCCTCATCTCACCATGCTTCCCACCAGCTAAATGACTGCACCCTGTGATACCAGTTTGCAGTAACTGCATTTTTGTTCCCTCCTTTTGCAATACGCTAAGGACAGTGCTGTGGTTCCTTCCTTACTTTCCTCCCCTGCTTTGTGACCCTCCTGCAAGAAGCTGCTAGGATGCTGCAACTGCACTAAGACAGTTACATTTCATTTACAATAGGAGGAGTGATTTGTGCTGCAAAGGTCAGAGAAACAAGTAGCTCCAGGGAAAGAAATGCTTATTCTCTCTCCCTCGTTCCTATTGGCTTTTGCAGATGGCCTCACAGGTGAGTCTCATTTTCTCCCCTGCACCTTTTTCTGGAGGCTGAGGGAACTGTGCATGTTTAGTTTGGAGAAGAGGAGGCTGAGGGGAGACCTCATTGTCCTCTACAACTACCTGAAAGGAAACTGTAGA
>JAOTQQ010000001.1:53987735-54105272 GCA_026546715.1 Gallinago undulata
CTGGAACAGCCTGCCCAGGGAGGTGGTGGAGTCACCATCCCTGGAGGTATTTAAGAAACATGTAGATGTGGCTCTTCAGGGCATGCTCTAGTGGCCAAGATTATTGGTTTGTGGTGGGGTGTTGTGCGTGGGGTTGTAGGTGTGGGGTTTAGTTGGTGGGTGGCTTTTTTGTTTGTTTGTTTTTGTGTGGGGTTTTTTTTGGTTGTTTGTTTGGTTTTGTGGGTTGTTTGGGGTTTTTTGGGTTTTGTTTTGTTTTGTTTTTTTTTTAATGTGGTTGGACTCGATGATCTCAAAGGTCTCTTCCAACCACTAAGATTCTGTGATTCTTATCACTGCTCACCTTTTTTTTTTTTTTTTTTCTTCTGCTATGCTGATGCATAGGAGCTTCATGGTCTTTTTCTACAAAACAAGCTGACAGAAGCAACAGGGTTCTTCCTCTTTAGCCTCAATCTGCTAGAAGGTGAATGTAACACCTGATGTTCACTACTCAAAGGAAAATACATCTCAGAATGTGTTTGTGTTCAAATAGATCAAAACAATCAAAACATTTCTGAGAACAAAGAGCTTTAAAAAAATCCTGTTTTGGAAAGGCTGAAACATTTCTCCTCTTTCTTTTTAGTGCAAGGAAATGTTTCAACATTGCAGAAAAAAAGGTTGTTTTTTTTGACCTCAGAACTCTCTTTTTTTGAGTTCCAAGTCAATTGGAAATTAAATGCCAATACCCAGCACTGCAATGCTAAGATTTTGTAGTGGCCAAGCCATACAGGACAAGTTTTAAAGTCTTTTTACAAGCCCTCAAGGTTGACATGCTCTAGATCTTCCCATGTTATATAATCTCTTGTACATATTTGCTCTCATCACATCATCATTCATACACTCTTCCCATGAAACAGAAGCACCTGAACTTTAGACAGCTAACACACACATTGCTAAGGT
Source organism: Gallinago undulata (assembly GCA_026546715.1). Lineage (NCBI taxonomy): Eukaryota > Metazoa > Chordata > Aves > Charadriiformes > Scolopacidae > Gallinago > Gallinago undulata. The sequence continues at coordinate 53,988,672 of JAOTQQ010000001.1, forward strand.
CTTCAAAACTTTCACAATATTGATGCCAAGGCAAGCTCTGCAGTACTGCCAAACATGGCAGGACTGTTACCTTGATTTGAGAGGCACTAGGGAAGACTTACACAACTTGTGATGGTTCTGCTGGGAGGCAGGACAACAAACTACAGAAGAGGGAGGCAGTAGACAGATTTTAAATGCCTGGCAGTACTTCTGTGTTTCTGCCCTTTTGAAGGGCCTTTCCATCAAGAACATATTTATTATAAAAGAAGATGACTCCATCGTAACCATATTAAATCAGATAAACACCAACAAAAAGCACCATAGGTCAGCTTTTCTGATCAGTCTAACTTCCCATGACTGCTCAGAAAGAGGGTCTTGTGCCAGGCCACACAGGCTGTTGGCTGCATAGGTCAAGTTCAGATTTAGCTTAGAGACTAATGAGAAGTCAGTTTTATCTCATACACTATATCGTACCTCCCTGTGGAGTTAGGCAAGAACTGAAAACTACTTTTGGAAAGTTGGAGTTTTTTGGGGTTCATTTGTTGGTTGATTAGCTTTTTTTTTGTTCATTGCAGAAACAAAACGAAGCAAATATCTTGTTTCTCAAAACTCCTTCATGATGATTTCTTCCGACCTGCTAAGAGCGTCCATTAAACTCTCAAGTCCAGCAAAACCAAAACTAATAGAAAGAAACTTAACCTCTAGCAGGAAAAACATACAACAGAGATTAAGAGGCTGAGAAGAAATCTGAAGAGCAAATAGACAGAGCTATTAATGCAATGAAGCAAGTCTTCAGATATTCCAGAAACAGGAAGGCAACGAGAATGCTTTGACCTAGGGCCTCCACAGGCTACAGAGGGCCCCTAATCAAGTGGGAGGATGCAGAGAGAAAGCAAGACTTCTTTATGATGCTCTTCACAACACTGACCATGGGAGAGCCCATCAGTCCTTAAACCAGAGCAAGTTATGCCAAGAATTCTGGCTGGCTGTCACACCACCTGGATGGATATACATTGGTCTTCTAAGGCAACATGCTGTTCTCTTCAGAAAAGGTGTGCAGATCCCACTGCTAATTATTCAAATATCTTACAAATATCATGCGTCTTTATCAATGCTGCTACACAGCCCTACTGTTAATGATTATCTCCTGCTTGTAGCAGCTGGGCCCCTAGAGCTTCTCTACTAATAATGACCCACCTCCAAATTGCATCTAGCTTTCAGGGTGCAACAGAGCATCTGTTTAACAGTGTGTAACATTCCTACAAAGCTGTTTACTACAGGAAGCATAAAAAAAATATAGTATCTAGAAAAAAAACACCATGAGAATTTTTTTTTAGGTCAGTAGAAAGTAATTACCCAAATTTAAACTTGAGCAGGGTATTAGACATAATGACTATTCCTGGAGAAAGAGCTTTTTAATACCCTCAGATGGCTGGGACTGTGGCTGCATGTCTTACTTGCCAGCAAAGCAATATTCCACCATGCTGTGGCACTGACTTGAGGAATTGCACCTCCTGCTGACTCCCAAATGGTGCCTCCTGCAGCATTCTGGCTCTGCCTTGGAGATTGCCATCCAAAACCTGACCTGGCTTCATGTTAGGGGCTTCAACAAGGTCACAGCATGAGGCAATAGGACTGCGGCTTGGAACATTACTATGCTATAAGACAGCTGAAAATTTTGCTCTAAAAACTCCTAGTCAAAGTGGCATCTGCTTCCTGCTGCAGGCGGAGCTATAGGGGTAATAGACATCAGAGAAGGACCACCAGAGGAAATCCCCTGAACGATAAAACTGGGATCCAAACTGTAAAGCTCTTCCTGATTATTGAGATTTCACTTTGTGGAGGCAATTTCCTACTGACATCAGTGGCAAAATGAGGATCTTAGAAGAGTTAGTCTTTGTTTTTGCACGCAGTTGGACCTCTGCTCTAGAGAGGAACCTAAACCTTGGCAGGGCAAGGCAGGAACGTGTTTGCAGCCCAGGATTAATTTGAACTAGTGATGTGCTCCAGAGTAACAAAATCTGATTTTGAACTGAGCAGCTGAATGCTCTGATACAGGGCTCCCATCATGCATGGCCCCAAGAAGCAAGACGACCAGGCAGAGGGATTGGTGGAGTTGCCACTCTCAAACCAGAGCATGACCCAGAATGGGTTTTGCTTTGCTGGCTTTTTATCTGCTTTAATCTGGATGTGGTCAAACTTACTTGGTGGGAGTTTCCTTACAAAGTGTAAAAACAAAAAAATCAAAATCTCTCTGACTCCTCCGTCTGTGTTTCCTCACCCTGCTTTCCAGAAACACCAAAGTTACCTAAATTTTCCCCAGCACCTTTCAAACTGATGTGACAGTCTTGCCATGTTTGCCAGTGCACAGTTCCCTCTTTGGCCTTCATGCCATGATAGGTTTGAATAGGGTCCTTATCTTGGGTGGGTGCACTAGACATATTTACCAGATAAATACAGTATTGGGGTGTGGGTAGGACTAAACTTCAAGAAAAGGAGAACAAAAGAACTAGTGATGATGGATTTGCGAGGGCAGGGAAAGCAAGAAAAGTAAAAAAAAAAAAAAAATACGGCATTGCTTTTTCCCTTCCCTATTGTACCTAATGCCTTCTGTTTTGCTTTTTTCTTATGCCTTGGTCTCGCTCTTTTGTTTTCCAGAACCTTCCTTCCCCCACCCTAATTAATGGAAGTAGCACTTAAATGTTTGGAATGAAACATCATAAAGAGGGGAATAAATGTTTCTTCAGAAACCAGGAACAAAGGGCCAGGTTTTGGAAGACACATAGGCCCTTTAAGGATGCAGCAGAACATTTTGTGGGACCTTTTACAGCCTATAGATCCCTGCCTCACATTCTGCCCCTCAAGCCTACCAGATAAGCTCTCTGGTAGGTTACAAAAGCAAACAGGCAAAAGGAAGGCAGATGTGAAGAGAGGGAAAGATGGTTGCAACTTGCTAAGCAGAGTTAAAAGCAAAGGAAGGTGTGGTTGATTCCTTCGATTTCCAGCACAACTTTCACCTTTTCAGTAAAGGGACGTCTTACCTTCCTTTCTGGTGCTTTATAGGTTTTAGGCTCAGCGAGCCTTGGGAAATGATCTGTGGGGCACAAAGCAGACATTTCAATGAATCTCCAGAAATGGGTACTGCTGTGTGGCTGCCTCTCACTGCTCAGGCTTGGAGGGCTGAGGGACACCTCCCGAGAACTATAGCACAGACATGGGGAGGACAGACAGACATGGGTTCTGGATGTTGCTTTTGAGGGTTGTTTTTTGCCCCTACTACTTTACAGCAAATACAAAAGGGATGGTGAAAACATCTGCCTTTAAATAAAAAGCTGTTGCCTTTGAAAGGAAAACACGTAGAAGAAACTTCTCCAGCACTGAAGATCTAAAACCCACCAAACTCACTGTCTTCCTGTTCCTGCTCTTTTTTCTTGCACAGGGCTTCCTTCATCACTGTTGTCTTTCTAGTCAATCCTAGTTTTCAGATGCACAGATTACTTTTTCCACTCTTTGTAACTTCCCACCCATCTCTGGCAAAGGTCATGCGAGTGCAGGCTGAGCTCACAGGGATGCACAACTCAAATATGTCTGAAGGGAGTTCAAGGCACCTTTGATAAAAGGCCATCTCGCCTAGCAGGAACACAGAGATGGCAATGAAAGCACAAAAGATGGATTATAAACCTCCTCAGAGCCTAAAACGAGTACGTGTCCTCCTGTGCAGGGGCTCTGCTCTTGCAGATTACCAAGGCAATATCCTTCACCAAGTGACATGCTGGAGTATGCGATACTGCCCCGGCATCCAGGCATCTTGCTCCTCCAGACAGCCAGTTTCCAAGGCTAACTGATCTGAGAGGGTACTCAGCTCCTGTAGCAGTTCTGAATTAGAGAGGACACGATAAAGCCACCTTGCCTTTCTCCCTTCTCCCAGCTAGGTGATGCTTTGAGTGGATACATCATCACTGAATCACGTGCTTGGTGCTTGCTTAGCTTAGCAGGCTTTTCTGACAAGTGCTTCAGTACAGAAAAGAAAGTCATGCAGTGATGAAGCTTTGCAGCAAAGTAAATAAAGATTAATTTGGAAGTGTAGGGAGTGCTTAGAAAGGTCACTCAGAAGAAATTGCATATAGTCTAAGCAAAATGCAGAGCAATAACAAAACGAGCTTGGTATAAGCTCCTGTTGTTTGTTTCATTATTGGCTGTAATAAAATAAAACTATTTTCAGTTTCAAGATGCCACCACCCCCTATCTTGAATTCACATTTTTTGCCTCACAGTTTCTGGTTGGTTTTTTTTGAAGGCTTGTAGATAGATGCATCCCAGGCCCTTTTGCCCTGGTTCCCAGAGGGGATGCTGGAAGAACTGGCACCGATGGCCTGCAGGACACATGCCTGGAGGAAGGACTGATTGCAAATGACTGAGCCAATCTGTCTCAGAAGATAACTGCAGGCTAGGTTCTCCAGCCAGCACACAGGCTTGCAGCAGCTGCTGGAACCTCATTGAGGACAAAAACAGGCTAAGGATGGCCTCCTGAAAAGGAAACTCCTGACAGGTACGTGTGACAGAGGTACCTGTGAGGGGTGGGAGAGTTGCTTATTATATAAGCTTCTCATCTGAGGAACAGAAAGGGATCCTGTGGTGCATTAGCAGAAGTGCCAGTACTCTCCTTGTACATCTGCTCTTTTTCTCTTCCTTCATTACTCTTACATACTGCAGCAAAGAGCACTCAGTAAAAATGAGATTATTTAAATCATCTTCAGCTTCCTTCAAAACTCTACCTAACCTTTCACTAATTTCCACAACTACCTCTTAAGGTACATTAATACTTCCCCTTCGTTACCGATAGGAAAGCAAGCAGGAAAGGAGCAGGTTTTTCCAAAGTGGCCCCTGATTTGGGTTCTCCAATGCATGAGCTTCTTAGAGCCTGGTTTTCAGGACTGTGTAATACTTGTAATTTCTAACACAGCCAACAAGAATTGTGAAGCTCCAAACTTCCGAGCGTCTGGCTCCCACCACCTCAAGCTGGACAGCCAAAGATCAGAGTCCCCTTTAGAGATCCCAGAGATCATGCAGTAAGTCACTGCCTGGCACTGCATTAAAATTCAGGTGTTCCTGACACCCAGAACATATTCACTAAACCCCTCAGCTTTCTGGCTAGCTGACAGATTGCACCATGCCAGGGAAAGGAGCCAACATGACTCATGCTCAATCACCACAATGCCGACAGTATTGAGCTGTTTTAGGGGGGTTAAATGCTGTGAATGTGCTAAGCATTATCAATATTAAAATATTATTAGTATTATTTATGAGGTATCTCCACGTGTCCTAGATGACACGAGCTGAGATCAAATCCAAATTATGCAAAATGTTACATAAACATGCGGTAAAACACGCTGCCCGCTCCAAAGAGTTTTTAATCTAACCGAACAGGACAGGCTAACGATGCATTATGATCACTGCTTTGCACACAAGAAGCCAGAGCACAGAGAAATGAGTGGATTTACCCAAGGGCAGACGGGACACACGGGGCACAGCTGGGAACTGATCAAGAGCCTCCCAATTTGTTCTCCAGCGTCTTTGACCTAAGATCATTCTCCACCCTCAACTACAACTGCACTTGATGAGGACAGTGTCCACAGGGAGAGTGGTTCTCCCATAAATCTTTCCTGAGAAAGTGGAAAAAATGTCTCCAAGTTCCACTTTACAGAGGCAAGTAATGTACTGCATATAGATTACTATATACATAAGGCTCCCTGCATACATTCCGAGAGGTCTCGGCTATTCAGGTGCACAGCGCACAGACAAGCTGGAGCAGAAGACCTACCTCTCCCTACCAGCTCTCTACCTCCATCTTCCACTGATACCTCCATTGGGATCTCAAGATAAAATTCAGTCCATAGTTATGATAGTGTAACCCTAAGTCCAGTCTAATATGCATGCACCCGACAAAGAATTAGCTACCTTCCACGGGCGCTCCAGGTTCCTTTGATAAAAGCATGCTATGTAAACGCACATTATCAACACATTTGACTGCAGAACAATCAGCTCCAAAAAAGGTGGTTTCTACACAGCAAGTTGCTAATAGCACAGGCTAACTGAAGCCTCCATCATCAGTACAGCATAGTTCGGCTACCTCTTTGATGTCTTTCTGCCTGTTGTATTCATCTCCTCTCTTCAGATTTAGAACTAGTAGTACATTGCTATTACCACATTCATATTCCTGTGACCTATTTGCTTTCATATAGATTCAACTTCACACTCTATTTATTCTGGAGTTTTTGACAGCCTCTGGAAATATATGCCTCTTCCTCTTATTTACAGCTTAAGTTATTTTTCACTATACAGTTTCCAGTCAGAAACTATAGATGTGCATTAATCTCATTTTGTTTTGGACATACCAGTTACAGCGCCATCTTTTCCAGCCATGCCAAATATTGCCCTTTCTCTTTTCAGAGAGCCTTTCTTATGAGCCTACTGGTTTTGTTTTGTCTTAATTTTTAAGAACCATCCCCAGTTCTGTCTGAATCTGCAGGAGCTGTTCCTTTATTAGATTACTCTTCGCTGTCTCACAGCCATCCATTTTCCATCACATTAATTACTGATCACTTGCATTTTCATTGTCCCATGCAAGTTTCATTGCTTTCTACACTAGTAGGCTACCCTCAGGATCCTCCCCCCTTTCCACAGTACATATGTATAAAAACTGCCCACTTAACCACCTCATTTCCAGCAGCCTACTTCCCTTTTGCTTACAGAAATGAAGTGACTTTACCATAAAGATAGAATAAAGATGATTGTTTTGCTGGGACGTAGCAGACTACAAAACCCATGCATCTTCCCCTGCCCCAGAGGACAGGGCTCAGGTGGGGGTCACAGCAGCCTGCAAAAGTCCACCATAGGGAAAGCTGCATCGTGATACAGACATTTCACCTCTGAAACCCCCTGGATCAGTTGATCATCAAGCCAAAGAGAGACACCAAGTTATTGATAACCTGCCCAAGCTCAGCAAGACAAGACATTGGCAATGGTGCACACCAGTGTCCAGGTACATGTGATAAATTCATTATTCACAGATTAGGGCAGCTGCTTCATGCCTAGTCCAGCCCTGCCAAGGGCCCATTAGGAACAGTAGCTTCATATGCTGTTCTCTGAGATAACATACCAGCTACTACTAGATTCAAGATACCTGCAGTTGGCAGATCCATCACCTTCTGCAAATTTGTTCTAGTACCCCTTTACATGCAGCATGTCCCTTTCCAAATAGATTTAGCAGTAAGTTAACTAAGCTCACATCTTCTCTACACAATCTTTTCTTTCATCTGGGAATGATTCTTCCTGGCCAGATACAATCAGATATGGAGCCAGCAGCATACTAGAAAAGACTACCATAAAAGCTTTAGCTTTAGGCCTTCTGGCTAATAATCTACCCTTGTATTTCAAGACTTCTTTCCTACAGATTCTTATATCACTAATACAAAAATGTACCATGACCACAGGCTCCTTCAGAGCTGTCTCAAATATACCCACATATATCCAGCAGGCAAATCATCTAACAGGTATCATGGCCATCACATATCCAGCTGTCTGCAAGGCAGACAACAGAATTATCTCCTCTCCCCATAACCTGTATGTACATTACATCCACTCAGTTTATACAGCCAATGTAGCAACTATCAAACCCAAACCAGAAGCTATCTGTGCCTCCTTCACAAGCTGATGTCTCTCAAACCCAGAATGCTGCCTGGCTGGGAAAGCATTGCAGATACAAACTCACAGTACTGAGTGTGTCCTCATCATCACGATCAGCAAAGTGCTACTGAGCTTGATAGGAGCTCTGGAGAAGTTGGGAGTTGCAGGGAAAGAGTCCCTTCCTCTAGTTGCATGTCTAATACTCTGCTGACCATATGTGCTTCTCCAAGCACAAACAGACAACAGCCCTTAGCCCGTCCCACTTCATCTTACCTGCAGGACCTCAGCGATGACAGTGCTTGACAAGGAACATGAGAAAAATGCAGAAAAGAACAGTTTTCCTGAAGAGTCAGAAGGCAGAGAGGGTTGATGGGTGAGAAGTCATTGCTATGACCCATGCCTTGAGTATCCACCCATTTTGTGCCAGGATGCGCATTACTTCACACGTCCATTCCCATGGGACATAGAGCTATGCAAAAAGGATGTCACATAAGGGACCAAAACACTTTCCCTCAGGTAGCTGCAGTCACCATTTATCAGGGAGGAAAAGAAGGGACAGTCCTGCCATAGCACCTCTTTGGAAGAGGAGAAAACCCCTCTTCAGCATTGGTTTTCTGGAAAAGAAGTTGCCATACCTGCTCCTACAGCAGGAGGCAACTACACCTCCACAGGATGTAAAGCACAGCCCCTTCTTAGGCACATTTTGAGCACCCGCTCAGCTTTGCTGCATTTAAAGAGCTTTCACATTATTGATGACAGCAAGTGGAAGGAAAAGAAAAAACAGAGCTTAGGTCAGGGTAGTAAAGACAGACTTGGCATGCCTGGAGGAACCAGCCACTGAGGACCCACAGTAAATTTCGAAAAAACGAGCACAAAAGAGCTCCCATCACTTTCCCGGAAAGAACAGCCTGTTCCTAAATCCAGCTCTGCTCCCAGCCCCTCTACCATCAGAGAGGATGACAAATCACCAGCCAACAGCCAGGTGGCTGAGGTCCTGTGGCCCCATGGGGTGAGGGACCCTTGCCAGGCAGTGGCCGGGAGCCAGGGGACCTGCTGTGTGCCAGGTCTTGAGTCAGCCACATTCTCGAACCCCTGCACGCTGCACTGAGCTGATAACACAATTTTTCCCCCTTTCCCTCACTCTGCACCCTTCCCACCCACCTGCTACTAAGACTGGGAGAAGAAGCTACAGAAGAAAATCACAACTTTGCACTTGTATTTTGTGCATGGTGACCCCTATTATAATTTTTTTTGTTTAAGTCCAGCTTCATTTCTCCAGGGTAATTAGTTCTAGCAACCCTTCAAATATGCTTTTCAGCCTCACAGAACCATAAATTTCCAAGTGACAATCATCACACCAGTCATGTCACCACATGTCACCACACACTGCACTGTGATGTACGAAGCTCTTTGCTGGTCCTGTCTACCTCTCCATGCTTTAAGACCATTTCCATGAAGCCTACACACATACACAGGCCTGATCCTTTCCTCCCCCATTAGCAGTCGCACTTCTCTCTCTCGCACTCCTCCTTTCAGCTTTCTGGATGCTGCCTTACAGGGTTTTGTTTGAAGGTGTATAAAAAAGAAATGATAGACTTATGTTGGCCCTGTTATAGGCTGCTGCATGACAGTATGCCTCTGTGTATGTAATATATACAAGGATATAGGCCACCTACTAGGACAATCATCACGTGATATAGGTCTTTCCTTGGGAAGGCACATACGTTCATGTGTTTTGACGGTTTGTCTAGTGTTTTATTTCTTCACCTAGCACACCCAGGTTTTTTGATGACACATTTGATGTGCATGTTATTTTTAAATGGTCAAAGTACTCTATTAAGCCAGTCAAGTTTCCAAGCCTATTTGGAAACTTAATTTCTCTTGAGAAAGCTTTTTCTTCCCATGTTCAAGAATTCCCCTACTTTTTCCAATTAACCCTAAAAAAAGAAGCAGAGCAATGCAAAGAGATCATTATCCCCTATCCTCATTATACTGAACCCAGAGCTCTGCAAAAGGAACTGCTGTAATCCTTTTGGACCTCAATGGTGGTAGTTATAGGGGTAGGTGCTAAACAAACCCACTGACATCAGCAAACCCTCACAGGCTGTACAGAAAAGATCCTGAGTAAAGCAGCCACCTCTCAGCCCTCAGCACTGAGAGAGTGAACTTGTCCAAACACAGAGAAGACCTTGACAATTTGAGATGGGCTAGACAACCATTTCCGGCTCTTCGGTCCAGACCACATCAAGTCTTGGCCACCACATTTCTAATCTCACTAGCATGTAAATTTGGAGATTGCACATTTAATCTGTTGCGTAACATGTAAAGAGGGAGCAGTGTGAACACGCATGTGTATGTTTGTCTGCTTATTTTGGGGAAGAGCACAACTAAATTATTCCCTTTTTGCTCAGTCACTCTGGGTCAGTTTTTTTGCTTCTTGTTTCTCATTCCAGAGCACCGTCCCCACAGGCTGGTGAGACACAGGATGAGACTGGGATAAGTAGGAATACATGAAACTCATGTCATTCCCAGGGAAACAGCTAGTTTTGTATGCTATGCAAGGAGAATCACCCTTTCATAGCAAGGAGCCTCCCAGTCCCTAACAGCGCTTCTGCTTCTCCTCTAGTTATGAAATGGCCCAAACCAGTGAAGAAGCAGTTTAGCATTAGAGAAGCTATCATAGGTCATCTTTTAGAAACAGAGGTGGTTCTTTCCAGCCCCAGTAGAGCGAAGCTGATGGCAAGTTACACACCTGACCCTGCCGAGGACAGAAAAAACAACTGCAGGAAAACAAATATGAATTCCGCAAGCCCTTCATAACGCAGCTGCTTTCTAATGTGTTTTAGAGCACGTGGTGGTATGATGGAGAGGTTTTATTAACACAGAACCTGCATAACTCAATTGTAAGTTTTAATCCACTCCAAATCATGTCAATAAAGCCTGCCTGCCTAATCCCCATTCTACAGCTGGGACAGCAGAAGATGATGGCTCAGCTTGAGGAAATACCAACTGGGCCAACTCCAGTGCTTACCACTTCTTCAGGCTTTCCAAAAGGGTCATATTTGTAATTGGGCAGGAATAGCCCACAATTGCACTTATTTATCTATCTCAGTGCACAATCCTGCAAACTGCTGCAACACAGGGGCAGACACATTCTACGCCACCCTTCTTGCTGAGGAGGGGAACCTCCAGCAGAGGGATAGGGCAGAAAAAACAGAAGATGGCAACTGCTTCAAGTCTTGCCCCTGTAACCCAACACTATTCATGGGACAAGACCACACAGCTGCAGTCAAAAGCAGAGCTCTAATTTGTTATGGTTGATTTATTACAGCACTTGCACATACATAATCGTGTTTTCTGCAAGACAGAGATAGCATTGGACATCCTCGACCTGGTTTTGAGACACACACTGAAAACCGCACAAAAAAAACCAAACAAACCTGCCTTGTAGGAGGTCTGGGATAAAGATCTCACGCTCAGGGGAGTTGGGCTCCTTAGTAATATTTTAATAGAAGTAGAGAAACACCCAGCACATTATCTGGTAGGGAAGCGAGTTGGTAAGCCTGAAAGACCTTTCTCAACTCTAACATGGAAGATAGCGAGACACAGGGGATTTATCAGTTACCATAGAAAAAGCTGGATGGATGCGGTGCTTGTGACAGCATGATGAAGAGAGAAGCTAAAATCCAGGGCAAGGCTCGCAAGACTAAATTCAATCACTCAGCTCTGCCACTTCTGATTTCAGATTAAAACTTCCACCTCTTTCTATCACAGCACCTCTAACTTGCCCAGCCCTACACACAGGATGGTGAAATTCAAGCCTAGGAAAAAGCTCTCTGTGCTACCAGGCTCCTTTTACTGGTGTCCTGTGGACAGGATCTTTATTCAGACATTTCTGCTCTATTGCTTTGCCATGGCGTTACTCTGTTTCTAGACTACACAATTATATTATGAAGGGTCATTTATGACGGTTTTCAGCAGCAGTATCATTTATTTGAAGATTATCAAATCTAGATAAAAAACCAAAACTGCAGATGCCTATCGTGTTGCTGGATATGTAGGGAGGGGGGAACTGTTTGTTTTTCACTGACCCTTTAAAACAAATGTTTTCCTGTCTGAATTAGAAAACATGCTGTGTCTGAGTAAAATTTAACTCAAATCTCCTTTCTGTTTTCTGTTGCTCTTAAAACAGGGAATCTCAGAGACTGCTTCAGTGATGAGAAAAAAATGGATTTGGTTTATTTCAGGAGCGGAGGCTGTGCCTTGGTTCTCTCTGATATGTGAAACGTCCCTTGATTGTGCAAATGCATCCTGATGGTGTCTTTGTGTTCCTGTCACTCCTGATTTATGGGGGCCTCTTCTCCACTCTGAAGAAGAATTTGCATTTCAATTTCCATTACTTGTACCTCTCCCCAGAGCCCTCCAGCCCCAGAAGGGAGCTCGTGCTCTGCTTCCCCCCACAACTGCCCCACATTGCATTGGCATCAGGGAGGAGAGGGGAATAGGGGTTGTACAGGCACTACTCTATGGGAACAAGTTCGCACCGCTGAGATCTCTGGCAAGATATTTCTTTGCTTATGCCCAACATGGACCTTGGTCCTGTTTCTCACCCCTTTCTCCATGCAGTGGTGGAGGGGGAAGGCAGCATTCCTCTCTCCTGCCTTGTCCCACACTTGCTCACCCGTTCTCAGAGAAACGGCAGCCAACAAAAGAGCAAGGAGGACTTGGATATAATCAGGCTTCTCCCTGCAGGTGACTCAGATCCCTGCCTTCTCCATTCTTGCAGGGGTGGCAGGACAATGAGCCGGAAGCCCTCCCTTGGGGACCCAGCCCTGCCTTGTTTCCTGGAGGGTAGTCCCTGTTTTGACATGAGTTCGCAAGCAGACTCCTATCCAAAAAAAATCAACCAAGCACAGAAAAAAGTTTTGGACAGGTGGGTTGAATGAGGGGTCTGAAAGGTGCTCTTCTTCCTAGACTTTATCCTTACGAATCCTACAAACCCCGGTGGCCACAAGCTCCTGTGTCAGCCCAGGCGCTGCACTCCTGGCCACGCACTGCCTCCTCGCATTCGTGCAGCCTGGGTGGGCTGTCACAGGCAGCCTGAGCGCGCTGTAAGCCCTCTGAGCCTGCACGAGGCGGGGGGGGCTTCAAGCCAACGTGGGAAACCACATGGGCTGCATTGCAGACCCCCGCTGTCCACCTCATAGCTAAACTTGTAGTTTGTGTCTACCGATGAAACTTTAGAAGCCTTGATAGAAAAAAAAAAAAAGAGAAAAGGATAGCTTCAGAAACGGGGGAGGAGTTGCCAGGACACATCAAGCTTTAAAGATGTGAGTCGCAGAAATGCATTAAGGCTCATTCTTCAGAGCTGTCAGCCCTGCAGCCATTATCAAAACTAAACTCTGTTAAAAAAAAGAAAAACAAACTGAACCTTATTGAGTGTTTATTTGGATATTAAGGCCATAGATTCCTAATATGCTGTTGGAAGCCAAATGTCGTGCCATGTGCCATAAGCCTGTGTCTTCTTCATTTGAAATGGCCCAAAACGATATATTCAAAAATACATTTTGCTTCAACTTGCTTGAAGTAGATTGTTTTGACCTAAGGGTTTTGACTATTGCCCATTACCATGTTGACTTTTACATCATCATACAAAGCCAAACAGAAGCAGGCTGAGCTGATTAAAACGTGCACATTGTTTCCAGGGGGTAAAGGGGTGACAATAAATTTATGCTGATTTCACTGAATCAGCAATTTCTAACTGAAACCAGTCCTAGGGCAAAGTTCTCCAGGAGCACCAGCAGGAACTCACATGTTGTTCCCAATGTGCACCTGAGACACTACACATGCACGTACACATTCAAACACCCAACTTCAGTCCCTGTTTTGTTTTTTTTATTATTTTGGCTTTCAATAGTTTTTACAGAGTGCTGAAAGCCACTATGTTAGGCAGTATCTGCTCTATTTATCCAGCTCCCAGCGGAGGAGCTTTCGTCAGTGGGTCTGAACTCACAAATGCTGACACAGAGATTATCTGCCCCATGAAGAATGGTTTAACCAGATTAACCTGTGGGAGATCCCATCAGCCTCTTCCCTGCAGAGCCCTACAGCAAAGGACTGGCATAATCTCACAGCCTATAGTGTGTGGCCCCTCCAGCAGGAAACTATCCCATTCCCCAGGATGCCTAACCCCGTTTTCGTCCCTTGGCTTGGCCCCTTTTGCAGCCCCCACTATCCCCCTTCAGGGAAGGGCCAGCTTTAAGGGACCCAAGGAACTGTGGTGGGTTATGGGGGCAGGAGACTGCATCCGCATATTCCACACCCTTGCTGGAGCTGCCAGCCCTGCTCCCAGCACAGTTTACTATGTTAATAGGGACACAGAGCAAAGCCTCAAAGCCCTCAGGCCCTTAAACCTAGCAGGTTTACTCAGCAGGGTGGACTACGTGTAGTTACTGAGGGTCCTTTTCTCATCTGCTTGGCTCCAACTTGCTTGCTGTCCTTGCAGCAGATAAAAACATAAACCAGGCAAATCCAAGCCCAGAAATCACATTCTCTCAGCAACTTGTACAGTTTCAGGGCAGACAGGAGGAGGAAAGACCGATCAAGTCACACGTTACACAGACTCTTAAATAAGGGAGGAAAGTTCGACATTAGCATTTCTACTACGACTATTTTTTTTTCCTTTACTCCCCCCTTCCCTTCAAGTTCAGCTTTAAACATCTCAAAATGGGCTGATTTTAAGGTGAACTAGAAATCCTGGCAATGGATGATGACTAATACACTATGAATCACAGAAACTTGGTGGAACACTAAAAAGCAAAGGGGATATTATAATACCTGGCTGCAAGTTATATAGAAAAGTGTATGCAAGCCAAGGAATAATGCAGTCTTTCAAATACTTCTGTGGAGTTAACTCAGAAACCTTAAAACTCTTAAGGGGGAAAACCTCTAAATGCAGAGGATCATATCATCAACTCCGCATGAATTCACAAGCCCAGGAGTTGTAATACATTTATAATCCCATGCTGCACACTTATCATTAGGGCTCTAGATATAGACAAACTGCGTGTACAGTTTTAAAAGAAGCAGTGGCACAATTTAAAGAAAATGAAGATTTGGGAATTCACCTGTAAGCTGGCACAAAGAACACAACAGCTCCTCAGTGCTTTAGGCAATTGCTTTTTGGAACAGATAATTCCAGCACTCACAGCAAAGCAGCTATTCCTGACTTCATTTTCAGTAACACACAGGAACTAATTCAAGAAGTGACAATATCCAAGCCCTTAAGTAATAGGGTTCACAATGTAATTAAGTACAATGACCTAGGAGGGAGTGAATGAAGAGATACACAAGTGACACTAGATTTTAGGAAAGTGTTTAGAGCACAACAAGAGTCATTCAGAAGGACATTAGTTCAGAGTAAAGGAAGCAAGTGCTATACAGACGGTTTGAATAATGTATAAGTGATGTGGGAAGGGAGCTGTTGGTGGGCTCACAGAGTCTGCAGAGAGTACAGGTGATTTTGGGTAGGTCAAAATAGCCCCTCAAGACCAGAGAGGACACTTGGGTAAGACTTAACTAACCAAGGCGGATAGCCAACACAGTGGTAAGTGACAGTGTGTCAATAAAAGCAAAGTGATTATCTTAGAAAACCTGCATTACAGCTGCACCAAGTAATCTTGCAGGATTTCAAGCAGCAACAGCCTGTGCAAGGGAGCTGGGGTCCCAAACCCAGCTCAGCTTTCCTCAGCCAAGCACACTGCCATCAGGCAAGCTGTCCTGCTGCTAAAGGACTGGGAGGAAGAACGCCACAGTCACCTCAGGTTGTGATGGATTTCACAGAACCTGAAGAGGTTCAGCAAAAGGTGACAGAAGTGATAGACAGCCTGTGAACGCTGTACTCTGCAAGAGAGGGGAAACTTTGGTCTGGTTTCTGGTCCCTTTTACCAAGCAAATCCTCTTCTGCACCACAAACACCAATTACATTAGCTATACCCTTCATTCTTCCCAGGACTATAACCACAGTATAATACTGTTTGGGGTTGCATAGGTCCTACATCTGCTGTAGAGCACATAGAAATAGATCGTGACCTCTGACATGTGAGAGTACATTTTTGGCAGCTCATTCTGGATTTAACAGCACAGTGGCTCATGATTGCAGGGTGCTGGGTATGGCAAATCCACCCAACCCTTTTGATCCCAAGCTCCTCTTGAACCAAAGCGAGAGAATCATATAAAAATAACAGAATCAGCAACTGGGGAACTTCTGTGCTCCCAGCACAAGGCCAAGAGGTATGCCAAAAGGGGCATTAGAGGATGGCAAATCCAAACCTGGCAGGTGGGAAATATTGCTTCCCCACCACCTCCTATTTCAACATCATAGAATGGTTAGAGTTGGAAAAGACTTTAAAGATCATCTAGTTCCACGCCCCTTGCCATGGGCCAGGACACCTTCCAATACCAGGTTGCTCGAAGCCCCATCCAACCTGGCCTTGAATGCCTCCAGGGATGGGGCATCCACAACTTCCCTGAGCAACCTGTTCCAGTGTCTCACCACCCTCAGAGGGCAAAATTTCTTCCTAATATCTAATCTAAATCTACCCTCTTTCAATTTAAAACTGTTACACCTCATTCTATCACTGCATTCCCTCAAAAAGAGTCCCTCCCCATCTCTCCTGTAGGCCCCCTTTAGGTACTGGAAGGCTGCTATAAGGTCTCCCCGGAGCCTTCTCTTCTCCAGGTTGAATGACCCCAACTCATTCAGCCTGTCCTCATAGGAGAGGTACTCCACCCCTCTGATCATCTTCATGGCCCTCTTTCTGGACTCAAGAAGGTCCATGGACTTTCTGGACTCAAGAAGGTCCATGTCCTTCTTGTGTTGGGAGCCCCAGATCTGGATGTAGTACTACAGGTGGGGTTTCACCAGGATGGAGTAGAAATATATGATTAAACAGCAGAACTTACTGCCACAGGAAGGTAGTAAGACAAGGAAATGCCACAGGAAGTAATGATCCTCACATCATTCAATACAGGGCCAAACAATCCATAGGAAAATAAAACCATACCCGGAGTTATCATCACTAGAGACTCAAAGCCCCTTTACTTACACCAATCTCTAACCCATAGACATGGGATTAATCCGCACCTGCCTGTGGTGAAGTCTGGACACCTTCTTGTGAGGTGCTCCCTGCTGTGGTTAATCACAGGCAGTTGTGTACTGGACTAGCCCCAGCTCAACTATTCCTCTTTCATCTGACCTGGATGATATTTATAATCAAAGCAATCACATTTACTGCTTGATTTTTTGAAGAGCCTAAGCATACAGAGGCCATAGGCAGACAAGAAAAGGGTCTCTGAGCTGGGGCACAGAGCAAGTAAGACATCATATGAGGGCAGCTGCGAGCAGCAGTAGATGAAGCAGGCATCAGTGTTAACTTTTCCAACACTCATTTGGGTTTTTCTTACCCTTCTGGGATCAGTTTGCTTTCATCATTTTGAGTCAGACCTTCACAGATCAGGGCAAGCAAACCCTGCTTAACATCCCATTTTCAATTTATAAAAATAATCATTTGTATTGGTATAGCTGCTATGATTCATGCTAGTTAATACCCCAGAAGGTAGAGACACCTTTCAGACAGCTGCCACCTTCCACTCCAGTCACTGTCAGAGAGAGGCCAGACCAACAATTCTAGCTTAGCCCAGCACTAGAAGTGCCCAACATCCTTATCCTAGTCACATCAGTTTCTTCTTCAACATAAACAGACAGAGGAATGCTTGCTTAACTCGGTGTCCAGGGAAAATGCAGCTACAAGATTGTATTGCACTGGGATGCTGCAGTGACACAAGCCAGTTTCAAGATAAGTAGATTGCTTTGCCAACCAATATTTTTTGTGTGTGTGTTTTATCTAGCTCTGTTAGCCTGAGTGCCAAATGCCCAAGCCTTCTCTGAGCTCCAGGCTCCTTTTCAGTCATGGCACTTGATCATCTTTTCTTTATGGATTGCCAGCCAATCTGAACAGTGCTCCCAATTCCTAATAAATTTGCTCCTCATTTTCTTATCATTGAAAAAGCATATACATGCAGGATTGCAGCTTATATACATGTATTAACAAGCAGCTAGAGCACACGTCGCTTCCTTTCAATGTAAGATAGGTCTAAATCGCAGTAACGTTGCTCCCTGCCTGCTGCTGCTTTTCACTGCTCCCAGGATACTGTTTGTTTTCTCTCACATCCCTTGGGATATTCCTCATCTCCTGTTCTTTTTGCACCACTTCCCACTCCTTCCACTCCCCTCCCAGCTCCCCTGTCCCACTGTCACAATTTCAAATACTTTCTCCTCCATTACTCTCCTGCCACCTTGCTAGATGTCACTACTTATACCCCCTGCACATTGCCACCTTTGCCCTGACATATTCTCACTTTGCAGCCCTCCCTCTTCTCAGGAAAGCAGGGAGGGGGCAAATGCCAGTTCTCATTTTTATATACAGCATAGATCCAGACTGTTTTTAGATCAGGCTCTGGCAGAGCCAGAGCACTGGAGCTGCCTGAGATAGCTAATGATCTCATCTTCTGCAAACCATGAGCTTTTCTCTTGGCTCGTTCTCTTTGACCTTAACACAGCCTTAAATATTGAGCTGCTGCATCCTCCTGGAATTCAGCATTGACATCTCTTGCTCTTGCCCAGCTTCGCGTTTGTGATACAGCTTCTGGAGGCAACTCCTTTTCTGCTGTGCTGTCTCCACACATGCTTTTGCCTGCTGTGGCCTTCTGATCCCCTTTTTTAAAATGAAACCATAAGTGGTCCCTCCTGGACTGCAGCCATACCTGGGAACTGCTGCTGTTGTGGATAGGAGCCCCAAGCCTTTGTTACTCCTGACGAAGGCACCAAGTAAAGTCCAGGACAGACTTTTAAGACTTGTGGGTTTTAAAACCAGTCTGGCTGACTGGTAATTGCCATATTTCTTCTTAATTTTGTGCTTGAGCTGATGCTTCTTTCCCTAGAAATATGTGAGTCAGCAGTGACAGAGGCACCGGCAGCAACCAGACATTTTCTCTAGGCTCTGACTAGAAGGATCCTAGCAACAGTTTCTCCTGCATTTCAGCTGGGTTGAAAGTGTCACAAGCCATGGGGCATTCATCAGCTTAACAATTTCACAGGCACAAAGCTCTTTTGAATATTCAAAATATTTTGTCCCTTTCCTCCTCCATAAGCCTCCAGCATTTCTACAGTCTTAAACCAAATCCTCTCCATCCCTGGGACAGAAACTTCTCCTATTGTTGTAAATTCCTTCCAGGCTCCCCCTTGACTTGTTGCTAAGTCAAACACCACATAATTGGCACTTTTAATCTTTCTTGCTGAAAAAACTCAATCCTTTCAGACCCTTCAGCATTTCCCTTGTTTTCTCTTTCACTGCTTTTCTCATTTCCTTCATCCTAGAATCCCCCCAGAGTTCAGAGTACTTAACGTGTAAAAAGAAAAAGGATTACTACATGCCAGATCTACAGTATGACATCTTGCTGTACAGGTAGACATTAAACTCTTTTGAGCAGGGACCACCTTCTCTTCCTATATGCTTATACAGGGTCTACGATGCCTGGCCCTCCTAACATAATCATGAGAGCAAAGTGCTCTGAACTTTGCAGGTCTTCAGAAGCTTTTATGATTTTTGTTTCACCCCCTCAAAAGTCCCCTTTTCACAAACTGGTGTCTGCTCCAGTGCTCATGAGGGTCCCCCTTGCCCGAGAGAGGGTTGCAGGGGATAAGACACAAATAAGAGGCATCACCAGTCCTGCTGCTCATCATTAATCTCCCCATCCTCTTCAGGTTTTCCCACTTTCCTTAAACATCACAACACACTTCAGGTCAACCTTTCCTGCAACTCTATGCACTCTACACCCCACCACAATGTTTTATCTCCTCCCTATGTTCTCAATAGTTTACTCCCTCCCCAGCCTAGGCCCACTCCTTGTTCCCACCAGGGCACCCTGTGCAGCATAGCACCCTACTAGCTTGGCAAGTGGTAGCAGCCATCGTGGCTGCTCCTGCACTGCACAAGTGCTGGTTGGCCACCTGGCACAGTAGGCTGGCTGACCAAGCAGTCATTGCCTTTCAGTGACTAGTGGACCAAGCAGAATAGTCAAGGGCACTGCTCTGCCCATCCTTCCTTTAGCAAGGGCACCAGTAGGACCACGTTCCTTCATTAAACCCCCTCAGGTTATGAGATTGAAACTGGCCAACAGGTTCTTAAAAGGGGCAATCACCTCCACTTCATTTCCTTAGGAAAAAAAGCTAAAAATAACAATAGTAATAGCATTAACAGTGCAGACCAGGACTGCACTGAACTTTTCCTCTGATACATTGATTTGGAACTTCATAACTAATTTACTTACCTTTATTACCTATAGGGCTCTCTAAACATGTGCTGCACATCTGAACAGCTTTGAGGTGTACAGATGGGAAATGTTATTTAGTAGAGGAGCCTTATAAATCAGTTAGTTTCCTTGAGTCTCCCCTCCACTGCAATCTTCATCCATGTTTTCATTTCTTCGTATCCTGACCCATTTCCCAATTTTGCCTTAAGTCCCACTTCACTCGAACATGCCCCCAGTATCACTCTCTTACTTTTCACATCATATAAGGAAAAGCTATGATCTTTCTTGCTCTTGAATAGCTTCATTAATCTCCACTTCATGTAAAAAAAAAGCTAGTTTAACATTTCTACTTTTTAAAAGTTCTGCTCTGGCCTCTTTTCTACCCTTTTCTGCACTAAAAGTGAAACAACACCACTGAAGATTGAGAGACCAGGAAGAGAAGTAGCTCAGGAACAAACCAATAGGGTGAAAAACAAGAAGCTACTACTCCAAAATGTTACACCAATGATCTTTAAATGACTTGCAATATGAGGCAACTCCATCACTCAGATTCAGTAACATCAAACAAATTGGGAACTAACAGGCCACATATTGCATTTGGAAAGCAACTCAAGAGCCAACCCAGAGACCTCTAGCCAAGGGAGTTAAGCCAGCAAATGGGATGAAATAATCTTTGAAAGCAGAGTACCTAAACATCTGGAAGAACATGCTGTGAAAAGCTCCATGTTTGTTTTTTTTGTAATATACACTAAAGAAAATCACGTCTTATCGCCTTTTGAATACTTTAAACTTGACAAGCTAGTGAATGAATTAAATTGGTCAATGTTTACACCCCAGCAGGATTAAAATTCTTACTATAGCAGTGAATTCATTTTGTGATGGATAGAGATTCATTTCTAGGCTGCATCACATGTTACTTAAACACACTTATTATCTGGAAATGAGAACACCCAGTGAGTGACAATTGCAGACAACACCAAGTTATCTGAGGTAGCCAAGACCAGAAGGAACAGGGAAGAATCTGAGTGAGACCTAAGCAAATAGACAATGTGATAATAAGTTACATTCAGTGTTGGTAAATGCAAATAATACCTCTAAAGAGGGGAAAACCACACATTCACACATCTTTCAGATTTATGAAATAACCATCTTACCAAAGAAAGGAATTGAGATGGCAATAGGAACAGCTGAATGCTGAGCTCAGCTTACTGTGCAGCTGTGGCAGAAAACCCGACGATGATGTGAGAAGGCAGGAGGAACAGGATGAAGTGATACAAAGACTCTGCTGAGCCCTCTATAATTCAGGGGTGGGATCACGCACAGATTATATGCAGTGCTGGCCACCATCTCAACAGAAAAAAAAAAATAATCAAACCAGAAATAGGGAGGGTAGGTAGAACAGCCTTAGCCGCCATCACAGTACACAAATTAGGAGGAGATACACTGACAGCTCTTGTAGACAGAGTATCCATCTGGCCTAGGGCCATTCCCCATGTCCCTACCCTTCTCCATCTCAGGCAAAACAGCCACCTGTATTTTCTCCAGATACCACTCCCTACCAAGGTGTTTCAGTTGTTTAAGAACTTGTCCGCAAGAATCAATCTTGCATTGAATTTAACTCCTGTGAATATTAAAGCTTGTAGCTGGAAACATCTCTCTCGTTTTTTCAGTGGTTGATTTCCCCTTTCCCTCCTCTGTTGCTATTATTGAATTCCCTACTTCTGTTGTGTAAAGTAATTTGTGCTATTGTGTTCAGAGAATATGGCTAGCATGGCAGATAGCACACAAAATAAGATGATATTGTATCACTTATCTGAAAATCTGTGCTTACAGCAGAGGAGAAAGGCGGAGAGAGGGTGCCTGCAGAAACAAGGGGTGGGGAGTCTGTGAAGGTACTTGGACTATAGCAGTGAGGTGGGCACTGCCCCGTGGCAATGCATATGCCACTCGACAGCAAACAGCCCAGGGGAGGTGGCACATGTGTACCGCAGGTCCTCAGTTCCCATCGTCCCAGGTGATGTTCACTGAGGAGCAGAGCAGACACACACAGCAAGAGGGGTCCTCCATCCCTCCTCCATTCCCTTCCTAAGCCAAGGGCAACAGCCTGCAGCAGCTCTCCGGGTTGCCAGCTACTGGCTCCTGATTTGTGTTTCTGAAAGAGATGATGTGGCAGAAATGATAAAACTCTCCTCCAGTTGGACCAAGGAAAAGATTTTGTAGCACATGGGTTTGCTTTGGCTAATTAAAAGCACGAGGCCATGCAAGGAAAGCAGTACTTTAATCGCTGAAAATAGCTGGAATTAAAACTAATCACGAGCATTTAGCACACCACAGATAAATATATTTGAAAGTCTTTCTGCCAGGGGCCTGGGGGCTGCTGTTACATAGCTACAGGAAAAAAGGTACACCGATGAAGCACCATGTAAACCTGTACGCTCCGCCACCCTCCTCAGGGGCTTCAGAGCCCTGCCAGGAGATGACAGAGACCACTTCTCAAGCAGCGAAGCTCCCACCTCATTCCTGGGTCAAGGTAGTCTCTCCAGACCATACCTCAACAGGTCAAGGAGCAGGAGACTCCCACTAAGGCAGAGGGGACCACAGCACCAATCCCCTTCCCTTGGTCTCCTGCTGCAGCTCATTACTCCATGCAGTCATGGCTCTGCCTCCGAGGTCTTCCTCTCCTTGCACGCAGTGGTGGTGCACTGGGGCTCTCTGGTCTGGAAGATGCTGCCAAAATACCTCCAACAGCAGCAATCCACCACTTGCTCAGCCAACTTTGTAAAGCAAAGCCCATCACATCCCTGAAGGATTTGGTGGGTGTCTATCCATCCCCATGCTGCAAAGTATAAACTCCAAGCTCCTAAGCCAACCAACCACATCAGACAGCCATGAGCTACCATGTACCTCATGTTGCTGAGGGAAAGTTGGCCAATTCACCCCAACCTACCTCCTTATCACAGCCTACAGCCCCAGCTTACCCAGCTACCCCATCAACCAAACCCCGCTGACACAGACCGAAAACAGATCACGTGAAGCATGCAAACACTCAGACTTCATGGATCACCAGTTGGCCTAACTTACTGATTAGTGGGGCCTTTCCTTTTAGTCTGTTACAACATTAAGTCCTTGGCTCTGTTGGAGATTCCCCCAAATATGGGCAAAGCACAGCTTCAGCAAGTCTAATCTCTGAAGCAGCTTTGAAGCAAGGTTTTGATTCATTTTGGGTTACATCAGGATAGGGCATCTTTCCACCTTCCTAGGAATTTCCTGCATCTCCATTTTCTTGTATCCTCCTACAGACCCTAATCATGAATGATTTATAACCAAATTCAAAAGAAAGGGGACTCAGCTTGCAATCCTGAATGGCTTCTCCCTATCTCCCTACAAATTGTCTGGTACTTCTCTTGCTGACTTTCTACTGTATTTCTGAATATTCAAACTGCTTAGGAAATGACTTGTAATTCATTAATTCTTCAGCTACTTAGACACAGCAAATACATACAACTGACTATTTTAGCCAATAATCCCACACCCATATTAAACCAGTACTGGAAGTAAAACAGCTTTTGAACATCTACTGCAGGTTATATTTTCATGAACCCATAGCTCAGCAGTCACGCCAGGCCATGCAGATGAAGACTGGTTGCAGGAAGACAAGCTCCCATTGAGTCAACAGCAAAGGTCTGTCACACTATACTGCGATTCAGCACTTGAAGTCCACAGGAGAGTCCAAACAGATTGATTCAGCAGCACTTTTGCAAGTATTTTTTCTGCCCTTGACCACACTCGGAGAGGCCTAAAGACTGCTGAAGGACTGAAATTCTTTAAACTGACCTACTGTGTGACAGCTGGACAACGTGACAGTTACCTTGCAGACCTAAATGAGATTCCACTGTTTTAGTGGTACCTGGGTCTGATGTAATGCTACTAAAGGATAGATACCAAAACTTCACTGTATCCAACTGAATGATTCCGAGAAGTTATTTTTGTTGGCTTTTCCCTAAAAGCGATAATTTTGCCCTTCTCCAAAAGAAGCCCTTTGCTATAGCTTCCATTCACTACATCATAGAATCATTTAGGTTGGAAAAGACCCTGGGGATCATTGAGTCCAACCATCTACCCTAGTCTACAAAGTTCTCCCCTACACCATGTCCCCCAACACCACATCTAAACAACTCTTAAACACATCCAAGGATGGTCACTCAACCACCTCCCTGGACGGCCTATTCCAATGCCTGACTACTCTTTCTGTGAAACTCTTTCCTAATGTTCAATTTAAACCTACCCTGTTATAGCTTGAAGCCATTCACTCTTGCTCTATCACTAATTACCTGGGAGAAGAAACCAGCACCAACCTCTCTACAATGTCCTTTCAAGTAGTTGCAGAGAGTGATGAGGTCACCCCTCAGTCTCCTCTTCTTCAAACTAAACAGTCCCAGCTCCTTCAACCAGTCTTCGTATGATTTGTTCTCCAGGCCCTTCACCAGCTTCGTTGCCCTCCTCTGTACCCACTCCAGCACCTCAATATCTCTCTTGTATTGAGGTGCCCAGAACTGGACACAGTACTCAACGTGTGGCCTCACCAATACTGAGTACAGGGGGACAATCACCTCCCTACTTCTGCTGGCCATGCTGTTTCTAATACAAGCCAGGATGCCATTGGCTTTCTTGGCCACCTGGGCATACTGCCAGTTCATATTCAGCCGTTTGTTAATTAGAAACCCAGCTCTTTTTCTGTCAGGCAGCTTTCCAGCCACACTCCCCCAAGCCTGTACCGATGTATGGGGTTGTTGTGGCCCAAGTGCAGGACCTGGCGCTTGGCCTTGTTGAAGCTCGTACCATTAACGTTGGCCCACCAATCCAATCTAAGTCTCTGTAGAGCCTCCCTACCCTCATGCAGATCAACACTCCTGCTTAACTGCAAACTTACTGACGATACACTCTATGTCCTTATCATCCTCCTCCTTCGCCGACGACAAGGTCAGTGGCTCCACCCTACCTTCAGACCCCTTACCAATCCACAGGAGACTGCCTCTCCCACACGGCCTGGGATGGAGCAGAGCCAGCTTCCTCTTCAGTTGGAGAGGCTCTTGCTTACTCTCGTTGCCGTGGCAACCAGGGTCAGGTGACTGGGTTGTTTACGCCACAGAAGGGAGGTGTTGACAACAGGTCAGGTGACCCAAACTGGCCAATAGGGTGCTCCGTCCCATCTGCCACGCTCAGCAGAGCGGAGAGCCCGAAGGGCTCAGGCGGGCCCTTGAGTTTGTCTACCTTTGATCCCCATCAGTGAGTTCTGGAATCCAGCTCCCATTCATCACCGAGTCCAGTCTGGAACTTTCCCAGTGCCTGCCAGTGACATCTTCCTGGGAACTCGGTGTGGTTCTGTTTATATTTATATGTATTGCATATATTTCATTATTTCCTTTTTATTTTTTTTTATTAGTATTGAAGTAGTTTAGTTTTTTCTAACTCATAAATCTCTTTATCTCTCTTCTTCCTCTCCTTGGAGCAAGAGGTGGGGGAGAGCATCAGTCATCTTCTGATTGGCCAATCCAGCCTAAACCACAACAGATGCTGAGGCACATCCTTTCCATACAGGGCCAAGATGGGGAACCATTACCTGTCAACCAGGGTGATCCCCACTCAGATGTCACAACTGGCCAAATCAGACAGCATGCTTTAAATCAAAGAAAGGTTCAGGAGTCCATGCTCTGCCCCTGCAGCGTGGGCAGCTAAGAGGGCTGTATTCATAGGACTGTAACCAATAGGTTAAGGAAAGTGATTACTTCCCTTCATACAGTACTTGTTACATCATATATGGATACTTGGCTCTGTTTTAGATCTGTACAAGAAAGATGTTGATGAACTGGATCAGGTTTAGTGAAGGGCCACCAAGATGCTCAGGGGGCTGAAGCATTTGCCCTGGAAGAAGAGGCTGAGGGTCTGGGACTCGTTCAGCCTGCAGAGAAGATTTGAGAGACCTAATAGCCCTCCATCTGGTACATAAAAGGAGATGGAGCCATGTTCTTTACTGCAGTACATGTCAGGACAACAAGGAAGAGTAGTCTAAGTGAAATAGGGGAGTAGACAGTTTTCCCTATGTAGATAGTGAACATTGCTCAGAGGAATGGTACAGACTCCATTCTTTGAGGTTTTCAAAGCCCAACTGGACAAAACCCTGAGCAGCCTGCCCTGAGTTCAGTACTGACCTTGCTTTGAGCAGGAGGTTGGACTGAGGGACTTCCTGAGGTCCCTTCCAGTCTGAAGGATTCAATGTTATTTTTTCCTCCACCTCAAAACTACAGTACCTATTTCCTCAACTTCCAATCCCACCCACACATTCAAGCACAGTGGACATCAAGTAATTGAATGCAATGGGATGACTTTGAAAAACTAAACCAGTTCCTTAATCACACACGCACACAAAAATCAATACAGATATCTGAGGGAATCTTCCCTCCTTTCATTACCATGCAGGTAATGTCCTTCTGCCCTCCACACAGAGCATCCTTTCCTTAGGACGGATGCTCCTTTTGCCCTTTCACTCATTTATTAGGTTACAGCTTTACCACTACTCTTACTCTAGGATTTGGCAGCCTTGTTCTCTTGCCAGAGAAGGAAGAAGTTTCTCTGCTATGACATGAAGAGATGTCACTTTTGTATTCCTGTTGATTTCCCCAGATGCACATCACTCTCCCGGTCTCCAAGGGAATGTGCATATTCACACAAAGTTGGAAATGAATATGCCTGGATCAGCCCCCAGACCGGGCATGCATACACAGCCTTGTGCTAACACACCCACCCACTCAAAGATTAACTAAATTTTGACCTGATTGCATCCAATTAACCTGAATTTCTCACTTTCTTGCAAAGCAGTTCCCTTCGCAAGCCTGTTGGCCTTTACCTTGTGGCTATAAGTATGATGCCCCAGAAAAATTGAACAGGAGAGGAAAGCAAGAGTATGGAAGGAAAAAAAAAAAAAAAGCAGCATAAGACAACAGTATAAGAAAAAGACAAAGGAGAGGGAGGTACATTATTTTCTTACCCAATATAATTTTGCTAGAACAACCATCTATTTCTTTCATGCCTCCCCTCTGACTGTAAATTCAGTGACAGGACAAGTATTTCACCTTTTGACACATCAGAAAAGCACCTCCAGTTCTGCAGATGCCTACAGAGGCATTTGGACACAGGCTTTAGGCCAGCCACATGCCATGCCAGGGAAGACACTGCAATCCCAGAGATCAGAGCAATGCAACAAGAGGAAAATAAAGCAGAGGGCATTAGTAGAGGAAAAAAAGAGTTAGGAGCAGGAAGATGTGCAAGTAAAACAGAAAGAGGAGAAAAGAAGAAAAATTAAAGCTAAATAAGATACCCAAGCAAAAAAAAAGAATGTATGTAGGGCTGGTGAAAGGCATGAGGAGTGCAGTATGGAAGAAAAATTAGACTGAAATATACATGGATTAAGGCAAACAGGCCCCTGCATAGGGAAGAATAAAAGAACACCACCCCCAAAAAAACCTCAAGGAAGAGAAAGCTAATTAGGAGAGATAAAGCTACAGTCAACACAGTCTGAGTTCCTGCAGCCCACCACTCCCCGGGCAAAGCCACCAGTCTCCTGCACGGTGGATTCAACTTGGGCACAGCAGATCCAGCCTCATCTGGGGACGCCACGGCCCAGTATACTTCCAATAAATCGTTATGGTGACATTGCAGAGAGAACGGGGGCAGATGGGGATGGAAACAGAGAAGACCAGAAATGGGATTGAATGAGACCAAACCCATTTGTCAAACAAAGCAGGAGAAAGAAATAGGGACTTATTTTTGGATGGCGCTTTTGAAGTGAGTAACCCTGCCCCCTCCTGCTTGGTCCTGTAACCCACCTCCCCTCCTCAGTTCACTGCTCTATTTTGGGTTTAATTATACACCGTGCACAGGGACTGGAACACACCAAGGTCTTCCCTGGTGCAGAATTTTAACTCTTCTGTTTTGCCTTCTCCCCTCTTCATTTCATGCACAGACTTAATAAAAGAAGAAGAAAAAGAGAAAAATCAATCTTTTGTTTCTGAGATGAACAGGAACGCCATTTGTTTCCCCCCTGCCTTCAATCAGGCTCATTCTCTGTGCCCCAGTACCGAGGCAGCTCTGTCAATTGTGAGCAAAGGTTTTACAGGGCCATTTTTTTCCACCTTTCAAAAGAAGGAGAGAGCCTGAAAGGGGAAAAATGCAAACAACTGCGAAATAAAATAAGGGGGGCAGAAAGAGAGAAAGGAGGTGAGGAGGTATTTATTTTTGCTATAAGGAAGTAAATGACCTCAGATACAGGCAACTATTTCCACTGCTCTGACCCCTTTGGGCAGATCCCCCTAAATACCGCTGTATGCCACCTGGCAAGATAAGGTAGTCACACAACAGCAAGGTGTGCCAGTTCTGGTGCACATCCTGGGCCACTAAGATGGGAGGTGACAGCAGGGAGAAATCACTGCAGCCAGAGACAAACCAGCAGCGAGGACTGGGCAGAGGTGACATGGAGCTAGAGCAGCCCCTTGTCCCATATGGAGACCATCCAACATCACAAGACCAACACTCTCCCTGCATCCAGGACTGCCACCCCACTCTCAAGGGAGTCCCTGCAACAGGCACAGACCCTATTTGGGGACACCCTGACCCAAGGAAGGGAGAGCACCAATTTTGGGGACAGCATGCAATGAAGACTATGTGCAGGCTGAAAAAAAAAAACAAACAGCTCCTACTAGGCCACAAGTGACAAGTGCCAGGACTCCACATCAGGTTAAAAGGAAGGTACCACCACCACAGAAAGCTGTGCTGATGACACCCAGAATAGACTCACTGTTTCTAGACACTTCTCTTCACAAAGGAAAGCCTTCCTCTGCCTAGCCAGCCGGCTCTGAAGTGTTCCTCTGCTGCCTGAGAGCATGCAATTAGTGCTACTAATTTTTTGCACAACTGCAGTGCTTACGTGCCCTGGTCTGGTTGGGACCCATATGCCAGGTGCACAGAGCAGAAAAGCAAGAAGACTATTTCTCCCCTCCACCACAGACCACCAAGGGAACCACAGCGATACGAAATTAGGGTGGAGGGGGGTGGCTCTCCCTCCGCAGCCCCTTGGGGCAGGCAGTGCAATTCCTCCTTCCCAGCACAGCGGGCACACAGGGCTTTCAGATGAAGGGGAGGATGACAGAAAGCAAGGCACAAGGCAGAGTCAGATGCCGAGGAAACAATCCTCTTCCGTGCAGATAGTTACCAACATGGGACCTTCCTTCTTTATTCTTCATCAATGGAAAGATGAATTAGTACGTGCATATGACAGACTTAAAGCTCAAATATGTCAGTCTGAGGAAATATAGTCCTTTAGTGAAAAGACAAAGCTCATACCCAGAATACAAAGGACTGAGCAAGTCACAGACTCGTGGGAAGCTGATTTAACCTTAACCCAAGCCACAGAGATTTTTCAAATTCTGTGAAATGCAAATTTAGACCTGAAACAGCAGAAGCAGCTATTCCAGGTAAGATCATTAAAAAAAAAAAAAAAAGAAATCCCAAGAGCTGAAAGATGCAGAAAACTAAAGCAACAACCACAGATCTTCAGACCAAAAATACAAAGGGCCAACTCCACATCCTGTCACAGCCAAGAAAAATCCTCTGGTTTCTCCACTGCAGCCACACCAAGCCTCACACAAACAGGAAAACAAGACCCAGAAAACACTTAG
This sequence comes from Gallinago undulata, assembly GCA_026546715.1. Taxonomy (NCBI): domain Eukaryota; kingdom Metazoa; phylum Chordata; class Aves; order Charadriiformes; family Scolopacidae; genus Gallinago; species Gallinago undulata. The sequence goes on from JAOTQQ010000001.1 coordinate 54,018,439, forward strand.
CATTTGGTCAATTATGTCGTCAATGCTCACACACAAGAAATGCTTTTTCAGAGTTATATCACAGCTATAGCCAAAGCCTCTCACATGCTTGGGCAGCACCAGGGCAATGATACGTGTATTTTGGAGACTGTGCTGACCACAGTACAAACTGCTTCAGGTTTGCAGCTACAGCTGAATAGAGACAGAGCTCTATCTTTTTATGCCAGGCACTGGTGCTCTGGGCAGCGTTAATCCTAGAAAATAAATAGCATAGCTAAGGAAAACACACAGAAATCTAGGGTGAGGCATGCTGCTTACTGAGGACTTGACGTACAAGGGCACATAACTATTTCCACCCTGCTCAAAAAGAAAAAAAATCCCAATAGTAGCACTTGGTGACAACTTTCCACACAGTGCATGCAGATTAATATATCGTAGCTGAAAGCCTGCCTCACTGCAATGCCAGACACGAAGAGATCAACTGCAGGCATCTTCTGGTACAGCATAGGCTGTCTCCAAGGCCCTGCAGAGAAACACGAGGTTCCTCCACTGAGTCGCCCTCCCATCATGAGCTGCATTAAGATGGAGGGTAATCACTGCTGAGTCATTTGGATGGGACAGGAAAATAACCTCCAAGGAGGAGGAAGAGAAGGCAGAAGCAACCTTCAGGCTAGAGATCAGCTGTTCAGAGGCAGAGCACCCCAGAAAAAAAGCTTTTAAAAAAAACTTAAATCTCCTCTCCATTGTGGTCAAATAGTAATCTTCCGAACTGCATGGGCTGCTGAAGGGTGAGGATTTCCATCTGTTGGCAGAATTCACCATTAAAAAAGGCAAGTGGCAGGCTCCCAAGGCACACTCCTCTCTGCAGGGAGCAGGGTCTCCCTTGCATGCATGTGTCCCAAGGCTAAAAAGCCACATGGAGCTCCTATGTCTGATAAAGGGTGAGTGCACATAGCAGAATTTCCACTGCAGAGGCCTCTGGATGGTCTTTGAAGTTGACATGGCCTCCTTAAAACAGCTTTGCTTTGAGACCTCTGCTCCTCTGTCAAAAGGTACTGAAGCAGGACCAATGGGTTCAAGAGATGGATGGTGCGTACACCTACATTCTTTCCTTAAGAAAACAGAGCTAAAAATTCAATTTCTCCTAATATGCAAAAACCATAGCATAGAAAGTTTGGAGAATTGTTTAAAAAGTATAAAAGGCTTTCTATCAAGTCAAAGTCTGAAAAGCCACGTTAAGCATGGCTATCTAGTGATTCGTGGGATTTACATAAAGCCATGTGAGTACTGTCTGAACAAGCCCACTGCTGAAGACAAAGCCTAGTTCCCAAATGACACAAGAGATCATATATGTACATACAAGCATTTTGGAAAAAAACCACCACGGGTTAAGTTTAAATTAGTGACAGTGTGCACATTATTCAGATGTCATCTAAGAGTTCTCTACCTGGTTTTAAATCTGCTTTTCAGGTCTTACAAAGACTAACTACTTAGATCATTACAGAATTACAAAATAGTGCATTTTAATTATTAAATAATGTATTTCTAATTAAAGTAAGCCATTAAAGGAACAATTAGAGAACAGGGTCTAATTCTCCCCTGTGTTATTCCACTTTTGCAAGGTTCTGCCATGAATAAAATGTCATAACAAGTGGTGAAGAGCATCCTAGAGACAAGCGTTGCTGCGAATATACATGCATTAGCTAGTAAATTTATTAAAAGCATGATTATAGTAGAGAAAAGCATCTGTGCTACACAGCAGAGTTTCCTGAGATGAAGCAGCTTTTGGCAAATCATGCAACACCACAACTCAGAATTGTAATACAGGTTTCTCAAGACAAGTTTCCTGCTGTTTTTTAAGATCAACCTCACCTTTTAAGATAAGGGTCACAGTATTCTACCATGGTAAGAAGTCTCACTGGCTTTGGCTTATCATACTTCACTTATCCATTTATCTTCAAACTACCAGGTGGTGAAATTCTCTGGTCTCAAGAGGTGTTGGACCTTCACTTGCAGGGGGGGGGGGGGGGGGAGAGATTTTTGGGATAAAGGGGATCAACATTCACACATTTCATTAAATGCAGAGAACCTCAGCATGCTGGGGTGTGTGTTTTTGTGCTGTAGTATTCACATGCAGACATTTAAGTCTTGCGCTGTACTCAAATAACCCACGTATGAAATCCATGAGCTATGGGGTGATCACAGCTGTGTTCATCCATGCAAAAACAAGGTGAAGAAACGCATCTCCCACATGATAAATTAGTGTACAGCATATGCATGCATACATGAAAGCAATCGTATTTCATGGTCGCGTGTGCACAGAAAACTGATACAAGTGGACATCTACTTACATGCAAAGCTTTACAGCATACATTCCATTTATGCCAGAGAGGAAGTACCAGCAGTACCTTGGTTCAGAAAACAATATGGACATTTGTTAGTGTTCTTCTCTACAGATCAAACAGTTCATCTGCACAGAACTCACAATTCATCTCCATTTCAAGAGCCCAGGTAAGGACAACCTCACACACACTGATGAAATCCAGGCAGATACCATAGAGGAGGATTCCTCACCCATGTCCACCTTGGAGCCAAGCAGCAGCTGGGGAATTTGACTTGCACTGAATGAAGGTGGCTTTAAAAATACACAAAATAAAATCTATGGGGAAAATAGCCACACCAGAACCTAAGTGGAACTACAAGGATTTGTAAGCATGATAAAGCCTGAGCAAAAAGCATTGCAAATCTACTATTAGGCAGTAAAACCACTTCAGAAAAGCGCTGGAACATGGCTTGCCTCCAGCATCTGGTTTGAGTGGAGTAAAAAGGTACTGGAACTGTTAAACACACTGATCAACAGGCTAACTTTATACTGTTGTTTAAATACATCAGCTGCAATATCGGCAATTTCCACCCCCCAAAAGAGGTACAGAAGAAATTTGGCACCCTCAAGAGCAGCAGCCAGTTGCATTTGGGTTGCAATCTCTACACGGAGCTAACAGAAACCACGTCCAGGTGTTTTGTTACCTTGCTTTCAAACACAGTATTATATAGGGGAGAGCAAGATTTAACTGGCTGAAAACCCTTTGAAAGGTTGTACGCCCTTTAGCTTGGTTTATTATATGCGTACCTTTTAATACAGAATAATAAATTCCCTGATATAAAATTACAATCTCATAAATATCAAACAGATGGCTGCAGGCTCCTCTTAGGAGCGTGCTGTGGAGCAGCACCTAGACTACAATATATGACACCAAAGCTGAAAAGATAATGGAGGCTGTTTCACCTGCAGTTCAATAAATCCACTTTGCACTTCCAAGAATTACTACATTGTGGTGCAAGGGGGAAGCAAAAATTGCCCTTTATTTCCAGGTGGAATACAAACTGAGAAAAGAACCGAGCACACCCACAGCAACATCAGCATTGCTTCAGAGTGACATCCCTGAATACACAGGTCACTCAGGACCAGCTTCTCCCATAGGCACAAGGAGAATGCAGGGGTTGCTTGGGCAGCTGCTCCTACTTTCACAGCAATACTTGGACTTGGAGTTCTCACGCAAGGGGATGCAACTGGCAATCTCAGCTTTCATTAGAAAACTCGCTACCTGAAAGAAACATTCTTCCCTGTGCAATTTCACTGAAAAGTCTTGAAAACCAGCACCTTTGTAGCAAAGGAACAAAAATTGCATCTGCATTCTCCCAAGCTTAAGGTGGTTTTTAAGGCAATGTCTCCTCTTTGGAGCAGTGTGAGTGCATTACACTTTTCTGAGTGCTTGTGTAAGCATGTTTTAACACCTTTGGGAGGACCAAAATTTGCCCTGACCTTGTTCTCTCTCAGCTCCAAGAAGTTTCACATAAAAGGGGTGTCCATACCGTGTCTGTCAGGCAATGCACACACCCCACCTGTGCTCAGCACCAGTGGAAAGATGGGACCACATCAGCACAGCACTGAGTCCAGTGTAACACACTGTGCCCTCAACACAATTTATTGCTTTATTTCAGCATTACAAGGAACTGCATGGCTTTCACTTTGCTCATACCGGTCCAATTCAGAGTGCAGGAGCACAGAATTGGTGCCTACCTCCCAACGATAGTACAGAAGAGCTTTAGCGAAGCAGCTGTCTTTCCACATCCAAAACGTGCAGCATTTCAAGTTGAACAACAAAAGAGACACCTAATTTTGCATGAGCTACAATTAGCAGTTTCACAAAGATGGCTTGCAGCAGAAGCAAACTGGAATGGCATTGGCCATTGAGGGAAGGAATCAGCGAGAGGAATGTTCTGTTAAATGGAGCAAGACAGATTGCTCTAACACCACCTAGAAAAACACCACCACTTGTTCAAGTGCATAGCAGTCACTCATCTTAGAAAAATGCAGGTAACAAAGTTATTTAACTCTGCAATAGGGAGAAAAGCTCAAACAGCAAACTAGATAGTTTGCTGCACATAGAAACACCGGAGTCCAATTCTCAGCTGGGAAGTTTTAAAATTTCACTAACACACTAATTTCATCCTTTTATCTTCTCATCAAGATGCACGCAGAGAACCAGACGTCCCATTGGACAGCAAATATGTATGTCTAAAAAGAAGCTAAAATTGACAATAAAAAACTACATCTATCTCTGCTGGATCTTAGAAACACACCAATGGAAGGATTAGATTTCCAATCACAGATGCCAACAAGTAGACAAACAAGGACTTTTTTTCCCCCCACAAGACACCAGTTATTCAAATCTAAGCAAACACCAGACTTGCAAATAGAGCTGGAAGAGAGGCAAAAAAGGCAAATTTATACTATGACATAAAACCATCATTTAGACAATCACCCAGTATGGCTGAGATCAAGCAATGACAGCTGGAAATCAAGAAGTAAAGCTGCTAGCCCTGCAACAGCGATGCAATTACGTACTGCAGTGTGCAGCAGGTCAGAAAAATGTTTCCTCACCTCCCCAAAGAAAAAAATCTGTACTTTTTGGAATTAAATCAAAATATTTATTACAGCAAAAAAAGATTAACTGTTTGGATTTCAAAATGCTGCTCTGTGGGACTCTTAGCCACTTAACATTCAAACTTTTCTTTCTGTGTTGGGCTCCCTGTTCGTACCCCTTTTTGTAAAAAGCAGGGCAGCTATTTTGGCAGCCAGGAGCAGCAAAACTCAACAGCCAGGCAGCTATAATACATCGTAAGAAAAGGTGTCTAGCTGATGTCATACCCTGCAGCTGACCTGCTCTGTTATAATGAGCCAGAACATGCTGCAGAACCTGGATACTCAGGGCTTAGAGCAAGTATCGCAGGTCCTGCGGCGTTACGCTTGTTGCCCCAAATAATCCTTTTCTGTGAAAAAGACGTTTTCCATGGCAAAGCTTCCATGAAATTGGAAAAACAACTTTCTATTGAAAGACTGTTGTGATGAGAAGCTCTCTGGAGGAGATCAAAATACAAAGGTACAAAAGAGTAAATAACTAATATTTATCTGAAATACCCAAGACAAAGCAGGCAGAAGTTCAAACAGGAAGAAAGAACAAAATGGGGTTCCCTCAGAGGAACCTTATTTCCCATATGGGAAATTTTCCATGTGGGAACATTCTCGTATTTCCGAAATATCCCCCATATGGGAAAAGCAGGGCCTACATTTCCCTGTTTGCAAAATTGGCGAGAGTTTAACACAGATGTTTGGCTCCAGAACAAATAATCGATGGATGCTCCCACTAGGTGCCAAGGCAACCTCCCACTGATCAGCTGTCCCTGAGGGGGCTACAGCTCCCAGTCCCATTGAAATCCAGCAAGAGCTACACAAGCCAAGGGTCTCACTCCACCACAAGCTAAGGGAACAGCCACCATGGCATCACCTGGAGCAAATCATTAGCATGATCCCTATATAGTGTGAAACATCAGGACCTGTGTCCTGACCCCTACACCACCCCTCATCCTTGCTCCTCTGGGAATGGCTTTTACTACCATGAGAAGGGCATCTTGGTAAGACCTCCTTCCAACTTTGCCCATAGGGCCAGAAGCCTGAGCCAAAGGTATTTGGATTTCCCTGCTCTACTCTATAGTTTTGGTGGAAAAATAAATCCAATTAGGAAGTTTCGCATATGGTCACTCTCCTACGCCAGCAACCATGGACCAGCCCACCCAGCACATCCTATTCTCTCCTGACAGCATGGTGCAATTGCACCATCTGGTAACCCATTTCAATGCTGGTCCAAGAGGACGTTCTTCCAGGGGGCTGTTGCTGTCACCGTGGGGTCAGAAGAGAGCTGAGCACAGGAAGCAACTGACCAGAGGCTCTGAACTCCAGGCAGAATAAGTCACTTTAAACAGGTGGTCACTAATTGTAAACTAACTGTTACTTTCATTACACACTCCAAACCAGAAATCCAGATTGAGAGATGACTGACAACTCACTTGTGCAGCTGGAGGCTCCATGTTTTGAACACAGGAATTGCTACACTCTGCCAGCTCTGAAAAATACTAGTCCCAGGTATCTCTAATTAGGATTTAAAAAAAAAAAAAAAAAAAAATCACTGGATGCTTCTGATTTCAATCTGTGCCCACTGCCATCTCCTCTGTATACACAGGGAGCCAAGAGCAGCCCTTTCCTCCCGGGGGTGTTGTAAAGATAAATTAATGTTTGTGAAGCACTTGGGTTCTATAGTGATGAGCACTCAGATACTACCGTGATAAAAAAAAAGAAAGGCTATGAGGAAATCAATAATCCCGTCTTCAGAGCAGGACTTAAACAGTGTGTTGTCAATAAGGCCTAGAGGCACGCATTGAACAAACAGGAAAACAAAGTGTAATCTGGCTGCTCATTAAGTGAGCACAATCCTTTGAGCACCTGACAGAGGTAAGAAACTGAGAGGAAACAACATGGTCTGTGAACACATAAGGAAAGATGCTGACCAAGTTTATTCTGCCCTTTTGAACAACAGAGCACTTGGTTTTGCGACAGTTCCTTATTCTTCCATCCTCCCCTTTGTCCCAGCTTCTTCCATTGCTCAAGGAGGCCTTAATGAACCATCACAGCAGGTAGCGGAGAGTAATTATCCTTATTTTCAGATGAGCAAGAAGTACTGAGGAGCCTGGCAACATGCCTGAGGTTAATCTCAGAGGGAAGTAAGGGGAGAACTTGGATGATTTCAGCCTTAAACTTTCTCTGCGGGACAGCTCATCCACTAGCCAGGTTCCTGACTAAAAGTCCATGCTTGAGGATAGAAAAACTGTAAAGGTGATGCTTTCTGCATCCTCATTTAGGAAAAAATGGGGAAGTGCTAAAACATTCATACTAACACATTCTAGTAATAATCATAAGAGAATGAACAGCCAAGCACCAAACATTATTTTCTTGCTGTGGAAAACCGTCTTCACACGTTTAAGTGGCATTTTCAGGCAAAACTGAGTCCATAGATCCAATTCCCAGTTCCAGTAGACTTAGAATTTGGCACTGTGACTCTAGCCTGAGCTGAAGGGGCAAATCTGGGAAATCTCACTCCCAAGAAAGAAGGGCTCAGATCTTGCTGGGCTGCCATTGCTTCAGTCACGATTGTTTGTTTTTTTCCCCTAATTTTCTTAATTATATATTAAAAAAAAAAAATCAAACTGGAAAGGACGCTTCCCTTGACTCTAGGGTTAAGGAGCAAGTGTTATTAAAAGGGCTAAAGCAGACCCACTATGTGCGCTGTGAGATAGCTATTCACCCAGGAGAACAGCAAATTAGAAGGAAAGTGCCAAGAACAGCCACCATGCCTTGGATTAATGACAAGAAACAACATCTTTATGTAATAAGATCCAGTGCGTCTAGCACTGTAAACTGCAAGGAAAAATTGAAACATGTACAAAAAAGCTGAAACATTTCCAATTTTGCTCTCATATTTTCAAGCCTCAAGCACACTGGGACACCTCTTCCTGCCAAGTCAAAGAATAGAGAGGTTCTGGGGAGTGAAGGCAGAGAAAAGGCAGTGGCAGGAAGAGCACAGGAGTCAGAGAGAGTTCCTCACATCCCTACGCCTGAGGAGCTGCGTGTTCACACACACTCACATTGCTCCACTGACAGCCCCGTCACCCACTGGGAACCAGCACCAGGGAACAAAGCACCTGACTGCCAGCCCTTAAAACACCGGTCTCGTCCCTGACGAGAGCACCATAAGAGCACAGGGTGCCATTACCGATGTGCTCAGAGAGCTAGTGCAATATGGCTATTAGCAGTCCGTAAGAGCAGAGCTGCCTGCTGCGAAGCAGGAGGAGGACAACCAAACGACACACGTTCGGCACGGGTAATGGCAGATACCTCCCACACACACTCCCTCATTCAGATTCCCCTCGTGTCATTTCAGCCAGAGGCAGGCAGCCCACAGGAAGGTAGGGATGCCGTTTGAGCTAGTAAATCAGGCTCCCTTTCTAGTTACTGATGGTGGACAGGCACCTCCAGAGGCCACACAGCCCACCTGCCTTGGACATCAGCAACTAGACAGCTTGCTTAGAGATGAGACTTGTCTTCTAGACAGCTCCCTTCCACATCTCACCCCCCTGCCCTGTGACAGGCCTGTCTGAATTTGAGAAATCAATTCTCAGCCAAATAAACCCCCTCCCAGGGGAGCAAGCTCCCTCAGAAGTGACTTCGGTCTATCAACAGTGCTCACCTGAGCTCAAGAGCCACTGCAAAGCCAAGGTGCTGAGGGCACCCACACTATCAAGCCTGCAGGTGCTCCACAATGAGGTTGCAGCTCACTACAACCCCTTTTCTATACAAGCAGGTCTTGTTAGCAGTTCTCCTGGTGGAGGGGGTCCCTGCATCTCTGCACAGGCTGAAGGCATCTAGGGTACTCTGCTCTCTGCCTTTCAGGTGAGGCTGGCAGCTCAGACAGGCCAATGCTGCTGAAGGTGGATGGAAAACCATCCCACAGAGCATCACCATCAGCTGCTCTCCTGACAGCTTCAGAGTCTTCTGACCAGTTCCTGTGACTCCACTTTGGAAATACGGATCTGTCCCATGGCCAGCTTTAACTTCTGTTATTGCAGGCTGCCTTAACTTCTGCTCTCATCATCAAGCCCTCTCTCCATTTGACACACTGTGTTTCCCTGTCCTTTTACAGCCACTCAAACTGTCTTTGTGCACCAGGACCTGGAGGAGAGGACATGCCCAGGGAGAATAAGTGCAGGAGCAAGAAGCTCCCCACTGCAACACCTCCGCGCATCAGCTGCCACATTGTAGGCATCAGCATCATAAATTCCCTCCTTGCATGAATGTAGAGCGGAGGCTTTCATGGCTGGTTTGTCTATGCCATCAAAGGTCAGAGCTGACAAGTTACACAGGGAGTTTGGAGGGGTCAGTTCCCAACCCAGGGGACACCTGATCTCCAGGTCCCCAGAGCCACGCTCTGTATACATTGCATCCCTTCCCCATAACCACCACACAGCATTTCCTCACCACTGCTCCAAGGGAAACCAGAAACATCAACTGAGATTGCAATGGATCAATGAGGGGTGGCAAAAAAAACAAAAAAACCCAAGCAACAACAGGTAAAGGAGTCACTGAGAACAGTGAGACAAAGGAGAGAGCACCCTGGGGAGGTGATGTGAAGAGATTAGAGAGATAGAAACAGACATGCTTAATAAGGTAAGAGCTATCAAGGTGATAAAACATTAGATAAAGACCAAGGTGCCTACAACGTAAAACAGATGGAGAGTGTGATTTGGGGAGAGGGCAAATAAATTTATATACAACTACAAGAGACAGACTTCAAGTCAATGTTGCATGTACACCTGAGAGCTCTATCTACAGGCCTCCCTCTCCAAGGAACACAATATTCATCCTGCCTCATCTTTAATCAGGGCTCTTTCATGCGTCTCATTTTACCTTCTGCCCAGACAGGGATAATGCACAAGGGAGAGCTCAGACAGATGCTGAAAAAAAAAATAAAATCAATGGTGTCCCTACCAGACTGCCCATTAGGCCGCACCACCCACTGGCAAGTGAACCATCTCCCAAACTCCCTCTGGGTTCCTATCACCCTCTGCCCCACTGAACAGTCATTTTCACACTCTGAAATTTAGCCCCCCACCATAAATTCCCTCCAAAGACTGTTAACATCAACTGTATCCATGTTTTCCTTTCTACCTATTTAGACACACAGGCTGCTTCCACTAAGGTGGAGCAGGTTCACTGATGATCCATTCCTCCAAAGCCTTGGTCATCTTTGTCTCCATTAAGCTGTGTTACTGTCATTATAACACCTCCACTCAAACACCAGCCCCCAAGGACTGAAAGCAGACTTTTCCCAGGCAAACAGAAAGCAGCATTTTCTAGTCCCTTTCATTAAGAAGTTAAGCAACCACTTCTGCATTCAGTCCTTTACAAGGTTGTTTCTTGGATGCCCACTGAAGCCTGTGTTCATTGGCCCCTACCCCTCCCTTTCCAGGTCACCATCCTTCAGACTACTTCATTCTTGCAGTATCTCATTAAGTGTAGTCCTGGAAATTAAGCATGGCTCTAGAAAATTGATTACTAGATCTTAAAACCACAAACTGTGCTGAGTCTAAAGAAAAGGGCATGAGAACAGCACCCAAAGCTAACCCCATTATAAAACAATAGAGACCTTGGGTTGGGAGGGTAGGAGGAGCAGTTTGTAGAAAATACCACTTAACTAATTCTGAATGCAATTTGAAAATAAAAACCAGAAGAACTAAGAAGAGTTTCTCTCACACAGACACCCAGCAAAGAACAGAAACAAAACCAGTTCCCTTTGAATCACCTGTATCTCTTGTTGATAAATACTGGTGTTATAACTAAATCAGAACCTCTCGGCCTGTGGGAGCTTGAGCTGTTGTGAGAGTACAGAAAACACTGCAGATCTGGTGTAAAGCCACAAATGGGACATGCAAGAGCAATGCAACAGGTCTTGGCCTTTGTGCAATGAAAGAAAAGCTTCTGCCCAGACAGTATTTTCCTACAGCAGCCTCAGGCTGAACTGCCTCTGCGCTCAATTTCTGTGCTACAGGTTTGTCCTTAAATGAACTTCAAGACATGGCTGAGCCTCCAACTAGTCAGTAAGTTGGTCAAGATCTTTTTTTCTAACCAGGGACTGTACCACAGCCCAGAAGGAAAAGGTCACTGTAATTAAATTTTTAGACTAAAGGCTCATATACACTCAAGGAGAAGAGAGGGAAGACAAAGCAAACCATGAAGCAGAATCCAATGTGGCCAGACCAGTCAGAGAAGCTGACCTGTCCAACCAAGAGAGGTAATCTCCCCCTTCCAAGCAGCTCATGTCCACGTTGCATCTATTTATCCAGCAAAAGGAAGTCAGAGCTCTTACTTACCTGCCTCCTCTGGCAGGGTGGCTCTTACTCCTGGATCTGTTTTCAGCAGGAGGGATGGAGGATGGGACACCACAGAGCCTGAGCAGGGACACTTACCCAACATGCTCACACTCCTTCAGCTCCTTGATGTGCTCTAGTCAGCAGGTAAACATGGGGTGGGCACCACCAGGTGCTGAGATGTTAGTCTCCAACCCCATCCCACAGCTATTGATCATGAGAAAGAAGTCCTCACCAAGAGGTGTTGAGTAGCCTTAGAGGAGCTCCTGTTCCCTCCAGAGCTGGAATTCTGGTGTCCCCCTGACTGGGAACACCCATCAAAAGTGCAAGTAACTTGAAAGCAAAGAGGTGAAAAAATCAGGAAAAAGAATTAAGCAGAAAGGTTGTTTACTAAAGGAGTGTTCTACAGGGTCTCAAAAAGCCTACACAAGTCAGAGAGCAGTCAGAAGAATATAACAAATACAAGTAAATGAGCATCTCGAGTTGGACCAAATGTCTATCCAGCCTGGGCTGCAACACAGCTGCCCAGAGAAGTGTGTAAAAATGGGATAAGCAGACACAATACTTCCCTTAGGCGCTCTTCCAGCTGCCAACCCCTCTCAGCTCATGGGCTTCCTGAGCCAAATCAGGTTTCTGTATTTTTCACCTCCCCTTCATGGACTCCTCCTAATGAGGGAGGAATGGGAACAGCGAAAGATAACAACAACACTTGAGGAGAGCTATGGTAATACTTGATATCAATCTTGATACAGGATAATAGAGAGACAGCATCAACATGTAGGCTTCCCATACATAATCTACTCAGATTTGAACTGCCATACAGCTCTTACAAATGCAGATGCATGTCTCATCTTTGGAAGAAATTGGATGATATGCTGCTGCCTTGTACTGCAGATGTTTTATCAATAGCCTTAACCAGACATTTCAGTACCTGGGATCTTATTACAAAAACAATGGGGGGAAAAGCCCAAAAGATTTTCTGAACATTTTCTGGCTGTGATTACCAAAGGGTGGAAAAAACCAGCCCAGGCTTATTGGAAGCCATCAATCCTAGGGAAGGATGCTAGTTCATTATGAAAGCCTGTTATTTTGTCATCTGAGATAACATTTACTTTTTGTTCACTCCTTCACTTTTATTAACTCATGCTGGTATAGTCCTGTAGCACATTTTGCCTTAAAGACAGTAATATTTGTCTACTGAACTGTGTCTTGTGATGTTTTCTGATGCCAGCCAGCCAGAGCACAATCAAGAAAAGCTGGAGACCAATGACCCAGGCTCACTCGTTTTGTGAACCATGTCAAATGTACCTCATATCCTTCTTTTCTTGCCACCCTCCCTTCTCCACCCCAAAAAAAAAAAAAAACCCTAACCCCAACATGCACTTGCTGATCTCAGTTGAATCAGCAAGAACAGACAATACCACCCTCTTAGAAAAGATCAAGTGTGGTTCGCAGGGAAGGGGAAGTAACGAACAGTGGGCAGGACACACCATGAACAGGAAGATCACAGAAGTAATATGTCTCCTGTCACCCCTAAATGAGGTCTCCAGAGCTGAAAGATTCAGAATTAAGCCTGGATTTTTTTCTACATTTAAAACCAGTGACTGCTAGAGGTGTTGAGATTTTTTTCTTTAATCGTTTTTAACCAAACCAAAGCCTGATCTAAATTACTGAAGTGAATTTAACACTGGGTTTTGGCAGGGAGCACAGCCAGGTATTGTATTTGTTAACTCAATGGGCATGGTTTTCCCCTCCTTTCTAGATTTAGCTCTCAAACTAGGTCATGGTGATTACATACAGTCTGAAGGCAACGCCTCTCTGCTACTTGCATGGAGGGAAGAGGGAAAAGCAAAGGGTGATGGTAACGCACGAGTGTGGCATTCGCATCCAGAGTGCGGTACACGTTGATTCAAAACCTTGTGAGCAGAGAAAATTGGGCTTTCTGGTTTCTCCTGGGCTCTGCCATTGTCCAGATCTCCAGGCATTCAGTGACATTCATTACTTCAAGAGCTTTGCCTCCGCCAGCCAAAGTGGGATCAAGTCAGAAAAATCCTTGTGGATACTTTTACAACTGAATTCTGCTCCTGCATCACCTCAACTGACCTCCAGGCTTCACAGTGCTGGGAATGGTTCAAGTCATCCCACTCCCAAGAGCAGACAGTCAAAGGGACCAGGCACCATCTGGGGGGAAGGAAAGGGCTTGAGGAAATGACTCCCCACCTGGTGTCCCCAGCTGCAGTAAAGAGAGGGATGGGGAATGGGGTGAGAGAGAAGACATATTTGTGCCCAAAGGGGACAGAGCTACATCCTACCCTGGCGGTAGGGAAAGGGGAGCAAGACCCACCTAGCCTGAAGTTGGCTGCTGTCTGAGAGATGCTGTCAGCTTGGGGAATGGGGAAAAGAGGAAGAAGGCGAGGAAGCAAAAGAAAACTGAAGACCCAGAGGATGAAGAAACCTTTGAGTTCAGCACAATTAGACAACATGTCTCTTCTACAGAATAGAAAATAAGAGGTAAAAAGCAATATGTAAAGAAGAGAGCTGCATGTTATCAGAATATATTTAAGCTTCTCATTATCAGTCAAATTTTTCTTGTCTTCCCCCTGCCCAGCATCTCACCACTGAGAAACTAGTTTGCTGGAGCACCTTAAATATTTCATGCAGCCTTCAGACTCACAATCCTTCTCTTCCCATCTGCTTCAGCCTGGCCCTGATGAAATCTCAGCAGGCCCATGGCCCTTGGCAGACTGCCTGGGCAAGGACTCCTCTGACCCTTCTTCTTCTCAATCCACCTCTCTATCTTCTCTTCTCTTGCCCTTTTAAATCTCCCATTTTTCCTCTCTCCAGTCTGCCTCCAGAGAAATCAAGTCCCAAACTGAATTTCTTCATCCCTATTTCCATGCTTCTTCCTCATGATTCTCTCTTCAGCCTCTTCATTTCCTCTTCTATTCATTTTCTGTTTTATTTTCATTCTTAATGAGACATTGCCTGAGGTCAGGATTAATAACCCATGCTTTAGACACCCATTAATCTATCGGTAATGAAGAATGGGCATGAGAAACTTGTCAGCCCAGTGTGCAAGGAGGGAGACCTGTTGGCAAAGCTGCAAAGGGGCCTGGAAACCTGAAGAACTGGGGCAGGGGCACATGGTGATCAAAGTTGGGGGGGGGGAGCGGCAGTCTGAGGGCAAGAGCCCAAGGAGGGCTCCCCTGATAGATTCTGAGGGAATAGTGGCTCAACTGTTTCCCCATCAGACAGGGGGAACAAAGCAAATGGAGATGGAGGACAACTGTAGGCACAGATGACTAAGGGGCATTCTGTGTGTGCAGAGACTCCTATACCACAGCAGCTGTTAGAGACAAAAAAGACTGTGGCAGGGAAAGACACCAGGCCACAACCAGAGGACTGGGGTGAGCAAGATGTTGAGGGGCAAGACCTCAAGGGCAAGAGGTAAGATCTGACAAGACTGATCCCCAATGCCCTGCAACGGGAAAGAGCATGGCTTACCGAGCTGAGGGGTTGGTCAGGGCCAGTAAAGGCTCCAGCAGGTAGGAGGTCCAGAGATAGGTCACAAGGCAGCAGGAGGCAGGAGGTGAGAGAGGGTAAGAAGAATTTATAGATGAGCCACAAAACTAAACAAGATCAACAGGGTTACATTTTCATCTTGGGTACTTTCCATGCTACTAATCTCTCTAGGTCATGTTACCTATAATAACTTGTAGTCAAGGATCTTTTGACATTTCCATTATGGGAACCATTAGCTTCCTCTTCAGTCATTATTGAGTGTGTTAAGTAACCCCAGATCTCCACCAACCCAGTTCTGTTCCTGTTTATTGTAGTGGGAGTATTGCCATTACTTCTGCTGCCTCCAGTCCTGCACCCACACTCCTGGCTTCCTGGAAATGTCCCTTCTCTCTTCCTGTTTTGCTGTTTGTGCAGAAGCTGAGACAGGTGCTCTCCCAGGCTCCCATGACATGGGAAAGCAATAGGCTTGCCTTGGGTGGCAGGTACCAAGGAGGCTATTTTACCCAATCCATGTGGGGGAGTAAAGTTGTAGAGATGCCCAGGCAGTGGAGGGTGCAGGGGCCAAGGAGAGCATGCTACAGCAGGAAATGGAGTGCCTTCACTCTGCATTGTTTTTAACCTCCTTGCCATTCTTCTTTGCCTGAATGGGATTACAGAAGCAACAAAGGAGCTTCACTGCCAGGCACACTCCATAGCAACACGTCAGCTTAAAGACATACTAGCTCCTAGGAGCACTAATGCACTGCCTCATCTTATTCCCCAGGTTCTCTTTCCCATGCCGTCTCCATGCTTCAGCCTGCCTGGCTAACCCAGAAGGGTCCTGCCTAGCAGTTCTCCCTCAGATGAACAGATACATAGAGTATCAGTGAAGTACCTGAACTTGAAACCTCCACAAAGCTCAGGCTTGCTATCACCTCTTCTCTTGGACCTTCCCCCTCTTTCCCTCCAGCAACATCCACCACGTGAGCATCCCCAGAGCAACATCCCATCAATTCACAGGCAGCAGCTAAGCACAAGGTCCTCTGGGAGCTCAACTCCCCCACCTGCAGTCAGAGAAGGCAGAAGATGTTCTGCTTTGTCTCCTCTGCTTTCATGAAGGCCCAGTGGGAAGAGAAGTGACAACTCAACAGCTGCCTTCCTGTCTGGGGGATGGGGTGGGAGGTACGAGCATTTTGGGGAAAGGAAAATAAATCCAAACAAAGCACAAAACCAAGTGAAACTGGAACTCAAACCCAACTTGCCAGGTCAGATTTCATTTTGTTTCAGTAAGTGCCTGTTTCAAACAGAAGCATGAAAACAGCGCAGACAAAGGCTGTCCTTTGTGGTATATTCAGCCTGACCAAAACAAGAAAGGTGGCCAAAGTCTTGTAAGAAAAAGCTTGTTCTGACTTCTAAGATTTATACCCTAGTTTGAGAAACCCAGGAGGCCCTTAACCAGGATTAACGAGCAGAGCTCTGTAGAAGTCAGTGGAGCAGTGCCAATTTATTAGCCACAGCAGACATGGCTCAAACACTTGAGCATTGACCTGCAGTGAGCCCAACATCTTTGTAGGCTCAGCCCACCTTCTCATGCAGCCGGCAGGCAAGGGCAGCCCCATGTCCACCCCTGCCAAAGTAGGGCCTTCCCATTACCAGCCTACAGACCACTTCCTGAGTGTGAACTCCAGTCCCTGTAGCACATCTTGCTTTTCAACCAAACCACCATTCTCATCCCTCGCTGGCTGCCTGGATGTGCCAGACCACAGGGTGGTGCTCAGGAAGGGCTGAGAGGGCTCTACTGCCACCATCACACAAGGTTCCTTGCACTGGTGGTTTACACTGGGATCCCAACACACCTAAAGAAGTGCTGATTTTAACTGCCTGACACACTTCAATCACTACCCTCCTCCCTTCTGTAGTCTGCAGCTGGACCAAAATACAGCAACCCGCTAAACTTTCTCCATCATGACCTATTCTCTCATCATAGCTCCACAGTTTTCCTTCTACACCTTAAACAGCAACACCAAGTTTAAATCCTCACCTTCCAGACAAAAGCTTTTAGGCCCCCTCAGGATTTTAAATACCAATGGAAAGGCCTCCCCTTTTCCCTGTATCCCTCTGGCATCACCCAGCCAGACGCACAGGGGAAGGTACAGCAAGTCTCTCCTAGGGATAATTGCAGAGGAGCTTGCCAGTAGGTCAAATATTTACCTAAGCCTCATCAATGCAAATGTCTTCTAATCCCCCTGTATCTTTCAGGGACAGCAAGAGAACGGTGAGTACACCTCTGATTTATACAGATGCATATAAATCGGAGTAATAAAGAACTCATTTAGGTGATTGATTATGTAGTAATTTTATCACTATTAGTCAAGTACATTTATTGTGTATGTATCATCCATATAGAGAGTTAATAATATAAAAGCAACATATACATTACAGCAACAGTTCCTATAGTTTCTTCTGCCCAATTCTCAGCACATTTTGGTGGTCTGACTGCTGCGTGCACACATGTTTTTTGCCGAGAGCCACGCTGGCTCCATGAGAGTTATCTCCCAGACTGCATCCCAGTGTGCACATGTTGAGGCGGGGGGAGCCAGGGGAGAGAGAAGATTGAGACATAATGATCTCATGACAGTGCATTTGAGGCCTCTGTGCCATTTCCAAACACAAGCATGTAGCTAAGTGCCTGAGGGCACTGAGCATAAGCAGCACAGTTGGTGGGGAAGGGGTGCGGAGATAAGCTTATAAATACAAAGCTTCACTGCTCTTTGGGGGAAGCAGCAGCGTTTCAGAAGGGGTCATCCAGTGGGATGAAATAATCCCAGGTGTAACTTAAATCCAGGAAGTAAAGACTTTGCATCAGTTTCTCTATTGAGAACTTCTCTTTGTGATCCTGAAAAGCTTCCTGAAACCCATGAAAATGTTAATCATCAGAAAAGAATAATCCTGCATCCAGTGGGGTGAGGTGTCGCAGCAACAGATGAGGAAATCCTTCACACACACAAAAAAAGAATGGGAAATGCCGTAGGTACAAGACAAAGCCTCAAGTGCATGACACTAATCTGCTTAGTCACACTCAAGAAGTACCCAGAGAAGTCAAGCAGCCGGGGAGGAAATAATCACTTTTGTGCTCTCCTGCTAGAGGTGTCTAACCTGACACCTTTGCTTCCACTGATGGGACCACAGACATCTTCTATCCTGTGGGGAATATCCAGGTCATTCAGCCACCTGTCCCATCACCTCTGCACAGCTGCTCGCTTCTCTATTCCAAGGGATACCCAGCACCTTCCTGCTTTCCCCACTGCAGTGCCCTTGGTGACAGCGCTTCTCCCACAGCTACGCTCCTCCATCCCTTGGAAACTCTGCCCAGAAATGCCTCGACAGCAGCTCGCCCGTGCCCACACACACCAGCAGTGAGGACACGCTGGCTGCTACCACAGCCAAATGAGCATTGGGCATTATTATTGCCCAGAAACTTAGGAACATATCTCCCAGGTTGAGTGCAGGAAGAGGGGCGGGCCAAGTGCCACAGGCAATCTTTTGAAATGTGAAGCTGGAAGAAAGACTCAGCTCTCCCAACATGACAAAACAGGGACTGTCAGTGCATTTCACTACACTCCCAGAGACACCTGGTATTTATCTCCACTATGTTTGTCTCTGCAAAGGGGAGATGTTGGCGCAGGCACCAGCATCAGGGGCTTGCAGCAGTTCCTCTGCTCCACCTCCTTCCTATGCCTCTCCCCACGATGTTGCAGGGGAAGGGACAAAGGGGGCTTGCCCCAAGTGCAGTGCTCAGCCTGGCCTCTTCTCTGTGTGGAACAGCAAAAAAGAGAGAATACAGGAACAACATTCACCATAGCACAAGGACAAGGGGACAGAAGGCCACACTCAGGGTAAAAAAAGTCAGGGAAGACGAGTCAAAACAGAAACACAGATCACACCCCTGCAATCACAGGTGTCATCGGCCAACAGCAATGACAGATTCCCTTCTGTCCCTAAATCACAGCCACACAGTTGTGGCCTGAAACATCCAAACTGACTGCAGACCTGGCATTTATGACTTCTTCTAGGAGCCAAATTCAGCAACACCCAAGGCTGAAGTCCCAGCTTAGTTCCCACCTCAGGAACTTGGGTCACAAGCGTCAGGAGTTACCTGAAGGTTTGAGTAACCTCAAAGCTGCCACCTTCCTCCTCCTCATACAGGAACAACCAAGTACACACTTAATGCTACTTCAGTATCTCTGGAGCATGCTGAGAAGTCCCATGGAGCATGATATCCTAAAGCAGACCTCCCCACCCTGTTCTGCCCCCCCTTGCAGCCCTCAGAGGATGTTCTTCCATGGGAAGTTCCCCTTCACCCAGGGAAGGGAGTGCATTTTGCGTTCTGCAGTCTACCTATGATCTGGATTCATGTCTCGCACCCAGCCAGAGAGTCCCTGATGTGACAGCTCAGGGAAATCAAGTGAAGTGCCAATCCTATTTCATTTTTCAGTAAAATAACCCCCATATGGGAGAAAACACAGTTTCCCCAGACATCTGCCACACATTCCAGAAAAATGCATTACAGGCATGCCACTAAGTGTGAAATAGATTTTTAAAAGTTAAAAAGCTATTGGATATTTAAAGGATGTGTGACATATCACAATATGCTGGAAATGCATTTTAAAAAAATAACAGCACCTCAAAGATACTGTGGAAGAATGCAATTAATTCTGTGCTTTGAAAAAAAAATCCCGGGTTATGGAGGAAGGTTTTTTTAAAGTACCTACTTTAATCATTAATTATTGTATTGTAAGGGAAACTTGAGGCTTCAGTGAGAGCTGAACTACATGGTAGAAGGCTGTATGCAGCTGCACTGATAACACTAATTTTAATTAATCCTACCCCAAACTCTTCTCCCTCTCAACACCCAGTCTCATTTGCTTAGAGCTTTATCTGACTGGCAGCTTGAGCCAAAACTTGCATAGCAGGTACAACTACATTATTTTATTAATTTTTTTTTTTGTGGAAAACTGAGTTGAAATTCAAGAGCTGCAAAAAAGAAAGTTATTTTGTCTGTGCAAAAGTATTTGAGAGGTTTTTCTGATTAGCACTTGTTGCTGGATGCTGTGAAATATTGCTTTCACAATGGGCAGCAGGGTAGCCTCCAAGACCTCTTTTACTTATCCTGTAACAACCCGTCCAAACAGAGATAAATTAGCAGCTGTCATAGTGGGGAGGGAATGGGGGGTGGGAAATGGGGACACAACAGCAAGGGGGAGCCACATGCTTTGAATATACTCAGGAGAAGTTGTTTTGATACTACTCAGTCCAAGAAATCAAGACCAATTTAAGGATGAACGTGGAAGCTCAGTTTCTCCCTCTTCACCCTGTTTTAACAACACAATCTTTCACTGCATATTTTTTCACTGCTCTTTTTCCATAGGACTCCTGCATCCACAGGATGAGATGTCATTCAGTGACCAGTGATGCGATACCTGTTTAGACAACAGGTCTTACATAAGTTTGCTGAGAGCAGGGCAACAGAAATAGGCAGAATTGCAGCATGCAGGCCCTGGGGCAGGGAGATCACGTCACCCCACCAGTCCTACACATAACACTCCCCATCCCACCGTGTCTCATTGCAGCCTGAGCCCTCCAGCCCTGCCAGCCAGTCTGGCTTTGGGCTCACTGCCCCAGCCAGCTTCTTCCCATCCAGATCCTCACCTCCCTCACCCTGGTTACCAGCCCCTCCACTAACCTTCCTCAGCCCACCCAGTGCCCTCTCCAGGTTTCTCACTCATTCTATTGGTCCCCTGTGCCTCCCCCTCTGGGCAAATATCGGGTGGATAAGCTTTTCACCTCAGCTCCCTGCTGGCTGCCTTACCCTCTGGACTTATTTTCTTCCTGGGCTTCTCATTTCCCCATTCCAGTACCCTTCCCAGGCATTTTACCTGGTCTCTGTCTCCCAGACCTCAAATTAAAATTTCATTAAGGGATAAAAAGAGGGTTACAGTGGGAAAAGTTGGTCAGCTTTTTTAAAGCCATGTCACCACCTAATGTAACAATGAAAACTAAGTCCTCCCTTTCTTTGGTTCTGTTTGTGTGCATGGCCCTCATAAAAACTGTGTGGCTTCAGAGGTCCAGCTGCGCAGGAGATGAAGGAAAAACATTATTCAGTGCCCAGAAAAGAAGAAACCATGTATAAAACAAGCAAGGTACCATCTTGGGCCCCTTCCAGTCACTGAAATCCCATTTCCAAAGAGGGGTCTAGATAGGAAGATAAGAGCAGTTACCAGCACAGAGGCTGCTAAACTGTGGGCCAACAAGCATGGAGAAGAGATGAGCAAACTACAAATCAGAGAAGGATCCTACTCCACCAAGGAAATTAATCTGAAAGGAGCCACAGGGAAAGAAGAAAGCAAGCAAAAAAATTGCCCTGATGAAAAAAATAACATCCTTCATTAAGAAATATCATAGTTGGCCAGCAGCGCTGAACATCAGGTGGAACCACAAAGGCAATATATTATTACTGTTGCACTTCTATGACCATGTCTTTTTTAATATAATTCACTTAGGACACAAACACTTTCAAGGCCTGGCCAGAATCTCACACATGGACAAAGCAGAGTCTGCCACATTCACCCCCTAAAACCAGAAGACTTACTCAAAGAAAAAATTACATCACAAGTTGGTAAATATGTGAACAAAGCCAGTGACATAAAAATTGTAATACATCACAAAGCATACATTTCTCAAGTATGTTTTAGCTTAATTATTGATAACAAAGCTTGTCAACAATGCCTGCTAGCTAGCAAATGATCTGTAGTGCATTTTATAGAAAATAACGACATTGTATTCATAGGAGTGCTTATTGCTGCACTAAATTGTCAAGTTCTTGGCTGAGAAGCAAGGTACAAGATATAGGTAAATGTAGGAAGCATCCTTTTGGGGTGTGAGTGATGAAAGAAGGCAGGTTTGCCAAGTACACCTCCCTGGTGTTTCAGTGTGCTCCCAAATAATAAGCAGGGCTTGGAAGGCAAGCAGAGATTTTGGATCTCTGACTTGAGAGACTATCAACCTCTGCATGGAAGAAAATATTTCTCCATCCTCAAATATTGCTCTCCTGCCTCTTCCATGCCATGAAACAGAACAGCTGCTGTTTGCTACAAACTGCCCGTTTCCATAGGGAGGTTAATATTTTACCATGTGTTTTCTTTCCATGCCTTCCCTTCTTCCTGCCTGTTGAGGCAAATCTCGTAGCTAGCATTACAAGCACTGGATTCAGCAGCTTTCTCCTGGATGAATTTGTACTGATGTTAGCCCTTTTCATCCATGACTCTTTAAGAACCGAAATCCCACAAGAGGCACATTTGGTTCACTCTGCCCCTCAAGACATCCAGTTACTTCAAGCTACAAGCAACCTGAAAGCCCTTGTGGTATTTCAGCATTTATGCTACTCCAGGGAGACAGCAATAAACAAAACCAAGTTATTAAAGATGAAACAGCTCTGACAAAGGTTTGCGTGTCAGGAACAAGGCTGAAACTGCAGGGTTGGTTCAGCCTCTGTAAGCAAACCCTTGAGCACCTTGCCCTGCTTCCAAGCTGCTGCACAGGGCCAGGAGACCACAGCTACACAGCTCCCAGCAAGCATGCTGAGCTTACATCTGCCTGCATCTACCTACAAGAGCCAGCAACAAGCCCACCCCACCATAGCCAAACTTGGGTACCACTTCAGATATCGCCACCCTTCCATCCATTCAGCCTTGTGTCTCACCAAGATGACCTAATTTTCCCATCACCCTCACTCCTCACCTTGATTCCTCATTGTCCCCCCACTCTGCCCCCTTCCCTGCCCTCCCACAGTGCTATATTGTCCCTCAATAGGACAGACAGGGGAAACCCACTCTTTTCCCAGGTAAGCTGTACTTGCCTCTGCAGAGCCCCAGCCTTTTCCCTGCTTCTAAGCCAATAAGTTATTCCCTCTGCTTAAATCCAGCCTTCAAGACCTTCCCTTTAACTCCTGACAATTCTCCCCAGGAAGCCTGTTGTCTGTGATACTGGCTAAGAAGGGCACTCTACAGAAAGAGCCAATTCCAGGGTGGCAGCAATCAACAGAGACAGGCAACTAGCAGCAAAACCCAGGAATGACAGTGAGGGAAAGAAAAAAAAAAAAAAAACAGAAAGGGAAAATTGACAGACTGCCACAGATGGAGAAAGAAGAGGGGAGAGACAGGGTGGCTAGTCGCAGGAGGGGCTGCTGGAGGAGTTGTGGGGACTCGACAGCTCCAAGTCACACTCAAGGAGGGGGGGCGATGGCAGCTTTTATAGACTTGAGCACGGTAGGCGATGATGAGGGGAGACCGGGGGAGAGAAAACTAAAGGAAGAAAGGATAAGCAAAGAGTGTGGTTTTATATCATTAAGCAAGGACAGATTTCTCTTTCCTCCTGGATGAGTTGCAGTATGTAAGTGTAAATGGTACCATTGTCTCGGGGGACAGATGGTCACCCACATCACAGCTCTGTGCATCCCCCGTCCCACCTGAGGGAGCTGCTCCCCTCCCCTGATCTGCACTGACACAACAGGCAGGGAGAAAGCTGGAGAAAAGGGAAGCAGAAATGGGCATCCTTCAGGCAGGAACAGCAGGCTAAGCTCTTCATCTCCATCCCCACCATCTAACCTTGCAGCCAGGACTGGACAGGTGAAAGCTGTTACAGCCACAGCACTGCACTCAAGCTCCAGCCCCACCAACCCATCCAAACAACTATGCAGGCCTTCCAGCAGGAGGGTTACACCACCTCTTCCTTACTCACTTCACCAGCCCTTGATGGCATTCAATGAAGATCAAGCGCTCATGCTGATTCTCTCAGATCTATCGGCCACCTTTGATAACATTGATTACAAGGATTTGTTGAGATGCCTGCTAAACTCAGCAGGGATTTGCAGCGTGGTGCCAGAGTAAGTGTTCCCAACCTAGATAACCTCCGCTTATCACTCCCCATCAGTTTGTCTCACAGCTTCGTAATCACACTTTTTTTCTTTTTTTACAAGTCCAGCTGCACTCCTTTATGCCTTCGTTACTCATCTCAGCCTCCTTCCCTAGCTGGTAAAAACTCTGTTCTCTCCAGCCAGAATAAAAAAAAAAAATATCCCCCTTGGCTGGCCTGGCCCCTGCTCCAAAGCTTTTCCTGAAGTGATCCCTGCTGGTTTTAGCAGCAGAGCCCAGAGCACCCCCGCAGGGAGGGATGGCAGGGAGGGCAGCGGAGCCAGCAGCATCCCTTCCCTGATGGAGGAGCGCAGCTGCCATGAGGCAGCACGGTGCAAATTCATGGCCCAGGGAACAGCAGCAATTAAGAGAAGAGCAAGCCAAACACACCAACCAGATCCATCCCTTTTAACAGCCTGGTGGCACCTCCCATCATTGCTCAGCCCTCCTCCCACTGCCCCTACCAGCAAGAGGCTGCAAACCCCATTTCAGAGAAGAACACTTCAAACAGGACCTCCTTCACCCCTGTCCCGTGGCAGGCAGTGAAGCACCGGAGAGGCAGTGGCATGGAGATGTGTGAGGGAGTTAGGGAAGGGGCTGGCCAAGGTGTGCTGTGCCAACCAGAACCAGTGAGCAAAGTAAGCACAGACAGAAGTGGGTGCAAGCTTAAGCCTGGGCCATCTTACATCAGGCTGCAGCCTTCCTACACTTTTGTGTTTCAAAGACAGTGTCTCTCTAGAACTATAAAGATCTTCCCAGCTTAGAGGCTGACAGCTTGGCAGACTCTTTGCTCAGGTTCTCTCCATAGGTCTGAAATGGGCCAAGGTTCCCACAGAGCCTTTCCTCTGAACCATCCTGGGACAGGCTGCAGGCCATTTGCTGCAGAAGAGCTGCAACTGTTAACCATTCCCCACCTGAAGCAGCTCCTGTGAAGTATTACACTCACAACACACTACAAATTCAGCTGGCTGCAGGCCCTTCCCCACATTCTGGGGTGGGAAGAGTGTCAAGTCCTCAAATTAGCAGCTGGTCAATTTGTTAGTGGTTAATTGCATTATTTAGTTCACATTGTTACAACAGAACATGCAATTAGAGGTCTGGTCAGAGTATTTTATAGGTCTTAAACTCAAAATGAGTGTTTTTATTGCCCTTTCCATTTCTCCAAGAACCCCCTCCGGCTCCCTCACACGCCCTGCTCCAGCATTCATGAAGGCTGAAAAAGGCAAACAGACCATTTCTCAGAAAGTAAATGGTTCTCATCTCCAAGGCAAAATACATTCCAGTGAATAAACACAATACGCTCCAAAAGGGTTTTTCAGCATTTGTTTCAGGTCAGCAACGCACTTTGCAGAGGGATGCTGAGGCCTCCCAAAGCAGGCACTGCTGCCATCCCTGCACAGGGCAGAGCACATTGTCCCTCTCCTGTGGTCTGACAACACCAGGTACCCCCCAGGCTGGCACAAACCACGCTGTCTGCACTGGATAACACTGTGCTATGTGACAAGGCCAGACCAGTCTTTCCCAATATAGCCTGAAGGGCAATGGCTGGTGCAAATAGGTCTGTTTTCACTAGGTATAGAAGAACACCACCAATTTAGACCAGACAAGGATGTGACTTTCATCTTCTACTCTTACCTGCCCGTTCCCCTATACTTTCCACATTCATTGACCAGAAATCCAGGGAATATACTGGGATACCTCATAAAAAGCATTGCAATAAGAGTCCGTGCCCCAGTTTCTTCCATGCCCCACTTTCCAGGGCATGGAGCATTAGCAGGTATTTTATTACTCTTGCCACATATTGGGGAAACAAGGCAGTACAATATACACACAGAAAAAAATACCCTCTCCTAAACCACAGTTTCAATATTTTGCAGGTAGCCCTTCCTCCTGCAGTAGGAATCTGTCCTTCAGTAACAGAGAAAATGTTCAGAGCTTTCCATAAAGACAGTAAGGATGCTCTAAGAATTTTTTTAGCCTTATTTCTGATTGTTAGACCCTATGGACATTAAAGCTTCAGACAGTCCGAGCTCTGGTTTTGTTTGTGCTGTTGTCCTGCTTCATTTCCAAACCACGGTCTTTGACTTCTCACTATAAAAAACCTTTAGAGAATAAGCGAAAGGGATGGGAGGCAGTGAGATATCCTTTCTCAGCATTTGTGCTTAGATATACAGGGCCAGCTTGCAAGCCAGCCAAATTTAGACCTCATCCCTTTGCATCTGCCCACTTGCCTGGAATTGCGTATATCTCGCATACACCCAACCCAGCCAATTTCTTACAGATCCCAAGCATGCAAATCCCCTTCAAAATATCCATCCCTTGGGTACTACTAATGACAATGCATGAGTTTAAATTCCATTTACACTACGTCTGACTGTGCAAATGATCCCTCTAAACTTCCCATGGTAAACTTGCACATCAAATGACCCACATTAATGACATTCCCTCATCACTAGTTTTGCAGAGGGAGCTTCCTTCCCAACTACTTGTGCAGGTCCTGAGCACTCTCATGCTCCTCCTGCCACTGCCTCCGCCTACCAGTGACAAGCACTGGTAGGAAACAGGGTTGCCATCCCAGGAAAGAAGCTGGAATTTACAGAGCTACTTTTTCCCAATCCAGATTCCAGGCAGATGGTGTGCCTGTCCCTCCCCTCACAAAACTAATATGCTACCAATATTTCATTATGGTAGCATTAAAATGTTCAAACTGCACTACTTCCAAAACCAGACCTGTTCCCTGCATACCCCTTTGCCTCCCTCCATAGCATCTGGGAAGCCAAACAGCACAGCAATCCTAAAGGATGCTAACCAGCAATCCCTGCAGCCTGCTATCCAGAAACTCCCTCTTTACTAAAGAAGTAAAAATTGCACTCTCTGGCACCTCCAGAGAGTGACTTTGCCCTCTGAAGGGAGGAGTTAAGTTAAGCATGACAATTTTCCTGCTACAGATGGCAGTCTGTCAAGTATCTGTGGAAAGAGGCTGGATGGCTGGTTTTTAGACAGGTGGAGTTAGATGGGGTGAAACCCAGCCATCTTCCCAAGAGAAGAATTAACAGGGAAATTAAGGGTCGGTTCACAAGCGTAGGAAACAACTGCTTTTAAAGCTCATATTGTTAACACAGAAGGGGAGGAGGATAGTTGAGGATAGATTGGTCCTTGGGAGATGGCTGTGTTGGCCCAGTGGATGCATTGCCTTCACATATTAATCAAGTTTATGGTCAATTGGCTTATTAAAAGTCACTCTTATTTGCTAATAGCAAGCTTCATTCCACTAGTATGGAGCTTGGCAGAGTGGCAGAAAACCCAGCAGGATCTAAGGCAGGTTTGCCCCCTCTTAAAGCTTGAAAAGCATTTGGCACATGTTCAGGGGAACACCAATGCCACCAACACCTCATCCACTGGAAAGCTCTGCATCAGCTCAGTTTCCCAAGCAACAGGAGCAACTGTAAAGTTGCTTTAGCACTATGTGGAGTGCAGAGAGCTTAGATAACCTCTTACACAAAAACATCATCTTGCATTTGTTGGATCTTGGATATACAGATATATCTGTTGGCCGGAAAAAGGTCTACAGAGCTATGTAATCAACATAAATCAATCCATTCCTAAGGGCACAGCAGCAACATCTGCTTGATTACCTAGAACAATATGAAGCTATCACAAGTCCTCAAATAAGTGTCAAACTTCACTTGTCTTCTGAGCTAGATTTGCAGAGAGAGACATAGGAAATCTGTCCTTAAAACAGAGAAGCAGGAATAACATATGCCTTTTAGTGTTTTCCAGGTATGCATATAAAAGCTGATACTGCTGACCCAGGAGTAGAAAGCCATGATCTCTAGGCACCCAAGAATGATGAATGCTGCTTAAAATTCATAAGCCACTCAATTTTTGAAGTATTATTATACCTTCTGGTCACATTTCCAAGCTTTTCTCTACTTAGTATAGAGGCAAGAACTTGTTTTTATTTATGTGTATCTATACACACACATGTAAGTAAGTGTACACATGTAAAAAGAAAAGGAAACCTAATCAGAGGATTACAGGAGCTCAGGCCTTAAGACAGACATCAACTATTAGAAGACTCAAGAAATTTGCAGCTGGTGTTTGCTTATTAATTAACTACACCCAGTCATTATGAAGACTAAGCCCAGGGTTTAACAGTACACAAGGCAACAGCTTAAGGCAGATACAAGTACAGCATACTACAGAATCTGCACATAAAATTTCACTCACACAAAAACAAATTGCCCAAACTGGTATTTGACCTGGGTGTGATACTCAACACACCTACTCACCCAAAGCTTATTAATGAGCAAAAGATTTGTTGGCCCCTTGGCCATATGTGTCACCTGAAAAGCTGCAGTTTTGGGAGGAGAGTCCCCACATACGATGGCATCACCTGCTAAATGTTGCCAAGAGAAGTTACCAATAACTGATCCACATACACACATTTTCTTTGCTCCTCCAGCATTTTGACTCTCCATTCTCCTGCAGGCACTGTCCTATGGGAGCAAACACCACTATTGCAATTGATAACCATCCTATACTCTGTTGGCTCATACATAAATGATATGAGGCAGCAGGCAGGGAGGAGGTAGGGAATAAATCTGTAGGTTTTCCCAGTTCCCCATCTATATGCCAAAGGACAGTCCTGTTTCCTTCTGCACCAAGGAAACACAGGCCAAGCCAATAGAGCTGCGAGTACAAGTTATAGAAAAAGTACCCCCAGAAACCTGGTAGGGCTTTCAGGGACAGGTAGGATGACAAAGCCTCTACTTAGAGGATCTTTGAAGCTAATGATGTACAAGGCAGCACCTCAATACACACAAGCAGTCATACTAGCTTTGAGAAGCCACCCTGCCCTACATCCTATAAAACACAGCTCCTGGTACTAAAAATTAAGCGCATATGAAACCTTTGCACAACTGGGACCTGACCTACTGCTCCTACACCATTGAAATCAACTAGAAATGCAACACTTTACTGCCTGAGAGCAAAGCAGAAGCCCAAATGGCCAACACACTTCACAAATGAGAGAAGGGGCTGGAATATAACAAAAAGCAAGAAAATGACGGAGTGGTGAACTGCAGAGCCTCTCTCGTTACTGCCACAGGTTTAGCATTGATTTTTTTTAATGGCACCCCTCACTCTTGCTCTCGCTGTCATGTCAATATTATAGATTCAACAGTAAAGGGAGGTCTGAGCCTCCTGGAAAGAGTTTCTCTTTTAAAGAAAGGCTCAAAGGACAAACCACATCTATTGCGTTTGACTCTAGGGATGGATGAAGTGTAAAGTCCTCATGGAACCCCAAGGAGTCAAACAGCGATGCAAACATCCAGGCATCTCTCTCATAATCTTCTCGTAATTTGCAAAGTGCATCAAGATCCATTTGAAAGGCACCATGTGGCATGCCCTTTATTTAGTCCCAAACACTTTATAAATTCATAAGATGAATGCTACACAGTTGTTTTGGAAACATGTTTTCACACTTTTCACCCTATTTCCCCTCTGAGCTCAAATTGAAACCCTATTTGACATGGAGTTTAGGTTTTATAAAAGGAAAAAAATAAATCTTACAGCCTCTCTCATAACCATATCTCAAATATTGACTGTGTTGACATTGCAGCTGCAACAGCCCCGTGGTCTGCAACTCGGAGCAGGCAGCCTTCCGCCTGTTCGTCAAAACAGCAATTAACCTAAGCAAGCTGTTTGGTGGGTTGCTCACGTGGCACATCACGCTGGACTCCGTACCAACAGGCACACTTTCCAGGTGTGCGCTGCATTGCACACCCAGCTGATCACACAGCAGTTACCTGTATCTAACAAGGTTAATCAGGATTTAAATAATAATAATAATAATCCACTCACCAATAAACTAGGGCAATTCAAGCATTCATTCGCACTGTATGTAAAGCCACCCCAGAAACACGCAATCACCTAACTTAAAAGCATCAGGCTCCTTTTCACCATACACCACAATGGCAAAAACCACAGTAAATAGTCCCTTTGGGACAAACACCACAGTCTCACATGGAACATAGTCCATATCTTAAGGGGGAGTTAGGGTCTACAATTTTTGCAGTAACAGCATTACACATTTATACAGTAATACATGTCCAGGAGTGATTTTAAAGCAGGGAGATAAGTGATTCTTTCTCTTCTTACTGCACTGCAGCAAAGGAATATGGCAGCTGTTTAATAGCACATAACAAAATTGCAGGACTGCTCATGGAAGGAAAAATAATCTTCAGGGGAGGGGGATTTAAGTAGGTAGAATGCAATTACCTAAATTGAAATTTGGTGGTTAATGACCTTGTGCTTACAAAAAGTGCTACGTAGTCCTTAATGATCAGAGCTTCCATTTTAAGTCTCATTGGCAGTACTTCTATAACAATGATCATGAAACTCTGGCCTAGTAGAAAGTCAACGAGAAGAGTAACAGGCTTTTAATTAGTGCCCCATCTTTTTTGCCAAATCTTCAGGAAAGGCCAGGAGTTGTGCTGTGACAGTGCCTCAGCCCACCCCTGCTTGACACAAGAGCACTGGAAACCCAATAGCCCAATATAACAGGGATGAAAAACTTCAGACAAGGAAAAAAATCAGGCAAGCATATAAATTCTTAGAAAACATAATTTGACTTTCATAGAAGCATTCCTAACAAAGGAGCTCATTCCCAGCCAGGGATGAGACCACGGTGAGCGATCTGCCACCAGGCTATTTCTATGGTGCCATCAAAAAAAAAGCGTGATGCCAAGAACATATGATCGCCTGCAAAAAACCTTCAGGGTGCAGGAACTATCCCTTACTTGTAAAAAAAGTATGGGAACTACTTACTACATGATCCATTCAAAATGAGGACCGCGGCGGGGAGAGATCAAAGGAGTAGATAACTGTTCTCCACTCAGTTTCTGCTTTTCAAATAATCTCTTAATATCACACAGCTGAGCTGAAATCACAGGTCTGAAGCAACCCTTTCAAGAGTTTTCCAGGAGCCCCACCATTGCCCTTCACGCCCATCCCATGTAGCCAGGTGTAGCGTCATCAAGTGATTGCATGAAGCTTTTACCTTGCTTCTATAGCTTCTGCTATGAAAGAGTCCCTTTCAGAGTCAAATACCATGCATGTCCAAAGGTTAAAAGAAAAGTAACATTTAAACACTAAGATAGGCATATAGTGCCAAATTGCTTAAATAACACAGCTCCAACACCTTAAGACAAGCTCCTTGCTATGCACCAAACTGGAAGGACTGTTTTAACTCACTTTTTAGCCAGAAATAAGAACGGGCACTTCTCTTCTTCCCCACAACCTCCTTCCCCCTTTCAAGAGCAAATCTTCATCCCAAACACAGGCTATTTCCCTTCTCTCCTTTTCTGAATCCAGCCTTTGCATTGAGACACAAATCTTTCATGCTTTACTCTGAGGCCGCCACATGCTGGGACAAGATTCCCAGGACATAATAACTAGTGCAGGCACACAGTGATTGAAAATCCATGCATAATTCAATATGAAGTTTTTAAATTTTAAGGAGCAGCCAGTAGAAAGGAAAGCAGAAAACCTAAACCTCCAACAAGTTCTCAGTCATAACCCGTGCTTGAGACCGCAACACCTTTTTATGACCTTCTGAACCTTAAGGCAAGAGTTCAAAGCTGAAACCCAAACATTTTCCTACATTTGAAATTGAAACAAATCTGCAGATCCATCAGCCCTCTAAGGTCATCTGTTATTGCTGACAGCACCTCAAGACTTCACCCAGGGTTTGCCTTTTGAAGATGAAAAGGCTCTTAGAAACATCTTGCAAGTCTCTGCTATGGGCCCAGACAATCAGATGTAATTTAGAAGCCAATGCATCAAAACCATAACAAGCATCCTTACAGATAATACCCACCAAACTAGGAACTAAGCAACTTCCAGGGAAAAAGTGTCATCACTTGAGATTGCTGGACAGAAAAAGGCTCAAGTAAAACTCCAGACCTCCCTGAGAATTCACTACCTCCTCAACCTCTGAAGGGTCCCATAGTCTAAAAAGGAGCAAGTGTTTTCCACCTGTTGTTTATATTGCATCAGGCTCAAGAGCTACAGAGGCTGTTGCTTCTTAGCAGCCCCAGTGCTAACGAGTTGTGCAGGTGTTTGCCATTTGCACTTGTGGGTTGCAGGGGCCTCCTTGCAATCAAGGCCCTGAGCATGAACGGTGACACACACGTGTGATCGTTGACTTCCCGTGCAAAGGAAGGACGTGCTCACATCCCAGAGGTCTCCCCCAGGGCGTGAGGCTCAGCATCAAACTCTGAACGGATCTTCCCATTCCTTCCTGCCTAGGCGTCATGGCAAGACATCGGCAGGACAGTGACATGCGCCTGCTGGAAAGGCAAGGGGTCACCTAGGTGTCCTTGCAGTCAAGGTCCAGGAGTGGTGGTTCCCTCACCAAGGGTAAGATGAGCTCTCATTAAAGCCTCAATTCTCAGAAGGAAGAGATACCTCTGCCATTCATGGCAGACTGCCAACAAGCCCCTGGGCTAGCACCCCGCTCTGTCCCAAGGCAGAGGTGAAAAGGGAGCCAGGAAGGGGAAGAACAGGCCTTTCTGAAATGCCTCCCCTCACCCACCCTTCTGTCAGCAGCTCTCTCTGAAGTCCCCTTTTTCATAATCAGCTTCTTTTGATCACACACTGAAACAGCCGAGGCTCTGTTTAAAACACAAGCGAGGAACAAAGCAGTTCATTAAATACATGGGAAACTTCATTCCTTACCTGCCAGGTGCCCCGGCAGGGCAGGGAGAGGAGAGGACTGGGGCAGGAGGGAGTGAGAGCCGGGGAGGGTGAAGGGGCAGCTTGGAAAGGATATGGGTTGCAGACCATTTTGATGCACCAGTTCCGCGGGCTGGTGGTCTGCTTCAAGCAGAAGAAGACAACAGGAGCCAAGTCGGGGTAGGGGACATCAGGGTCCGATGGGGATGTGACTTCCTCATCCTCACCCAGCTCTGGGGAGGACGATGGCTGCTCTGGTGGCATTTGCTGCTCCGAGACCCCCAGATCCATGGGCTCCAGTGGGCAGACGGTGGAGGCGTGAGGGGGCTGCGGGCCCGCGGGCCAGGTGGTGGGAGGCTGGGGGACATACTCTGCCATGCCAGCCGCAAGCAAGAACTCCTGGAGAGGAGGACAGAAAGAGAAATAAAACCCATATGAGGAATCAGCAACAAGAGCACAGCACGCCCATGCTCTCCCAGTGAGCTTGGAGCAGGGGAGAATCACAAGACTTGCTCTACTAATAATGATAAACTGTGGTTGCACTTTGTCCTGCAGCAATTTTAAGCAAAACGCTCTGATTTAACCCCAGAGGTGCAGCATGGCTGCTTCTCTATGCCAGAAGTGCAAGCAGGACAGCTTCTAAGCAGGATGGTCAGAGAGCATGGGTGGGTGCAGGAAGAGCAGAACAGGTCTCATGCTCGGTGGCACCCAAGTACTGCAGAGCACCATGGTTTTGCTAAAGAACATCACTGTGATGTTCTTTATGGTGAATGGTGATGGTGAATATAGCGGTGGCCTTTTTCTGGGAGAATGCAAAGCCAAATAATGTCCATTAAATAGCTCAGTGATGGTCTTAGGAAAGAGAGCTTGCCCAAAGGACTGCCCGATGGTAGCCTGATGGGCACTTTCCTACCTTCATGTCGTTGGCATGCTCAAGTGTCTGGAATGCCCATGCTACCAGTAGTTTAAAAGAAACATAAAAGCCCTCAGACACACCACAATACATATAGGGCAGATCAGCATCAGAAAAGGATGTGTCTGTCACCAGCATCCACAGTGCAGACCTCATCCCCTCACACCCTGGCCATAGGTTATCCTCCCCGACACTCAGCTCAATCCCCTTCGCTTTAGAATCACACAGCCCATGCACATCCCTGCTGACGCTGCTCTGCCTTGGCATCCTGCCGGGACCCCTTTAATGCCCATACTGCTGGATCCAACACCTCCAGTGCTCTCTGGAGCACTCATCCACCAGGTCCGGCCAACCTTTCCACCTTGAGCTGCCATCCCCTGTTATCCCCACTGAAAACCCTGCAAGCTCTGCCTATCCACCCTGTTCTCTCAGCCCCCTGCTTCCAATAGGCACTTTGATCCAAAGCTTTGCTTGTTCTTCGAGGCTTGGTATTTGTCAGAACAAAGAGCAGCAAGTGCAGAGGTTTAGAAAGCAGACATAGTGTCCCTTAGGGGATAGCACTGAGACTCTTCGAATTCATTACCCCAAAGGCCTGCAGCTATTGAAAAGAAACAGGTATTGTGTCTCCTGACTGGCTTTGGGACGCTGTTCATAATTTTTAACCCTTGTGACAAAAGTGGCAGCACATCCTTCCCACCATCCAGCACCTCAGTTTTCACTTTCACCAGGTTTTTAACTCTGAGCACCCATGAAATTCCTTGTATCACCTTTTCCATTCCCTATTCCCACCAGCTCCCCATTGCCTGCTCTGAGCTGACTCCCTTGCAGGCTATTAACATGCGGTGGCTGAGCCCAGCTTCTTTCCCATTAACAACACGGAGGAGAAAGGTTAGCAGGGAGGGCCAGGAGGAATGACTTATTACGGTGCTCAGAGCATCCACGCTGACGAGGGCATGACAATTCCGAACTGCAACGTACAAAGCTTCATAATTAACAATACAACAGAGCAAAGGAATGGGAGAAACAAATTCATCAACATTTCCCTGCTTTCCCTCCAAGCAAACGTTCAGGGTCTCCTCTCCATCTCACCGCTGCCAGATGCGCCAGGGACTTTGGGATGCAGCTCTGCCCATGTGAAACACACGTGCACAAATCAGGTAGTGGCTGCATCACGGGCAGTTTATAGGTTCAATTTGGGCAGCCCACAGTGACT
Source organism: Gallinago undulata (assembly GCA_026546715.1). Lineage (NCBI taxonomy): Eukaryota > Metazoa > Chordata > Aves > Charadriiformes > Scolopacidae > Gallinago > Gallinago undulata. Next base: position 54,053,072 of record JAOTQQ010000001.1, read on the forward strand.
CATTAGAGATCATACAAAAAGCCAGGTGATTCCCTTTGGGAGTCCTGAAGCTAAACACAGACCTTGAATGACAGCTGCCCCACTGGAGCTGTAATTAATACCCCTTTCCTTCTTGAGATAAAAATCTCATTCTGCCACCCAAACCATCCCCAAGGCTGTGATCTTGGTGTGTTTCCTACATTAAGCAGGATTAGTATGTTGCGTCAAAAGAAGGAGAGGGAAAACCCAAGCAGTGGGGCACTTCTGAGTTCTTTATGCAGAACCAGTCCTCCTGTCTCAACTTCAAAGGGGAAGGGAACAGCCTTCCTGCTGGAGACACATCGAGGATCCTCACCAGTGTCAGCTCAGACGGGGAGGTTGGAATCAGGTATTTCCACTATTTTGGTCAGAATGCAATTTAGACAATGCTGATACTTTCTCTGGAATGGCAATTATTCACCTTCCCATGCTGTAGCATTGGTTGGTGTAACAAGGTTGGAGTGAGGCTGCTACAATATTTCAACCCAGGAGAGGTCCGGTTTAAACCAAGATGACCAAGTGGAACGCGTTTGGCACGTGCTCACAGATGGATATATGGAAAAACGTACATCAACAGAGAGGGCTCATGCCCAGTTAAAATACCAATAAGGCCAGACAGGATTATAAGGCCTCAGAGCTTGCTTCCAGGATGCCTCTAACCTCCCTCCCCTTTGTGCAAGTGCTGCTTACTGTGACCAGGGCAACACAAGAGAACCATTAGATGGTCGCAGGGTGGCCAGATGCATGTTCTTCCCACTCAAACTTTTGCTTAGGCAAGCCTATCCCCAGCTGGTGGTGGCAGGTCAGAACCATCCACAAACATAAAATCCTCCCCACCCCTGACTTTTCTGGCCAAATGCCCCCCAAACACATGAAAACATTCCCCTGCAAAAGTTGCATACCATTGGAGGAGTGATGCTACACCTGCTGCACTTTCCTCCTGGGGGAAGGGAAGATATCTCTGGTCTGGCAACTCCTCCTGCCTCCTCTCCCTGTTCAGCCGGCACCAAAGCCTTCCTCGGGGCCAGCTCTCAAGCCTGCATGCCTCTTTTCCCCGCCATCCATTCCCAAGAGCCATTTAAAGCCAATGCCATCCCAAGCCAAGCCCCCGCTGGTCCTGCATCTGGCACGCACACCTGCCCCGGACACGTGTGCTGGCAGGGAGCTCAGTGACTTGGCAGGCAGGGGACAAGCTGCTGGCCTCTGGCTCAGCCCTTCCCCGCTTCCGAGAAAGCACCCGGTCTGGCTGGATGGCAGGTCTTGTGACTCCGCTGGGGAGGAGAGGTCAGGATGCTCTGAAATAGCAAGGGGAGTGGTGGGCACAATAAGCAAGGGAGATTGTCTGGGAGAAAAAAGAGGAGATGTCACAATTCAGGGGAAGTGCTTCAGATTGGGGCCATCTGTCCCCAAAGGTCAATGTCACCTCCTGACTTGCTCAGAGAGGTCTCTGCTGAGACATGTTCCCCTCCAGGACTGCGACTGGCATCCCAGGTCTGTTAATGCCATGACCTGCCAGGCACGCCACGGCTGAGCAAAGTGCCACAAGCGAGCCAGCCCAAGGTGTCCCATAGGCATCAATCCTCATGTGAAGCATTCTCCTGGCTCCTTACCACCCCTTCCTCCCCCACAGAGGGACCCTTAGGGACTGTGGGTGAGGGAGGTCTGGTGGGACCTTTGCAATGCTCATGCAGACTTTTTCTGAAAACCTCTAGGGTGCAGACAGGATAGGAGAGACTACCGCATCTTGCCAGTGAAAGAGCCTTTTACAGCTAGACAATAGAGGGAAATACCAGAGAGAGGTCCCCAGAGCACCATCCCAGGGCTGGAGGCAATCCACCCAGATCCCAGTGGGACATCTCCCCTCCTTCAGGAGCATCTGAAGAGTTCACCTTCCCCATCACCATCCTGAACCTCATATCCCTTGCCAGCCCACACTGCCCTGAGGCTGTCCCTTCCTCCCTGCACACTGCTTGCCCGGGCAACATTAGGGTCTGCAGCCGAGATGAAAATGCAGAGTATATTTCCTTTAAGAGCAGCAGTAAGTATATACAGCATCTCCCATCCTTGAGGGGACACAACTCCTTTATGGACCACCCATCACGATCCTTCACCTGTTACTCAGAAGCAGCAAGAAGTCCAGCAGCCACTCTGTCCTGCTAACACCCCTGCGACACCCTTGCAGAAGAGGGACAAAAACAATAACCTCCAAGCTGGCATCGCAGGAGAGGGCACAACGGCCACGTCCATGGGAGCAGCACCTGCGGCACACAGATTTGGGTATCATGTCCGAATGTCCATCTAAAAGTTGATAAGCATCTTGGGGCACGGCTCTCGCAGCTGGCTTCACACAAACCTGGACTTCTTTAAGGATGTCTCTGGCTGTGTGGCATATTTATGAATGCGTGTAGGTGACCCCATTCGGTAGCCGCCTGGGTGCCTGTGCCTCCCGGGGTGGCCTGTTGTACACGGTTGTGAGCCCGCATTTGTTTGTTGCTATAAATGGCAAGCGCCGGTTGTGTGTTATCTTTGATGCATGTGTCTGGCTATGGGGATGTGTTAGTCATACAGGTTTCACATTTTGAGCGTTTGCAGTGGTACAATATAATTAGTGGTACACGGCTCCCTCTGTGTTTATGTTCATCTGGCATCGGCATGTTTCTCTGCCTGTTCATGTGAGGCAGCGCCTGTTCTCGTCTGCCTGCATGTGCGTGGAGGTGTACTGGCAGCAGGTAAGGAACAGGGTCACTTTTATTAGCAGCTAATTTGAAAGTGGAGCTTTTACATCTCTGTCATCTCAGCACCTCCTGATGCAAGGGGACATGGCAGAAGCCAGAAGAAAACGTTTCAAATGGTGCCCAAATCCATCAGCCACAGGTGCTGCTGTGCCCGTGCACCCCTGAAACATGCCATCATGTTGGTGGCCTGCACCAGGGCCAGGGTCTCCCAGCTGCATTGCCTGGTCAGATGCCCTTATGGCTGATTGCTGTGCCTTATCTCTGCATACATTATTAACCTCTGCCAGACTAGCTCAGGAGCTTGACAGACTCCCCCTTTCCACTCTGGTGATTCTGGATTCCTCCTCCTGCTCAGGACAGGGAGCAGAAGAAATTCTCCCATCCTGCTGAGCAGGGGAAGGAGCAGTGTGGTCAGCACAGGATGAAATAAAGATAAGCAAACTATCTGTCCTGAAGCCTTGGAAATACCCTGCCTTCAACTTGTACCACAGGCAGCACACCCCAGCTTTAGGAAGAGCAAGCCCAGATCTCCTGGACTCCCCCACCCTTATCACAGCCGATGTCCACCACATTGCTTCCCCCTCATGTGGCTGGGGTACTCCCATCCTGGCCTTACCTCTGGTCCCCATCCCTAGTGCAGTAAAGCAGGGATCTGCTTATGCTGCTAAGAAGCCTTTGGCCAAGCCTGAAGGAGATGTTGTGGAGACCAGTAAAGAAGTTGCTGGAGAGATGGAGAAAAAGTAAATGATGAGAGAAGAAAAGGCAAGGAGCAACATGGTCACTTTGGGTTGAGGAGGAAATTTCCAGGTGAAAAACCATTACCTGGCCTTGACTATGTGGGGCATTTGAGACCCAGAGGTTAGTGCTACTGAAGACCTCAGCCTCATCCCACTGCTCCTGAGGGAATACGCATGCTTGCTTTCAACAAATAATTTTCATTTTTTGATGTCCCAAATAAACAGGCCCCGCTAAATCTCCTTTTGGGGCTGGCTCCACAGTCTAACAGACCCATCTATGGGAAGGTTCTGCCCCGAGCCAGTGTTTTCCCTTTCCAACCTTCCCCCCCTTGTTCCCTGAGACCCGCTGTGGTCTGCACCACTCACAGCGATGCCTCCTCCTCGGGCACACGGGCACCTTTCAGTGCATGGATTCCTGTCATGTCCTCTTGCTTAAAACCACCGCTTAGCCAAGCTACACATCTTTAGCACTTAATCCTTGCTCATAAATTAATCTCCCTCGCCCCGTGGTCATTCCGTGTGGATCCGTGCTGAAAGCCGCCTCTCGCCTACCAATGCTCTGCTGATAATGATGTGCCAAGCGCTGCTTTCCCACAGGGCTGGCTCCTGGGCCGGCCGCAGAGGCGGGCTGCCATCCTGATGTCTCTGTTGCTGGCCCCGTCACACTGCAAGCCCATGTCTGATATGCCATCTACTGTCACACCTTGGTCTCGTGGTGTGTGCTGTCCCCTCCTTTGCCCCTCACAGGTCCTCAGACGGCGTATTTCAGCTTACATTGCCCCCAGATGCATTGGCTTGCATTTTTCTTAAGAGTAATCTCATTATGCTATTTTCTACCCATCGTTCTGACCTCAGTAGTTCCCTTTCTGTTATTTTTCTCTGTCCCCACAAGCAGGCAAAAAACAGTTTTATCATCATCCGAGAAAGTCATTAACATGCTGTTTACTCCTTCCTCCAATCAACAATGACAATGTCAACTAACAGGGGTCTGAGGAGGATGATGAAGAGGAAGATAGTGGTCTCATAGGCTCCTAGCAACGACAGCTTTAGGGCCATCCTCACACTCTCAGCCCTTGAGCCAGAATATGAAGTGCTTGCAGGAGAGGCAAAATGCGCAAATACTTCAGTTGTGCCTTCTGGAGAAGCCTGCACTGAGGGGACAGAGCTGCAGCTCCTGCCCACCACACAGGCTGCCAGCATTGCACCTGCACTGAGAGTGGATAGAGAAGGGCAGCCTGGAGCTGTGGCCAGGCTGGTGGCTCCCACCAGGGCTAAGCCAGCAGCGAGGAGCTCTGCCCTTCCACACCATCTTTCCTGGACCAACCTCTTTGCCCCTTTTGTCCCAGTCCCTGTGCCCAGCCTGACCCAGTGTCCCTTCAGGACACACTGCAGTGAGCAAGTGTAGGAAAACAGCAGCATAGAAGGAGTGGAGAGACCCCAGGAACCCCCCTGCCCCCTGGCACAGCACAGCACTGGATGCAACCTCCAATTCCTGCACAAGCATCCCCATCCAACCTCCAGACTTTGTCCCAACCCACATCACCACAAGGAGATTGCCTGGGGTGGAAAGGGAGGTGGGGAGAAGTGAGAGAGGAAGGAGCACATCTAAAGGGAACACGATGCTAAGGGATTTGGGGAGCATCAAGAGTTATATCTTATGCATCTCCCCTCCCTATAAATTACTACCACCACCACCACCCCTCACAATTGCCTGCCTCCAAAAGAGATAATCTGCATAAACCCAGATGCATATTTGGAGCAAACTAACTCTGGCAAAAACAAGAACAGGAAGGGAGCTGAAGCTATGTGGAGTGTGACGATGCCCCAGGCTCTGTGTCTAGAAAGGAGAGGGGATATGAGAAAGAAATGTAGCCATGAAGATGGGAATCATCTAGAAGCAGAGAGACAAAGAAGTGGCTCTTCTGCAAAGGCTTACAGGCTGTTTAATCTCAGGACAGTAGATAGACCAGGACCTTGTGATGGCTCCTTGCATCCCTGTCAGTGCTACTCATCTGTATAAGCCCAAAAAGTCCCCTTCTCTTCCTGCTGTCACCAGAAAAACAAAACAAAACCAAGTTTGGGTGGTTGCTTGAATAGAAATCACTGACAAGGAGCAAAGACACCTATGAAAGCATCTTTGACCACAGACCTGAAACAGACCCCCATAGTCCAAGTCCAATCCCTCCCCATAGCAGACAATCTTGCAAGAAAGCTCAGTCCAGAAGAGTCCATAAACAGATACCCTCTCCCCATCTCCCACCAACTGCACTAGCAAACTTAGAGTAACTTGAAAGACAAAATAAGGAAAAAAAATAGAAATGTCCAAGGCAGACAAGCAATTGAGGGCATCACCACTGGCAAAAGTCCTCGCTCCGGGAGGAGATGCGATATGATGCTGGGCACACTGCAGGCACACACATACTGCAGCAGCAGAAACAGGATCCCATCCATCCCTGGCAGTTTGACCTGTAGGAAAATCCATTCCTCACCTCTGCCCTGGCAAGCAACTTAATCGAGCCTGTCAACACTAACCCAACACCTGAGAAATGTTTAATACCACTAACCCCACCTGTGCTCTCTAGACAGTGCTGTTTTCCTAGCCACGGCCAAACTCTGACACTTCAGAGAAAGGAAATCAAAACCTTCCCTCTCTCTAATAGCACAACACAGAAATATTTGCAGCATCCCCATCACAGCCACAAAATCCCCAGTACTGGCCACTTCACCAGCTACCAACAGCGCAAGTCAGCAGCTCCTCTCCATCCTGTTCACACATGCAGCCATAATCCCAAGCTCCAGTGGCTTCGCGTGCAAATGCTCCTTGCTGGCCTTCCCCAGGATGCCCCCACTATGCTTTACGTCGAGGCACGATGGAGCAGGACGTGGGGCCTGTACTGCAGATGATGGCTATGTCAGGAGCAGAGACCAGCTGCCCTTATTTTTTTCCTTTTTAATATACACTCACGCTAGGTAAGAGGGGAACAACCTTTCCTTTCGGAGACACATTTCTGATCCTGCCTTGGTGACACGGAGATGGGGCTGCTGTACTGCGCTCTGCGGGTGCTAGGAAACACAAGCTACTGCAGAAAATACTAACAAGCAGCATTTCACACCAAGAGCCCGCAGCGTGTCCACTCACCCACAGGCTGCAAGGGCTGGCAGCAACCCGCAAAGCCCCCCATGATTGAGCCTGGCTTAGCCAAGAGACCACCTCCCTCCTGTGCCACCACAGCAGCGGACACCTTCGGTCCAAGGCAAGCGAGAAGGCGTTTTATGAGATCTCCTCATTGCAATTAGTCCCTGATACACTGGGCTGATTGCTCTTCAGGGCACACCGCAGTGCTTCAAACACAGTGGCCTGACGAGTACCGGGAAAGCGAGGAGTTTATTACCAAGTTAGTGGGTTGATTTATGGAGGCAGAGTTATGATTAGAGGGCTTAAATAAATTTTGTATCAGTATAAGACATTTTTCAAGCCACTACATGATTTCTAAGAGCTTCAAGGTATGCATTTCAGACACAGATGAATAAACTAAATAAGCTGACGATATTAGGTCATTATAAACAACTACGCATCTCTGCACAACTGGGAAGAAACCTTTACTTCCAAATAACAGGCTGGGGTTTTGTAGATCTTTAACACTCTTAAAATCAGCCCTACATTATCCCATCTTACAGATTTTAAAAAAAATACAGCTAAGAAATGGTACTACCTGGTCTTGCAGATCCACCTGTGGCAGTTGATTTCTCAGCCCACCCATGCACCCAGCAGTTTTAGGAAGGCTCTGTGCAAGTGCATCCGTTCACCTGCTTGCTTGAATTTGCAGGATTAGGACTTCGATTTAATAAAAAATCAAATTTACTTTAAATCAGTGGCCAGCTCTTTTAAAGCTTCCTAACATTGTGTGTGCATTTCATGAGTTTCCAGCTGTAGATACTTGTTCTTGTTGAGAAAAAGGAATAAAAATTGGTTTCAACATATTTTTTTTTCCCCAGGAAAAAAAAGCTGACCAAGCGTATGGCTTCTTTGCAGCAGAGCCCGGAATTGCAGGCTTTTCCCAAAATCAAAGGTGGCTGAGGCTCAGCCTAAGCCGCCCTGGTCTGGGATATCCTCTTGGGGTACCTTGCTATGGCTGGGACAGGGCAGGGCTGTAGGTTGGGACCACATCGCATGGACACATGGATTCTCCAAAACCAGATCAGGCAGCAGTAACGCAGCCAGGTGTGAAGTGGGTTGGAGGAAGGAAGGAAGGACGGAAGGACAGACGGAAGGAAGGAAGTGAGCCCAGGGCAAGAGGAGAAGCCAGAGCAGCAGCCTGGGGCAGAGGTGCATTACTGGTGCTTCAAGGATGCCTAGGGCTGGACCAGCAGGGAAGGTGCTGCTCTTGGTGAGGACACAACATCACAGGTGCACTCTGATAGACCCCAAGCAGCCCAACTGGTCTCCGAATATCCCAACCAAGGCCCCTGTGCCTACCCAGAAACACTCTAAGGCAAGCAGTGAGCTCCTTGGGAATCAGCATCCCCCTCCTGCAACGCTTCCCCTCGCTCCCTCGATGGCTGTGGCTGCTCTGGTCCTGCTCCAGCCAGGTCCACTGCCTGAAAATGCTCCTGAGGCAGCAACAAGGGCAGATTTTTTGAGAGAAAACATGAGGCAGATTGGCATAACTCCCCCTTTATGATAGGCACTGTTAGATTGATCCAGGCTTCAGAAGACAAACCCCTTAGATGTGGCAGATCAAAGCTCCCTCCTTGTCCCCCTGATTCTCCTCTGACATAATCACCACCAGATCTCCTGGCAAGGCACGTGTGCTTCTGCTGGTGCATCGAGGTGGCCAGGGCTCAGACACACACTTTCCAGTAAGATCTGAAGGAAAACTGCTTTTCCCCACCTTCCTGCTACAGCTAGGGGCAAGGCTTTCCCAGAGAGGTACTGCACCCTCTCCCAGCCAGCACAGTGCAAGGGCCCTGCCAGTGGGCAGAGAATCCAGCGCGATGCCCAGATTCTATCCATGCCTGCCTCCTGGCTCCCCTGGGGAGGGGATCGTGGCACTAGACCTTCACCAACAGGCATGCACTGCTGTGGTTCTGAGGAAGCCCACGTTCGATGCCAACGCCATGAAACGATTATGTTATTTAACAGAGAGAGATAAATGCACTCAGTGCGGTGGCATAAGCCCTTGCAGGCAGCAGGCAGCTGCCTCCTGCCCAGACCTGAGGGATAGGGCAGTGCTGGCTAGGGGAGAGATGCTCCCAAGGTGTCCTTAAAATATAAAAGGGAAGGGGGCTAGAAACAGGGCTCTTGAATTTCCTTCCCACTGCTTTGAATTAAAAGTTTCTTTGCAGGTAGGGAGTTGAGAAGAGAATGAGCTTGCGGATTTCCCTCTGCCGACAGAGAAGTTTACATGTTGGAGTGAAAACATTGAGGGGTGAGGGGGGTGGGGGGCCAGCAGACCCCTTCCTTTTTCTGAGATAATAAATCCTCAGTCACCAGCCCAAATTTAAGACCAAGAGCTCTGCAATAGCACACAGAAACAACTGACAATTAACATAGCAGTCTTCTAAGCGACAGAGATACAGAACCACTAGCAACCCCCAGATCAATGAGAAAAACGCTTCCTATTAACAGAGAGAAAATGCAGAGCAAGTTCTGCTTTTTGATGTTTACCATTTTTCTTTGTAATAATTTGCAGGGAAATTATGCATGTTGGTTTTTTCTTTCTTTTTTTTTTCTTTTTAAAGTCCCTTGTATTTTTCACACAGCTGCTGTTACCAAAAAGCAAAAGGTATCCATCAAGAATGTTACAAAAACCAGTATTGGCAGAAAATATGCCAGATAATTGCCAGTCAATGATGTCTAATATTATTTCTTTTAAGTTTTCTATTTCTTTCCCCCGGACTCCAGCCGACAGCTTTCAGTGATGTACAGAAGATTATGCATTTGCTATATTAAAGTACATCCTATTCCCTGTCCCTTTTCAGACACTTCGGATGTTGCACACGCAATTGAAATGCAATAATAATCATAAACAAAACAAGAAATCACAATTTATGAAACCTTAATCCAAGATCCAACTCTTTCTTTGCAAAGAAACAAAAATACCCCAAACCCAAGAAGCCCCTAACAGGGAGATGGTTTAAAGAAAAGTTATATATATACACAAGTCTCAGGCAGTTACCTCTCCAGGGAGGAGATTTTGTAACCCTTCCTCTTTCCCACCATCCGTCCCCATCATAACAGTACAAACTAACCAGGGCTAAATTTGAAATTTCTGGGATTATTCACACTCCTTGTATCATTTATAGTCATGTATAAAGAGCTGCTGAATATGTGTGAGAAACACATTCCCTGCTGCAATCACTCGTGGACATGAACTGCTGGACACACAGTCGTTCCCTTTCCACCACCACCACCCCCTGCCCAAAACACACACCAAAATCAATTATTGCTACTTATTAGGTAAACAGAGGCAGCCTCACATACATGGGCACCGCGCATGGACATACACATACAGCTGGACATGCACAGAGAAATAACTTTCCTCTCTGGAAAGACAGAATTATTAACATTACAGACATGTCTACCCTCAGCCTTTACTTCTGCCGGAGAGGAAACAGGTACGAAACAGAACAGGAATGATGCAGGTACAAGGGTGGGCACAAGTTTTCTATTAAAAGGGCAGCAAAAACAAGCAAAACGAGACAGACATAAGGTTAGCCAGGTGTGCATGCGTCTCACCTACCTTTGCATGGAAAAGAAATCTCCAAGGGAGAAGTGTCCAAGTCAGAGAAGCAAAATAAAATAATAATGAAGATGCTTTGAAAAAATTCTCCCACCAAGAGAAAAAAAAAAATCCCCCCCTTCGCCTCCCCCCCTTGCACACAGGCACACTCACACAGACACACACACCTCAGCGCCCGGGGTTGGGGGAAAAATAGGAGAAAAAAGATCAGGATCAGCTGAGTGATGGGGAGCAAAGAACCTGCAGGCGAGAAGCGGGGAGTTGTGTTAGATCCGTGGCTGCAAGGACTGAGCGTGTGCAGGAAGGAGATGGTTTAAAAGGAGAATACATGGTAAGAAATTGTGGCTGCTCAGGCTGGAGTCTGAAGCTCTGGAGTCAGAGCAAAAGAAGAGGCCAAAAAAAAAAGGACCTCTTCCTTTGCAGGAGGGTTTGGGGGGCTTTGTGTGTGTGTGTGTGTGTGTTTTTCCAGGTGGGTGGTGTTAAGAAGTGACAGAAGCTTCCTTCCAAAAAAGACCAGAGGGTCAAAATAATCGTGGGGTGCTGGGAGGTGATGGAAGTGTGGATGAGGGCAAGTTTAGCTATTCCATGAGGGGAAAGCGAGGAGAAAGGGCTGGTGTGTGGTTTCTGTCTCTCTCTCTCTCTCTCTCTGTCTTATGGTATGTTCACCAACGGCTTATGGATCGAACGGCACAGCGAGAGAGAGAGAATAACTGTACAGGCAGAGAGAGAAATGCCGTCCTTACAGTGACACCAAATGTCTTTAGGGGAAACCTACAATTAGAGGCACATAAGGCAGGAATTTTAGCAACACCAGAGGAAAGGAAGAAATTTCCTCACATACCGTTGCACACTCACATCCATGATGGGGTCTCAGGACAGCCAATTTTCCCCTCCCTTTTCTGACAGACACCGCCTTCGGCATGCCTGCCTTGCCCTGAACTCGTGAGCGTGTGTCCTTCCACAGGTCACAGACCAAGCAGCTTAGAGAACTACCCCTTGGGAAGAGAAAAAAACAACCTAACAAGCCCCCCAGAAAGTCCCCCCTTCAAAAGCAGTCCCTCCTCTCCCCCCATCCTACTCCCAAAACTGTTATGGGAACTCAGGGTGGGGGAACAACTCACTACAAATTAGTTTCCTACTGCGTTTTGTGAAGCTAGGGTGAAATGAGCAGGATGGAGAACACACAGAGTATGTTATCCTGGGGCTAGAACAGAGTACGGCTACCCTGAGCTCCCTGTGATGGAGGGCCAGCCCAGCCATCTCCCCTATTGGTCCTATCCCATGGCCAAGCAGCCTTGGCATGGCCAAGAACACCAGCAGAGGCCTCTAATCCTTGGAGCATCAGCCTTCAGTTTTCCTGCTGAGGATCCCCAAGCCGGCTCTGGGAAAGAGACGCTACGTGAAGCCATCACAATCCTCAAGGTTCTTCGTGGGTTTTGTCTGTTCAGATGAATAAAACCCTGGACATTAGGAGAGACAGAGATATTCTTGCATCTGCCATGGGCATATATTGTAAAATAAGCAGCTAAAAACCACCCAGCTGCCAGTTGAGGTGTGGTACAACATGCACTGCAGCCCAGAAGTTCCTACACTTCCTCACAGGGTTTTACACAAAGCCATCTCCAGCCCTTCTCCACCAAGACGTCTGCACCGTCTGTGGCAGACTTTGTGTTCATGGCTAGAATAGCTGGGTCAGGGTAATGAACACATCTGACCTAAAAATGGCTGGGAAACCAAGCACTTTAATCACACTGTGAAACAGGCTCTCGGTCGTTAACTCTCCACGGGAAGGCAGTGGAGCAAGCCCACCTTCCAGTAAAGCCAGAGCATCTCTGGTTTGACCTCAAGGTAGCTCATGTGCATTCACCATCTAGAGTGAAAAACACCAGTTACATACCCTTTCCTCTGCTGTCCATCTCTATGTGGTTTGGCTTGACTTGGCTGCACTTGGCTCCAGAAGCCATGGAGCCCCCAGCCATTTCCATCACATATGCCAAGCCCCCTGGATTCTGAGTGGGGTGGTTGGCATCACGGCAGTCTTTCCTGAGGCCCTTAGAAGTCTTTAGAGCAAAGATGACAGCCACTGTCCGCTTTTAGCGTAACACTGTTGTGTTTTATAAAGTGTCTAATCTTGTTTCCTCTCCTGAAAGACAAACTCAGCCCTAAGAGGATCCTCAGGGTGCATCAGGAATTAAAATAGAAAACGGAGCAGAGTTATAAATGACAGGAATGTTGTGAGCATTAGAAGTTACCTGATTAACAGCTCTCATGAAAAACAGCCTTTTCTGATCAAGTCCAGCCTTTCTTTTTTCATAGCTTCTGACCAGTACTGCGGTCGCATGGTAAACTCATGCATCTTCCACAAGCTGGAAAGAGATTTTATTCCAGGATAAATATTTGTGCTGGCTGGACTTCTCCCTGTCAGTGGTCAGAGCCTGTTTGTACTGAAGCCATGCAGGACAATACCTCCAGCCACCTATGGTACCAAAGAAGGTTGTGGTTACCCTGAGTCCCCCCATCCTGCATGAGCTAGAGGGCTCCCGTGTAAGTGCAGGGAGGCAGTAAGTGCCCATCCACAGCAGGAAGCCCCCTGAAGTGCAGGATGGACATGATTCTGTGACACACAACTTCTTAGTGCAATGGGGATATGGCTCTGGGTATGTCCCTAGACCCACAGCAGAGTTTGGGGGTGATACCAGAGCCACATAATCATCCCAAAAGTCAGCTGAGGAGGATGCCTGGGCAGATTGCTCTGAATCCTTGGGTGCTGGGCTGCCAGCAACTGCTGAGACAGCTCCTGCATCAACCAAATCTTGGCAGCCCCCTATGAGATGTTACTCTCCCCTAAGCACACCACAAGCACCTCACATAGCAAATACGCAAGGGACTATAGGCACTCACCTACACACACCTATGTATGCCTTCCCCATTCCTACATACACCAGAGGGGCTGGCTGGCCTTCAAGTCCCCTTGTGCTAGCAAGTCCACCCTGGACATTTGCTGCTCCCTCCCCTCACAAAAAGCATCTGCTGTTCCTTCCTGAGAAGAAGGTCTTCAATTCTGTCCCCGAAATGATGAATCTGAGTATTATATGATTTCAGATGCCTGCAATTCACCAACAAGCCCCTTCAGGGGGAACAGGGAAAAAATGCAATTGAATTTATTCATGCATGAATATCAAATGAGAAAAAGAGAATGAGGAGGAGGGCAGGAGAGAAAGGGAGAGGGTGACACAGGAAGGAGAAACAGGGCAGCAAGGAGAGACAAAAGAAATGAAATGTTAGGGAAGAAGAAGGGTACACACAGAGGGGCACAGGAAGACAGATACACATAAATATACACCCAGGATAATCCGTGGGCCATCACTGATGTCCACATCCCAGGATCATGTCTGTTTGCCTTCCAGCCTACCCACAGCATGGGGATAAAGAGACATTTGAACTTTCACTCAGACAAACCCTCCAAATTGATAAAAACACACAACAGGCTTAGAAAGAAGGGATAGGGAAAGGGGCTGGATGGAGAAGCAGAGCCAGGCTTTTCATCCCTTCACAAACTTGGAGGTGAAATGAGTAAGCCCAGGGCAGCTCATGCTCCAGAGTAGAGCCCCCTTGTGTCCTCCCTCCAAAAGACCGCACACACTGGGAGGATTTCAGTGGGCTTGCTGGTATGTACACCATCGACATCCCCTGCAGGGGCAATCCCAGTGTTATCACCACGCCTTGGGCTGGGAAGCTGCTGCCCTCCTTGAGCAGACCCTCCTCTCCACCAGCCCCAAGGGAAGGGTCTGAAGGTGAATGGCTCCTTGTCTTGCAGGTCGCAGTAGTGACAAGGCTCCATCATCAACCCCCAAGGCACTTTCAAATAGTTTTGTCGCCTGCCCTGAGTGAGACCCATAGTGTCTCTTGGGAGCAACGCTGGGGTGGGTCACACCAGAGGTGAGCATGGCATAAGCTGGTCCTTCAGATGCACCCAGAGCATTTCCAAGGCCCCCTCTGCAATTTTTAAGAGGAACAGGAAAGTCCACATCACCCCTATCACCACCTGATCCAGCAGCACTGGGGGAGGGGAGAGGTTAGTGGGGAAAGTGTGCAGGGAGAGCAGGGAGAGTAACTGCTTCAGATAGGGGACGGGTCGAGAGGGAACAAGCAGGAAAGGGGGGGCGGTATCACAGCAGAGAGGCTGCAGGGGTAGCTCTAGGAGACACAGCCCACTCCTCTGCAAGTTCGCAGGTGGCTGTGGGCTGAGCCCACCAGGCAGCAGCCTACACTGGATTTAAGGGCATCCTCTAGCCAAGTCTCACGGGCATCATCCTGCCTCCTGCCAGGTTGACCCAGCCCTGCTCCCTCTTGCCAGCCCTGATGGCAGATCCTGTACAGCACACAGGAGCCAAACGCTGACCGTCACTGTGAATCCTGTTGCTGTGCAGCCCAGCCCACCCTCCAGCTCATCTGCACAGCGCACAGACCCCTCAGAGCTGGGTCCACTCTGTGCACACATTAGCCACGGCTGCATGTCAGCTGAGCTCATTCCCAGGCACTCGGCAAGGAAGTGGAGCAGCCAGACACAAAGCAGGCGTTTTCACAGAGCTGCCAGGTAGGGCATCGGGTCCAGCATCTGTTGCCATTGTGGGTTTATGTTTGCTGCTTCCAGAAGACAGTGCTCAGGTTTTCCCACACCCTTCAAAATAGAAAGAGAAAAATAAAATGAGAGAGAGAGAGAGAGAGAGAGTAAGCTCTGACGTGAACCTAACTTTAGATCCAAGGGCTGATGACTCACTCTACTGGGGGAGAAGTGGCTGAGCTGGCTGTAGGTTTCTGTTTATATACCTCACTGAGCTAAATATATAGACTGAGAAGTTCTTATATTCTAGCCCAACAACTTCAATCTGCATTTTATCCCTCTCAATCTTAATGTTCCCTTTCCTTCTAAATCTCTCCCTCTTTTCCCCCAGCATTGCCTTCCTAATCCCCTTTACGCTTGCTTTGTTGTAGAAAATTGAAGAAACACGTCTCCCCACCTTCCACTCTCCCCAGTGTTTATGGTTAGACTGACAGGGGATTTCTGGGAAATGATTCAGTGTTGTGGCTCTTAAGCACAGCTCCTCACACAGATCTGCCGATGCATTTCAGAGCTGGCCCAGAGCTCCCAGTAATGGTGCTGGCAATCAGATCTATGCCACATCCTGTTTCTGGTGGCTCTTGGGATGGACATCAGCTCCCTCCCATGGGCCCCTTATCCCATTGTTACAGTTCTGCTCTGGTGCCCACCTGTGCATCTCAGGGTTGGGAGGGTGCATCCTTCCCTTCTTCAGCCCTGGGGCACAATGCCACCCTGTCAACATGCCTCTGGCCCCAGCTGTGGCACCTGGGCATCAGGGGTCTCCTGAGGAGGGGCTGACAGCCACCACCAGCTATTCTCCACTTATGTGACCAGAAAAAGGACTTTTATCATCAGCAGAAGGCATCTAGATGAGACCTCCATAATTCTTTTCACCTGTGATCTTCCAGCACAGGAGGCTCACACAGCTGGCACCCCACAGCACCCAGCACACCTGCACCCGTACCTTTACATGCATTTATGGCATGGTGGTGCCACAGGAACTCTCCCCTTCCACAACCATCACAGACTAGATGCAGGCTGCAACCTGCCCATCAGCTGGGGCCCCATCAGTCTGGAAGCTCACAGAGTCATGGCATCTCCTCCTCTCTGCTGGGTGGTGCCATCCGTCCTCACCACCTGGTAAATACATCATCATCTTACATGTTGGAAAAGAAGCCCCTCAAGAGGTAGAACACGGGAAAAGGGCTGAGATAAGGAGTCAAGCAGCACATGATGCTGCAGGGAAGCAACACTGACAAACTTGCCTAGGCTTCTCATCCACAACCTGGAAGGAGGTTGTACAGAGGTGGGCATCAGTCTCTTCTCCCAAGTAACAGGCAATAGGACAAGAGGAAAAGGCCTCAAGTTGTGCCAGGGGACGTTTAGACTGGATATTAGGAAAAAATTTTACATTGAAAGGGTTATTAACCATTGGAACAGGCTGCCCAGAGAAGTGATTAGTCATAATCTCTGGCGGTATTTAAAAGACGGGTAGACACAATGCTTAGAGATATGGCTTAGTGATAGTTTTTGTCAGTGTTAGGTTGATGGTTGGAACTAGATGATCTGAAAGGTCCCTTCCAACCTAGGCAATTCTATGATTCTATGATTTACAGGGCCAAAGTGGTGTAGCAGAGCTGAAATAGATGGTTAATCACACAAAGACCATTTCTGGTTTCACTGAATCCCATGAATCTGTAACACCTGCAAGCTGTGATACGCCCTCACCTTACTCCTCATGCAGAACAGGTCAAGACAAGTGGAGAAGGGGATGGTAAAAGAGAAAAGCTCAGAAAGAGGCATAAGGGAAAATATAAATTAATCCCTCCAGCACAGGAGAGAAACAGAGTGGAAGAGAAAAAGGAATCTCTGCCCCCAAAGGGCAGCTCCAAGCTATAGTGGCAGACAGGTTTCTAGACAGGAGACAAAGACCATTTAGGAAAAGGTGGTTTGTTATGAAAAACAAGAGTGGAGAGGAAAAGTGTAATGACAGGGTGTGCATTTAAGGGAGAGGTCTCTAAGGGATGGAATTCAATTTAACCCATCAGCTCAGTCTAGGAAAGGAAGATCACCATTGCAGTTTGCTGAGCAGCTGCTGGGAAAAGACATGTTGTCTTCAAATGCCCTGGATGTGGGCATTTGTCTCTAGATGTGGATCTGCAGAATCCAGTGGTGAAACCTGGATCCAAGCTTCCTCTAGGCACCCCTTGGGTTCAGACACAGGCTGAGGTATGCCTGTCTCTAAGAGACCATCTCATACAGTACATCTTTGTCATCTTGCTCAAAACCTTCTCATCTCTGCTCAAAGTATCAGAGAGCTAGTTTGCTGGCTGGTGGGCAAGCACCAAAGCTAAGCTGATCATCCAAAGGACACCCATGGAGAGCCTGCATACAGCATCCTGATCATCCTCTATGCAAGAAGGACCAGCGCTTCATTTGGAAGCAGCCTAAGCAAGTTAAACTCAAGTGTGTGAGCGTTTGCAAAATGCCTGTTGCAGAAGCACAGGCTCTGTCTCAGCTGAGGTCAACAACCCCCAAGAGATCCATTACCCTCTTGGCACAGCTGTGCTCCCTGGCTCTGTCTGGCAGCCCCTGCCTGCCCTTACACAGCCGGAGGGAGCCCAGAACGGAGGCAGAGCAGGCAAGACGCGTCCTCTGATCAGCAGCTCTGCGAGGGAGCAGAAAAAAAAGGCAGCAAGGGCTAAAGAGCCCCCTAGGCTGGACTGGAGTCTCCTCTCAGGCGTGTTCACTGCTCCTTAAAAATGAGAAGAGAGCAAGCCTACATCGCAAATAACAGACATTCTTTCTTGTTACCCATCCATCACTTTGGCCATAGCTCTTTGAGGCTCTGTGCCGCGTTCGGCACAGCTGCTTTATCCCAGCTGGCCCTGACCCATGGTCTGGCCTGGCTTTGGACCCAGGGGAGCCTCCGAGGCAAACCAGACAAGCGTCTGCCGTCAGCTGAGTGGCAGAGAGTGGCCATGGGCTGAAAAGCAAGAAGACAGCTGGGGCTAGTATGAAAAATGGAATGAGATTTACAAAACCAAACCAACAAAGGCAATCTTGTGGTGCCACCTCCTGATGGGTTTGCACAACGTAGCCTGGGCCAAGAATCCCTGGGTCCAAGGGCATCCTGCCTTTCAGGGAGTGAGAGAAGAAGTGGAAAGGGACCAAGATGGAAGTCCATAAGTAGTAAGATCTACAAAAAGACAAGACCCATTCAAATTTACTATGGCTCAGACAGAACCTTGGCTCAGACACTGCTTTTGCTGAGAGCAGCACAAGCCTGGGGAAGGCAGTAGGTAACTCCCAGCGCAAATGATAGAGGATGCCTAAAATGCTGATGGATCCAATCTTTTCTCATCCTACTGTGCCTTATGGCAGAGAAGCTTGTGGAGTAAAGGCACAAAACAATACAGGAATGAAAAGAAGAATGTGCCTTCTATTGTGGGACTCGCCACTGCAGTGAAGAGGTGGCTGAGGTGATGCCTTTTCCTGAATTAAAAGCATAAACTGGCACAACATGAAAGGCCTGAGATTCACCTGCCCTCTAACGTAACTGAAAATTTATTTCATCCAATGATTCTTATTCTGGGCTCCAGAACAGGGTGAAACAAGATCAAATCCCCAGGATATAAGCTGAGAGGAACATTTTCCTTTGGGGTGATTATCTCCCCAACTTCATCTCCTTTCAGCTCTATCTGAAGCACGGTGCATACTGATTTCCCCCTCATCAGGGGGAATATGCCCTTTCATGTACTTGATGCTACCAGTGAGGAATTTTCTAGCTCTAGAGGCAGCTGATGTACTTTTCTTTTTGGTTGTTGAGGTACAAAACAAGGCATCTCCTCCAGCGTTTTTCAGCTGTAGAGATGTTATGTAAGCACTTGATGAAGGGAACAGATCTAATTAGCTCTCATCTTAGAGAAGAGGAAACTGAGGCTCAGGGAAAGAAGATGTTTCATCCAAGATCACCCTACAGGTGAGGTGGGAAGCCAGGTCTGCCCAGCCCCAGCTCAACACTGTCATAGCAGATCATTCTGTACCAGTACCCAGCTGGGAGATCCCCTGGATACCAAATCTCATCAAACAGAAAGCAAATCTGACACATCAAGGTGTGCACTGTCACAGGGAGGGTAAGGAAGGTATTTCTCACCAAATCTCCCATCACACTGCTGTATTTTTCTCTGGGATGGATGGCTTAATTTTCCACAGAGGCAGAGTATGGGCAGAAAGAAAGATAACAGATTAGACCCACTGATCCAATGTGGCATCCCCTGTGCTTCTAACTCTTCCCAAGTCCCACAGTCCTCTTGGGTATATTTTCCAAATAAGAAAGAAAGTAGAAGAGACAGAAAGATATAAATATTGGAGACTAAATTCGAGCTACAGCAGTGCCTGAGGGAGAATTAAAGAAAAAAGAAACAACAAAGGAAAAGAATCAGAGAACAGTTTATCAGATGCAAGGTTAGGAAGGGACAGGGGTTATGGCTAATAATAAGCCTATTTGCTGTTCTGCTCCCAGGCTACAGACCAGTCTCCCTCTCCCCTCCCTTCCCCCAGCTCCTCCATCGCTCCCATCCTGCCTCGCGCCCTCCCTGTCGCTCACTCTTTCTGCTCCGTCACTTCGCATCAGGCTGGGAATTTGACGCAAGGCGCCTGCCTCTTCCCACAGCTTCACACCGCTGACCCGGCCGTCAGCACAGGAGCAACCACCCTCCTGCTACCCCCAACCTGATGGAGGGTGGGAAAGGAGTGCTCAGAGCACGCAAGGGAAGGGTTCTCCATTTGCTGATGATGGAGCAAGGAGAAGGGTCTGCCTGAGCACCCAGGGGCACACGGAGCTTGGACGAATCAGTTTGTCCTGCTGAGAGAACTACACCATCGCTGGTACCCAGACAGTACCTGCACAAGAGCTGCTCAGGAGGCCTGGGCAAGGAGAACAGTGGGTCATCCCCAGCTTGCAGCACAAGCAGGCTCTGTGTCACCCCATCTGACCCTGACCCCCTCTGTTGTACAGGCTTTGAGGAGAAAAGCCTTCTCCTACACTGTGTGCAGCCCCCTGCAGAGCAGGCAGCAACTAGTGAGTTGGACAGGGAGGAAAGGACTCCTGCATTTCCAGCTGGGAGATGAAGAGACCCATGTGAAACAGCTCTCCACAGCAGTACACCAGTACACCAAGAAGAGACCCACAAAATACTCCTCCTGGGTGAGGGCAGAAAAGACACATGGCTTCTTGTCACCATCAGGAGCTGCCTTGATGTTGGCTGGGGAGCTGAGCTCTCAGGCAGCTGCCCTCGGATGGCCATGAGCATTTCAGAAGCACTCCCTCGCATCTGCGTTATCAGGCCAGCACAATGCCACCCTCCCTGGCAAAAAGGCTGCCGCACCAAACGCCTGGGAGAAGTCTAAGACATGTGGCTACTAAGTGGGCTGGCTTCCAAGCAAACCAGGGCACTCCAAGCCCAACACAGAGCCATCAGGGGCTGGTGCTGAGCTGGGATAAAGCCGCCATCAGCTGATGAGCTGCTGCAGCACCAACAGCACGGCCTCTGTCTCCTGCTCCCTCCCAGGCTCCCTGCAGGCACCAGCCCCCGGTGGCTGTCCGCACCCCCCCTCCCCGGGCTGCCACAGGAGTGTGAAAACCAGCCAGGCAGAAATCCCAGCTGCTGTGAAAGCCACCGGGGCCAGGAGGCCTTTGTGTGTGTCTACAAATGCCCTCCAGCGCTCGCACATCTGCCTTACATGTGCGCACAGGCGTTAACACCCGGAACAAGGACAGCCTGTGCCCACACACCCGCATCTCCACACACACACACATCACTGGCGGCAGGATGTCTCTCGGGCAAACACATCCAGGGACAGGCAGGACTGTCTGCTCAAGGAGAAGCATCAGGCAGGGGTTAGGCTGCCTGGATTGAGGAGAAGCATCAGGAGGGGTTAGGCTGCCTGGATTGAGGAGAAGCATCAGGCAGGGGTTAGGCTGCCTGGATTTTTCTGATCCTGTGTGGGTCACCTGCCCCCTCCGCACAGAGCAGGTAGTATCTCCATCTTTTTGCTGAAGTGTGTTGGAGCCCAAGGCTGAAGAGCAGCCTGTAGGAGCCGAGTGCTTATTATATGTCTTAAGAACACGCTTAGTATTTCTGCATGCAAGTTGAACTTTTGGCAGAGAGGGAAAGGAGAGAGGGAGGGGGTGGGAGGGAGAGTAAGGGAAAAGGCAAGGTGCCATTTCAGCTGTCCTCAGTAGGAGCAGGAGAGGTGAAAAGGTGTGGGCAGGTGGCTCCCAAAACACGGGTGCTCTCGCCATCACTGCAGTGAGACTGCAAGGAAGCAAAGCAGCAGAAGGAAAAGCGAGCAGGGAAGGAAATATTTTTAAAGCAGAGAGGGGGAATGGGAGCTACAGCAGCCAGGAGAAGAGAACACTAAGGATGAGGAGACTTCAGCCAAGGTGGAGCTGAGGCAGGGATACACCAAAGCAACTTCTCAGCTGTCGCAGAAGGCAGATAAGCAGACCCTGCTGCCATAAGTACTGGAGTGCTGTGTTCAGCTCCAGGGCCCCCAACCAAAGAAAGTCAGGTCCAAAGGAGTGCCAAGAAGATGACCAGAGGGCTCGAACACCTCTCCTATGAAGACAGGCTGAGAAAGACAGGTTGTTCAGCCTGGAGAAGAGAAGGCTCCAGGGAGACCTTATAGCCCCTTCCAGTACCTGAAGGGGGCCTACAGGAGAGATGGGGAGGGACTCTTTACCAGGGAATGTAGCAATAGGATGAGTGGTAATGATTTTAAATTGAAAGAGGGGAGATTTAGAGTAGATACTAGAAAGAAATTCTTTACTGTGAGGGTGGTGAGGCACTGGAACAGGTTGCCCAGAGAAGCTGTGGATGCCCCATCCCTGGAGGTGTTCGAGGCCAGGCTCGATGGGGCTTTGAGCAACCTGGTCCGGTAAGAGATGTCCCTGCCCATGGCAGGGGGGTTGGACCTCAATGATCTTTAAGGTCTCTTCCAACACAAACTGTTCTATGAATCTGTGTTTCTCTAAGTGGGCAGAAAGAGGATCCAAAGGTTAAAAGTGAAGACCAGGTCACAGGTGCTGGAAGCAAACGAGAAATCAGAGGAAAATGAGTTTCTGCTAACCCATGTGACAGGCAGACTTCCCGATCCACTAGCTGCAGGGGATACAAACTGGGAAAGGATGAGGTTGGCAGAATCTTGGTAAATCATTTTCATGCACTGTTTGCACCCTGGGATAGAGGAAACAAAATCAGGTGCGTTGGCTGCGTGGACCTGAAGGCTGGTTTCAAAGGCAGCCACCCAGGGAAAGCTCATCTGCTTGCCAACGGCAAAATTCCCTAAGCAGTGGACCTGGTTTCCACTCCTGAGATGGCTTTCCAAGCAGCATGGGTGCTACGCAGAACAAATTGAAAGGTTCTCCGCCCCTTAGATCAACACTACAAAGACTTTCTAAAGGAGACACACACACACAAAAAAATCAGTTTTCCTTTAGACACCTTTTTGGCTTACATCTAAGCCAAGATTCAGCTAGAATTAATTGCTTTAGCAACCAGCAATGAACTCCAATCCAAGTCTTGTGAGGAAAATCTGATGAATGACTTCAGTTGTCTAGAAAAATGACATGTAGTCAAAGTCATATTTGAGGAGTGAATGATGGTGTGCATCTCCGTAAGGACTTACGGTTCCAGGGGTGATGGAGAGGTTTTCTCCCATCAGTCTGAGAGTGATGGGGGAGGAGAGCACAGCACTACTCCAAATAGTTAGGAGAATGATGCTGCCATGACCAGAGTTGCAGAAAACATGACCTACCAGGAAGGTACTGAGCAAAATGAAGCTGTTTAGACTACAGAACAGGCACGATAACAGTTTTCAAGTGCATACAAGTTTTCTACAAAAGGAGAAAAGTTCTCAATTCTTAGTATCTACAGTGGGCAGAAGAAGCAACAGGCTTACATTGCAGTACGGGACATTTAGTGATAAGCAGAGCACAGCACACAATCACAGACTGCTTGAGGATGCAGGGGAATGTCCTGCACTTCAGGTCTTCAAAACCAGGCCAGCCAAAACCTCGTGGGAACAACGCATGCCTTGGGAACAATGCATGACCTGAGATTGATATGAAGTCAGTGACATCCCGAGGACCCTGCCAGGGCTGTCTTCTCTGGATCTGTCTTCTCCAATCCCAAATGCCTGTGGCCACCACTACAATCAAGTGTTGCTATTGTGGTGCTTTTCGGGAAGAAACAGCAGCTGACTCTCCCCTGGCCATTCCTTCCCCAGCAATGTCCATTTATTTTGTCTTCCTGAGAGTCTCACAGAGCCCAGCATGTGTTTGCAACACTTTGTGAATAATAATACTCTTATAACTCCAGCAAAATAAAAAACTGGGTCAGCTAAGGCACATGCCTGTGTACATCAGGAGCAGCCAAGGCATCTGCCAATGAACCCTACAGTGCTGCAAAACCCAACCCACCAGGCACACAGGGGTTAGAAGGCAGCGTATCTCCATGGGGAGAAGAGGGGAGAGTTCAGATATAACTGGGAAAACACAACAATTGGGGTGATATTTCATAGGTGAAACCATGAATAAAACAGGAGCTCAGAGGGTTCTAACAAATTGCTCACACTAAGATCCTGGCCACTGGGAGAGAGGGAGTGAATATGCAATTACCCCAGCTTCTGAAGCTGCCTCCAGTGCCTCTGACCTGCGTGAGTACATATCAGAAAGGGCTGGATGCAAATAAAGCAAGAGAGACATACTCGCCTGCTGTAGTCTGCGGGAAGGTGGCTGAGGAGGGACACCCAGAAGGAAAAAGTGAGTCCAGAGCTCTGGGGAAGAGCAGAGACAACATGGAAGTGCAGCACTATGAAAAACAAGAGACTCTTAACTGGGGGGAGTTCAGAAAGAAAAGAGAGCCCTGGCTCCAAGTCGGAGCGGGTTCCACAGCTGGTAGGAAGGTCTCAGGTCCCCAGATCCATAGGCTCTCAACTCTATTCAGCCTGTGGATACCAATGCCAAAGCAACCACGCTGCATTTAAGAAAAGCCGAGGTTGGGATGCTGGCCAAGGGATCAAGATGAGGCACGTTTGATCTGTCTCTCCCCAGCGAGCAGGACCTTGAGCCACCGCATGCCAGCTTATGTGTATGTGCATCCACCCCTGCTGGGCCAAAACCCAGGCTGAAATCAGACCCTCTGTCAGAGACAAAGCTGTTTTCTGCAGCAAGGCAGCCAAAAGGGAGAGCAAAAAAAAAAAAGCCTCAGCAGTGGGATGCATGGGTAGGATCTGCCCAGCTGTTTCACCTGGCCATTTCTCTTGCCATACTTTACAAGGACCCGGTGACCAGTGGCAGGTTCCCTGAAAATGCCGTCCTATTTTATCTCAGCACGGACCCACGTCCTGTCCACTAAGGTACAGCCCCAGAAGATGGAGAGCTGCCTGATGTTACCCTTTGCCCCTCCATCATCCCCCATCGCCTTGGCGTAACGGGCCTAGGCAAGCCCCCCTCCCCGAGGAGAGGATGGGAGACGGGAGAGAGCAATTGCCAATTTTAATCTATCCAGCGATAATCAGGCTGGCAAAGATGTACAGAGCACAAAATCAGACAGCAGGAGTACACAGGCAGGGAGCCGGAAATAATTACCGTGATACTGTAACCAGAAAACACAAGGCCAAGCTATTTACCATACTAATTACTGTTTATCCCTGTTTATGGCTCCACATGGCAGTGTGACTGGTGGCCTTATTGGAGGTGTAAATGCTTAAAGGAACAAGCTCTGGATATTAGAACTCTATGCCAGGTGGAAGGAAAGCCTCTGCTGAGCTGAGGACAGGGAGAGATGAGCCGCGCATCCCTCTCTTCCTCTGCTGGAGAGCTGGAGTTGGCGAAAAGAAGACTCAGCTGATCCTCCCAGCACACAGAGACGGGGAAGTGCCCAGAGCCTGCTACATGCTATTTATCTGCTAATGCATCACTGTATCTTCATCTCCCTCAGGTCTTTTTCTCCTACACTATTTCTCTTGGATGCCGCTACTGAATTAAAGATTTCCCCAAAGTGTTCCTTAATGTTCCTCCTTCTAAACCGCATCTGTTCCAACAAAATAAGATACAGCTTTTCCCATATTAAGGCAGAGCTGTTTTTCCAAGGCAGTTTTCCCACATCTTCCCTCCCTCAACACCTCTTTTTCTTCTTTTTTTTTTCCTGAACAGTAGAGGCACTGGAAGAAAGGAGGGGTCTGCCGCAGACTGCCCAGTTGCCACTGACAAAGTTGAGCATTAGAATGAAGATTCAGAAGCTCAGAGCAACAGCCCCCACTCCAAATCTTGGCCTCCTGCTCCTTTCTGCGTGATCTCCTGCTGGGATATTCTGCCCAGCAGCAGCCAGCCAGCCTCTGCTGCCTCTCCTCACCGCTGCCTGCTTACAAAGCTGCCTTGACAACAGCAAGAGGTATCTGAAATACTTCCCTAACCATTTTATAATATATTTTTTTTAATACTGTAGGCTATGTCACAGGGAACTATGTCCCTGGAGGCGCTGCCCCCACTAAGGAGGAGTCAGAGCATCCAGGCATTGGGCACTGCTGATCTCTCCAAAGTCTGGGTCCGTCACCCCTTCCTGCAGGGCTGATTCACTCTTCCTTTACATTGATCATCACTCACTGACTTTCCCCCCTAGAAGGCATGTGGCTGGTGGGTCTTGTCTCTGCCCCTTGCACTTTATTTTTCAGCCCAGGGATTAAAACAGCGTCTACCTCTCACAAAGCTCTCTCCCAAAATAAAATTAGAAAACACTGTTGTCCCCAATCTGTACCTCTGCCTTCCCTCTGTGCTACGTTACCAGATGCTCTCGTGGAGCTGGGCATGTCCTATTCACTTCCATCGAGGATGTGATACCTGAAAACCCCTGGGAGACAATGGCTTTACAGTCTGGAGGATTTGCCTCCCCCACTGCATCAGATGTGTCAGAGCAGCATTTCATTTACCTCTTCCAGTGATTTTTATCTGTCTGGTTATTAATGAGGAAGTTTAACCCACTCCTGGGCAAATCCCTGGAAGTCAGACAAGTCACAGTGAGGTGGAACCAGTCTGTAAGAAAAAACAATTGTAAGGTGAGACAGACTCTAAGCAGGAGTCTGAATCCAAGCCCTGACATGAAGAATGACTCCCCCATGGCTGATCCATGGGTGCCCTGCTTGCCACCAGCACAGTTGCTGAGCACTAGCCATGTCACCCTCCCCAGCTCTCCCAGTATCAAGCACCCTGCACCACTGTGCTGAGAAGCCAACCCAGCCTCAGCCACCTCAACACGGTTTCTAAGCACAGCCATGACCAAGTGCCTATCTAGGAAAGACATTTAATTTCCTTCACATAAAAAGGAATTCATAAAATCCATCTGAGTCTGTTCCTCTGATAAACTGTTTGTTTCTCTCCTCAGTTTTCCTCCTCCAGGATGATGCACATGTTTGTTTGCTCACTGCCCAGACTTTCATCCCGCTCATGTATTGCTCCCACTGAAACCACTGCACAGAAGAATGCTACCACACACCATGTATAACCCAGACACCTGAGAAAGTACCATCATGAAAGTAAAATAATCTTCTCAAGGGGAAAAGACTACATCTAGACCTCACTCTCACCCTTCTCCCCCTTCAACGGAAGCAGTTCTAAGTCATCTGAATTCCAGCGTTTTCTAAGCCTCTCCTCTTCCATGCCCTCGTCACTGTGACAGACGCAGCCATAACCACAGTGCTGCTTCTACACCACCCCTCCTGGCCCTTCCTACCGGTGCTCCCATTATGCCAGTAGATACCACAAATGCACCTGCATCTACAGTTTGGCCACAGGTGGGGGGAACCCAGAGTTGCTCACACAGTATTTATGGCTGGGGACGGACCTACCTCAGGTCTCGTACAACTGCATGTTGTACAACTCCATTCCCACCGATCTGTACATAACTTAGACTGATATAGAGTGGCTTTTTGCCCATGGACCATGTAAGAAACTCATGTGCCCACACGTTGACAGCTCAAGCAGTACAGACTCGCACCTTGGCTTGCAGGATGCAAATTACAGGGACAGCTCACAAAAGAGTTAAAGCTAATCACACCTCTCAAAAATGCATTTTCCCCACACCTTCCCAGCACAGACACACATTCTTTCTGCCGCCCTACTGCTGCAACAGTGGCAAGTGCCCAAACAATGTCATTTGTTGCTAATGCCTGTGCGCATCTCGCAGCCTCAGCACAGTTGGCTTAATAGCCAATCTCTGCTGGGAGGCAGCTTAGGGAGGAGAGGGAGAGAGAGAAAGAGAGGAGAGAAGGCGAAAGCGAGCAAAACGCAAAGAGAGCAAGGTGAATAGGAAGCCCATAGAATAGGAAATAACTCTGCCAGGCAGAGCAGCAGCTGAATTGGCTGTGACAGGCAGACCCTCTCTGCACCTGGGATTCAAACACAAGCTTATTTTCCTGGTTTCTTCGAGAGACAATGAGTCCTGACTACCTGTCAGCATACACCCAGGAGATGTCACCAGCAGAAAAGGGACCCCAGGTGCTCCCACCCCACACGGCTGACACAGGTATGATGGCGGAGGTCACAGGTGGCATTTGCTGGAGATGAATAGTGAGGAACATAGAAGGGAAAAAAAAAAAAGAAAAAACTGAGCAACAGCAGAGACCAGAGGCGATGCTCTTGCCTCCTGGTGTTCCCAGGGATGCAGGACAGCTCTGCTGCCTGCACAGCTCCCATCCTGCTCATCTGAGGGGCAGGGCAGCAGGCAAACAGTGTGTGCTTTCAGGAAGACACAATTCTTCTCCCCAAAGTCCCGACAAACACACAAGTGAAAATATTCACACTCTTTCCTCAGCTTGCTGAGAGGCCATGAAGGATATATTCCCACAGAGGCAAGGTCAGGCTGTGCCAGGTCTCCTAACAAGCAAGCTACACCCTCAGCAGCCCCTCAGAACAAGGGTATCAAAACCAGCTGGCCATGTCTAACCACAAGGGACCCATAGTGGATCGCTTGAACAAGACCACTTTCACCTTTTAGCACAGCTCTCTTCCTTGGGACTGACAGCTGGTGGGCAATCTCGAAGGTGAGGAGCCACCAGCTGGTATCTTTAGCCTCCCTTTTTGGCAAGGAGCAAAGCATGCCACCCCACATCTCTCAGTGAGGCACCCAGCTAGGAACCTGGCTCCTGTGCTCTCCTGTGTGTCCGGGCAAAGGTGCCACCCAGGACTTGCCACCTTCCCCTGTCTCCTCCTCCTCACCAAACCACCAACACACACCCTTCCCCGCTGCAAACAGCCAAGAAACTGCTGTCAATTAAACACTGCTGTTGTCACTGTTTTTTTAATAAGAAAAAAGTAATTGAAATTTAATTTTGTCAATGATCGAGCAACAGAGGAGAGTATGTGAACATCAGCTGGTGCTAGTTCAGGTTCCAGCAGGGAAGAGTTTGAACCAAGAGGGGACCAGGGGGACACCTGGGGCAGCCGAGGAGGATCTGTACAAGAGGTTTTGAATTGGGGGCTCCCAAACCAACAGACCTCCTGGCCAGATTTCTCCCCTAGCTCTTTCCCAGAATTATATGTAAAGCAGAGGCACCCTCCTTCGATTTTGCACGTACTCCAGTGGAAACCTCCCCTCCCATCCTGTCCCTGCAGCCTGAAAGGAGCAGGGCGCCTCTCTCCTGCCCCCTTCTTCCTCTCTGCTGCCGGCCACCAGTGCTGCTGTGACCAGAGCCCTGTCAGAGTCGGCAGTCACGGGCCCATCAGCAGAGAGAAAGGGAGAGAAGCAGAGGAGTCCTGGGGGCCCGAGAACACGATGGGGCTTGTGAGTCATCCCCTCTGCCAGCGTGTACCCACGGCCCCCGCTGGCTACCACCACGCTCCAAGAAGATGCTGAATATTTGATGAAGGAGTTTGGGGTTTGTTTTTTTTTTAGATCTGCTGAAAATGGCAAGGGAAACTCCACTGTCAATTTAAAAAAAAAAAAAAAAAAAAAAAAACAAGGAAAGAGAAAGATCACAATCTCATCACCACAGCCGGTCTTAACACCTTCCCTGAGGATATGTTAGAACAACCAAGGGTGTGAGAGGAAAGCAAGCCCATGGGGATCTGTTTCTGGCAGGCTGGGGGAAGGGAGGACAAGGGAATGGCTGTGGGAGGGTGTGTGTGTTGCCATCCCCACCAGTCTGAATGGGTGTGGGTGCACAGGCAGCCTGGGTTTGCAAGTGAAGGGATGGAGCACATGCCATGCTGTGGGAAAGCATCACCTAGCTCTGACACTTCTAGATACTAGAGGTCTCAGCACCTCTGCTAGGGTTGCCACTCAAGGACCTCATCTGGGAAATGCAAGGTCCAACAGGAGATCTTGCAATTCCAACCTGTCAGGGAAGGATGGGGCTCACTGGCTGCTTTCACACAGCATCACGCACATCACCACAGAAGTATGCGGTGACAAGGGACCACGTGGGGTCAGCTGGTCTGTCAGCTCTTTCCTTAGATCAGTGAGACAGAAGCCACCTTTCGCTGATGTTAGCAAAGCCTCGCCAGTGGCTGACAACTCAGACCTCACACTCATGTCCAGGCAACCTGGACTCATGCTTCACCACCTGCTGCTTTTTCTGACATTTCCTCTAAACATCCCTCCCAGCAGTCTAAAAGTATTGCTTTTTCCTCATTGTGGACACAAGGAAAACATCATCTTCTCCCTCTCCACAATCTTCTGCTTGTCTGAAGTCCATCGTTTGCCTTCCTCTCCATCTTGTCTAGGCACCTCTTGCAGCCCACGGTACCTAGGTCACATTGAACCAACAGCCTTGAGGCAAAAGCTGCACCCAATTTCAGCTCCTTTTTAGGACCCCTTTTTAGCTCTGATCCTGTCTCGTCCCTTCACAGGACAAACTGAAGGAGGTCGTTACTCCTTAGCTTGGATAGTCCCTTTGTATCAGCAGACACAGAGTTAAATCTTCATAGTCAGTAAAACTTCAGCCCAGTAAGAGAGGAAACATCTTGCACCCTCATGTGCCGTACAGAAGATGTGGCACAAGCTCTCTGTCCCAAAGAAGAGGACTTGGATAGGCAGGTAGAGGGGAGGGTGGGAGCTGGGAATTGCAGGCAGGGATGAGGGAGCAGAGGTTCTGGGCTGAAGCTCCTCAGCTCATCCCTAGAGGAATCACATTGCCACCAGGTGCAGGGGGAATTCGAGTCTCCCAGCACGGCTGAGGGAAGAGAGGGTGCCTGTGTGTGTGTGAGGGAGCAAGATGGAGAAATTTATGGAAATGATAGAAATTTTCTTTTCTCCCACTCTCCTCCACCCTGTCATTTTCTCTTCTCTGTTTTCTCTCTGGTCTTCTCTGGTCTCTGTCTCACCTTCTGTCTCTCCCTCTGCAAGCACTTATTGGCAAGTTTTCTCCAGAACACAGCTATTTTGAATGTGTGTTCCTCTCCTCCCCTTACAATATTTGCTCTCTCATTCTCGGTATCTTCCTTGCTGGTGAAGCTGATCACCTTAATGATGATAATATTGAACATGGTGAAATGGCTTCTTTCCCACCAAAGCCATTTCTTCATTGCTTTTCTTTCAGGTACCAGCCACTTCCATGTATTTCCTTGTCACATCAGACCCAGACACTCAAATATCACTCCCCCCCCATCTTCTCCACTTGGAAGGGAAGGACATTCTCTATCATATATTTTTAATCGGCTCCTTGAGAAAGCCTGAGATGTAAAGTGGCCTATTTTAGTCCTACCCTTCATTCCCAATCAGATGTCACCCTTGGGGAACCCAATCTCCTCAAGTTAGTTGCTTGCCTAATGTGCAAGTAGCAAGCGATACATTCCTTGACTTCATGAGATCTACATCGCCACCCAGCCCCCATCCCCGTCACTTTCATGCTCACTGCACAGACGTAACTCCCCCAAAGCAGAAACTGAGGGTCCGTGGTAAGGTCCTACATTTCCCAGCAAAAGAAGCCCACAGATCACTTGTGCTGTGATTCATCCTACGGGAGAGAACAGTGTGGGCTCCCCATTGCGCCGTGCATCACAGAACCTGCCCCCGGTGGGAGCCCACAGAATGAGTGGTGTTGAAAGGTATCTCTGGAGGTTTCTGGTCCAAACCTCTGTTCAAAGCAGGGCTAACTTCAAAGCCATACCAGGTTAGTCAAAATTTGAGGACATGAGGCCCTGAACATCTCAAAGGATGCAGACTCCAAAATATCTTTGGGCCACCATCTCACATCTGAACCACCCTCATGATTATATTTTTCCTTTGTATAGAGTTGGAATTCCCCCCCCCTGCAACTTGTCTCTGCTGCCTATTGTCCTTGGTGCACACTTCTGAGAAGAGCCTAGCTCCATTTTCTCTACAATGAGCCCCCTCCCTTCCCTATTACTTAATGGAAAACAGCAAACTGATCCCCCTTAAATTTCTCTCCTTCAAGGTAGACAAAGCCAGTGTCCTCAGTATTTCCTCATATGTTATGTGCTCCAACTCCCTGTTCATCTTCCATGGCCCTCCACTAAACTCACTCCAGTTTGCCACTGTCCGTCTTGTAGTTGGGGGGGAGGGCAATGACTGACTCTACCTCTCCTTGCTTAGGACCTCAGTAGGCTGAACTAAAGACTGAATGTTTCCTCTGTTCTTTATTTCACTGTTAAATGGATGGTAACCAGCCTCCAGGCGATTCAAGTCAATAATATTCAGGAAGGAGGAAAAAACAACCCCCAGGCAACACCAGGATGAGGAATCAGCTGATTTTGTGAACCTCTTAACTGGGGTGGGGAGCCATGAAACAGACTTAGTCCTGTCTCCCCTGCGGAGCTGTCAGTGTGGTTTGGGAATTAACTCATCAACACTTTATTTATCATCAAATTTTTCAGTCAAAAGGCAAAAAAGAGAGGCACATTTTTTCCCCTGTAAAATGCACTCAGGCATGTCCCAGTCTCTGTCAGCACTGGCTTGCACCCAGTGCCCTAAAACTTCCACTTGATTCTTGACCAGGAGGGAGGCAAGCTCCAGGAGTCCCAGCTGCTCTTGCTAAAGGGTGGAGGAAGATGCAGAGTCACACCAACTTGCCATGCAAAACAAACAGAGAAAGGAACAAGGCCCCAAGAAGGTGGTATGGGGAAGACTCTACTCACTCTGTGCCAAGGATGGTTGACCAGGGGAACTCACTGCTGCAGGACATCGCCAACGCAGACAGCTTGAGTGAGCATTTAACTGGAAGGGAGTGGTTTTAAAAGCACAGATGGCACTTAGGTCTTCCAGTCAGTGTAGCAGCATCCAAGGGCTTCCAGGTGGAAGTCTGTGAAGTCATTAGGGACCTCCCCTCCCTCCTTCCTAGCCAGGCACCTCAAAAGAAGCATGACATGGGGGGTAAAATGGGAAGGATTCACCTCCTTTTAAAAGACGTTTGCCAGCTCTTCCACTTTGTTGGGATTTACCCTGTGACCTACACGTACAGGGACTTGCCCTGTTATAACAGCTCCAAGGAGAACTTCAGTAGTACACCAAATTCACTAGTGGGAAAGTGCCACAATTCCTGGGGAAGAGTGTTGTGATTTCAATTACCTGGAGGTATTTGAGAGGGATTCAGAGAAAGATGCACGGGTCCCACCTATTCCAATTCCCCACCCTCAAGCTCCAGTTGCCATGGCAATAGTACTGACAATTTCAATGCATAAACCCAAATTTGCATTTTAATGGGACATAATTAGAATGCTGAGATAAACTATTCTCCCTTGCTAAAAGGTAACATAAACGCCACATCTCACAAATATGTTCTACCAGCAAGTGTTGCGCATACACGCACACACACAGAGCCTATACATCGCCGGGCTGTGGGAGCTGGGAAGTTGCTTTCTGTTCTTTTATGCCTGGGATATCCACAGCACAAATCCACGATTTCCAGATTAAAACAATAGATGTACCAGATGCCTGTTGAAAAATCACCGTTTCACCTCCTGGCCGCTCTCCTGCCACACCAGGGTAGCTTCCCCTCCCAGGTCCAAGCAAGGTCAGGCTGTATCTGCTGTCCCAGCTCTGGACCCAGAAATGCTCTGTGTGCTGGCAGCTCTCAGGGGCTCAGCAACAGGGATCATTTCCCAGAGACGATGCAAAACCTGTCTCTCTCCAACTGTTCTAATATTTATTTTCCCCCTTTTTTTTTTTTTTTCCTGTAGCTAGATTTGTAGCAAGACGGGCTCTCGCTCGGTTATCTGCAATATGCCCAAGAGTCTATTCTCCAGCTCTTGGATCAGGAAAGGAGTACTGTGTAAGCACCTGTCCCACGCTGTCAGCAAAGAGGCCAAGTAGTTATGAGAGGGCAGAAGGAGATTTTAAAAAGGAAATGTTTCCAAGATATCTCTCTTTACTTCAGCAACAGGCAGGGATGGGAAATGGAGGCGGGGGGAGAGCCCATTCTGCACCAAATACGAAAGCGGAAAATGAATTTCTCCTGCCCTTGATACAAACTAAATTCAAAGCAGGCAGCTGGCTGGAGTGAATAGAGACAGAAGAGAGAAAGGAGAAAAAAAATAAATTAAAAAATAAAAAAGGAGAGAAACGGAGAAAAGCAAACAAGTGAATCATAAACGTTGCAAACTGCCTGGAAATTTCATTTGGCTTTTCAATTGGGAAGTGACATGATGCCTGCTTGGGAGGGGGCAATCGCATCTGGGAGAGGCTGAAAGTAGCTGCCCTGCTGAGCCCTGCTGGGCCTCCCAACCCTCAGGGGACTGCAGCAGCTCTGCAGAGAAGGGGATCTGCCTCATCCCACCTGCCTGGGATGTGGAAGCAAAGCCTCGGTTCCTGCTGAGCAGCACTGACAGGGCACCACCAACACTGATCTGCTGTCTGCAAATGCAATGAGTAGACGACACAGAATTTGCTCTCCAGGACCTCTGTGGCCTGGATTCTGCACCTTTATTCCTGCAGAGAGCTTTCCAAGGGGTCAGCAAACCCCTTCAAGTGCTGCAGCTTCCTATCAGCACTGGCTAACTGGCCATGCTCACTCCATTAGATCTGCACAATTAGGCCCCGGAGGGTTCAGGCAACATCCTGATCCTCCTCCACAATCACACAGTGTTCAGAAGAAACCTAGTTGTGAAAAGCTCCATGTCCCACCCCTAGAGACGCCTGGTCTCAGCAGAGCTTCGCGTCCAGGCACCAGGGCAGACCACTCAGAGGTACTCCTTGCAGAGATCCTGATTCCTCCTCCGGGAAAGTCTCGTCCTACTCCGCTGGGCTCCACAAAAAAAAGAGCACGCCTCCCCCCTCCCCACTCCCACCACCCCAGCTGGCAACTCCATTTAATCTCACTGCCCTCCTTCATTTGCCTGAATCAAATATTAATTGGGCCGCACTGTGATGGAATGAATGTTAATACGCCTTGGCATGCAACCAAGTGGGGGCTGGATTCAGCCCCCAGTGCAGCATGTGGCTGGAAGAGCACAGCACAGAGCGCCCAGCAGAGGAACCTCTGGGGCTCCCCACAGCAGGTCCTGGGGCTTCGCATCCAATCTCTTTCACATCCTCTTTAGCATGTGCATGTGTAAATGCACATACCCATGGTGCACACAAACACACACGCTTACCTGCAGCCATCCAAACTCCATGAGCAAACTGGCTGTACAAAATCAGCACGGCTGTGTGCTGAAGATCTCACACACTGTACATCCCGTGGTGCTGTTTCCATTCATCTGAGCACACCCAGGTGGAAACGCATGCTAACACGTATATGGGGTGTGCTCTTATGCCAAGGTAAATCATGGCGTACCCAGTAAGACAGCAGGCTGCATCCCTACACACAACCAAACCAAAGCACTTTTCCGGAGTTGATGGCTTTCCACATAACCCTCGTTCCCTTGTTTCTGACTTGCAATTAATTAACTTAAAAATAAACCCACATAATCCTCCTAAAGACCATCTATGTCACAGATATGGTGGTTCACAGGGCCAATTTATTAGCCAATTTCTCTCCCTTAGGACACAGCTTACAGGTTCTGCACGGTAGGGACCCCTCAGAGGGTGGAGACATGACTGCAAGGTCCAGTTCACAATACCAAGTTTTAGGAAGAAACAGTGGAGTAAAGGAAGAAGATAAGAAAAAAGAAAAGAGCCGCCCTTATAATTTAGAGGGACTCAAGCGCTGGGAGTCATGATCAAGAGATAAAAGGCTAGGTTGAACTGTCATCCTCCCAGAAATTGCTTACCCTGGTTGGAGAAACAAGGGCTAGAAGGAAAAAGAGAGGTTAAGGAGACAGGGAAATAGGCAACACAAGTCCAAAGACAGCTACCAAAAGAGAGGGAGTGAAGGAAGAAAGAAAGGAAAAAGGGAAAGAAGAAAAGCCCTAAAAAAGGGAAGTAATTAAAGGAGACTATAAAAGCATCAGCCACCATGCTGAGAAATGTGCATGCCGCCTGTGGGACGGAAGATCTCCTCACTCACTGCACAGGGAGGCCTTGTGTGAGCCAGACTCCCCATGGGTGCTTGGGTCTGCCAGCTCTCACCCTGCAGTCATGGCCCACATCTTCAGGAACAGGAACCACATGGTTGGCTTGTCACTTAACTTCTTTGGTGAGAGAAAAGGCCAGCCCCTGGCAAGCCTTCCTACACCACTCACCACAGCTCCCCAGCTCCCACTTCAGCTTTGGGGGCTACCATTGTGCCTCCTCAAGGGTTCTCTCCCCCATAGCCCTGCCATGGAGGCAGCAAAATGGCCACTTACTATGTGAAGGTGTGCTGCAGCCAGGGCTACAGATGGGTGACAGCAGATGAGGACAGTGAACAGTGATCCAGGGCTGAGCATTAGCAAGGGACTTGCTGCCAAACCGGTATCGCAACCAGCAGGAGATGAGCACAACTAGACAAAAGTCATGGTAGCCAATTCACACTGAGGCCCTGATGGCTACCGGATACAGGCTGGGGTGTTCAAAGGTGGTGGTATGGAGTTGCACCCCAAAACCCTCTTTCACCTTACTGGTTCTGTACCCAAAACCTACAAGGGCTGGGTAAAACCTACAGCAACTCCACACTTGTCCTGAAAACTCCTTCTGCACCCTCCCCCTGCACGTGGTAGGGCCTTCCTAAAGCTCAGCACCCATCTCGGCACCCATTTCTCCTGGCTGCCGTGCTTGTGGCAGGCAAAAGCCAGCCTCACAGTGACATCTAGTGAGGAGAGCCCTTGTGGCACCTCGCGCAAATGGCAGCCTGACCTCCTCTCCCGCTGGCATTTGTTTCCTGGACTTCAGAAGCCACAGGCAGAGCAGGACGTGAAGGCCTGGAGAAGGCAACCTGACCCAGGGGGACTTACGTGGTGAGCATATGGGTGTCTGGTATCCAGCACCTCCAGGGCTGCCCCTGCACCCCAAGAGAATAGGGGTACCCCAAGCACATACCGGTGAATTTTCAGTGTTTTCTAAAAGAGCTTTTTCTACGCTCTGCTGAAGAGAGCTGGATGGAAAGGGAGAGAAAGGAAAAGAAGGGAGGAGTGAGCCAGCTGTATCATTTAGAGGGATACAACTGCTGTGAGTCTAGAACAAATGCTAAAAGGTCAGGTTGAACGGTCACCCTCCCACAGCCTCAGAAATTGCAGATCGTGGCTGGAGAAGCAAGGGCTACAAAGAGAGACGGCAGCTAAGGAAATGGAATAAGACATGGAAAGACAAACTACAGCTATTAGAGAGAAAGAGCAAAGGAAGAAAATATTTTTTAAAAAAAGAGAGGGGGGAAAAAATGACAAAAACAGAGCACAGGGAGAGAGGTCTGGCACCATGCTGATAAATGCAGCATGCCAGCCACAGCACAGAACATCTCCTTGATCTGGGCAAGCCTCACCATACTATTCTGTGGGCTTCCAAGCAATTCTGGGGAAAGAAAAATAAAAATAATTAAAAAAAAGAGTCCAACAAATTAGGAAACCACAAAGTGTGCATTGTGGCAGTAAAGCATCCAGCTCCTCCACTGCTCACAGCAAAATCTACGATGCTGCTTTGCTCTCAATTCCCACCTCAGAAACAAGGTGGGGAGGGACTCAGCAGAACTGACCTGCTCTCGTCTGATGCTGGCTGTCCCCTGCCCTGCAACACCTTCATGGTCCACTCTCTCCTCCCTATTTTTCCTACTGTCTCCAAATGGTTCCCTCCCATGCTTGAAGGGACTGAGGAACAGGAGGGCACACGACACACTTTTAGCCCCTGAACCAGGAGACATGACGCACCTTTAGCCATGGGAAGATGGGAGCGGTGCCAGCAGAGGATGGAGCAGGCAGGAGCCGTGGCAGCAGACAATGCTGCCCCCAGCTCCAACAGCTCTGCTCTGCACTGAGCAGCAGAGACATGGGCTGACAAGACCTGCCCAAGGCAGCAAAAGCCCCTGACAGCCCCAGCCCACCTCCTGTCTGTCTCCAAACCCTTAATAGTTGGTGACAAGCATAACTAGCTACACTTTGTTGCATCCAGAGCCAGCTCTGGGCCTTGTAAATATTTTAATGCCCTGGAGCAGAGAGGCTGGGAACGAAACACAGAGCCTTCCACCTCTTTGTCACCGCTTTGAAAGCAGCCACGTTCAACGACTGATGTTCCCCAGTTTCACATCTGCACAGCATGAGGATACTTAAGCTCTCAGCTCTAATACAGACCCTTCTCTGTGTATTTCCAAGCGCTTTACATGAGAAAACATGATTTCCACTGTAATCAGGATAAAACGCATCCTTCCTGGAAGAAACAGGCTCATCAAAGGCCACTATATTTCCAGAACTGAGAACCACCACTGCCTCTTTTACAGATCCCTCTGGTTAATGAATGTTATACTCAGAACCTTGTCTCAAAATCCCTGTTTCAATTTCTGTCCACTATCTCTGTATTCATCAGGGGAATATGTTTAGGGGTGAATTTCTCAGATTCTAGCATGGAATATCTACGGTTCTGACTAAAACACAAAAGAAAGCTACAAAGAGCAAATCAAACAATGTAAGGGAGGAATAAAGAGTTAAGTTGAAAGCCAAAGGTGAAATAAAAGAAGAAGGTAAAGTGCCAAGCCAGGGAGGCCAGTCTATAGTTGAAAAGGGACAGACCAATTCTAGAAGCACAAAAGGAAAAAGAAAAGATAGGCTGAAATCCAAAGGGAAGAAAAGAAAAAAAATGAAGTCAATAAAGTCAGCTGGTTGAAGCTGATTTGAAAGGAAAACAAAGCTCCTGGTAAGCTTGGAGACTCAGATACTGGTAACTGAGGTGCATGTCTCATCAAGCCCATCACTTACTATAAGCTTTCGAAGTAACAAGTGAAGATGTCCTGGAAGATTCTTCAAGGGATTCCACCCACACAGCTCATAACTTCTAGAAGCTGTGCTGATCCAGCACTGCCAGGGACACAAAACCACAAAAATTAACAAGTTGAAGCCCCAAAAAGCAAGATACGGGCACACGGCTCTCAAGTTTTTCAATAACCCCCAGCATGTACACACTGCAGTAGGTGTTCTCCATGCTTTACTCACCTTCCTCCAATTCAGACTGGCAATCTATGAAGCAAACTTACACTAACTCCAATCTCTGTGTCCACCAGCTGCTACACCCCTTCTACAGCACCTAGCAGTTCATGGTCTGCAGCCCCCCTACAGTTTGCTCACTCAGGCCCATCCCTGTTCCACCAAAGGACCTTTATCCTCTTTTCCCAGGTTTTTAGGCAAAATAAAAGCAACTACAGCAGGATAGTTTTTGGCCTTCTAGACCAGGGGAAATGGTGGCAGTAAACTCTGCCATCTTCTCCCAGAGCTGATGCTGCAGGAATGAAGTAAGGTGGGGAGGGCAGGGGGAAGACCAAGGAACCATCTACATAGCCCACAGAAGGAACAGGGAAAAGTTGGTTACTCTGAATTCTGGGATCCTTCTACTACTCTCTCTCTCTCCTGACATTTATGGATAGTGGTGGGAAACAGAGAGAAATTGTTGCCCTCCAGCGGCAGACCTGTTTGCCTGCTGCACTCCAGCAGGCACGCAAGAGCAGCAGATGCCCCTCCCTCTGAAGAGATTTCTCCCTTTGGGCAAAGATAGAAAGTATGAGGGTACTGGAAGTTCAGGCATTTTTGTGAGTCTGGATACAAAACCCCAGTATTTATGATCACAAAAAGCTTGTGACACTAGCTCTTATTACGTGCGAAAAATTACTAGCAAAATGCTTTCTTCGGGTATTCTAAACCCTGGAGAAGGACTTTTTTGTTTTCGTTTCCAAATACATTTATGTTCTTAAAAATTTTACCTCTCTCTACAATGTGGGCTCTTACAGCTTCAGCAAAGATACTGGTGCATGCTCTCTTCCCATTTGGAGAACAAGTGTACGTTTTGGGCTGAACCTCCATGTTGTCATTCAGAAGATCCAGTTTGACCATTCATCCTGTCTCAGCTACTTCGCAAGTTGTGTAATCTTTGTGCCTCATTACCTCACCTGTACAGGAGGACAATAACTCTTGTCTTGTTTGGGGGTAGAGTTCATTTCCTACTGCAGCTTCTAGTATGGTGGGAAGCCAATTTAATCTTAACTTGTGCCAACAAGTTTGTTTTTAAGTTTATTTTTAGTTATTTTTATTGTAAGTTTATTTTGTGCCAAAAAGTTTATTTGTTTATTATCTGTAGAAGCTGTGCAAGGCAGAGCCAGCTTCTCGGTGACCTGGAACAGTCTGAAAAGTACATGGAAGAGGCAGGTATCTGCACTGGATTAAAAAAAAAACAAACAAAAAAAAGAGATTTTCTGCCATTCTAAAGTAACTAAACACTTATCCATGCAAGTGCATGAATCAAAAGCATTGTCCACCCTTTGTTCAAATTCAGTAGGCCAGAAAGTCAAATCTCTTTTCAAAGGCATGTCACACAGTTAAAGGACAAAGGTTCCTGTGTACCTGAGGTACAGGGCAGGCAGTGATCCATCGTTCTTTGTAGGAACAGTGACCACAACACAAAGAGCGTCGAGTTGGCAAACACAGCTAAATATCAATGACAGCAGCTCTGAACACTGCTGATGGAGGGAAAATACAGAATATGGCATGTGGTGAAACCGGACAGATGACTAAAGCAAAGCATGTTCCATAATCCACACATGAATAAACATGCAGAAGTGAAAATCTGTTATAAATAGCTTGGAAATAGATCTGATTCACTTCAGAAGAGAAAATACAGATATATGTGTCACAGTGGACAATACCAAGTGTTCAACATCAGAATCCCATTTCCCAAAATCGTAAGATTGGTTTTAAAAAAAAAAGCCCTAAACAAAAGAAATGGTGTGATTGTTGCATTTTACTTCTAATGCTGTCCTCAGCTTCTGTTTTCTAACTTTCTTCACAATATTCCTTCATACCAAGTCTCCCGCATGATCCCACATGCACCCAGAAGCTGGAATATAAAGTCAGAGCTATTGAACAAACAGCTATTATGAACCGTCACAGACAGCAATATGATTAACCATAAATATCAATAACATCTTTGTTAGCGTGTAGTACAGAATAATAAGGTGGAACAGGCAAAATGTACAATAACCTCAGACATCTTCCAAAGCCTAGAATCATTATTCTAGGAGAATAATTCTAGGGGACGAATAGTCACTCCAAGATGAATCAGAAACTTTATCAACATATTCAAACAGGGAAAATTTCCATTTTTCAATGCCATAAGAAAGAAAGAAAGCAGAAAGTGAACTGATAATATTCACATATGGAAGTTACTTAAAACTTAAACTGATCTCTCTGCTGGGTTATCTGTAATTGAAAAGCCAGCTAGCTCATGAGTACCCACTGAGGCATGAGATTTGAACCAAACTATAAACCATGAACATTAGCGTCACAAAGCTTTCAAAGATAGCTTAACTCTCAGAAACAAAGACATTCTCAATCTGAAATGCAGCGCCTGTGATTTTTGCCATCCAAAGTTAAGATTATTCAGGCTCTAAGGACAGCAATTTATTTGGATGTTATACATTTAAATGAACATCATTTGACATTCATTCTGTCCCCAAAGTGCTTCAAAGAGCTAACTGCACTGATTTTTGAGGGATTACAAAGTGATGAAGTTTTCTTGGATGAAATTTTAATTTAAGTAGAGGTCTTAAAACAGTACAATGAAATACTGATTTCATTTTTTTTTTACTGACATATACACAAAGTCTCCTAACATTAAATTTTTAATAGTACATACCAGACTGGAAAAAGCTATTTGAAGAGTCTGCTCAACTGCTTTCAACAGTGACTCAGGTAAAAGCAAGTGATAGTTAAATGTATATATCATGATGAAATAAGGAGCATATCATCACTGTGAGAGTGATAAATTAATGGAAGCTCCTGCAAAGAGAAATACAGCATTTTATATGCTGTGCTCAGCATAAAGCAGGTTTATCAAATAGATTAGTTGACTTAATCCAAGATCAGCAGAGGATATTTTACAGTTTATGATATATAGATTATCATATATTATGATATATAACGGCACGGTCTAGTTAGAGGCCAGTAACTAGCGGTGTTCCCCAGGGGGCAGTACAGGGTCCAGTCTTGTTCAACATATTCATCAATGACCTGGACAAGGGGACAGTCTACCCTCAGGAAGTTCGCTGATGACACAAAACTGGAAGGGATGACTGACACACCAGAAGGCTGTGCTGCCATTTAACGAGACCTGGGCAGGCTGGAGAGTTAGGCAGAGACAAACCTAATGAAGTTCACTAAAGGCAAGTGTAGGGTCCTGCACCTAGGGAGGAATAACCACAAGCACCAGTACAGGTTAGGGGCTGACCTGCTGGAGAGAAACTCAGCAGAGAGAGACCTGGGAGTCCTGGTGGACAAGAAGTTGACCATGAGCCAGCAATGCGCCCTTGTGGCCAAGAAGGCCAATGGTCTCCTGGGGTGCATTAAAAAGAGTGTGGCCAGCAGGTCGAGGGAGGTCAATCTCCCGCTCTACTCTGCCCTGGTGAGGCCACATTTGGAGTTCTGTGTCCAGTTCGGGGCCCCCCAGTTCAAGAAGGACAAGGAACTGCTCAAGAGAGTCCAGTGGAGGACTACAAAGATGATCAGGGGGCTGGAGCATCTCTCTTAGGGCGAAAAGTTGAGAGACCTTGGTCTGTTTATCCCAGAAAAGACTGAGAGAAGACTGACCTCATCAGTGCTTATAATATCTAAAGGGTAGGTGTCAAGAGGATGGGGACAGACTCTTTTCAGTAGTGCCCAGTGACAGGACAAGACACAACGAGCACAAACTGGAACACAGGAAGTTCTACATGAGGATAAACTTCTTTACTTCGACGGCGACAGAGCACTGGAAGAGGCTGCCTAGAGAGGTTGTTGAGTCTCCTTCCCTGGAGATATCCAAAACCTGCCTGGATGCATTCCTGTGCAACCAGCTTTAGGTGACCCTGCTTTGGCAGGGCAAGTTGGACTAGATGATCTCTGAAGGTCCTTTCCAACCGCTACCATTCTCTGATTCTATGAT
Source organism: Gallinago undulata (assembly GCA_026546715.1). Lineage (NCBI taxonomy): Eukaryota > Metazoa > Chordata > Aves > Charadriiformes > Scolopacidae > Gallinago > Gallinago undulata. The sequence goes on from JAOTQQ010000001.1 coordinate 54,095,393, forward strand.
ACAATGCACAGGCAAAATCCAGTTCATATTAAGAAGTGATTGTACATTCCTAGTATGTCAATGAACTGATCTTGTTTAACACTGCAGGGTGCTAATGTAAGTATATGTAAGCACGTAAGCATTATGTAAACATAATCCTCTATGAAAGTCAAAGAGCAAGGGAAGACTCTGCACCTGTGTTTGCAAAAGTATGACAGGTTGTACCAAAATCACCTGGACAGAGACATGACAAATGCTATTATCACCGTGTCTGGCAAGACCAAGAACAGCTGAAGCCAGAATGCAGTTAGGAGAAACATTAACGATCATGCCCTGAGAAAAGCTGCCAGATCCTGTATTTCTTCAGGAGCTGAAGAAATATAATGTATTAATAATAGGCACATGATTTCACAAAGTGTTAAAAAATACCATGTTGGACCGTGATCTTTGGTAACAGATCCAAACATGGGGAATGCATCACACCACAATCTATTTTTACATTTTTATCAATGATATAGACAGAGGGATTAAATGCACCATCAGCAAGTTTGCAGATGACACCAAGCTGTGTGATCTTGTCAATACACCAGAGCGATGGGATGTCATTCAGAGGGACCTAGACAGGCTGGAGAGGTGGGCCCAGGTGAACCTCATGAGGTTCATCAAGAGCAAGTGCAGGGTTCTGCACCTGGGTCGGAACAATCCTTGCTATTGGTACAGACTAGGGGATGGGGCATTAGAAAGCAGCCCTGAGGAAGGGGACTTGGGGGTGCTGCTGGGTGAGAAGCTGGACATGAGCAGGCAGTGTGCACTTGGAGCCCAGAAGGCCAATTGCATCCTGGGCTGCATCAAAAGATGCATTGCCAGCAGATCCAGAGAGGTGATTCTTCCACTTTGCTCTGCTCTGGTGAGACCTCACCTGGAGCACTGTGTGCAGGTCTGGAGCCCTCAATATAGGAAAGACATGAACCGGATGGAGCAGGTCCTGAGGAAGGCCACTAAAATGACAGGCTGAGGGAGCTGGGGTTGTTTAGCCTGGAGAAGAGGAGCCTCCAGGGAGACCTAATAGCGGCCTTCTAATACCTGAGGGGGGCCTACAGGAAGGCTGGGGAGAATCTGTTTACAAAGGCTAGCAATGACAGGACAAGGGGCAATGGCTTTAAGATGGAGGGGAGCAGATTTAGATTGGAAATTAGGAATAAACTCTTCACTGTGAGGGTGGTGGAGCACTGGAACAGGTTGCCCAGGGAAGTAGTTGAGGCCCCTTCCCTGGAGACATTCAAGGTGAGGCTCAATGAGGCCCTGGGCAACCTGGTCTAGTTGGTGTCCCTGCTGACTGCAGGGAGGTCGGACTAAATGACCTTAGAAGGTCCCTTCCAGCCTGGACCATTCTATGATTCAACCTCCTGGTGCACAAAGTATCTCCACCAGCCTGACCAGGCTCTGAGGCAGGAGACTGAATGCAGTTAAAGAAAGCACCTTGCCTTCCCTCTTCAGCAAAATGACCCCTGTGCGCTCGTTAAATTTTATTCTGCAGGTAATTGCTGACTAAAATCATAGCAAGTCTGCACTCAACCGTGTTGGTCAAAGGAGGTGTTGCCTGTATTACCATTGCTTGCTACTGAAGTTATTTAATAAGAAGGGAGTCAGCTTTTCTGAGAGACCTACGTAATTGAGAGCTTTATTAATTGGTGCAACAGAAATAGAAATAGGATAGTATTAGTAATAGTTTACTTTTGAGGTAGAAAAGGGCATTTATTTTCCATCAACAGGATAATAAATCAGTGCTGCTTGCATCACACTAATTTGTTAAACATGTTTTGCAGTGCGGGTAACGAAGATGTTTTTGCATCAGATGCCTTCATAAGACATTTATGAGGTTACGCCATTTTGACACTAAGCGTGTGTAACAATGTATTAGGTGATGGTAATAACATTAAATGATGCAAATATAGTGTTTAACCAGTAGAATAAGCTATCTTGAATATACCGTGCAATATGTAATTCCCCATGGTAAGATCACTGGCAGCTATCATTTATCTCACTCTGACCAAGATAAAGATAATCTGAGTATACGAGTAATAACAAATCTTCCGCTGACTAAAATGCTCTCTAGTGCTCTCTTCAACTTCAGCAATAGGCTATTAACTCATTCCTTGTTCAGTTTCTGCTTTGCAAACTCCAATAACCTTCTTGTAACTTTGTTAGCTTTCTCACTAGCAGAGGGACAACCCTGGCAGGGAACAAAGAGCTGAGCAAGATCTGCCTTCTACTAGCAACTAACAGAAAACAAGAAAATGGAGAAATGTTTTACATTACATACCCAGTGACTGTCCCTCTGCATCAATCAAAATTCAGATTACTGTAAAAAGGAAAATTAAGAGTGAAAAGCGACATGCTGAACAAGCAGTTAATGTTCCCCAGCCCTGAAGCCAGGAATAAGTACTTGCCCAGAAAAATGTATTAGCACTATGGCACCAGCAAATACTGACACAGGATGCTGGGAACCATCCAAGGAGGGATTTAGAAGAGAACAATAAAAAAAGACAGGCATCAAGGTGACACCTGCAGAGGCTGGAGAACAATTTTGAGAGAATGAATGTCTTTTAATGAACCGAGGTTTAACTGTTATCAGTCCCCGCTAGAGATCATTACTATGAGAAACAATGAGCTCCACTTGTACTGCCTCCTCCCTGCAGGACGTCTGAGGGAGAATAAACCTCTCTCCTTCTTCTCCAGTGTCAGCTTGTTAGTGCCAGTGCTGGCTATAATTGAATCAGCTTTATTCAGATGGCAGCTAAATTTAGCTGATATTAGCATCAAGTCTCTAGAGGGGAGAAAACGGGGGAGAAAAGCTTTAAATAAATAGACTGAAGAAATTCTGAATAATAGATGAAATTTATGGTGGAGCAAACCTCTGCACCAGAGGACTCTGGCAGAGTTAAATCTGGATTTTAGAGCCTCATCAAGACAAAACGTGACACCGCTACTGCTATTCCCTTCACCCCCCGGGATGTTGTTGCTGTTATTATTGTCCCTGTAATGGTGGGAGCCCCGCAGAGCCCTGACCCCACTGCCATGGCTTCACGAGGGTGTAACACAGGTTTGCGGGCCGGCTGCCAGCCACAGGTAGCAGAGGCAGGAGAGAGGGGCGATGAGAAAGGGCCACCAAAAAGAAGGCGGTGCACCCGCTGCGGGCGAGGCCAGTTCAGGAGGCCTCTAGGAGGATCTCCACACAACATTGCGTCCGCAACCTAGCGCCACGGCCCTTCGTGCCCAACTCCCGCCGCCCCTCCCGCTGCGCATGCGCGGCAGGCCAGAAGCACGGCGCCGGAAGTGTGGCGCTGTGGAGACGGAAGCAGTGTCACGCCCGAGCGGAAGTGTGGCGGCGAGGTGGAAGTTGGCTACCGGCTTTGGTTGGGGGGTGTGTGCGCGGTCATGTCGGCTTCCCTGTTGCGGCGCGGCCTGGAGCTGCTGGAGGCGCCAGGTGAGCCCGTGGGGACCGGGGGATGTGCGGGAGGGAAGGGGGTTATTCCCAGCGTACAGCTTGAGTAACCCCGTCCCTCTTCCCGCTGCAGGCCAGGGAGAGGCCCCGCCGGGGCTGCAGCGGGAGCGGGATGGCCCCAGGGCGATGGGCGCTGCAAGGCTGAGGAAAGGGGCGCCGCAGCCCGGGTGGAACAAGGCCACGGTCAAGGGCAGAGTCGTGAAGTCGGCGATAGGTGAGGCCTGGCCCGGCTCTGGGAGGGGTGGGGGATAAACAGCTTTGCCGCCTTCCGCAACCCTCACATCGGGTCCCCTCGTCGTGTCCCGCAGACCCCCTCCCCAGTCGCTTGTATCCGTCACTTCCCAGCCTCCTGGTTGCCCATCTCGTGTCCCCCACTTAAACACAGGCTGATCTGTGGAAGCACCCCTATCCCTGAGTTGTAGCACTGTTTCTTTCTGCTTGGGCCTTGCTGATCCCCTGTCTCTCTCCTTGCATACTGCTTGGATGAGCATCTGATGTGTTTTGTCCCACTTTGCTCTGACCTAGAGGAGTATCACAAGAAGAAGCCCGTGAATCACTTGACAACAAACCTGAAATACATGTTGAAGGGACGAATTGTTGCGAACAAAGCCATCACAGAACAAGTAAGTCTGTCAGTTCTTTCTCTGGGGTTCTCCTTCCACTGAGGAACATGGGTGAATGAGAATTATCCCCAGGTCTTCCAGCCAAGATCCTATGCAAAGGAGTAAAGTCAACTTTCTGTCTGGAAGTGGCCTTGAGAAATTTCTGTGTGCACTGGCAAAGCAACTTATCAAGCTTTAAACTCTTGTTTAAAGTACCAGCAGAATAGCAGGGATGCTGTGAGTAAGCTTGAAAATCATCATTTTGTGGTTTGGTCTGGATAACAATGACTGTTGTTTTTCCCTTTTTTATTGTGTGAAGGTTCTTGCTCAGAACAGAGGCAGAAAGTCCAAAGATCAGCCTCCAAAGAAGGCAGCAAAGAAGAAACCCGAGGGCACTGTCTTCACTGAAGAAGACTTCCGTAAATTTGAGAGAGAATACTTTGGAAGACCATGAACGATATGACAGGGATTCTCGCAGTGGCAGTCTTCCTGCAGCTGAATGCTCAGCACACAGGACTGGCCATTTCCTCAGCGTGTTTGAGATGGGACATAGGAGGTGTGCCTCTGTCAGCAAGTGCTTTAATGACACACTTGCAGAGCATCTCTACATCCATGCAGAACTTGCCAATGGCCAGCTAGAGCCATGGAGGTTCTCTTGGCTCTGAGATGTGTTGTCCTTATAATTATCTCCTTTCAGCCATCATGTCTTGCGTTCTTGATGTAGAAGGGTGGACCAAGCCAAATACAAATCTTGTTCCCCTTCATCAGGCTGTAAAGTTTCTGCTACCTGTGTTACTTGGCAGGGAGAGTTTAAAGTACTGGATCTGAATGGAGAAATGTTTTGGACCAGCAGTAATGAATCATCAGAAGGGAAGGATGCTTTGAAAGACTGTTAAACCCGAGTAGTCCTGCGGTTTTTGTTCTTTTTACAGCCTCTGTCAGGTTTTTTAGTCATTGCAAAAACTTTTTATATGTCATTTGATTAAGTGTTGCAGACACTGCCTCTCTCTGCCTTTGTAATAGCGATTATGATGACAGGCTACAATTAATGAAGACAAACCGTGTCACTCTTCTGATCCAAGCATATGTCTCTTTAGGATGACTCAGTTGTGTGAATGGCCTCTCTCTGATTCGTGTTGACACATGTATTTAATTTTCTCTCTGACATACTCAGGCCTTCAAAGAGCGCTGGCTGGAATGGAGATGACTCCTCTGTTCTACCTGCTTATGGTTTTCCCCTATCCAAGCAGGAGGCCTTAGGTGGAGAAAGTTGTCCTTTGGGTGCTTGTATGTGAGCCTCACATTGACATTCAGCCACGCTGGGAGGGCTTTGCATTGTCACCTCCTGTAGCCAGGAGGGGTTGTGACCCAGATGCTAGCCTTGGCATGAAGTTAAAAACTTCTGAGCCAGAGGTTGTGGTGCTGGGTTGAAGGGAAGGGATTTTTTTGCGATAAGGCTACTCCTTAATTCCCGGCTGCAACAAATAGAGGGCCCAGCAGATGGGAGTGTTGTTCCAGGCACCTCCTGGCTAAGTGTCCTGAGGAGCTCCTGCGACTGCCGTTTCCTGCCCCTTACCTACGAAGATGGGAAGTTTGTTCCCTTTGGAAAAAAAAAGGGGGTAAAGAGGAGGACTATTGCCAAGCATTGGTTAAACTCGGGAGCTGATTACAAGAGGCTTGGCTGAACTAAGGCAGCAGCTGCTTGGATGTCAGCCCTTGTGGGAGTTTGGCATCTTTTCCCTGCCCTCCAATTATCATTCCTGGTGCCGTCCTTTTTACTCTGTGCCTCCTCTGTTGTGTTCTTTCCTTCTTGTCTGCATGGGAGGGAAGGTCGCCCACATGTACAAGGTCCAGACAGGGGAAACAGTGAAGTGTGTATACTGGAAATTGTGCAACAGCACGTGGGAGGGGATTGCTTGTAATGGGATCAAGTTCCACTTTCTGCAGCCAAAAGTGGTAAATATAGAACAGTTTGAAGACCAGTTCCCTTTTTTTTTCAGTTTGTTCTTGCTCCTGAAAAAAAAAAAAAAAAAGAGAATGAGTGTTTGCTGCTTAAAAGAAAGGAAACACTATTGTTTGAAAAAAAACAGTTGAGCAGAATGTGTATCCAGCACGTGTCTCCTTAAAACAGCTCCTCTGTGCTTTGTGCATGCTTTGTGCATGATGTGTGTGAGCTGGTCTAACACACGCAGCTCTGCGTGGAGCTGTCCTGGAGATAATTAACTGTGTGAAAAAGCTGGCTGTGCCACAAGTGGGGAGTTCCGAAAGAGGTAGATTTCTGGGGTGTTAGTTTGTTTCAAGCCCTTGTCTTCAGTATTTGGCAGTTCCTTTGTGTCACCCCCTGCACCTCCTCTACCAGTTCCTCCTACACACCTGTGTTCAGCTCCTGGGCTCTTCTTCTACAGGCCGAGGAAAGCCAAGCTGCCCTTTGTTGCTCCAGGAAGGATCACTGGGGTAGTGCAGTTCACCTTCTTTGAACAAAACCCAGCTTGTTTGCTTGCAAATGTAAGCAAACAGGAAAGCCCTTCTTTCAAAGGTAATGAGGAACTTTAAAGTGGGGCCCCAAGCACTTTCCCCCAAGGATAATAACACCTGGATCTATGGAGTTTTAAAGTTGGATGGCAGCTCTCATTAGTGGCTGGAAAGACTATTAGGGCCAACACAAGTAATCAACATACTTCTTACGGCTGTATGCAAGAAGGTGGTGTATTGTTGAAGGGGATAAAGCAGCCTGACTGGATCTTGCCATTTGAAATCAAACTTGGTTGTACAGCAAACAGCATCCTTAAATAAATTAAACACTATTTTGTGGGAGGAAGGAAAAGCAAGCAGGAATGAATGGGTGGCTCCAGATAAACCATCTTCTGCAAGGGTAAAGATCTGACAAGTTCTAGCAGAGCCGGAGCTCCTATGGAAAGGACAGGGGTGCTACCCACCCACATGCTGGGTAGATAAGGACAGGAGCTGGCCCCTGAGAGGAATGTCTTCAAGCTGGGGGGGGGTAAATAGGTACCAGCTTCTTGCGTGTCCCTGGTGGTAAGCTAAGCATCTTCTTACACTCCCAACTGTCTATGTTTTATGGTCTAGTCATGCCTTGAGCATGCCAGCTCCTCAGCTGTGCTGGGACCCCAGGAGGTGGCTATCCTGGAGCAACCTGTGCCATCTCTCTGTTCCTCGCAGCCAGACTTTTCTGCTTCATGAAAGAGGGGTTAGCTGCCATAGCTGCTTTTCCTAGCTGGCCTCCAGCCTCCCGTTCCCATGCTGGAAGCTGCAGCCCGCAACCCTCGGACCTGCCGGACGGCATTTCTCTCCCTGCCACGCCACAGGGAGGTGTCCCGCTGCTGCAGGGCGAGGGCCATGTGCTGGCTGAGCTCATCGGGCTGCTGGCTCTCTTCCCAGCTCTGCGGCACCAGCTGAGCATCCTGCAGCAGAAAATAGAGGTGCCTGAGCTAAGGGAAGGAGGAGGAGGAGGGTGCCATCTTACAGTGCATCCCCACCCACCAGCAGCAGGGAGTCATAATGGAAGGCAGCGGTGGCGGCTTTAATATAAATGCAAATCAAAGCTCTGGAGTGTTATTAATGTGGTAGAACCTTTCCAGGGAAGCGGTTTAGGGGAGGCAGGATAGTTCCCAGATGCTCAGTGTTGAGCTAGCTTATTGTGAGTAAGATTCATCAGGCCAGTTAATGGCCGATTGCTCCCTCGTTAGGTGAATGGAAAGCGAACAGGGAAATTTGTTCAGATGGGCACAAGCTAATGTAAGCCAGTACAGCCTCTGCTGTATCAGCCAATCTTTACTTCTTCAGTGTAGAATCTAACAACAGCTAATCTCAGTGTTCTATGTGTATCGGGAGAGGGGGAGGACTGCAAATGTAAACCAAGAAAATGTGTTTGCTCGGGACATTAACCAACTTCTTGCCTCTGAAATGACGTAGCAGAAACAAAGCCAGCTGCCAATGAACAAAGACAGACTGTTAAACCCGTTCAGGCAAACAGGACTTGAAATGCTGAAAAAGCTGTGAGGGAAAATCAGGGTCCTAAAAGCCTTTGGGAATCTCAGTCTCTGGTTTCTTTTTCATGACTGACTCCCATTTCAGTCCTGCTGATGACCAACACAGCATCAGCACCTACAACACTGATGGGCTCCCAAGCACCTTGGGTAAGGGACTGGTTATTGTAGAAAGGGTGCACAGCAGCAGCGCCCTGAATAACCAACCAAAGAAAAGTTGTGGCAAAAGGAAGTTTCTCATTTTAAGGCAAGAAGACCCATCAATTAAATTAAAAATGAGGAGTGTAAAAGATGGCAGGCAGCCTAATGCCTGCTTACAGCTCAAAATGTGGAACTCCAGCCAAGCCAGACTGAAGGGTTAGTAGGTTTGCGACGGATTAAAGGTTTGCATGTCTATCCATAGCTACATGAAATAGGATTAGCAGTGCCAACCACTAACTGGTTGGGGGCAGGGGAGTTAAGAAGCGTGGAGGTTGCTCTGCAGCTGTCTACAGGGTTACATGCACCTTTTTTTCTGAACAAATGAGCTGTTGGCAGGGCTAACCAGTAATCTAGCCAAGCTGGTCTGTCCTGAGCTGCACTGTTTACGTGCCAGCAAGACCATTTATCTCCTTTAATGGGAAGCAAGGACTAGCTCTCTTTCTCCGACTGTCCTCACGCTGCAATGGGGATGCACAGGAGTTACAGACCTAGGAGATTCTCTGCCCTATATAAATTAAGCTGACGCGTCTGCTGTGCTTGGAACTCGCTCCCTGCCATTTTTTATAAAAGGGCGTGTATGTGTAAAAGAGAGGAAAAAGAACAGCTGAAGGAGAAGTGAGAGGCTGCTTGCCATTACTTGGGGAACGTGCCCCTGTGTAATAAGGAAATCGGAGCTGGTGGGTAGAGCTGCATTCGGTGGCTGGTGACGCTGCATGAGTGCACTGAAAATAATGCCAGGTCAGGATTCCTGGGATACCTGAGCAGCCAAAATAGCATTGCTGAGGTTGGGGGACTGAACTCCCCTGTTCATTCACAAGGTCCAACTTGTGGGCCTGAAGCATTTCAATGGGAAAGTCAGCAAAGACGAGATTTGTTTTTTTTCTTGGCCCAGCAAGGGATGCTTATGGTAAGACCCCAGGAGTGTCTTTGCACTGGAAATAAAGCATCACAGGAGTCTGTGTGCTGGGCTGTGAATACAGCAGGAGGACAGGGAAAGGTGGGGGTTATCTCCAGAAGCTACTTGAACTGTATTAAGAAAAAAATGAGCATGCACAAGATGGAAATTATGCATATAGGAAGGACAACATAGATCCTGTTGTTTCTGAAGGCCTAAGCCTGTGGAAAGATAAAGAAAACTGGTGTTATTCTGGACAAAAATACAGATTTCCCACCCCCCCACCCCTCCCACAAAAAAAAAAGGCTTTCTGAATTAGAAACAGCTTTAGTAAGTGGAGAAGGGTGGCTACACAACAGTGAGGGTTGAGAAAGCAAAGGACATCTCAAAACAGAGAAAGTCTATGGATACGCCAAGAACAGAAGCTGAACCATACCTAAAAAAAAAAAAAAAAAAGTGAGGCAATTCTTAAGGAGGCTGTGGGAAATGCGGGCGAGAGAAGGAATGTTGGTTGTTCTTTTTTCGAGAGGCACGTGATGCCTTTCTGGAGACAACCTGGCTTTGGGGTCAGGGGAGAGGGGGCTGTGACCGGGCCTACCATTGTGTAAAATTGTTTCAATCAGAATAACCCACAATTTTCTTTCTCTCAGTCCAGCTCAGCAGTGCTGGGGGGGGGGGGGGGGAGCATTCA
>JAOTQQ010000001.1:54111406-54169644 GCA_026546715.1 Gallinago undulata
CGCCACCCTGACACCCGCCCACGCCAGCCGCCGCGGCCATGGCGCGCTCCCGCCACCTCCCCCGTCCCCCCCCCTTCGGCCGCCCCCCCCCCCCCAGCCGGCGGCCGCCATTTTGTATCCTGCCACGTTTCCAGCGGGGCTCCGGCACCCACGGCCGACGCCCGTTCCCAGCGGGTTATGAAACCCCTCCAGATGATCAGGGCAGACTTAACGCTACGGTATTAAATGATTGCAGTGCTGCTTCCAGATTATTAGCAGCCCCCGTTTATCTACTCCTGATAACGCATTAAGTGGTATTTACACTCTCGGATCCCCGATGCCTCCAATGCTCTACTGCTCTACTCCCCCCCCCCCCCCAAGCAGCGTTCCCCCACGCGGGGTAAAGCCCTCCCGAGGAATGTATTAACTCCCATGAAACGGAAAGGTATTTTTTAACTTTAGGAATCGATTTTTCTTACACTGCGTACGGCACAGGAATTAATCGCTAGTTCTGAAATGGCATTTCCTGCCATTTCTTACAGCCACCGCCCCCGGGGAGGTTGAGCCCACACGAAAATGCCCCTTCCCCCCCTCTGGTTTCGCCCGTTGTTTTTTTTTTTGTTTTGTTTTGTTTTTTGTTTTTTTCCACCGGGACATACCATCCGTTACCATAAAAGTAATAAATCTGCCCCCGAAGCCCATTGAAAGGGGAGAAGAGGGGGACTATCCACGCACGGGAGTGGGAACGCCCGTCCCTCACACACAATACTCACGCCATGGTTGCAGATGCCGGGGGTGTGCTGAGGCCGCCGCCGCTGCTGCTGCGCCTGCTGCACTGGCCGATGCCGCCGCTGGCCCTGCCGCCCTTAAAGAGCCATGGCGGCCCAGGGAGGGGAGGCTGCTCCGGTCCGGTCCGCGCGGGAGGATGCTGCGCACAGGGACACTCGCACCTGCTCTCCTTTTTCAGCAACACTCAGACAATGAGGTGGCACCGCCCGCGCGCTGCCTTTATATAGCAATCGCCTTAAGCAAAACAAGATCCGGCTGTGAGGTGTCCTTCCGCCAAGCGTCACCTGCCTCTCACCGGCGCCCGCCAGCCTGTAACCTCTCTCTCTAGCCGTCCGTTTTTCCATTCTGCTACGAGTTAATCGCAGGAGCTGCCGACAAAAGCTACAACCCCACAACGGCTCTGTAACGGAAGAAATTATATGGTGTACGTCCGCGCTGGTCCTCTCGCCGGCAAGCGAGGTCGCTTCACGTGACCGGAGCAGCTGAGGACGCGCCCCCCCTCCCCTGCGGCGGGGAGCGGATGGAGGAGGGGGCCGGTTTAACCGCCAACACAGACGGGGCGCTCGCATAGGAGGCATCACGCAGAGCGCCACGTGGGAAGGAAGGGGCGCTCATTGGCCGGAGGGGAGTTGTTCACGTCCAGGGCGAGCTGTCATTGGCCGGAGCCCGAACGAGGCCCGAGGCTGGGGAGAGGGGCGAGAAGGAGCAGCCGGGCAGGGAAATGGCGGCTGGGGGTGGCGACGGGTGAGGCAGCGGTGGCTGCGCCTCTCACCGCAGTTCTGCGCTTTCGCGGACCTGTGCCTCTCGAAGCACCATATAGTTCCCCCCCCTCCCCCCTGCCTTTTGGTTTACAACGGCCCCTTTTGTTCTCTACACAAAGTCCTGCCGAGGTCAGGCCGGAGGTGGCGGCTGCTGCTTGGACCGAGGTGCTGGTATGGCTTCCCTTCAGCGCTGAGGCGGCAGGCTGCCGTGGCCTGCTGCTCCCTCAGATAAGGTGTCTGCCCAGGGCAGCGTCACCTTCTCTCCCTGCCTGCCCCGCACATGCAGAGCTCAGATTATGGCTGCTTGGGTGGCGTGGGCTTTGGTGTGTTTGTGTGCATGATGGCGCCTGCACTGCTGACTTGAGCCTGCTGGCATCGCAGCGGCCATGGCACAGTATCGACCCAGAGTGGTTCATGCAGAGCTTCAGTGGACAGCTGTGCTGCTGAGCAGCTGACAGCATGAGTCTAATTAGTGCCTTGAACCTATGCAAGAGCTGAAAATGAAGTTGGTTATTCCCCAGGTGAGGTATGAGAACATCTTCTCCTTTCATGCAGTTTCACTGTGACACAGTTATTTCTCTGTGCAGGCGTTACTCAGACTGATGTGAGCATTAATGGATCACGTACATATCCTGGCAGCTGTAAAGGGCAGCGTCACCTTGGAAAGTTTTTAAAGCGCGGTTTCACATTAATATTAGATCTGATCTAAATCAACTTGCTGCTAGGAAAGAAGCCAGCCTTCTTCCCCCACCCTATTCCTGGCTCTACAGTTCCTCCAGCTGGTCTGGCCCTCAGTAACCCAGCAGTAAATTCACAGGGGTCAACAGTTTTCTGCTGGTTTCATCATTTCACTCAGGTCAGCCAAGCATCGGCCAGCGCCGGTGAGCTGGGAGGATTGGGACCTGTGTACATTCCTCATGGCATCAGAGTTATCCAGCTTCAAATGGTTGCTTTTCCACGTTGCCAACCTCACAGCACGCCATCAGCTCTGAGAGCTGCAGTGGGTCCTTGCTTGTTCAAACATCATCGTCAAATGCTACTTCTGCAAAAGGCTCCACTGTTTTCCAGTTATGGCCTCAGTAGTATTTGTGTAAAGCCAGGGCCTTCATTGAGTTTGCCCAGGTGTAACTCCCTGATATTTATTAAGCAAATTGATTGATAATTTGCAAGGATAGGCGTGACCCAGTGTCTACTTTTAGACAGGCGTGACCCACTGTCTACTTTTAGTCTGATGTTAACTATCATCACTACAAAGCAGAATGTATGTCATTCGCAACTGTAAACTGAGTGTTAGCTGCTGAATTAAATATTTTGAAATTTTTCCTCCATGTACGTTTGTTGGGGGTTTTTTTGTTTGTTTTGTTTTGGCTTTTTTCTAGAAGCAAGCACAGGTTTGGGGATGACTCATTAACATGGAGGAGGCAGAGAAAAATGTCCTCCAACGTCAGAAAACACTACAGGAGCAATTGAGCCATCTAAGATGACTGTTCTGATAAATACGCCCCAGAGCAGGCAGATCTTGCTTCAAAGCAAAATTTAGAAGATGCGGCAGCTTTTAAAGAAGGCAAGTGGGCAACTGGCTAGGTGGCTGGGTGGCCAGCATCTCTGTGTCCTTACTGGTTAAGGGAGAGCTCTCACATCCCCTGCAGCGCCTGCTTGCCCCTCCTTTAAGTGAAAAGGGTGATTGTACGACTGTAATCGTAGCTAAATAAACAGAAATGCTATACACACCCTATCCTTCATCTTGAAAAGATAATTATAGATTTCGCTGAAAGGACTCTGGGTAAGTGTGAGCAAGAATCACGCAAGCAAAAATGAAATATGCAATGAGGAACTTAACCCAGATCTGCCTGTTTCCCAGCTGCCTGCTTTCCATTTTGTGTGGAAATTTGTCTGTGTTACAAGCTCCAGACAGAAATTTTTTAACAATCCCCAATCAAAAAAGTGAAATCAAGTAACCAGGAGCCAGCCATTTAGGGAGCAGCATATTTTTCCCTGTTTCCTGAAGGACTGCAGAATTAGTGTTGTTACATAATTCCATGAGCTATATCCCAAATTCCTTTGTATATCCTCTCTCTTTGGCACATGTTACATCAGGGGTTTCTCCCCTGTGGCCAGGGTTTTTGACCAAGGTAGAAGACACTTTAAGTTCAAGTAACAATTCCTTGGGAATTTTTGTGCAAAAGAAATTACAAGTATTTTCCAAGCAGAGTACTACTAACTCAAAAGTGTCTAAAAAGTGTTCCTTATAGTTATTACAGAATATATTTGTGGCTCAGAGATCGAGAAGACTGGCAGCCCTGAAGGAAATGGAATATACAGCACAAAAAGGTGGCTTCTGACTGAAGATTAATTTGTGTGCATGGTCAATGAACTCCTGCTGACACATTAACAGTTTAGCACTGTGGATGTGATTTTCCTGCCCTGAGTACCGGCGCCTCGGCACAGAGAGCTGCAGTGAAAAGTGAGATCCATCCCAACCCAGAAGCGAGGGCCCAGCCACAGGCGAAAGGAGCTGCTCCCGCAGAGCTCCCTGCAGGATGGAGGCCAAAGTGACCTTGCTGGGGAGTGATGAACTGCCCTGAAAAATACAGCACTGCAGAATCCCACCTCCGGCCAAGCAGCAGCACCAGGAGGTGGAAAACTAATACTCACCCTCCTCCTTTAAGATGCAAGGTCAATATCTGTGTTTGCTTGCTTGCTTTCTTTTTTTTTTTTAATTTTAAGTTAAATGTTGCAAAAGAGGTTTTCTTCTTCCACCAGTAAATATACAGGAGATAAACAGGCGGAATGCTATGTTGTTAAGCACACAAAAGGCAGCAAGGACGTAAATGTTTCCATAGTAACATCTCCTCACACAGTCTAGGCCATCATTATAGGATGCTCTCAGGGACCGGGACCAGGGGGCGGGGCGGGGGGAGGGGGGGAAGTACTCGGCCTCTGTAGCAGGGGAGTGAGGCAGCTGGGGCAGAACATGCTGTTGGCGCCAGCGGGGTTACCACCGACAGTAATGGAGATGGAGATGTTTGCTCTTCCCTGGAAGAGCTGGGAGAGCCACAGCCAGGGAGAAGGGCTGGCAGACACTGCATCAGGACCCCTGTGGTGACACTGGGCAGGCAGCTTTGGGCCCCCACTGAGCCTCAGTGGCCCAGGGAAGGGGCAGATGGGCTTTTGGCTGGCCCTGGGCCCTGCTGGGATGGCTGGGGAGGAGGGGGCATTGCTGGCTTTGCAGAAGGATGAGTGTGAGGGCAATTTTCCAAGGGGATTCTTGTGATAATTTCTGTCCTTTGAACCTTCCATCAGAAGGGACAGGAAGCCTTACCCTGCACTTCAATGAGCAAAGCATTTCCAGAGACCAGCAGGAATTTTTCCTGGAGTCAGAGTGCCGAGGGAAACACAACAGAGGAATGAGGCGAAGCAGCCATACATTTTGAGCAATTTCAAGGGAGAATTACCTACAACCTCTATGGAACAGGCTAATTTGCAGTGCTCTAATTTGCAGTGCTTGGTTGCTTCTCTCCTCATGCGGCACAGATATCTGAAGGATCTTTTCTGCCAGATCCTCATCGTCAGCTCTTTAGGAATTTCTCTGTAGATGTTCCATTTTAAAGCTAGATTGAAAAGCAAATATATGTGATTAAAGACCAGGCTAGGAGGTATTGCGTCCATCTTTTATTACATGCAAACAGAAAATAAGCTAGCCATATGCTCTGCCTCATTTGTTTTGGACACTAGTACACCAAATGGAATCTCTAATAAATCATTCATTGCTTACCCACCCCCTCACTGTCTTGTGTTTCCACCCCGGTACGTAAATATCACTGACATTTGAAATGAGGCTAATTAAAAAAAAAAAAAAGGATTAAATCTACAATTTATATTTGCAACTTACAGTTCAATTATTTTAGACAGCTATGGAAACAATCCTGGTTGTCCACCTACATTTTTTTACTGAACAGACGTGGGCATGCCAAGCACATGCTGATAGCTCACAAAATACGGTTCTCCAGAGGCTTAGTTACTCAGAATCAGCCAGGCTGTGGCCAGCTGCCACGAGTGAAAACATTGTGCAAATGTGGTAAGAGGGAGGTAAGTTTTAACTCGTAACTTGCTCAAGCATGAATTTCCTGAGCAAAGCTACAACTGGTTGAAAATGGTGTTCAGCACTAAATATGCGTGCAGAGGGATAGGAGGAGGTGCTGAGTTTTGTTCAGACCATCGGGGGACTTTTTTTGGTTTTCTCATTGTCCAGCCTTGTTTTACTATGATGAAAGTATTTGGGGGGGTCAAGAATAATCCCCTCTGTGTGTTAGCACATGTGGGAGCAGTTTAGCACACAAACAAAAGCCTTCTAATTGTCCAAGCAGTAAAAGAACAGAAACACAGCTCAGGGCAACTGTTGTTCTTCGCGGGGCTGTAGTTAAGGTGGCCCCTGCTGCAGACTGTGAATTCGGTGCCTATCAAAATGTATGTGTCTGTGCGTTATCAGCATCTGCTGGAGTCACACGTCCCAGGTGCCTCGTGCCTTCCCATGTGAAAGGATGAAGACAAGAGTGGCAACGCACATTCCTTCTTTTTCCAGCAGTGCAAAATTAGGGAGAGCCGAGGCCTGAGGAGCAGGTATGGCTTATGAGGTTGGAGCATCCCAGCCAGCCACGGACACCAGTGGGTGAGTTTAACAGCCCATCGCCATTCGTTCCAGTGGATTTGTCTTTCATTGTCTCGCTGCCCCTCAGACTTGTCAGAACGAGGGGCCCTTGCTGCATCAGTCCAACAGCAGTTACGCTGCTCTCCCGAACCTGGCATCTAAACTGAAGCCAAAGCATCGGCTTCGGCTGAAGCATGTGGAAAAGTTACTTGAACCTTGAAAGTTAGTTCAGCCTCTGTGCCCAGTGAGGGGAGTGCGGAATGAAAGGCTGGTAATACCAGACTATGCTCCGTGTGCTCCATCTGAGGATTTGCTTTTAAGTCCATGTAACTTCATAGTGTCTCGATAAGGCCAGGAAGAGAGACTGAATGGGAAATAAAACAGGATCCTGGGGATATCTCTTATGTGTTTGAGATCTCCTTGTCTCTGAGCTGGCAGGCAGTTTCAGCAGGAACACTGACAAACCAGGTAGTTCAGATGAAGCTCTGAAACTCATTTGGGTATAAATCACCCTTGAGGCTGTAGCTCCCCAGGTCCCTGGAGAGGAACACTGCAGATGTTATTCAGTAATATTTCTCAGCTCTTTGTAGGCAGCAGCTCCTTGGTGGCTGAAATTTACTAGCAGACTTCGATCTGTTTTAATATACACTTGTTTACAGAGGAGGAGAGAGAAATTCCGGGCGGTTGTTGATGCAGTTGTGATATTCAGTTTATAGCTTTTTCCTGAACAACTGTCATTTTTCCTCCTAAGGTCTGTGCGTTAGGAGATTTGGCAAAGGATGTCAGAAAGAGATGTTTTCAGGAGACTTTGAGACTGCTCTGCTCCCTGCAGTTGTGCATGGGTTTGTGGGTGGCCACCGCAGAGTCGCCTCCGATGCGTTACAGGGAAACTGGCCATGGGCAAGCTGGAAAATAGTCCCCAAAGAAGACTTTGTGGCCAAAATATTGTATTGAGTAGGTGTTGTGGCTTCTCAATTCACTGCCTCTCATACTGGTATCACTGTGGTGCTTGGTGAGGAAGGTTTGCAGGTCTCTTAACAGGAGGAGGTTTCTGTGGTTGCCTGCTGAGCAAGATGGTTTGAGAATAAAGCCAGGTCTACCTGTGGAATCAGCCATGGCAACCCACCTCTGATGGGAAGGTATAGCTGTCTTGCTCTTTTGGCACTCAGAGAGTGAGACTTCATTGACCACAAAAGAGTAAAGTCTGTCCCAGGCCATCAGGCTTGTGAGTCCAGTCTGCCAGTGACACCAAAGCATCTTCCTTTGCAAAGTGATAGACTGAAGATGGATCACTCTTCCTTTTTATTTACTTTCTCTTCTTACATAAGAAAGAAATTTAAAAAAACAAATAAATAAAGATGAGAAAGTTTCCTCATCCAAATCACTAGCTCATGGTTCAAGAAAAGGCACCGGACAAGATGCTTTCTACTGTCTCTCTCAGGGCCACGGGCAGTGATTTGGAAAAGATAAGATTTGTGTCTTGGTCACGTGCTTGCCTCAGCAAAACCCAACCTCCACATGAATGCCAGGCAGCTGGGACCTCTGCCAACCTGCTCTCTAACAAGCAACGTGGGAGCTGCAGCTCTGGGGCCTGTGGGATTACTGTGTCTTGTACTACCTCTGCTTCAGTGTATCTCAGGCCCTCTGACAGTGTGCCACCACCGCCGTAAACAACCTGGAGTTGAACATAATTCAGATTATATTATCTCTATAAGTGGCAGTAGTTAGTTATTACGTCCAAAGACGTAACTATCCTCTGTGCTAAATAAATTCAAGAATTTGAAGGCAAAAATGTCCCTCTGCCATCCTGCTTCCAGGAATGATTGCTTCTCGCCTTCCAAAGCGGGTAAGGAGCCTGCCAGGCCATTACGAGTTTTGAAGTAACGTCTGTTGTGGGACAGACAGGTAAAGAGCCCAGGCAGTCCATCATTTGCCATCTATGCCCTTGTGTCTGTTGCCTGTTAGGTCTCTGTCCTTTGCAATGCTGAGCAGAATGAGACAAGAGAGTCTCACACCACTGGGATCATTCCAGTGGGAGGTCTGATGGGACAGTCTATCTATCACCCCCGTGCTCCTGTGGAAGAGCGACAATTCCACCCCAGTGAGAGGCAAGGGAAGGAGTGGGCTTGGGCTGAACTAAGGGAACTCTTGCCTAAAAAAGGAAAATCCGAAACAAACCCAAAAACTCAAGCAAGCAACTTTTGCCCATTATTTGTATGGAGAAGGCTTTCCACGAAGAATGTGGTTAGAATTGAGATATATATATATATATATAAAAATATGCATAGATATATACATATATATTTCCCCTGAGAAGCTTAGCACTGAGTGTTAATAGACCGATCAAAGAGCTACTTAGCCACTGGAGCCAGAGAAATTGAACCAGGGCAGCAAAATAAAAATCAATCTGACATTTAGTGTGTTTAAAGTGATTTTGTTCAGAACTGGCTTCTACGTGAGTACTTAGGAAAGCTTAAGATCATGAAATGTTTGGGTTCTGTGAGCCAAACTCTATTTCCCACTCTCCTGCTATTCGGAAAATGACAAGAACACTTTCTATGTCCAGAATGATTTCATATCTTACCTGCCTTACCCATTGGTCTGACCACCTTGCCTTACCATTTGCAAGATTATTCCACAGGATCACATACTACAAATATACTATTAGCCTGCTCACCACCGCATTTCTGGCTCTGTGACTTGTGAATAAAGCTGTCCTTCTCAAAGTATGCTCGTAAGACTTTTATACTGTGCTATACCCCATTGTGAAGGGGACATACTTGTTAAATGAGAGCTATTTTAAGGTATTGCATCTTAAAAAGAAAAAATGGGAGGCTATTTCTCGAATCCCTCAGATCATAACTCAGCCTGACAAGGATAAAAAAGATAAAATCCAGGTACCTCAGACAGTTCCCCAAGCGTCTGGACTGCAGCAGTCCTCCTCAGGCTGGAAGCCAATCCTGAATTCACTGGAAGGAGGGCAGAATCTCCCATTTCTCGCTTGCTGCATCTGTGAGTAAAGCCCAACATTTCAAGATCCAGTCCCAGATTCAGTGAGCCAGGCTGGAGTCATTGAATCATACCTTGTGCAAGGAGTGGGCCAACATATTTTATCTTATCTGGAAAAGAAACCCTTCTTTTGGAAGAGGCTCCTCTTTTTTTTCCATGAGACTAAATTTAAAAAGCAGCAGCTGTTTGCAGCCTTTCTGTAGTTTAGAGTATTAAAATAAACCTTAAAAAACCAGAGGTGATAGTATTTGGAGAAAAAAAGAAACATTCATCATGCAGTTCAACACAATAATCTCAAGTTTGGGATACAGTCATCCTCTCTCTCCCAGCCTGTAAGAGTAGCTATAGAACAGTCAGGCTAGAATTGATTTATTTATTTTTAGAGTAAAGAGATGGCAAAAAATAAATAAGTAAAATATAAGCTCAGCTACATTCATGGCAAGGCCAGGACTGTGGTTATATAACCAAATGCAGAAAATATTTTGCTTTTTCCAAAATCCACCTTCCTCCTGAGCTGTTTGTTCCTTAGGCCAAGAACAAAAAGAGATGCTGAGTCTTTGCAGCCTGGAGAACCATTTACACTCTTCTTCTTTGTAGCCACCTTTTCCATACTTGAAATAATTTTCATGACTCCTCTCAATTATTTCTTCTCTACATTAAATGAACCCCTATCTTTTGATCTTTCCTCCTTATTCATGCCGGGACAGCTTTTATGCAACGATGCAAACTGCTGCATCCATTAAACATGTACTGCAAGCCCGAGGCCTTCAGGGGCTCCGCTGCCAAGAGCTTGGATACAGGAGATACAGGCCCCTGGCACAGCAGCTTCCTCACTGCCCCAAGGCTGATGCTGGGATAAAAGATGAGGATTGGCACGAAGAAACCGAGGTGTGACTAAGCAAGGGCAGGGGAGTCCACACAGGAAAGTTTAAGATTTAATATTGAAGTTTAATTTGCGGGAGCCTGTGAAGTCTAGGGAGCCACATGAAAGGCGGGCGCCTGCCCGGGCACGCGGGCTATCGCAGAGAGGATGGGGAGGCGCAGTGGGATAATTATGCATCATCTTGTGACTGGTGCAGAGGCTGCCAGGAGCCAGCATCAAGCTGATTGCTCTCTCAAGACAAGTTGTGGAGCGCCCAGAGCTGCAAGGGAAAGTGAATGAATCAGCAAGGGGCACGTCAGTCCCCAGGCGCTGGTGGGGTGCAGGGTTATGTCAGCATAAAGGTGATGTGCCGAGACAAAAAAGCAGAGAGACACTCCTTTGTTTATAAACACACTAGAGACAACCAGGTTAATGTGGAAAGTCATTTTATTTCAGAATTTCACGCACTCTGTCACAGACCATGCACTTCAGACTTTCCCCTTTAGTAAATCCACAGCCTCCAGGCCTGGGAGAGATAGGGCATCATTTCTTCGCTTCTCATGCGAGTACCCACATGCTAAGAGCGAGCGCTCTGATGGCAGCTCTCCAGGAGGCAGAAAGCAGCCTCTTGTTTCCATAATTGCTTTTCAAAACAAGAAAAAAAATCCACCTGGCTTGAAGGATCAGCAGTGGAGCTCAGCAGTGCTGAAACCCCGCAGCTGAGCAAGTTGGTCCTCGTCCCATGGTTAAAGGGAACAAGACGACAATCTCGTGGGAAGCTCAGGTGAGCTAGGCTAGAGCAGAACACACCAAGGCATTTTTGGAGCCCAGGCAGCAACCAACCAAATGCACGCTCTGGGCCTCTTACAATCAATTTGTCTTCGAGCCGCTCGGCGAGGAAGGTGGCCGGGAGCTGCCCTTTTCACATTCAGCTTTAGGTCCTCCTGCTCCGTGCTACAGTTTTGACTAGGAAGGAGCCTACCTACAGGTAAGACAGCCCCGTGGGCTGTACCTCAACACATGTACTGCATTGAATACTGAAAGGTGCCAGTTTGAAAGACTCTGCAACAATCTGTTTGACCCACAGGCTGGTAGGTCAAACAGGGGTTTAGTGTAAATTTCCTGCACCTTTACCCTACTCCTTTTTCCCTGCCTCTGTTGTCCCGTATGCCTGACCCTGCCCTTGAAATACTCCTAGTTGCAGCGTCCCTGTGACCCATTACATCTTTGGCCTTTGCTGAGACTGCCCCTGCCAGGGCAGCTATTGCCCACTGTGGTGGCTGCCTCTAGGAAGTGAGCATTTGCCTCCCGAGAACAGGTTTGGGGCCAGCTCAGAGGAGGGCAAAATCAAAGGGAAGAAACAATCGAGTGATTCAAGTGAAGTGGAGCAAAGTCTACAGAAAAGGCGAAAAGGCAGCTTCAGTCTCCATTTGATACACAGATTGAGCTCAATAGCAGCAAGAAATGGCCATAATATATTAATTCATTAGGTTGCCAGAAAGAAGTAAAAGTACTCATGTAAAAAATTCTATATAGATATGTATGTAGCAACTGTTCTCAAGCCAACCCAGACAGTGGCTTCCTCCTGTTTATGTCTCACCGTTTTTGTATCTCTAGTTTTGATCATTCCAAACCATGTTACTGCTCAATTCTGTGTGAAGACTACGGTATTGGAGTCAGCACCAAGTGAGGGGTGAGATTACACTGAAGAAATGAACTTATGGGGAAACTCCTGACAACCCAGATATTTTAATAGTTTTTGTTGACCTTCAAGTAATTAGAAGAAACGGGAATTTCCCCCAATAGCCTATAGGCTCCAAGTCTCATCTGTCTGTTTTAGGGTAGGAAGGCTGACATCAGAAAGGCAGTGGAGGGTAGGGAAAGGAAGAGGGGAAGAAATCTGGGAACCAGAGTGAAGAGCAATCAACAGCTGACCAACACTGAGTGCTGCAAAACTTACAAAACACAAAATCATACAAACGGAATTTCTCTTAACTTTTTTATAGACTACAGACTCTATATACACACACAAACTTCAAAGTACACACCTGGCAGTCTAGAAAATACCAGTACCCTAAGGATTAAATAATTTAAAATGCAATGTTGCGTTATCACTGTATATGGAATACTATCTGACACGTTGGCTAAAATGGACGGATTGTCCGAGAAAGATGCTCCCTCCCTCATCTCACCAGCACTGCTTCTAAAAAGAAAACAAGGGCTGAAGACTCCCCTCTGTGGTTCTACTCCTGAAACTTCTGTCAAAGGTTGGGGGGGGAAGGGAGAGAAGTCCTGAGAGGAAGGGAGGAGAAAAGGATTCCTGCTTCCTCCAAACTCTGCTGCTGCCTCTCCGTTGGCTAGGAAGGCTGGACAGCAAGTGGAAAAAAGGTGCTAAAGCTATGAAGAGGCAAGTATGTTTCTGTAACCATAGCTGTGCTGGTCTTTTGAGAGAAACACAGCTCCAGACTCACCTTCCCTCTGCCTCTTTGAAGGCAGAAGGCCAGAAGGTTTAACGCTGAGTCTACATGGCTAGTTTAGGAGATACACACAGTGCAACAGCCGCCCCCCGAAACCCATACTGCAGGCCAGCAGCAGATGGGAGGGCAGCCAAGGGAGAACAGCCCAACAGCAGCTGCAAACAGGAGTGGGCAGAACTGCGTTACCAACAGGTCCAAACAGACCGAATGGGAAGGTGTGCTCTCACCACCTTTCTAAGAGTAATTTTAAACTGGGAGCACTGGGAAGTCAGCACATGGGAATGAGGAAGGGAACAGATAGCCTCAGTTCTGAAGTGGGTGGGGAGGGGACTAAAACACACACAGAGAGCAGATGGCAAAGCCAGCATATCTCTAAATACCAACTCTGCATATATACCCTAATATCAGCATATGGGACAGAACTTTGCTGATGACACCAGTTGTTCACTCTTATCACCTTCACGGAGTTATAGCTGGTGAGAATCTGGCTTATGTGTGCTTATTACCAAGCCCTTTGAGGCATGCAGTCTTGCTTCCACCTCCTACAAACCAGAACAGCCATAAGCTGATGAAAAGGTGAAGATGAAAAAAAAATCATCCCTGTTCCCATGTGTGTCTCCCACCCTTCCCCCATAATCAGCTTCTATTCCTCTAGGCCAGAGACATCTAAGGAGCTGCCCTGCTCTGCATTCCCAGGGCCACCAGCAACATTCCCATCAGCAACACCCAGCAGATCTGGCTAGGCAGGAATGGCAAGCCCTGCTCCTTTGGCCTCATCACATAGCCAGATCACAAAGGTTTCTTCCTCTCCCTTAGTGAGAATTGCCCGTACTGGAGGTTGTGTTGCAGCAGACTGGGCAACCCTTAGCCCTTACTGCTGAACCCAACTTGCAAAGGATGAGAAGGCTCCGCAGGAGCCATGGACGTAGGCATTCTCCAAGCTCTACAGCCCTAAATACTGCTAGTGTAATCGTTATCCACTCAGATATACAAAAACCAACCCTATCCAAAACATCTCAGTCTGCCCTGCATGACTGGGTCAAAGGGGAAAAAAAACAAACAACACACAAACAGAAAAGTGAGACAGTGTAGTACAAGAGAGAAAAAGAAATACAGGGCCAAGACAGGAAAGGACCTCAATGCAAGGCTGCTAAAATTGTCACTGGATTTACCAGCCCAGTTCCACCTTCTTCAGACCAAAATGGACTCGCCGCAGTAAGTGCGCTAAAGTAAAAAGAAGTGCATAGTTTTTTTGGTAGACACTTAAACATCAGC
The DNA here is from genome assembly GCA_026546715.1 of Gallinago undulata. Lineage (NCBI taxonomy): Eukaryota > Metazoa > Chordata > Aves > Charadriiformes > Scolopacidae > Gallinago > Gallinago undulata. Next base: position 54,125,207 of record JAOTQQ010000001.1, read on the forward strand.
AGAATTTATGCAAATATTTTAGAGCTGCAGTTTTAGTCTCTTGTTCCTCGCCAATGGGTACCTGTTGGGGCAGAGATGGTGGAAATGGACCAGTAGCACCAAGAAATTGAGTGGGAGCACCAACTCCACAGCAGGAAATAATAATGAACCAAAAGGAGACAGAGATAGAAAGAGAAAAGTGGAGGAGACATATTTCGCAGTAATCAAAGTCCACCTTGGCTAAACCCTATCAGCACTTCCCTAGGTAAGGCCCCATTACGTCTGCAGCAAGACCTCTGGCTCTGACAGAGAGCAGTAGAGGGTATAGCCCAATTCATCCACTTCTTCGGGGGTGAGCTCTGAAAACAAGTTCACCTTGGGGTTCAGAGCACTAGGGAGGACACCCGCCTCCAAGTAGCGGATCAACCCCTTTAGCGCCTGCAAGAAGCGATCAGCCAGCATGTCCTGGGACCAGTCGGACTCTTCTTGGGATAGGTGCAGGATGACATTGGTGAGCTGGCTGGCAGTGAGGTGACCCAGGGCCGGGTTTGACTTGCATACAGCTTTGAAGATCTTCAGGCACAAGCAACGGCAGCCAGAATCACACTGGTCCAGGGCTCGGAGGCGAGCCGTTTCTGCTGGCCGCAGGCTCAGTCGCCACAAATTGTCATTGTGGGCCAATCGATGGGGTTTGGCCACAAGAATGATGTCACCCAGCGTCAGGGATGGTAGGAAGTCAATAAAAAGACGTCGTTCTGGATCATACTGGACTTCCAGTGTCAAGTCTGCTGGGGGAGCTGCTGGACGGATCACATAATCCAAAAGAGACCCAATTGCTGGCCAGTTGATGGAGCCAGCTACAACTTTCTCAAAGGTGTCTGCTACAGTTTTGGGGGAAAGGTAACCTCCCACCACACAGCGGTCCCAGTAGCTGCTCCCACGTGGAAAGTACTCCGGGTTTTCCCGACGCACCAAGTAGAAGCCAGGAATGTTCATGATAGTGTCTTCCCCGGGGATGCACGACCACAGGTTCTGCTCCAGCATCAGAGGCACAATGAGCTGGATGTGGTCAGCTGTCACTACCTTTCACAAGAGAGAAAAGTCAGTAAGAACAAGCTTTGTCCCTCCACGCTCAGTTTTATTCACCACCTGTAGGTAGCGTCCTGTTCAAAGGAACTTGGAATAAGAATTCAGCCATCTCACTCTCCTCTCTGTGTGCGATTCACAGGCTCCCTTTGTCAAAAGACATTCTGAAGGAATATTTCCCATACTCAGTGGGTTAACTTCAAGGTATAACCCAAGCTAGTGCTTATACAGTATGTACTATTTAAAGACCTTTAAATACTTCAGGACCTGACACAAAACGCACATAGATGAATCACTCTGCCTCCTACTGTTCCGAGTCCACTCCTTGGATGTGAGATGCAGCTGGCCCAGGGCACAGCAACACCACACGATAATTTAAAACAGGAGGCAGAGTATTGTTTCTAGACAAGCTTAAGTTGCCATGGTTTAATTATCCCATGCTACAACGAGGTACTGCCCTCACTCGGTCTGCCACATTGTTTGGAAAAAGGTCATTACAGATCCCTTTTCCCCAATGTAATTAAGACCCCAAATCTAAGTTTCACTGGACTCTCGACACTCCATTCTAGAGCTCTGACTCAAAAAAAAAAAAAAGCATGCCTCTGAATCACTCACTATAGCCATGGGCATCTTGCCATCAAGGAGACATGCAGCAGGGACTGCTGTCCAATCCAGGTCTGTCATGCATTAAAAAAAAAAAAAGCAGGGAAGACCTACATGAATTCATGTGAGTTCTAAGGCAGTATCATGTATTTGGAAGGAAACAGAAGGGACAGAGAGAAAACAGAGGTCTACTGGAGAAACAGCAAGAAAAACACAGCTAAAGGGAGAGACAGAGGGGAAGGAAAGAACGGCTGAGATAACTCAAAGAAATAAAATGGCAAAAAGAAATGCTTTGCAGACAATGCCAGAGCAGCCTGGTCATGCCTGCTCAAACACTACTGCAGAAATCAACGCTTGGCTCCATGGTGGAGAGGAATGTTGTGCTGAGCCAGCACTGCCAACAGGGAAGCCTGAAATGCCCCAGCCTAGTCAGGCTTCTGAATAATGACCCATCACGCGGCAATTACCTGCAGATCATCATACAGGCTGCCACTGAGGTACATGTCACGCAGGGGCATGTCCGGCAGCTTGGCACGTAGGAAGCTGCGCAGCTCAGCACAGATATCCACGGCTGCTTGCTTGGCCCGGGCCTGCTCATCCGCTGGGATAGCTACCTTCCTCCGATAATAAGCAAAGAGCTTTTCTTGCAGAGACAGGCGAAGGCGGGATTTTTTCAGTTCCACTTGACTCCTCTTGGCAGATGGATTAGGCTTTGTGGGTCGGAAAAAGTCTGCAAGACAGAAGGAAAACTGTTGCTCGCCTGCAGTGTTTCACTGTGAACCGATCGGCAGAAGAAAATCTGCAGCCCCGAAGTGCAGCCTTTTAGGTCTCAAAAAAGCTTTCAGCAGACATTTTTGCATGATTCACACAGGTACCAGTCAAAAGGGAGGTGCTAAGAGACTTCAAAAGATACTACTACACGAATCAAAATGGATGAAAACAAGTTACTAGATTTGGAATTTAGCCAGAACAAGACTAACATCGTGTCCAAGGAAATAATTCTAATGGCTCCATGGGCAGTACCTCCATTCAGTTTCATCAAAAATTCAGCACCGTTACCAGTTCGAAAGCTTTCAACATGATGCCAGACCAGCAGATAAAACACTCAACAACCATCATGATATTATTAAGTTTTTGAGATTATAATGGATTTTTACAACTTATCAGCAAAACCCAGCCCTGACTAGGCTATGAGATCAGAGAAGATCATGCCACCTGTCAATGAAAGAGTCATTAGGAGTCTGATCAACACTTATCAGGATGGTGAGCTGACAGATCTTGGGGCCAGCAGAACTAAGACAACCATAGCCCCAGTGAAAACCTCCCTCAAACTTTTACTGGTTGAAGAACAGAGAGCACACTTTTAGGCACAATACAGTAATACAACGCTTTATGCTGGTACCTGTGTTATTAAGCAATGTCTAACCTTCACAGATTCTCTAAGCCCACTTTTTTTCCTGACTGGTTTCCTAAAGAAATAAGTCACTGCTTCCCAACTATCTTTCAGAGTTCTCTTAATAGGGGTCAAGAGCTTCAGAAGTTATCAATGAGAATTAAAAAAGAATTACAGATCTAAGAGATATCTGGAAGGGCTGTGGTACTTAACGGGTGCAGGAGAAACTCCCAAGGCATTGGCCCCATTAAGGCAATCAGCTGTTGCACATTCGTTTGGCAACACGCAGTTGGTCACGAAGCAAGTGCAAAATGGCTGACCAAGCTGCACACAGATGCATCTCACCCAATCTCAGCAGCTGCTTTCTCTTTTCCTACTGGGGTCTTTTGGATAGATTTGAGGTTTTGTGTGCAGGGGAAACAGCCCACAAAACCAGAGAGAATCAGACTGCACTACCTCTTCATGAAAAAACTTATTTTTTCCATCTCCAACTTTAATTTATTTTTAAGTCAAGAATGCAAGATGCCATCATCAATGGTTTTATTCCTCAAGCCTCATCTTTGGAGACTCCAGTCAAATGATCTAGACCCTATTTAACAAAGCTGTCTAGTTCTTTAACATTTCCTCAGCAGAAAATCCATTGCTATCCTGAAGCTAACTTCCTTGCAGAAAATTTGTAAATCAAGTTAAAAGCTTGATCCTGAATTTTATTTTGCATCTCTAAGAGTAAATCTCCTGAAGTGATCAGGGATATAAAGTAAACTGGTGAGCAAAAATGACCAAACACATATAACAAACACTGCTGGACTCTAAATCACTCATTACCCTACTCAGAAAGATGGCTGCAGATCACTTTTTATAGCCTGATGAACACTAACTCAGTGATAAGCAGCATTAAACAGGCAAATAGCATTACAGGAACTATTAGGAAAATGGTAGAAATAATACAGGAAATACTGTCATCAATTGTGAATGTACATTCACAATTTGATTATTCCCCTCTCAAAAAAAGCACAAACTAGAATGGTCCAAAGAACAGCAATGAAGAACTTGAAAGGATCGGAACGGTGCTTAATCAGGAAAGATTGCACAGGTAAGTATTCGGCTTGAAAGAGAAAAGTCTGAGGGAGAATAAAGCTTAAAACCATGAAGTCACAAGAATGCAAACTGATGACTGTTCTTCACTAGTTCCCAATCTGACTTCTAATTCTTGAAATTACCAGTAGACCTGCTTAAAAGAAAAACATCAAAATCCTGGGCTAGACAGACTGTTTTCTTTTTCCTGCGTTCCTTTAAATGAATACAGGATTTATTGGCCTAGATGACTGTGTAATGCAGGAGCATGACCCTGCTCCTTACCTGTTTCTGCAGCTGAAGGATCAGTGGGAAGGGTCTGCAGGGAGCGGCTGAGGTTAGTTTTCATGTCCTGGGTCAGTAAACGTGAGGAGGAGCCCAGCCAGTTTGGCTCTTCCCAACTTCTCTTTCCTGACTGGCTCAAGCGAGTGGGGCTGCTGGGAGCACTGATGGCCCGGTCGTACATCTAAAGCAACATCACCAGGCACAGTTTGAGTCGTTAGGTGCCCAAGGTTTGCATTTTACCCAGTCAAATGCCAGCATACTGTGTCTTTTTGTTTCCCACTCCTTTCCAGTGCCCCCTGTGCTCAGGTCCCATCCCAACCTGCTGTCCCACCCACTGCTTGCTTGCTCACTCACCCGTTTGACAGCCAGCGTGGCGATGCCCAGCATAGCAGCTCCACCCACCCCCAGCACGAGCCGGGCGTTGGACAGCACAAAGTCGATGGCTGTGCCGATGCCATTGTCATCTTTCTTCCCTTTGCGCTGCCCAGTGCCTGCCATCTCACCTGGAAGGAGGGGGAGCATTAAACAAACAGGTCAAAATGCGCAACCATACTAGTCCTCTCCTTCCTCCTCCACCCCACACTCACAGCTCTTGGGGTCTTAGCACGGAGCCACAAGAAGGGACCACCTAACCCTGCAGCCTCTTTAGTTAAGTTCCCTCAAGGAGCTGCTTATTCCTAGACATGCCAGAACAGTACTGACCAAGCTCTGCAATCACAGCATTTCTTTCCTTCCAGCTCAGTTTATGACCCAAAGCAAAACATCCTGAATTTGATGTGGGGCTTCTAATCTTTGAAGCAGGCTTAATTGTGCAATCACCTAATGCTTTTTTAAAAAGAAAGTAAAATTTACTTCAGCAACATTTTGCAATAAAGTCCTGTACTTTACACAAAGCTCTGTGACCATTCAGGTCTTCTCCTTTTAATTTGTGCTTCCAAACCAAAGCATGGCTTTGTTAATGCAAATTCATTTTCTTATTATCTATCTAATGTGTGCAATTTTGCTCACAGACAAGGTGTTGCAAGGATGGTCAACTGCTTGTCCATAACAAACCAGAATCTTCCCAGTAGTTGACAGGCTGCCTCAGAGCATCCATTCCTAGACACATTTTTGGACAACAGCTGGTCCCAGACACTTCAAAGACACCCAAAAATCAACAGTAGAGACCACAACACACAACAAAGGGAACAATTTCCTTGCTTTCACCAGACATTTATTCCTGTCCCCAAGGACAGGGTGTTCAACTCTCACACAAATCATGTATAACACAAGCAGTATTTTCTTACACGTATACTTTTCTTTCTCTCCCATTCCCATTTAACCTGATCTTGATATTTAAAGAGTCTCTCTGGCAGCCTACACCTGTAAAACACGCTTGGCCACCACTATAACTGTAGGTAGAATCTCAATGAACCTACATGAAAACATGGAGGAAATTCTTCTGACCTGACTCAAGATCTGTTTTGTAAGTCAGGTTCAAATGGTCAGAGCCTGCCTGACTTGAGTGCTCTACAACTGCCCTTAGGTTTTTCTAAGGCCAAGCTACAAACTCAAGAGGAACGTTCCTGTCTCGATGAACCAATAATTCAGTCACTCTTCATCCCATGGCAGAAAAAAACCCGCACTTTCACAAACCTAGCTGCAATAGTAGCATGAAGAACATGGTTAAGTCATTGTAAATCACTGTAAACAGGATCACCTCTTCTAAAGCATAGGGCATTGTGTTTTTCTCTTTAAATGACCTACCTGTGACCTATATGCATTTGTAAAGAGAACAGGAGAGCCCTCCTGGTGTGCCTGCGGAAGCACCTTTGGGCTTTCTTCAAGACAGTGGTGAGCAAGGAGTGTTAATCATTTCTTGGTTGGCAAGTTGATTTTGGAAAGAAGGGGGAAATACGTGGACCCAAAAGCAGCTACAGGGAACCTCTAAACCAGCCCCCCCAGTTTGCTCTGCAGGAAAGCTTGCCCCTTCTCCAGCTGTCTTTCCTTCTCCTCCAGCTGCTGCAGCCCCTGGTTCTTGCGGAACTCGCGGCGGATGGAAGCCAGGTAGAAATCCCGGTCGGTGTAGCGCAGCCCACGGCCGTGGCGCAGCAGAGCCCGGTAGAGGGTCAGGACAGCCTGCCGGGACCACGCTGCCATGTGGGACGGGTGCGTGGACGGGCTGACCTAGAGAGAGGTGACAAAGCGTGGGGTCCGGGTCAGCTTTTCCCTCCCGGGAAAGCTTTGTCCCTACCAGCCGCCGCCTCCCCCTCCATGCAGGGCCCCACAGATGGCCGGGAAAGGACGGGACAGCCTTTCTAACGGCGCACCGGGGACAACGGGCTCTCCAAGACCACCCGCCCTGTTGCAGGGGAGCCGGTGGGCCCCGCCGGCCCAGGGCCCGCGCAGCAACCGCTCCCAGCCGGGGTCCCGGGCTGGGGCCGAGCCCGCAGAAGCCCCGAGGCGACCGATCGCATCACACTCACCGGGAAAGGAGAAAGGGAGGCGGTCCGGCTCCCTCACAGCAACCACTTCCCTTCGGCGGACCCCACCGCCACCTCCCTCCCGGCACCGCTCCCGGGGTCACCCGGCAACATGGCCGATCCGCTTCCGGGTCGTGACCCGGTCCCCGCCAATCATAGAGGTTGGCTCGGCGGGGGCCAAACCGTCTCTTTGGCGGAGGACTTCCGGGCGGGGCGGCGGCGGCGCAGCGCTGTCTCCCCCTGCCGGCGGGGCGGGGCCGCTCTGCTCCGCGCCGGGAGGCTGCCCCCTGCTGGCAGGGAGGGGGACTGCCGCCCCCAGTTGCTGCCAGCTGGGGCTGGGACGGGGAGGGCTGGTTTGAGGAGGCCACGCCTCTCAAGGGGTCACGGCTGCAGGGAACGGGCCGGGGACACCCTGGCGGTCTGTGGGGAAGGGCTGAGGGGAGCAGGGGGGTGAGTGGGACCCCCACAGGTCCGGCCTGCGCCTGGACAGCCCAGGGTGGAGCAGCCGCTTCCCACCTTGGCTTGGGCCGTCACCGTGGCGGCAATGGGAGTCACCCCCCATGAGGCTTGCAGCTGCCTTCAAGGCCAGCGCAGGCCTCAGTGCTCCACCTCAGAACACCCGGCTTGTTCCGCCATGGAAGGTCTCATTAGCAGCCTGGGCTCGTCTGCTCAGGAGAAACGGGCTGGGCTGTTGGCCTCAGCGTCTCCGTGTGCCGGCAAATGTGCTCCCTGTGGCCCGGAGCAGCTGGAGCACTAATAGGTGCAGTAGCCAGCAAGCTCTGCGGGCTCTGCTTGAGGAGATGGAAGGAGCCGCCCAAAGCCTGGACCTTCCTCCCCTCTGTCCAGGTGCAAATCCCTTTTTCGCATTCTCGCCTTCTCCACTATATGCCTACTGTGGGGAGTAGTCATTCCTCCTTAGCCATCTCCTCCTCCCCTCCCCCAGATCCTAACAAAATATAAAACATAGCCGTGCCTCCCGTGGGGGAGAGGGTGAGAGAAAGAGCAAACTGTGTGTGACAGAGGAGAGCCACATCACTTCATGCGCTCCTCAGCGACACCAGATATGACAGCGATAGAACTGAGCAGGAAGAAAATCAGAAGCTCCAGACTGGGTTGCTCCATGCCAATCTCCTCTTGTTCATTTCCTTTCTGAGATAAACAACCCCAATCGTTTGGATCTCTCTGTGAGCAAGTTTGCCATGCCCCTAATCAGCCCTTTCTGAGAAAAGCTTACTTGAACTGCAGACAGTATTCCCAGAGAGGCCATGCTTCTGATTTACATAATAGCATTATCATATTTTCCATATTATCATATTATTCTCCCCTTCTTCCTTCTGCATGCTAATATTTTGTGTGTGCCTTTTTTTTTTTTTTTTAACCTGCAGCTACTCACAGAGCCAGGGTTTGTGTGACATCCTGATCCTTTCCTGAGTTGCTAGATACTGTCTGGAGCTTTGTAATTCTTATGTGCAATTTGTTTTCTCTTTTCTGACCTTGCACGTGCCCAGTTAAGCCTTGGCAAAGGCATGTTGTTGCCCACTTGCCACATTTGCATTTTATTTACAGTCCTTTCTGATCTCCTCAAGAATCAATAGCTTTGAGTCATCTCTTAAAAACGCTTGGTATATTGCTTATCTTTGTTTCCAGATCATCAGTTTGTCTACTGAGCTATCCAGGAGCACGTAGGCAGCAATTCATATTCCCTACCCTTCACCTCCTGCCGGAATGAAAATCAATCTTTGAACCTTCCTCCCGGCTTCCTGCCTCCTCCTCGGGTTGCTGATCCCCAGAAATACTTCACTCCTCACAACAAGGGCTCTGTCGCTTCTGGGCAGGTGCACTGATGAGCCTGGGTCCCCAGAACTCTCAGTCTGGATGGGAGCCTGCGCGGCTGCGTGCAGCAAACCCCTGATGTGCTTCAAACAGCATCTGGCGGATTGGGCTGCGCAACAACGGGTTTTCCTTGCTGCCCTCCTGCCAAGGACTGCGGGTCTCCGTAAGCGCCCCCTCCCCAGCCTGGCCCCTTTGGATTTCGCCTGTTCTAGTGTTTCTCGCTCTCTCTTTTTTTTTTTTTTTTTGTGGTTTTTGTTTTTTTTCCCCCCAGGCTTGACGCCAGCTCCTGGGCCCCTCGCCAGCAGCTGCGTGTGCGTGTTGCGAACTCCTCTGGCCACGCAACGTGCCTCCAAACCGCCCCGGCCCCTCCGGGGAGACCACTTGCTGGCTTGCCGTGGTACCACTGCTTGTCATGGGCTCCCCACGCCTGCACCACACGGGCACGAGTGTTCAGCCTGCCCCTTCTGTCTTGCAAAGAGAAGGGCGAGCGCAGCGGCAGAGTGACTCGAGACCCATGGCCGTCCCAGCTGCTGTCCAAGTGCCGGACCTCCGGTGGCGTGCTGGGGGTTGTAAACTTGAACTCTGCCTCGAGACAGTGACTCAACATCCCCCCTCCTCCACACCTCTTCCCAGTGTTTCCCAACCCAGCTGGATCCTCTGCTGACCCTCACGCAGCCACCCCAGCAGGGAGGCACCCAGCAGCCCCAAAGACTTGTACTGCCGTGATGGGATGCTGGCCCTGGTACCCTCTTCCCTGCAAAGCCCTGTCGCCTGGTGGCTTCTTTCCCCATGAACCTACTGGGAACGGGATGTCCCTCTGCGCCTCCAGTCTGCGTCCCTCCAAGGAAGGGAATTTACTTGCCCCAACGGGGCAAGGTGCAGGCGGAGAGGAGGGAGCACACCTTAGCTGTGCCCCTGGAGAACAATAATAGCCTTTGTTTCCCCAAATGACTAAGTGATGGTGAAATATCAAAGGCAGCATGGGTGATGGGGCACAATAACCCATGCTGTTACACGGGATAAGGCACAGACGTCCCCCATCTCATCTCCCGCCTCCTTGGGAGTCTCTGGAGCTGCCACTCCTCTGCCAGTCTTCTCATGCTTCCAGCTGGTCCTCCCACTCAAGCGGCTGCTGCCAAGGGCTCTGATGGCCACCAAAAGCAGTGAACTGCTGCCTCTGAGCCTGTCCTGCAGCCTCTGCTCCTGGGAGTCAAGTGCCACCCCCAGGGCTTCCCATCACCAGTCTTGCAAGGGCAAGACCATTGCCACCCAGGGAGGCATCCTAGTGATCCCTGCCACCAGCCAGCAAGCCCTCCCTGGCCAGCAGGGAGGTGGACGTGACCCGCAGAGCTGCAAATGGTGGCTCGGAGGGGCTCTTCAAGGTCAGGAAATAGCCTGCACTTGGAAACAGAAGGCTGGCCTCTTACAGGAGCCAGAAAACAATCCCAAAACACGAGAAGGAAGATGGGTAGTGACCCACCAATGCTTGGCCTTAATATCCTTAATGTCTTCTAGTAAATGGACCTTGCAAGAGGCCTGTTGGCAGTCTAACTCCATGCAACAGCTCTCTCTTTCATTGCAGCCCTATTTCTTCACTTTCCTCAAGCACTCTCAAGGAATAATGGCATTTGGGCTCCTGCTCTCCAGCTGCAATGAGCCAGGAGAGGCAGAGGGCCAAAGGCGGTGCAGGTGGCTTCCTTCCCGGGACCCCCAGCAACTTTGATGTAGAGCCCATGTGGGAAGGAAGACGGGTGCTGAGGAAGGAGGGAGCACTGGTACGCAGCTGCCTGTCCAGGGGCATTCCCGATTTACAGCCGAGACCCAGCTTTCAGTAACAGAGAGTAACTAGCCGCCCCGGGGAGCCATACTTAGGGTATGTTTTTGGCAGGAAGGAGGAAAGGAAAAGTTCCCAGCCCAGCTGCTGCTGAAGCGTGGCTTTTCGGCTCCCCAGCCTCCAGCCCTGCGGCGCGGGGGGCTGCAAATGCTGGCAGCAGCCAGCAGCCTCCCGTGCGATGCTGAGCTGCTGCCGCCGCGAGGGTCTGCACCGACGGCCGCTGAGGAAGCTCGCTTTTATCACCTAGCAAATTGAAAATGCTGCTGTGGTATTTTTTTCCAATTGGGTCTGTGTGCACCTTCATTCTCAGCACGACTTGTGTTTCTTCAACCAAATTTCCCTGTGGCTGGGTTTGCTGGGGACATTTTTTTTTCTTTTATTCTCTGGCTATTAAAATTACACACACACACATTTTTCACTTTGCACCAGCTGTGTGCTGCAGAAGGTTTCCAGAGCCATTCAGTGCTCCTGCTTTTGTGAGCACTGTTATTCTTGCAATTTTGCATCACTCTGACAGCCTCGTGGGCTTTCTGCGCTAGAACTGCCTGCGGAGAGCTGAGAGCTTGCAGCTGGTGGCACCAGCCTCCCTGAGCGGGACCGTACACGCAGACCCCTTGCTTTTTGTACCCCTCTGCCCGCTGCCTGCGGCGGTGAGGTCCTCCCAGCACGAACGTGGGATTTGGGGTTGTGTTCGGGGCATCTGGGCTCCCAGCATCGCATGGGGTTTGGTCCCATGTACATACACACAGCCTGAGAAGGGCAGAGCTGCTTTATCCTGCCGCTTCGCTTTTTTTTTTTTCCTATGTGAAGGCACCTATTGCACATCTTGTCCCACTAAGTCACGGGTCCTTAGATAGATTTTATTTACGTCCTATCCGGGGAAATCTGTCTGCTTTTGGTTTTGCAGTAGTTTCATGTTCACTTCTGGGTAGCAGTTTGAGCCAAATGCTTTAAAAACACTGGGAACCAAACAGAAGTGGGTAGATGTTTTCTACATTTTTTTATTTTTGCATGTGTGCCTGGTTCTTAGTAAGTGTCTGAGAAAAAAAAAAAAAAAAGATATGACTGATGATTTGTTGCTCTCTCTTTGGAAAAAGTCCAAACTGTAGAACAGGGCTAAAATGCCAGGAGAGAGTTTGCTGCATAGAGGCAGGCTTATAATATTTGATTTTATATGTTCTCTGGGTAACATATTTTCTTTAGTTTGAGATCCTGGAGAAGTCATTTTAGATCTTTATTCAGCACAGCTTAGTTACTCTTCTTCTCAGTTTTCCTTATTTTTAGAAAGGTGAAGTGTGGCTCCCAAATTAAATCGTTACTGGGATGGACTTCAGCCAAGAGGATCCATGGTTCAAGCTGTAAAGCACAGGAAACAAGAGTAAAACAATGGAGTTTTATTTTGTATTTCATTTGGCAGGGTGAGGAGAGATATGGCCTTGAAAGATTTGTGTTCTTACACAGCGATAATGTATTTCAAAAGACAGTTAAGGTCTATTTTATCTTCTCACTTTGCTTATAAAGAAGGCACAACCAGAAACGCTAGAAATGTCAGAGTTGCCAAATTTGCCTTCATTCCAAGTAAGGCTTTGTGTTTGAGGTTCTTGGAGATGCTAGCAGTAACACCCCAAACCTCAGCTGAAGTGGGCTGATGGCTGATCCTTTACCCTTTTGCTGACGTGCTCGTCCCCTCGCTGCGGCTACAAAGGCAAAAGCTTGCGGCAGCCTGGCCCCCCACTAGGCTCCTCTCCCGAGCATCCCCGGGTCGTACGCACTTACGTCAGCCTCTCGCTTCAGTCACCCGGAGCTCTTTCCCCAGATGGGGTGGGACAGTTTCAGGGGGCTCTCCTGAGGCCATTTTGCAGCGACAGAGCAAAGCCCCGGTTGAAGGTCTGACACAGCTGGGGTTTGAGTGTTGCCCGTGAGCCACAGAAACACGTGCCACCAACAGGAGAAAGGCTATGCCTCCCTTCTGCCATGGCTACAGCCAAATCCTCTCTGGATTTGGTGCTCTGGAGAGCAGGGCAGCCAGTGCCTGCAGCTGGGGGGCACGTGAGCATGAAGCCACTCGCTGGTGATGCTCTCCAGGGCTTGGGGCCACTGTCTCCCTGGCTGCTCCACAGGCTGCCTGCCTGCCCGCTGGCCAGCTGGGACCTCGCTGCTTCTCCAGCTGGGCTGCTAAAGCAGTGAGATTTATAAAAAAAAAAAATGTAAAATTGCAGTCATAATTAAAAATTAACTGTCCCAGGTAAACAGCTTGTTAAGCTGTGCCCTTACACAGGGAACAAATGTATCTGAGCAACAAAAAACAAACAGCCCGCAAGCCAGGCTCTTGGTATCCCACTCCCAGCTCTCTGAACGGTGCTCTAAGGGAAGCTTTTATCAAAGACACTGTGTTTCCAAGCACCCCCGGTGTTTGGAAACAGCATGTCCGTCCCCTGGTTCAGCAAACCTGCTGCAGGCATCAGCCAGGAACCATCTGGAGTCAGCCCCTCCACGAGCCAGAGACAGGGAGTCTGTCGCAGCCTTGGTCCCCACCGAGCGGCGTTTCACGGTACCCAAGATGAGCATTGGGCATCCCTGACATCCAGTGAGAGCTAGGGGGAAACAGCCAATTTCCAGGTAGGTCACAGCAGAGCCCATCCATGGTGCATCTCCCCATACAACACCTCTTGGGGTACCAAAACTCTGCAAAACACAGGGGATTTACTCGATGGTTCACGTGGCTCTGGCTCAATACAGCGCTTAAGGCTCCATATCCAGGATGCACACTGCACGTACCAGGATCCCTTCCCATATTTCTTGAGGGATGCACGGGGCTGACTCGAAGAGGGCGTACAAGGCTTGTGGTGGAGCCATGTGCTCCCCACGTGACTGCCAGCACTGCTCCTGCAAATGAGGGTCTCCCCCATGGACTGGTCTGCAGAAGAGTCAACGCCTCACTCTCAGAGGCACTTTGAGCTCCCACAGCAAAAGCTCGTGTTGTCTGGGGAAAAAGGTCCTGGATTCTGTCAAAGCCTTCTTTTAAAACCTCATAAGAAACTGAATAAATGCCATTATATGTTACTTCTTAAAATAATATAAATGTCAGTGAAAGATTTTCTGTTGGAGGCAAGAAATATAACTTGGGAGAACCTCTGACCTAGTCAACTCTCATTTCTTAAATTGTCTTGCTGAATTGCCATTGGCCTAAGCTTATATACTTATCTTCTCTTGAAAAATTGGAAGTTCAGACATTCTTGCAATCACCTATTTTTAGATTACCCCCTATTTGGGCACAAAAATATGGCGATCACTAAGAATGCTAAAAATCCTTAATAGAAAATTTTAATAGTTAATTTTGAGTGGTGTGTTTATTTCCAGGCCATTTGTTCCAGGGACAGAAACAGCAGAAAGGCATTAAGCGATGCACAGGACAAGGCTCTAAGTTTGACAGAGACCCTTCCACAAGGGGAGAATTGAAAACATTAGGCTGATGTGTAAGAGAGAGAGAGGGGAGATAATGTGCCAGATCTAATGATTATAAGAAAACTAAGCTGTGATGTTTCCAGTCACTATCTCTAAATGGGACCAGGAACGAACCTGAAGCACATGACACTTTAAAAGAAGTGAAATAGCTGTAGATGGCACATGAGCTTGTGAAAAGTCCTTTGCCAAAGGCGCTGGTGAGGCCAGATGCTCAGGAGTATTCAGAGCAGGACTGGGCTTTGATACTGAGTAATGGGAACAGCCAAAATTATGTGAAACAGGTTTAAAAATAAGGAGGTCATGTTCTCTCACACAGCGTGCCGAAATAGGCAGGGACATTTCTGCAGTGGGGAGGTTTAATTTGGGGCTCCAAGGTTGCCATGGCTTTACTTGAAAAAGTGGCTCTGTCCAAGGGAGGGAAGATGGTGACAAGGGACCATTTCATGAGCAGTGATGCTGGTCCCCACATCCACCAGCTCTTCTGAGAGCTGCTTGGCAACTATCATTCCCTCATGTGTGCCTCTACATGCTCATACTCACCTAACATGCAAATTAGGTCTGACCTGGGCCCACAAAATTGGGAATCATTCCCCAAAACAGCCAAATCTCCCTTCTTGGGACCACAGTCCTGCTACCGTGGGAAGCAACTTCCCTCAGTCCATTTTCCAGTGGCCCCTCTGCCAGTAGATCAGAAATGAAAGCTGCCAGACACACACACCATGGTTTCCTTTCATACTTTGTAAATTTTTTTTTATTTTTATTATCTCCTCCTTTTAAGCATCCCTTTAAGGGTGAAATGAAATCCAACCATTTACAGAGAAAATGATTTCAGAATGTACATTTGATTTATCCTTACAAAAAGTTCATTATTACTTGCTGTTTATAAATTACAGAGTGGAAAGGAGCTTTACAGATGCTCTTATTTTTCTTTTTTCCTTTTTTTTTTCTTCTTTTATTTTATTTTTGGCAAGTCCACGCCTTCTTTTGCCAAAGCTGGGTGTTCTGGGGCCACCCCAGAGGCAACACCAACAGTAGGTCCAGGTGGACCCCAGGCTCAGAAGTGCTGCTGGACCACCTCCAAGATGATACTGCATCATCATCCACACAGGAAGGAAAAAATAGTGGTTTGAATTCTTAGTCTCAGACTATTTCAGATCCCTTCTTAATCCATTATCTGTAGTCCCCAAAGCTTTAAATGTCAGTATATTGCGTTAGAAACAGCTCTTCTTTCTTGGTGCTGGATCCGAGCACCTCCTGCCAACCCCCTTACCTCCAGCTCCCCCTGCTTCTTTCCATAATAAGCGTGAGTTTGTCGAATGTCTCAGAAACCAAAAGGGAGCTTTTTTTGGTGGGGAGAATACAACGATGGAAGGATTCAGGATCTGCTCTCCCACTCACCTTCCTCCTTTCTCACCAAGCTTTGTGGTCAGTGAAGCCAGGATGAGCCATCCCTTCCCTCTTCACCACCAGTGTACACTAATTGGACCAGGAGTGACCCTGGACACGTGTCTTCACAGTGCAGAGGCATAGCAGCCATGGAGATTGCTGGCAGGAGCTAAGAGACAGGGACAGAGCCCAGGGGATGTTCGGGACAGGAAAAGTCACTAGCATCCCACAAGGATACACCAAGGAGGGCAGAGGGGGGGGGAAATACCCATTCTGCACTGATGTTCTCTCTCCATCCCGACTCATACATTACCTGGAGGCCAGAAGGTCCCCTTATTTACCTGCCACAGAGACGTGACAAACAGGCTGGCCTGAGCTGCATGACAGACACCTCAGCAGGACACAAGGATCAGAGAAAGCAACAGCAAGAGTGGACTTGAGCGTGTTGTCCTTCATACCAACCACACAGGCACAAAACCACCCCATCTTTTCTGTCCATCGCTTGGGTAGAGCATTATCCCCAGTTCTCCAAAGGGGCAAAGACGGACAACCTGCCCTGTTCCCTCTGCTTTAGCAAGCTCACCTGTTGCAGGTCCACCAAAGCCCACATCCTTCCTTCCACCTGGGGCAAAGGACAAAGACAAGTTCCCCACTCCAAAGCCATGCATGGCCACATAATCCCTTTTTTAACATGGAAAGCACAAGAGAAAGGCATGATCAGAGAAAAAGCAGCACAGGGCTCGGGGATGCTACACACCGCTTCATCTACTACCTGGCTCTTCTTTGTACCACTTAGCTTGAAGGTGGAAAAGTTGTAGACAAGAAAAAGCACAGAGCTGAAGAGGAGTTAGGGAAAGGCTGACAATGCTCTTCCCTCCCTCCACCAGAGGCAACGGGCATGTGGCTTTGCTGCTCACGGCTGCAACAACCAAGAGACATTGGGCTCTGGTGGTCTGATCCCAGTTCCAGCCCATGGGCGGGATGTTTTTTTGTTTGTTTGTTTGTTTTCAGTTCTTCCCTTCAGTCCTTCCCTTCTCGCACCTCAGGACCTGGTTCTGACAAGATCAAGGAGCCTCAATGCTCACCTCAAAGAGTTCAGCACTGGGAAACAAGGATCTGATACAAACCTGCCTCCTCCTTTGCCTTTCTCACCAACCCACACCCCCATATGTTTTTGGGTTCCCTTTTGTGGAGGGTTGTCTGGGAAGGTGGCTGTCCCCACTGCATGCTGGCCACAGAGCTCCCGGCCCAGCAGTACAGGCAGGGCTGGACAGAGGGCAAGCCACCACCTTGGGAAATCACTGTGCAAAAGTCAGCTGGCTAGTCCTTGTCCCCATTCCCCTTCAGGGATAAGAGGGAAGATTTTTAATGACAAGCACTCTAGCTCCCTAAGGATAACAAACACAGGGTTAGCCAGAAAAATTAGACAGAAACATTGACTGGTTTGGCCTTAAATCAAAAAATGTTTAAATGGTTCTTGAGAAACAAAAAAAAAAAGCAGAAAGCATTTCATCTGTAAAGCCCCTTCCTCCCACCACAACAGAAGTCTGTTTTAAATTTAATTTCCTAAGAATAAGGAAGTGATTAAGTCCAGTAGTAGGACAGGGCCAGAGTCCTGCAGAAGAGCTGCAGCACTGTTACTACAGCAGGACCTTCTCCTCTCACCCAAGGAGACAGAAGAGAGTGGCAGTGTGGAGGGGGAGGTGGAGAATGATAGAGCAAATAATGGAGAGAAGGCAACAGGCTGTACTTCAGGAATAGGAGATCCAGATATTACAGCTGTAGGTTTAACTGAAAACCCCAAGAGACAAGGACCATACCTCAGTGATGGAAACTTGACTTGCAGTGCACTAAAAAACCCCCAATTACGCCCATGCAGGGGAAGGGCTGGTATCAGAGAAGAGGCCGCTCCCGCTATAGAAGATAACGAGGTGCAGCCCCAGCACTTTAGCCCCTGCTTCCATGGGGCTCTGGTGTTACCAAAGCACCCTTGCAAAGACTGACTTCTCTTTCTCCCTTATCTTCAGCAAGGCCTGGCACTGGGCTTGTGGTGTTGTCACTGAGATAAGGCAAAGCCAAAGGTCTGAGAGCAGATCTCAGGCTCCCTTCCAAGAGTGAAAATGAGAAATAGCTTCTTCCTTCCATACTTTTCTGCTGCTGAATCCCACGAGCTAACATACCTGCTCTCCTCCAGCTGCCCCTGGGGAAAGCACATTCCCTCACGCTGCTGCCTCAGTGCTACAGCTCTCATCTTGCTCAACACAGGCTCCTTTCTCAGTTGGGTCGCCATCTCTCTATGCCTAAGACCTTCACGTAGCCACTTGGCACAAGGACCCCGTGACTGTAAGAAGACTCCCTCCTGCTACATCAACATGTCTGTTACTTGAGAGCCACAAGAACCACAGCTTCCCTTTGAGCATCCTGCCTACCAAAGTTTCTCCCTCCAATAAGTTCCCAAAGGGGCTTTTCTACCTGTGGGGAAGATACAGCAGAAGTGGGAACAGTAATTTAAAAAAACAAAGACAAAAACAACAACAAAAAAGAGGGTACTTCAGTTCTTCTAAGCAGGCATTATGGCATGTGAGATGTTGAAGGAGCCAAGATGAACTCTCAGTTTGATCAGGAAAAGGTGTTAATCTTCATTCTGTTCCAGTCTCAGTCTTCTTAGGCAATCAAGTTATTTTTGTTGATGTTTTTCACTTCTCTAGAGAGGGTAATAGGAAGGGAAAAGAGAAGATGCAGAGATAGGAATGAGGCACAAGGGCGGGAATGAGCTGGACAACACAGGAATATGGACCCTGATGGAGTGAGTTAATGGCAATGGAACCCCCGCTGCTGCTTCAGCACAGCTGGCCTGATGTCAGGGTCACTCTTCTTTATGTCAACATTTTCCTCCCCCTGTATATGATCCTCACTTCTCGGCTTGGAACATGAGCCAGTCTTTCCACTGCAAGGCTAATAGAGTGAATATGTCATGTTTTTCACCCTCTGCCCGCTACAGACCAGGCTCTGGGCACCCTGTCAAGCCATCTGCTAAGGAAGGGTGGTAAGGGCAGAGATGTGGATCCGCCTCCTCAATGAGCCAAATCAATCCAATACAGTGACAGACCAGATCCTGACTACCCATCACTGGCAAACTCTGAGCAGACACTGGCCCAACAAGCTGCAACTAGTGTCCTCCTAGATCCCCTCTCCTCTGCATGGTCTTGCCTGCATGGCCCAGGTTATACATGTTCTCTGGATTGCATGATGCTTCCAAAACAGTCTGCCCGTTTCTCCCCAAGTTCCCTCACACCCTAAGGGCAGATGGATGGATCCTGTGCCTTCACAGGCTTTGTTTCCCCACAATACCTGTTGCTGACTCCGAGCTTTGCCCTTCTCCTCTCCCTTTTACCCTACAGCAAGGAGAAATAGCCAGCACGTACAAGCAGGAGCCCCGCATCAGGCACAGCCTGCAGGGTTGCAGAGGCAGCCAGAGAGGCACACAGCAGTCCCACGCACGTAGCACTGCTATGCAGAGCCAATGCTCTCCCTGGCCCCCTGAATTCCCCAAGAGTCATCCATGCCAAGACAAAGGTCGCAGCTTCTGGATCCCACCACTTCCTGAAAGCACACACACCCAAACCCGCCTATGTCCCCTTCCCCCCCACTACTGGCAACGAATGCCCACCAAAACCATGCATACCAAAACCATGCATGTTAGCACTCATGCACATAGGAAACCATGCACTTGTAAACATACACTCCCATCATCTGATTATGTCCCGTGCAGCTTATCCCAGCCCCAACAGAAGCACGTACTGCAGGGAAGATGCTTCAGCTTCTGTGGGCCAAGCCAGTGCAGTGTTGTGGGGACAAGGGTGACAAAGGAGTTAAAAATAAAATTAAAATAATAATAATTTAAAAAAAGTCAGTTTTCTCCTCTGCTTCCCATCTGCCTGCTCCAGGACTGGTAGAGCATCAGGCCAAGACACAGCCCTGGACAGATGCATTAAGCCTGCGGGAGGAGGATGCATCTTGGGGGAAAAAAAACCAACAACTTGGAAGCAACGAACTTCCCTTCCCCAAAATACTCTTCAAATATAGAGGTATACAAAAAAAATTAAACGCATACTGAGATGCTTTTGCACATTCACTCATCCAAAAAATGCCTGTGACACACATCTGCACATGTGACCACTCAACATCAGTTTGTGCCTGCTGACTCACACGCTCACTGAATAGCCCAGGCTCGCATCTGTGCTTGCTCCGATCCACAGAGGATGAGGGTGGACGGGAACAGCTGCCCTCTTTCCCCGTGGGACCCTTCCAACCTCCCCCGAAGGAAAATCTGCCAGCTGGCTGCAGAGATTCTCTCCAGCCAGCAGGAGAGGTCTGGGAGATGCAGGAAAGTCTTTATGCTACTGCCAGAGTAGGTCCCCAACATCTCTCCTCCTCCTGCCCTTCACACGACTGAGGAATTCACATCCCCAGGGTCATCCTGGGATGAAGAGAAGGAAGGGAGGGAGTGCAGAGACCCCAGAGAAATGGCACACCCCACCCAGAACCAAACAAAACAAAAAAAAAAAAAAAAAAAGAAAAGAAAGGAACAGATGAAAACATCCGACTCTTTCCTTTTGTTGTGAAGTCCTGATTTCCCACACGAGCCCCAGTGGCCTCAACCAGCGCCCTCCACTTTTCGGTAGGGGTTCTCCAACAAGTAGCGGAACCGCTGGTAGTTCTTGAGCAGGTACTTGGGAGCGTACATCTGCTCCTTGGGGTCGGCAGGGGGATACTCCTGCGTTGTACCATCAAACCAGCCACCAGTCCGGATCAGCTCCCGGATATAATTTAGGTCTCGTTTATCCTCATAGTCACCCCAGCGGGGGAAGTCCCCATTCTGGGCCGAGACCAGTTTGAAGTAGATCCCCTCTGGGGTGAAACACCAGGAGCAGTGCCAGCCAGCAAAGTGGAGGGGGCTGCCCAGCGACCACTGCACCAGGATGTGTCCTGTGCTGTTCTCGTACTGCCGAAAGCCAGGCATGGTGTAGTACTCGCGGCGCCGCAGACGGATCCCATCAGTAGCATAAACAGCCTGGAGCATCCCCATGGTACAGCCCGAGACCACCTCCAAGGTGCCTGGTTGCTTCCAGAAGAAGCCATAGAGTGACTTGCGCATGTGAAAGGCGAAGGGCTCCGTCCAGCCGTCATACAGTTTGAGGAAGAGCACACCTTCGCGGGCCGGGATCTCATCGGCATCATCGATGATGAAGACATCGTCTGGGCGCAGGTTGCGGAGGCGAGAGATGCCGTCCCGGGTGAGAAAGGTGCGCAGGTAATCGTCAGCGATCCAGCCATCCTGGCGGCCGCCGGGGGGGAAGTGGTCCAGGAAGACGTAGAGCAACTTGTGGCGGATGTAGTCGAAGGAGCCGTTGAGGAGCATCTCGCGGAACTTGAGGGGCCGCGGCTCTCCGTAGGCCGTGAAGTTTGACTCGCACACCACGAAGGCGTCCACCACGTCTCCCAGCTCATGGAAGCGGACATCCAGCAGGTCAAACTCGTGGTTGACGTTGATAGCGTTGATGACCCGCCGGGGGATCTCCCGCGGCACCAGGCGGTCCTTGGTGGGCAGGTTGGAGTACTGTACCACGGTAGGGACCCCGCAGCTGGGGCCGTGCCAGCCCGGCAAGCACATGCACTCCACCCACTTGCGCCGCTTGGTCCCGCCAGCGCTCAGCGGCTTGCGAGCTGGCCGCCCCGACGCCGCCCCATCCACCCGCTCCTCCGGCCGCCCTCCCATGGGTGGCTTCTCCAACACCTTGGTGCCTGGTTTAAAGCAAACACCGCCGGCTTTGGTACGGACGAAATACTCCGTTGTGTCTTCTGGCAGCACGAACTCGACCTTGTGCAGCTCTTCGCTGGCTCTGCTGGGGGGCAGGGGCTGAAGCAAGGGGGAGTGGGAGTACAGGGGCGTGCGGAGGAACTCAGCGCCCCCC
Source organism: Gallinago undulata (assembly GCA_026546715.1). Classification (NCBI taxonomy): domain Eukaryota; kingdom Metazoa; phylum Chordata; class Aves; order Charadriiformes; family Scolopacidae; genus Gallinago; species Gallinago undulata. Next base: position 54,146,582 of record JAOTQQ010000001.1, read on the forward strand.
GGCTCGGGGCTGACCTGTGGTGTGACGGGGGCATTGTTCCAGAAGAAGCTGGAGACGAGGTTGGGACTAAGCGAAGCCAGCTCCCGGGGGAAGGTGACATAGGAAAGGGCCTTGAGGAAGTGCAAGAAGGAGATGAGGCAGAGACCAGCCATGCAGAGAGTCAGAAAGAGCTTATGGCGTCTCATCTTCATCCTGTGGAAAAGCCATGAAAAGGAAAAGTCATATTCAATAGTTACCAAGGCGCAAAAAGTTCCTACGAAGCAGTAGAAAGGCAGGTTGGGGATGGCAGAAAGATGGTCCAAATTCAGCACGCACCTTTCGAGACCTGAACCCAAGAACTACTCCCTCCACCCCCTGCCATCTTCAATGGGCTTTCTGCCTCAGCTGGGTTACTCCAAGCTGAACCTTTTCTAGATCAGTCTCAGTCTTATGAACTCTAAGAAAGATGGTGGCGACAGGGTAGAAAGACAGGAAATCCAGAATAACAGGAATTCATGATCTAGTGAACTCGCCGCACTTGGCAGATTTGTCCCTATCCATTGCTGGAAACAAAATGAACGTAAACCTCCTCAGGCCCTGCATCACCAGAGGGTTGGGAGAAGATAAAGAGAGTACAGAGAACAGGAGGGATGAGACAAGAGACAACCCAGGGAGTACATGGTTGAAACACGACCAGCGTAAAAGGCAGTTTTAAAGGATGGAGATCATTAGCCGGGCTGCCAGAACCAGGAAAACACCTACACTCCCCAGATCTTCTCAGTGTTTGCTCAACACACGCCCTAAAAAACACCCTTGCTCTTAGGAAATGCTACTCAAGTTCACATGGGGAACAGGAAAAAATAAAACAATTAAGGTTTTAGTAAGAGTAAAAAGTGACAGCAGCAATTAAGTTACTGCCACTTTTACTCTTTTCCTGTGCTTCTCAATTCCATTGTACCTCCAAATATTGCCCTTTGCTTTTTGTTTTCTGTAGACCAGACGCTGAAGTGTTTTTTTGCACCTGGATCAAGGTGGCTAAAATAAATGCCTAGCTGTCTCTGCTGGTAATACGGTGCCATCGTGACAGATCCATGTCAGGCCAGCAAGAAGCCAGCGGTGCACAGCCCTCCCCTCTCCTCCCAACATAAAATACTGTCTTCATCTTCTCCCTGTGCCACCTCCTCTCCTCCAGGCCAGGCAGGGAGCGCAGAGCTGCTGTCAGGCAGAGAAGTGATTGAAGACTACAATCCAGAAAAAGGACACAAAAAAAAAAAAGAGAGAAAAAGAAATAAGCTCACCCAATGCTTCACCAAGTAAAAGGAGAAGAGGTACTTGCCTTCTGTCGTTTAGGGAAGGGAAGGTTGGGGCGAAAGCGAGTAAGGGAACAAGATCACCCAAAAGCCCTTTGCAACGCAGAGGCTGCCCTCTTCTCCCCAGGGCATGAGACTCTCCACACAGAGGCAGGTGAAGAGGTAGAGACCCCCTCTGAGCTCCACACACCCACCACTGTAAACCCTCCACACCACGTGGCACCACGGCAGCTCTCTGCCCCCGGCACCTTCCTCCTCCCAGGGCCAAAGTTCCTGAGAGGCACCACACACCCCATGCCATCAGCTATAAACCCTCTACCCAGTGCACCATGGTGCTGGAGTTGCCTTCCCAGGAACAGTCCCACCTCCTTGGGGAAAACAGGGGAGACACTCCATGCCACCAGCCCCCACACAGGGGCTGTCCCGCTCCCCTGCCATGGGGCTACTCACGGCCAACACGTATACCCTGTGTAGGAGCAGAGGGAAGCAGCACCCAGCCTGCTCCCACTGCTTTGGAGGGTATTAAGTAAAATACAGCAAAGCACGTTTACTGATTAACTTGGAGGGAATTTAATACTAAAGTGAAAAGCCATAAAGCATTTAGACAGATGGCAACTGCCCAAAGGAAAACATCTCTGGCGCTCTACAGATGGCTCTGATACGGACTTTGGTAGAGGGGTTGTTTGTCCGTGGTTATACCTTACAGCTCAGCAACAAGCATTTCTGGGTACTTCACGGTCACCTTTTTAGTGAGAACCACCAACGCTGCCCCTCATGCTCAGGTGGCAGGGTGAGGAGTCCCACATCAAGCTCTGAAGGAGTACACTGCAAGCCTGAAGCTGGCAGAAGAGTTACAGCATTACCACAAGAGGGGGGGGGGGGGGTGTGGAATTAAGGAAGAGGGAAGTGGCAGGTCTCCTCATGGGACTGCACTGGGGCTGTCCCTTGCCTCCTGCACCCACCTGCCACAGCCTTACGGCCTAGCCTCACATGGTGGGTCATGGCCCAGCTGGTAGGAGGCCATCCGTGTGATGGCCCAGCCATGACAGGGCTGGATGCTTATCTGTTCAAAGCCACAGAGGACTATCCTGGGGCTCACTGTCAAGCTTTCTTCATAGGGGCAAAACAAGAAGCCCATGAGAAGCATTTCAAGTCCAGGTTTGGTTTATTTTTGTTCATTTAAGGTTCCATTAATATCTTGCTGGAGCAGTGAGCTTACTTGCAAGGGAAAGGAGTATCCAGTGCCTTTTCCTTACGTGTCACCAGTTCTTGCTCTGTCCTGAAGTATGGGGAAGAGAAAGGCAGGAGGAAGCTGAAAACATTAAATTAGCGGCAACTGGCTGACAGAGAAAAGCGTCCCTCGCTGGTAAATTAGTGCAGCTTTCTCCAGTCAGGTGACTTGTGCTTTCTCCAAAGTGTTACCTCCAGACATCAGGTTGCTCTCTCAGATGCTGAAACCCAGGTGAGATGCACAACTAGCCTACTCCATAAGGCAATGCCAATGGCTGCCAGGTAGTGCTGGTTTCACTCCAGTTCCTGCAGGACCCACAAATGCAAGGCAGCCAGCTTCCTCTGGGCCAGCCCAGGACAGAGGACACGTGCTGGAGGAGTCACATAAGGCACATCTCCGTCTTCTTCCCAGATGGCTGTGATGCTCCACATGCCAGGGTAGATTCCCAGACAAAAGGTCGTAACTCTTGACATTCAACAAACTGCTTCGGTTTCTGGGATGAGGCGTGCCGTGTCAACATAGCAGGGCACATGGTTCTGGGAAGGAAAGCTTATTTTCCCCGCTTGACATTTGCATACATCAGCATCTGTCAGTTTCAGCCGAGGGCTCTGCAGCTCCTCACCCGCTGACCAGGCTGTTACTGCAGCCTGCGTCTGGGAGAGACGGGCTGGTGCAGGCATCCCTCCCTGCAGCTCTGCCAAAGCAAGCTGGCCCCGCAGTACCCCCTGCTGTTTTGCTGCTGACATGTCCCAGGAGGCAAGTTTCACCTCTCAGTCCTCTTGGTTAGGGAGTGGGACCACGGGCCTATTTCCTATCCCCTCCTAAAAGGGAGGAAAGCAAAGCAGCAAGCTGTGTCCTCTTCAAAAACCTCTTCCCTGGGAATCACCTCCACTCTTACATGCCAGGGATTCCTCTGCCGGGGAGTGGAGAGAGCTCATGCACCCTTGGGTGGGCAGAGCTGCTAAAAACCATCACTTATCCCTTCCTGTACCCTCTGATCAGCGCTGCAGTGAAAGATGTGTCTTTCCAGTGGTAGCTAATTGGAGACAAAGGCCAGCAGGGGAGGGAGATGTTACTACCCACCTTCCCCATCCGGAACATTTACGTGTGGTGGAAATGAGAAAGGAGGTACCAGTCAGGGACACATCTCAGCTTGTCATAAAAGAGCCCAGCTGCTCTGTCACAAAGCAGCCATCAGTTACCGGGAACACAGAAAACAGCAAGAAGAGATACTTCCCTTTTGACAATTTTGAGTTAGGAGGGGAAAAAAAGTCAACTTGATCTCAGGGAGAGTGATCAAGTTGCTGTCAGGTTAAAAACTACAGCAAGGAAAAAGCTTTAACATTCAAGCAGAAGAAAAAGCCAGAAGAAGCATGGACGGTCAGCTCCATTAAGACAAAGCTCTTTAGGGAACATGCAGTTATAAACCACTTCAGCAACATTCAGACTCAGCAAGAGAAGCTGAAAGCTCCTTTTTGTAAGGAATCCCTTTGATACTTCCTTGCTTGAAGAAGTTATGTCTCTGCCATGCAGGGGAAGGGCTTTCAGAGGAGGAAAGCTAGAAGTGGTATCCATCTGAGTTATCCCCAGGCACCTGTTACCGTTTTATTTTGCCATTATATCAAGTGACCAGTTGATTTATACCATGCTGAAATCATATCCTGATTTTTAAGGAGCCAGAGGGAAAGATATGCACCGCTAAGAGCTGGCAATTCACCAGTCCTAATGTTCTCTTCTGGAGGATGCTGGCAAGAGGCCACGCAACAGGCCGCTGGATGCAGGGTATCCTGCATTCCGTCCCATTAGGGCATGGGACTTAAGACTCCCCAGATCTCTCCTGTGGTTACAGGAGAAAAGCTGCTGAGGAGGACAAGTCAGAAGCTTCTGTTTTTACCCTGATAGAGAGATGCTCATCTCCTCTGCCTAAAGTTATCCCATAACACCCATGCAGTAACATATTTGCCCATCACTCAAGACACTTCCCCACAAAGCAACAATTCAAATTAGAATTGCTTTCACACAGCAGATTAAAATCCAGCATGACTTCCATCCCCCACTCCACACTGAGGGCTGATTTCTCTCTCTCTGCTCCAGCTAGAGACAAATGAACAGGCTCCACACCTCTGAAGTACAAGTCTACCTGCCATCCCCAGGGCATGGACATCACAACATACATTGGGGTCACAGTACCTCAAAACACTCCAAGACCCCAAGTTACTTTTGCCTGCAAACATCCACAAAAGTAAGAAGAAACTATAAAACCTACTATTTGTCTACAACTGAAGTATGACTAGCTCAGGGACAGCAGGACTCTGCTTTGCTTAAGGACAGAACTAGAGAAGATTATCCTACAAAGCTGGACATCAGGGAAAGTGGAGAAAAGCAGAATGTACCAGAAGGTAGCTAGGGCTCAGCATTTCTCTCACGTGAAGGATGCCATTGTGTTTTCAGGGACTGAGAGCTAGAAGGATGTTAGCAGGTTCTGGCAGGGTCACAGTACAAGGTGGTTTGAATGCAAGCAGGTCTATGTTGGCTTCCGTTCAAGTTTCAAGGACAGAAGACACAACACTCTTCCATGACCTTCATCAAGAGCTGCTGCCCACAGCACTAACGCAAAACAGCAATACCTCATGCTACGTGTTTCCTTTGCAGCTTTGAGGCAAGTGACCACAAGGTGCCACTGAGCTGCTGCCAGCGCAACCAGCTGGAGCAAGCCGTCCAGCAGTTACTCTCCAATTAAGGTCAGGCTAAGGGAGAGCCAGGCTTTCTCCTCCTCACCTTCCCTCCCTTTCAACAGGGAGGTGAGCAGAGGTATAAGGTGACCACTCTTAACAAGGTGCCACCATAGCATCCATTTGACTTCCAGAGCTGCCATCCACACACCATTAATGGGTGTCATCAAGCCTGGAAGAAAACTGGACATAGGAAAATAAAAAAATAATAAAAAAAAAAAGGACAGCTAAAGGATGAATCTATGCAAGGCTAAGGTGAGGTTGGCCAGGGAAGGGTGAGAGCACCACTGAGAAATCAAGATGATGCCTTCCCCTTCCCACCGAAGGCAAACACGTGATATATGTCATATCAACCACAAACCTCAGTATTGTGTGCAATGCCTTGCTAGTCCTCAACTGACCAGAAGCATCTGTGGTCAAAAAGAAAACAGATGTCTTCTCCTACATGCTCTTTTAGGAAAATGAAGTGCTCTATGTCAGTAGTGACAATCTGCTGCTTACAGAAGTCAAGACAGACAATGCAAAGCCTCCAGCTTTAAGTACCGTGGTTGTTCACCTCTTCAACTCCTAGAAGCACAGTACCTTTGGATTTCACGCTTTCCATGGGCTTTCACTGTTTCAAGTCTTCTCTCAAGTGTCCCGTCCTGCTCCGTGGTTACTTTAGATGCCACAACTCCAGCCACAGCGAGATAGCTGTACACTCTGGGACACAGGGGGTCTTAACCTTCCCTACAGAGCACGTGGGACCTGGAGATAAAGTTATCTTTGTAGACAGGATTTTGGCTCAAGATTGATCTTCAAGAAGTCAGCAGAATAGACCAGTATCTGAACACCTTCAGAGTCCATTATAAAACCCTCCACTCGAACAGCTTGTTCTTGCTATAACTGCCATAATACTAATAGCAGTATAATTATATAATTCTCCAGCCCCCGGCTTAAAAGAAGATCTGCTCAGAGAAGTCTAGAAAAGTCTACTGAAATCCAATAATGGCCTATGAGACACCAATTTAATTTTATCCAGGAAGTACTTGGACATCGTAAGAGCACAGTACTGCATGCTAAAGAAAACTTCAAGCTGAATTTCCAACTCCACTGGAATCTATCAAATATTCTTCTCAGTATCCTTAAGCTGTACTGGGCTCCCTTGTAACTAATGTCTTCTCCATAGGAAATCCCATGGATCCAGAGATGCCTCAGTACACTCTGATCCTTCAAATGCTCTCAGAAGCCAGTTTTAGTTTCTCAGCACCACTAGTCTAAGCACTCTTTCCGCTATAGGACAGGTGTCGCTTCTCCTATTCTCTTCTCTCCTTCACTTATGCCTGATATCCTGGAGGGACCCTTCCTCAACCCTGCTTACTGCCTCCACAAAACATCTGGTTCCACAAAAACCGTTCTGTTCCACGAAAACTGGCCCTGGAGATTGCATCACCACTTGGCTCCAAGATCGGGTCTCTCAGGACATCAGGGGGTGAGCTGAGGCACTGCTCATTGCGCTCTGCAGTACACACATACCAAGGATGCAAGGCCCTTCTCCTAGCTAAATACAGCACTGCTGCTCCTCAAGCGTGCAATGGTTAGAGCTGTGCAAAGTGGAGCTGGCTAGTTCTTTTGCTTCTTGACTTTGGTGTCTTACAGGGAATGAACGTTCCATCATGAGACAAGGAGTAGAAAAGGAAAAAAGGGACAAAACTACACAAAAAAAGCAATTTATGTCCTCAGACAGGCCATGAAGTAATCAGAGAACTATGCGAGAACTCCCAGCTAGTCCCGGTGTCTTGCAGAGAGGGACAGGACAAAACCATTTTGTCTGAGGACAAAAGAAAATGACGCTTTCAGAGACCTCAAGCGAGGCGTGTGGTAACACAGGCTGTTGTTTCCTAGGTTCTCTCCCCTCACTCACCACCTTCGCAGCTCACCACCCCTCAGTTGTATGAATTCAAGTTGTCAATCGTATGAAAGCCTGTTTTGTAAAGCCAAACCAGCAGCAGATCTAACTGGGTTAAAAATAAACTTCAAGAAAAGTCCCTAGGCATGGGAACAAGCAGCTGACCAGCAGAAGCTTTCTAATTTATTTCACCAGTTTACTTCTCACCAAAACTGTGGATTGTGTGGGTACATCCTCAAACACTCAAAATTACAGAACTTTAAGCACGGCTCAAATACCATGAGCTCACTAACTCGTCCCAGCAGCATCAAGGAATAAGCACATCTCAAGGAGGGATCGGGAAGAAACAGCAGAAGGTAACTGCTTTCAAAGCAGACCCTGGCAAACAGTCCATGTACGCCAAGCACGCAGAGCAGAAGTCACAAATCCTGAGAAGAGCACCAAAATGGGCCATCAAGATTTCCCTTGGAGCCGAGGGCCCATGGGTGAAGAGTCAGACCATGCACATAAACCCTGTGCAAAGGAAAGCAGAAGAGCCCCTGGGGACCAGGTGACAGCCCAAGCAACAGGGAGATGCAGGTGGAACAGCCCAGAAGAAGGTGAGGTGGGTGCCCCAAGGGGCCAGCATGAGGCAGTTAAAGAAGGAAAGAGGCAAGAAGTGCTTGATGCCATGGTGATGGGCAGAGCACACAGACCCACATAGGCAGGCAGAGACGACGTTGCCTCCAGCTATTTTTGAAGCGGGTGGCAGTTGTTTGTGCATCCCCAGGATAAAAGCTCTCCAAGACAGATAGAGGAGGAGAGTAATTAAACCCCAGGAAGACAATAAATAAAGCGAGGCCATGGAACAGCAGCAAGATCCTAGTGGCCACGGAGAAGAGCTGGACCTCCATCCCCGCCCTCTTTCCTCCCCCATCCATCACCAACCACTTGGGGTTTGGCAGTGGACTCACTTTCCCACAGTAGCCGATCTATTACTGTTTGGAAGAGCCTTCCCAGCCTCTTCCTCCTCCTCCTCCCCTCCTTTCAGGCCACAGGGGTCCCGTTTGGCAGCCCCTGGATCCCCCTCTTCTCTGAATGTCTGGTGAACAGCCAATCCCATGCAAAGAGCATTAACCCCTCTTCACCGGGAACAGCCGGAGAAACCTGACTCCATGCTGAGAGGTTTCTCTAGGGTGTCTCTCCCTCCTTCTCTCCTCCCCATCCCCGACACCCCCCCTTCTCCTCCTCCTTTCGCCTCTTTCCCCTTTCTTTTTATTTCTCAAAAACTAACTCCAGCCCTGGGAGTGTCGCGTCTTCCCGAGAATGTTACACATACCCACGGGAATTTTTCTTGGATCAAGAACAGACCCTTATTTATTTGTCTCTTCTTCCTTTGTTCTTCATTTCCTCTTTCAAGACTTAGGCAAGACCTCGACACAGTGCCGCCTGGATCCCCCGCCGCCACTTCACTTTGTTATTATTTTCGGAAAGAAAGCGCTGATAGGCAGAGCGCTCGTCACTGCCCTGCCCCAAGGCAGAAGTGCATCAGCCTGGACTCCCACCTCTGGGGTGGGCAAAGGGCTCAGGGGCTCCGCAGAGCACCTCGGGCTCCGGCTTGCCAAGCCAACCCCCTGTTTTATGTAATCCTTCCGATTGCAGCATCACAGCCCCTTGAATTAAATCCCCACGAATCAAATCTTCAGCAACGGCTCTATGCTGGTAACATGCATATGGTACCACGAAAAGGGGCAGCTTCCCAGAATGAAATCAAAAGCCTCCTAATGCACTTAACTCAGGGTCACATAAATCTCTCTTCTGCCTCCCACAGACGGCTGGATCTTGTTTACAGGCATTGCAGCAGGCCTGGGTCTCAACAATATGTTTACTTCTTCTGTACAAACATTCCCTTTCACTAAGCAAAGTGGTACCCTGATCTCCAGATTAAACCAAGCGGGAAGGACTGGGAACAGGTCTATGGGGAAAGAGGGAGAGCGCTAGTCTTCATCAGTGAAATCAAATGCCATCCTGGACATCAGACAGGTTTTGAGACTATTTGTCCTTGCATTCTTCCCTTAGATCGCCTTATTTCTTGGGAAGGGCGAGGAGGAATTTTGCATTTGGCCAGCTGCCGATGTCCCTGACAAGAGGTAAAAACATTCGACAAAAGAACGGGTTTCATTTCAGACTGAAGAACCCAAGGGTCAGGTGTCAGGTGGGACAACACAGCTTGCCCAAGGGACATCTGGTGATGGTCTGGCTGACTCTTCCCAAAATGCAAAAGCCACAAACTGACACAGTGCAGATAAAAGCAGGAAAGCTGAGCATTTCTGTTCAACAGTACAGTAGATAGAGCCGTTTACTGCCACAATCACTTGATAACAAGCCAAGTTCCCTTCCTTCTCCACTCTCATCGCTTTTCCTCCCCTTTGAGGTCTTCAGTAACACATTTATATTGAAATCTAACTGTTTCTGAGAAGTTGGCTGCCACAGCCAGGTCAGAAAGGAAGGAAAGGAGGAAGACGGAACTAACGCATAAGCACACCATGAAAACTGGTGGTGAATGAGAAGGATGTGCAACACCGGGTGGAGAGCCACGGTCATGTTGAAGTTCACCAGGACATACACGGCAGGAGCAGGACAGCCCATCCATACGATACAGTGATCTACCACAGCAAGGCAGAGGGCCAAAGGGCATTAAGTTTATTCATAGCTGGGGAGGGGTGCTCAGCCCAGCCAGCTCATCTTCACGATGCTCCTCTGCTGCATGAGTCTGAAAAACACTGCCCCAGTCTCCCTCTGCCCTCAACTGGTTGCTCTGCAGGGTTTAATCACTGAGAAATAATAGGAGTTTCAGCTGCACAGTTTGCTGCTCAACCACCTGATCTTTCAAGTCTTCAGGTCCTGATGATCTCTTGTAAAGTCCAATGGACCGTGTCATGCCAAAGCTAAAAAACACTTTGGCAGAACAAGATGGACCTTCAGGAGGAAAAAAAAAATAAAATACTCTCAAGCATCTGAATATTTCAGAGAGCAGTGCCAATGATCCCTGCTCCAGATCCACAGCACCGTAATTGAGTCAGGGACCAAATCCAAGCACCATATTCGCTGTCTCCAGCTTGACGCCATCCCTATACTGCAAAGACAAGGCTTCTCTTGCACAGTCCCAAGCCATGGAGATGCTCCACAGTACCACACACCTGCGTGATGCGGGAACCAGAACTGGATTTCAGGGGCATATGCGAACAAACATGGGCAGAAAGGAAACCCACAGCACTTCCCCATCGTTAAGCGATGGGCTCTGGATGCTTGACAACCTCCCCTTCCCTTCCCCCCCAGCACTCACGGGAAGCAAGAAGCCTCTGTTCCAGAGCACAACTGCACTATAAATAATTCAAGAGATTGCTAAATTATGCAAAAGTAATCCCGTCATCCCCTTGGCCAAGCTGGATGCAGGTGTGGTCAACCCTGGCTCCAAAAGTTGCTGCTAGATAGGGATTTTTGAGGCCACAGAGGCTCGGTGCCAATAGCACATATCTGAGAGCACAATGGCCACTTACTAACAGTCAGGCCCGCACCAAACAATGGCATGACGGGAGGCATTTGGGGACACGAGGCTGACAGGGAAACGGCGATTCCTTTAAGCCACCTCTTCTCCAGAGACCTGACGCGGCCCCCCAGCAGACAAAGCAGCACACCACGTCCCCTTGGTAGATCTCGCCTCCATCGGTCACAGGCAAGAACTGTGGCTGGTCAGCACGGACACGTGGAGGTGGAGAGAGGACAGGGCTGCTGGGGCAGGTGGGAAGGAGAAAAGGGAACAGAAAAAAAAAAAAACCAACAAAACCTTTGGAGGCTGTAAAAGAGGAACATTTTTTTTTTTTTTGCTAGCACAAATAATGCAGGAGGAAGGCTGAGCTGAAAGCTGAGAGAATCACGCTCCGCTGTTCTGCCCCACTCCTTCGCCTTTGGGAGGTATCGCCTCCCCGAGTATCGGGGAGACCGGGGTTTCCCCCCCCCCCTTAGTGATGGGGTCACTAAACACCAGCATACAGCTCACCCCCATCATGCCAGGGCACCCCTTCTCCCGACTTACCCTGCCTATCGCTCTCCTTCAGGGCTGGCCCTCGTGCCGAGAACAGGACTCCCTCGCACGCAGCCAGCACCATCCCCTCTCAGCCCCTGCACAGGGGGCAAACCCTCCTCCCAAAGCCCCTACCCTCACCCGGCTCCCGCAGCCTCCAAGGTCTCTCCCTGCCCAACATGCTCAGTCTGCACAGGCCTCTGTCCTCCTCCTCCTCCTCTTCCCTGCTGCCCGGCCAGAAGCATCTGTGCTGGCAGAAAGCGCTACCACAGCCCTCACTTAAAAAAAATAAAAATATATATATCTCAGGGCTCCAGCTTACCTTCCCCTTCTTTCTTAAAGGGCTCAGCATCCAGGAGACTCCCTTTCATGTCTCTTTGCCATGCTGCCTCTCTTGCTTTCTGCTCCAGTGTCTGCACGCCGAAACAGGGGATCCTAACGCAGATAAAGTCAGCGTAGCAGATACCTGCCTTTAGATCACAGGTTTCACAGCTGCTGAAGACGTTATGCAGCGGGTCTAATTTGCATTAGTCTTTCGGAACGCTTCAAATTTGCTCACCGCAGCTTTTGGTATCGCGCAAGACACATGCAGTGATATTCCAAAATAAGAATTACCCTTAAAAGAGATGACGGAGTCTGATTCTGCTCGCTAACCCTGGCCCAGCTTGTAAGGATTTACACACCAAGGGGAAAACGGCACTCCCAGGGAAAGGCAGCAGGAAGCTAGGATTATAGATTAGGCAGCAGATCAAGGAGGAGGTGATATCTGCAGCGAGAAGGGCTGCAGCATCCAAGCGGCGACTACAAAAAGTTATCCATAACCCCTGGCTCAACACCAGCACCCAGCTGTTCCCTGGGAATTCCCCAGAAGGATGGCGGTGAAGCCAGGACGGGAAGTGTCGTGGTTGGGTCACTGCTGTCCTGCTGAGCCCCGGAGTCTGCCACTGGGCACCGCGCAGCCTTGCTCCGTGCCTCAGTTTCCCTGGGTGGGACCTAGGAGAGACACCTTTCTACACCCGTTAAGGGGCTTGCCTGATTAAAAGAAGCTTGATGGGCTGTTTCGAAGGCCCTTGGAGAGAGACCTTGTCATAAAATGCAAGGTGGATGATCCCCAGCAAGAGGAGCTGCCCCCACTGCCTGCCTGTCTCCGGATAGCCACTGCCACCTCTCCTGCTGTTTGTGCTCCTGTGTTACAGGCTGAAAAAGACTGCTGGCAGAGCAGTCATACCCTACAGCCATGGATGATTTAAAAAAAAAAAAACCAACACAAAACAACACCAAAAACCCAAACAAAAATGCACTGCCAAACAAACCCCCCAAACCCCGCTTATTTAGACACAGACCTGGGGACTCCCCTCGCTGGGGAAACAGGGGAGCCTTCACTGAGCTCATCAAGCTGCCTACTCAACTTGGGGGGGGATCTCAGTATGAAAGGCCAAGGCCCCCACAGCAAGCAGCTCAGGTAACTTTTGCTATCCCAAAGCGCAGAATAATCGCCTCCTAAATCACAGCTCAAGAACAAGCCCTTGCTTTTTGTAAGGCAGCCAGTTCCCTTCATGCCTCTTCCCTTCGCCTGCCCGATGAAAGCTGGGAGCGCAGCGCTGCCCTCCCTTTCACCCGTCAGCTCTACCAGGCAAGTTTGAGCCCAAAAATACACCCGCCACGTTCCAGGTGTTTGGAGGTTTCAAGAGCAGGAGGTACCTGTTGTGCTTCACGAGGAGCTGGAGGGAAGTAAAGGGTTTGCACTGTAGGGAGCGCAAAGAAGTCAGAAAAAGAAGGTAAAGAAATCACGTTTCTGCCTTCCTGAGAGCTGCAGCCAGAGTCCATTTCACAGGGATGCAGGCATGGAGTGCTCTCGTGCACCCCACACCCCTGCTCCAGCACACACCATCTCCTCACACCTCCTCCAGGAGAAGGGGGAACTCGGCACCTCTGTGACTGCAACTCTGCCCTGGGACAAGCACCTGGTCCTGCCACCCCACACAGTATTGCTACTGCAGCGCAGCACAGCCCCATCCCAGCAGCACGCTCACCTAACTCTATCAAAGCACCCCAAACCCCACCCGGAGCTGCCCATAATCCCAGGTTTGCCCCCTCCACACAGCTCTGCCAAGACTCCTCAAGGCCAGCCTGCGGCACGGACCCAACACCATAGTCCATGTGTGCACTGCAGACATGTCACCACCTCACCAAGAACATCCAGGATGGGGAACGGCGGGCATTCCTCGGACATGCTCCCATATCCTCTTGCATTGCACTGCCCCACGTACCTACCTTCCCCAAATTTCATATCTCACTGTAACGCTTTGTTGTGGTACTACAAGATACCACCTCAGCATCAGGACAAACGCGATACAGCCCGGCCTGTTGTTGCAGAGCTGGTGGGTGAGACAGTGACAGTAGGGAAAAGCAGGTGGGGACAACCAGTCACAGTCTTCTAAAGTCAGGGCTTATAACGTGAACCAGCCCTTTGAGGCACCTTACGCTGACCTAAAGATGTGAAGACGCCTCTTGTGCCAGCCAGTACCCCCTCTGCCTTCCTCTCTGCCAGAGTTATTGTCAGCTGTACCAGCCTTCGTTAGCACCACCTCCTCCAGCTACATCCCACTGATTGGGTCACAGATTCCAACAATGTACAAAGAGCTCATTTTAGAGCAACTAACTCCACCTAAAACCTAATCAGCCTTTAGGAATGAATGCTGGCCCAGCTTGCCACATCTATCTGTCACCAAATTCCCCCACTTCTTCCCTCCACCTTTTCGATCCACTGCTCGGGCCGGGGAGGGGGGAGGAGAGAAGAGAGGAAGATGCCAATTTGTGATAGCAGGTGCACGTTAACGATGCTATTCTCCAGACAGGAGGAAGCTCAGACACAGCAAGCTGAAACCCCAGCTACCGACCCTGCCATGAGACAGAGTTTTATCTCTGTCTGCTGACAGGTCAAAGCAAGGGAGGGACAGAGAGAAAAACCTATCTGTCCTAAAGTGTCCCCCACGCGCTGAACACACACAATAACATCTACGCCCACTCTCCTGATCAACTCCTGTACCCATGGCTGCTCATGCCTGCCACATTTACTGCGGGAACAAACTCTACGAGAACGCAGGGGCTGCACGGTAAGCGTGCCCACCGGCTCCCGTGTGCACAGCTACACCCACCCAGCAAACAGCCACCCACCTCTGCCACACAGGCATCCCTGAAAGACGTGCGGCAAGCACGTTACACCAGCCTGGCAGGCCACAAAGTCACACCGTACTTAACCACCAGTTACATGTGGGAGGAGGAGGAGGAGGAAGAGAGAGGTAAACACAAGGCATACGGGAACCACACGTGCACGCAGACTTCACAGGTAGGGCCCCCAGGCAAACACACCGAGTGTATCTGTGCTTTCCTGGCCTGGTTTAAGCAGGCTCTGCGACCACAGAGCAGCCCCAGCAACCCTCCAGACCAACTGTCCCTGACTCAGGTTGGGCACAAGCACTCTAGATTAAACGTTTACAGTTGCAAGCATACCCTGAAGGTAACATCCGTGGAAATACACACGCTATTTTCCACCTCCTCTTCTTGACCTCCTTGCTAAGGCAACCCCTGTGTGCCACACAGGCAAATTTCCTTTTTCCAATCTCACCTGCATTTGCAAGGAGGGAGGCAAGTTCATCCCCTCAACCCAGTCTGGAAGTAGTCCCTCGCTTCCTGGGGACCCGTGATGGAGATGAGCCTCAGCAGCACCTAGGACCAAAGGTGTGCCAGCATGAAAGGCGGCAGCTGGGCCACTGCACTAGGGACAGGGGAAAAAAAAATAATCTCACCTGCAGCTAGCCAGAATCCCTCCCCTCTCCTAGGGATATAATTGCCATATCCAGGGCATTAATAAAGAAGCTATGCAGGTATAACCGAGAGTCCTCACAGGGAGGGAATGTTGTACCTTGCAGTGGATTTCTTACCACTACTGCAAAACCACCTGAGGGTGTAGAGGAGCTATAAATCTTTGAGAGACTTTTATGACATGCAGTGGCAGAGTCGCAGCTTCACTCCTCTTCTGCGGTTCGCAATGGCTTTCATTCAAAGCCTGCTTTATAATGCTACAGGGAGGCTGGAGGCTCCCCAGGAATAGCTCAAAGGACCGCTCTTCTCCCACCCCTGCTCAGCAGACGTGTTCCCAGCACTACTACCGAAGCTGAAAAAACAGCACAGGTGCTACAGCTGGGTTTGGGGGGTGGGGGGGGGGGCAGATGGGACTTTAGAAACTAGAGGTGTGCTGGAGGGTGGGGGGCCTGCTGGTTTTCCCTCCCCTGTGAGATGGCTCTGCACTGAGGGCCAAGCAATGGCAGGTCCTGCTTGATTTCAGCTCTTCTCAGAGGAGCTGGCAGCAACCATGCTTCAGCAACAGGGACTTGCAAGTGCTTCCTAAATCACAGGCTTGAGCTGGACTTGTACACCACTTCCGCAGGTAGGATCTATGGAGCCACCCTCTGGGGAAGGGGCCTGAGAAGTTCCTGCTGACTCACACCCTTCTGGGGTGGGGGAAGGCAGGGGCAGGAGTAGGCGGGAATTTGAAATTCACTCTGTGCAAGGCTGGAGGTTCCTGGTGACTCAAGTCATACTTGTTAGCAGTGGTGCCACTGTTTTCATGGGCTTGAACTTCCCACTCAAGGGGAGGGATCTGGAGCTAACTGGAGAGCCATTCTCTGGGAGGGGGGGCACCCCCACCGTGTGCTGGAGACAGGGGCTGGCTCTCTCCTGACCAGAGCTCTGCCCTGGGGTGGGAGAGGTGGCAAAACCCCAGTTTCAGTCTGGGAAACAGGCAAGGCTCCCGAGCGACCCAGGCACAGCTCACGGAAACGCAGCCTGTGGAAATCCCCAGAGGAAAACCACGGTCTGAGGCACCAAGAGGAGCCTCTCTCCATCCCGCTCTGCGCTCCCTCCCTCGCAGGGCTGTCTGAGCAAGTCTAGAGCTGCAGCAGATGCCGTGTTCTCCCATCACCCTTGTCACGCTCACCCAGGGAGTAAAACTCTCACAAGAACAGAGCTACGCCAGCCTGTGCCACTCCAGCAGGACATACAGCTATTTCCAGCCCACAAACAACCTGACAGCCCTGCACGAGCGAGGAGAACTTGGGTGCCCACATCCCTTCGCACCCATCTGACAGGGGGAGAGGGGATGTTTGATGATGATGATGATCATACACATATATTTGTATGTATGTATGTATATTTTCCCTCCCACGCACACGCTCCTGTTACTCCTTCTCGCTTGCTGCAGGCTTGGCACGCATCCCCAGACCGTGCCCTCCTCACAAGAGCCGAGCACGGGCAGCAGATGGGCCTTCGCTGCAGTGCCCCGGCCGGAGGCTGCCTCCATCCCCGGCCAGCCCGCATCTGCGGGTAGGGGGGCCACCAGCATCGCCTCCCTCCTCCTCCTCCTCCTCCCCATCGCCGATGCTCCCTAGCAGGGGATGCCGGGATTATGGGGGGGGCGTGGAGAGAAGAGGGGGGGTGGGGGAGAGAATAAAAAAAAAAAATAACATTAATATAAATAAATAAGGACCGGGAAGGCGGGGGAAGCCTCTCCGGCAGTGCCCGCAGGGGATGACGCCGCACCCCCGGGGCCCAGGCACAACTTGCAGGTGGCGCCAGCAGCGGGAGCGTGCGGGGGGAACACCGGACCGAGGTGGAGGGGGGGGGGGTCCCGCCGCCGCTGCCCACCGCCCCCGGGGTGGCTCTACCGGGAAGGGCGGATGTGCGCTGCCCCCCGCCCCCAGCCCCGCCGCCCGCCCGCTCTCTCTCGGTCACTCACCCCCGGCCGGCGCAGCGTCGGTGCCCGCCGGGCCCCCGGCGGGGCGAGGCTGCCGCTCGCCCCCGGCCCGCCCGCCGACCCCCGGCATGGCTCGGCGCCGGCCGCGGCGAGGCGAGGCGAGGCGAGCCCGCAGCCCCCCTCCGCCTTCCTCCTCCTCCTCCGCGGAGCGGCCCGGCACCTCCTCCCGGCCGCGGGAAAAGGATGCGATGCGGAGCCGAAGCGAGCCCCCGCCAGCAGCAGCGGCGGGTAGGGCTGCAGCAGCCCCTTTTGTGCCGCCCTCCGCGCCTGTCTCCTCCCCCGGCGCGCCCGCCCGCCCTCCCGGGCCGCCGACACCGCCCGGCTCCCCCCCCCCTTCCCCGGGGCTCGGCACGGCTGCCCCCCGCCTCCCCGGCACAAAGGAGCGCGTTGTCGGGGTGGGGGACGGCTGTCCGTGGGGTGCTTTTATTGAGCGGGCTGCGGTAGCGAATGTTGTTCTCCCCCGTCCCGTCCTCCCTCCCGCCGCCCCCAACCAGGGATGCTGCGGGGTCGAGGCAGAGCCGCGGTGCCGCCCCGCAGCCGTAGGGTGTCCCCGCCGCCGGCCCGGCAGCATCCCTCGCCGGGGCACCGGTGGGTTTGGGCGGGCGGGAGGCGAGGCGAGGTGGGGTATGTGCGAGGTACCTTCGCCCCCAGCGATGTCCAGGAAGTTTTCGCTGCGGTGCCAGAAATAGAACCTGTGTCTGCTGACTCGCCGTCCTGCGCCCCAACCGCAGGAGCTGCCTTTCCCTCATTCAACTTTTCCCTGCCTTCTTCCTCATCGGGCCCATCTTTGGAGAGGAAAACAAAGCCCAGCCAAACCAAAACTACCCCCCACCACCGCCAGCGCCAAGTCAAAAGGCACCGCTACAAAACACACCAAAAAAACGCAAGCGTGGGACATCAGGCCCTGCAGCCAAGAGCTAACGAGAGGTCAAAAGGAAGCAGAACTAGAATACACCCTTCCTTGTGATTTGATGGCAATTTAGAAAAACAGCCCATTAGAAACAAAGCATTGGTGCCAATGCCCTTCCAACCTGCCATTTATCAGATGGGCGAGCTGGGTGGTTTGCTGGGGAGAAGGGAAGAAGCAGCTCAGTCAAACTGCCGCTGCCTGTTCTCTCGAGTGGTGCTTGAGGCAACCCAACAGCCATGCACAAGAGCCTGCCCTATGGACTGATCTTCTACCCGTTCTCCTCATCTTCCCTAGCTGGCACTGGAGTGGGCTTCCTTGGGAAAGGGTCCTCCTAATTTTAAGGCCAAGATGGAGCCTGTGTCAGAGTTCAGGCCAAGAGACACCATAAGTGGAGGAGAGTTTTCTCCACTGCAAACTTGGCTAGGATTACTAAAGACAACCAGAGGTCAGCTGGATTCAGAAGTGCCTTGGGAGTATTGCAGAAGTACTGAGGGAAGGGACGAGGACGGAGGAGGAAGACAACGATAGCACAAGCAAAGTTCTCACCATATAAGGGAGGTCATTTCGTGACAGAACACAATACCACACCAGCACAAGTCCTTGAGGACACCAAAAAACTCCATCTCAATGGCAGCAATAGCATATCGTTGGGAACATGCTGGCAAGACAACATCCCCATCTCTGTGGGTCCGGGATGAAGTCGCTCACCCACAGGATGATGCTCTCCAGGACAGCTGTGGGTCCCTAGCAGAAAACTAGGCTTGAAGGGAGCCCTCAGCTTCTGCATCCCCAGGGGGAATTTGGCAGCCATGATCCAATTTGCATCAAGTCCATGACTGCTTTTTTTTTTTTTTGAGAGAGAGAGGGCTGGCAAGTGACGGCATTAGCCTTGCTTGTGTGGGTGATTTCAGCACTGGGAGTATAAATCCTATTAGGGATGGGCAGCAATCACCAATTCATTTCCCCTAGCCAGCAAACACTCATCACAGAAGGGCTGGTTGGCATTAATGGGAAGAAAACATCACTACTTTGGACCTCCTTTGCTCGCAAAACATTATCCCTTTGCTTCAAATATTATCCCTGGAGCAGTTTGAAGACAGCCAACACTTCTCCATGTTAATGTGATAAAACTAAAGGCTCACGGGCTCACCCAGAGATTGCAAATGTTCAGGA
Organism: Gallinago undulata; assembly: GCA_026546715.1. Lineage (NCBI taxonomy): Eukaryota > Metazoa > Chordata > Aves > Charadriiformes > Scolopacidae > Gallinago > Gallinago undulata. The sequence goes on from JAOTQQ010000001.1 coordinate 54,165,683, forward strand.
ACATCAGACCACAAATCTAGAGGCAGAATAACATCCCTGCGTGCAGAGAGGCAGCTGCAATACCACAGCTCCCCTGTCCTGTGACAAACAGCGTTTGCCACACTGAGTACTCCTAACTAGAAAGACAGGCTCTAGCAGTCTCCCCGGAGGTGTTTGCCCTCCTATTAGGCCCCTCAAAGATTGGGGGGGGGGGGGGAGGATTTTAGCTTTACCTTTCAATCTTTGTGTGAGGAAAGACAAGACTTCCCAGGCTAGCCCCGCTGCAGAATGATGCAAAAGGCTGTTATTTCATCATGTGCTTGTACGTTACCACATGCAATAGCGTGCTGGTACCTCCTTCACCCCAGCACAGCCCTATCCGTACCTCCTCCCAAGTGGGACTTTGTTTCCAAACCCACGTGGTTCTGGGTTTGTGGGCTCAAATAGGAGAAGTATATTTTTTTAATTATTTTTTCAGTGGTATTATGTGCTTTGGTGGCACCATATTGGGACTGTAGGCTTAGATGAAGTATCCAAGCACCTCATGATTTCTAGTTTATTTAGCCATCATACCCTCTCCAAAAGGTAAAATCCCCAAACCTTTGGCTCTGTTTTATGTAAAAGGAACAGAGGATTAGAAAAAGTATGTGATTTGCTGGAGGCGAAATAGAGACCCTGTGGTAGAGGGGAAATTTCGACCATGGATCTCGAATTAGCACCCTAACCATAGAATCAGAGAATTCTATTGCTGTTTGTGTAGTGTTTCCTTTCTGCTTTGCATACTTCTGTCTGAGACATGCTGGACAAGCTCCCTTGGGATAAGGAGTCATTTTTAGCCTGATTTCTTACAGAAATGAAGCTCTCGCAATCACATTGTCTATCTGCCTGTCTATCAGCCGCCCACAATACAGTTTGAATCCACTGGCGTGGATTGGCCAATTTCAACCGAACCCAGCAGGCAAGGAAGGGATCTTACAGCAAAGCAGTTCATATGAGCTCCATGGTGAGCAGAAAGAGGGGAGGGAAGAGAGGGAGAAAGCAGAGTGTGCCCCTGTGTGCCATGGGGTGGCCGGACACCATTCCTGGCATGGCCTGTGGTGCTTCCTGCCCCTCTCTGGGGTGAGAGAGAGGGATTGAGCTCAGGACATGACCGTGTGGGGTTGGTGAGGCTGGGAAGGAGCTGAGGACACTGCAGGGATGCCCCGGGCGTGAAGCAACCCCAGGCACGAAAGTGGCAGAGATTGCTCATCCCGCCGCGGGCAGAGAGACTTCTGCTCTCCCTGCTCCCGAGCCCTCACCAGCCGCTCCGCTGGGAAAGCAGCCCATTAACATATTGCAATCAGTTAACCTTAAATGGTCTCAAAATCCAAACCTCTGCATGCAAATGAGTTCCGATGGGAGAAGGGAGATAAAGCACCACCCAGCCACAGCTGAGCCCTTGGTTCAGCTTGTTTGCCAACCGAGACAGTTCTGTGTGAAGCCAAGGTGGACTCCTTGGTGATGCCCTCAGCCCCGGGACAGTTTGCACCTCCCCAACGCTGTGCTACTGCCTTGCCAGGTACAAGGCTTTGAAGCAAAACCTCTGTGTGTTTTTTTCTCATTTGTTTTTAGGTTTTGGTGGCCAGGATCTGTGATGTGGCTCTATTTTCTTCCTCTTGGAAGCACCAAGAAGTGGGTGGCATGGGCAAGAGCCTCCAGGCAGGGTGTCAGGCGTGTGCTGGGCTTTACCAACCCCAGCAGGGCCGGGGAGCTCCAACCCACCAGCCAAATGCAAGGGGCGGGAAGACGCTTCTCCATCACCTCTGGATGAGGGGCTGTGGCTAAGGGTTTGCTGCTACAGAAAGAGGCAATAACCCTGTCAGTGCCTTTCCTAAAAAGAATTATAAACACTTCCCGCTCAGTCACTATCATGCCATCATTTCTTCACCGTGTAGCTATTGCTGATAAGGGACTCTTGGGCTCCCCGTGCACAAGCCATTTGACATTTGGTTAACTCCTTCACACTGATTTACAGTGCTGAGTTAATGGTGGCAGAGATGAACTTTCACTGTCGCCCTTTGCCCACCAGATTACCAAAAGGTCACCTCTTTTGCCCTTCCCCGCCCCCCCCCCCGTGGGATTACAGTCCTTTTAATGTCCTCTCAAGCTCGACTCCCCAAACAAAGTCCTCCTTTGAACCAACCAGTCTTGCAATCTGACACCCTTGTTCATTTTGCATTGCTGGTGGCAGGGGGGAAAACAACAAAGTGACATTTCTACCCTCCATCACAAGGCAAACGGCCTAAGACAATGATATTTATGTCCTCCTTGAGCACTCTGAAGCCTCAGATCTGGAAAAAAAAAACAAAAACAAAACTTACAGTCACTGGCAATCACCATTTCCAGCAATCAGGCTGTAGTCAAGCAAGTGGGAAGATGAACAAGTGCTGGTGCAAATACTCGAGGACCAACCCTAATAACAGGATCCACCCAGAAAAGATGCCTTGTGTGTAACAGAAACAAACAAATGCCTTTAAACTTCCACTGCTGTTAAGTAACGTAAAACTTTGCCAGATAAGGATTGTTTGCTCTCACTTAGGGGTTTCTGGCAGCCCTGCTCCTTGGATTATTTGCTGAAATGTGTTTGGCTTTTTTTCAGTTTGTGATCTTAAAGGCAAAGCGATCGAGTTTCATCCTCATCTTCTACTACAGAGTGATTCTGGGCAGCATGGAAAATCCGATCTTTCCACCCAGGTCATGCCACTTGCTCCTGCTAACTTCGTGCCTCTCCAGCCGGCCAACTCTCGAGCGTGGGGCTATATTTTGCTGTGTGGTTTTAGACCACTTGATGTATCGGAGCTTCCATCACTTCCTCTAAGAACAACTGAAATATAAATAACAGCAAGTCAGTGGTGGCTTGTCGGAAGAAGGAAAAGTTGAGCAAAACTTTGGCCTGGCAGCAACAGAGTGTCTTTCTACATAAATTTGATTAAAAAACCCACCATGCAGTCAAGAAAAAGCACATGCAGGAGTGCCTCCAGAGGCATTTCTGCAGCAAGGCAGAGGAGGTCTCTACCAGCAATCGCGTACAAGCAGTGGAGGTCACTGAGAGCCCTGGTGTCACTGGGTGCTGGCGCTCTTCTTCTCAATCACCTGTATGAGTGTGACAGCAAACCTTTTCTTGCAGAAGACATGCCGTCTGGCTGGGAGCTTTCTGGTGTCTTCCCCTCAGGAGCAACGGCAAACAGAAAAAGAGAACGTCTCCTGCTTTTGTTTCTCTAGCTCTTGTCACCACTTGAGCTCAGGTTAGCCTGCACCCTCCAGACCGCCAGGAGGCCAGTACCTGCCAGCTCTCCCAGTGATGGATGCATGAGTCAACAAGTCATCACCATCCAGCTTTGGAAAACAAAAAAAAAAACAAACCCAGAGGATTTTTATTTTTTTTCAGTATGAAGAATTGGCCAAAATGAAGATAATGGAGAAGGCAAAAGGAACGCATCCCTACAAGTGATGTGATGACAGTGGGTGGAAGGGCTCTGGGGAGGTGCTGGATGCACAGATTTGGAGGCAGCAGCCCTCCTTTGGGGGTGCACAGAGCTGTCGCTGCGGTCAAGGAGAAGCAGGTATCCTCCTGGGGGGAGGCAGTTGGCACCTTCCTTCCCAGGGATGAGTTTTGCTCTTCACACTTAAGAGTGTTAATTTGATCCTGCAAACATAATTATCACAACATGAGGGGAAAAAAGTGTCTGGAGAAAAGTGAACTGCGCTTCCCTCTCCTCCTCACACACCGCACCCCTCAGCTATCAGCTGTCACCCCTCTTCGGACCCCAATTTGTGGTGTTGCAGACACCTACACGGTATTTCTCCCTGTTTTATCAGGCTTGGGTCAAACCAACCCATCTCCTCACTTCCCTGAGCCTTCTGCCTCACAGAATCACAGAATGATATGGGGTTGAAAGGGACCTCTGGAGATCATCTAGTCCAACCCCCCCGCCAAAGCAGGT
>JAOTQQ010000001.1:54169744-54184026 GCA_026546715.1 Gallinago undulata
GATCTGCCCTCAGTCTTCTCTAGACTAAAAAGACCCAAGTCCCTCAGCCTTTCCTCATAAGAGAAATGCTCCAGGCCCCTCATCATCTTTGTAGTCCTCCCCATCTCTCATGCCCCTTGCATCTTGCCTTGCTGAGGTTGTGGCCCGCTGGGAGCTCCCGAGGGAGGGCTGGTAACTTCCGTGGGGAAAGCAGGGGCAGCACCGTGTGGCAAAGGGGTGTTTCTCGTTTGCCACTTGGGTATAGTTTCCAAATACCCTAAAATGGAGCTGTGGCTACACATCAGAGAAGGAAGCCTTGGTCTCGGGGATGCTGAGGGGGTAGACAAGACCACCGTGTGCTCTCCCCAGCCTTGCTGGCCTCAATCCTCACCCCAGGGCATCTTCCAGACCCGAGTTTCACCATTTCCATGTCACATTAGTACTCACTGGAGGCAGTGTCTCCCTGCACATCATTCCCCACCCAAGCAATAACCACAGCCAAAAAAAGGATTTGTTGAGAAACACCTTCTTCTTTCAAAGGCCCGTCCAGCACAGCAGCAGCTGTGTGCTTGGGTATACTGAGATGTGGCTTACTGTCACTTTACCGGCATGGCAGGGAAGGAAAATGGCACACTGGTGGCCTCAGTCTGGAGAGGTTTTATTTTGTTGTTTCCATTTGCTCCAGATGAATCTTCACCTCCATCAGCTTCTGGAGTGACCCTCGGTGCTGCTGATTCTGGCGACATCCATCGCCCACAGAGGAGGCAAAGCCCCAGGGCTCTGACCTGAGGCCGGGGACCAATGTCAGTGTTTAAATCAGTTGGCAGCTTCCGGGGCTGTAGGAGGAAACCTGGGAAAATGCCAGAAGTGCCATCCTGGAGCCAAATCCTGGAGCCCATGTCCTCCCCGGTTCGTGAAGCCCGAGTGGTAGCAAAACTCTCACGCGTACCTGCAGCTGGGCTGTTTAGCCACAAAGCCACTCGGGGAGCGGGGTGCTCTCTGCCTGTAGTCAGAAGGATGTGGAAAATCACTGGGGCAGCGAGCGGGTGAGAAAGCGGTGGAGGGCTGGGTGGCACGCAGTGCAAGCGACCACAGGAAGCTCTCTGTGGCTACAGCAAAGCAGCACTTAACTCTGGTGCATGCTGTAGGGAAATAACATGTTTGCCAGCATCACAGAGAGCAGGAGGAATTTGCCTTGGGGCACCCGGGAAAGGATCCTGGGTGTTTTCTGCAGGAGTTGGGGCTGTTGGCCAGGATCAGGTGGTCTGCCTTCAGCCGGTGGATTTTCTTTGGCTGCCTGTTGCGTGGGGATGGCCCCGCTGCCTCTGAATTGTGACTTTTCCTCCCACAAGTCAAAGGTGGGGGAGTCATATTAAACCACAGCCATCCCCATCAGCTTGCAGAATTGCTCCTGGGATGGCGTTTTCCAGAGTTTGCTTTGAAATATTCCCCATGGCATGGTTCCCACCGCAGCCTCCATGAAACCATGTCCTTGCCTTGGCGCTCTCAGGTGAGGCACCAGTCCAGCTATCCCTTCTCCTGTCCCTTGCCCTCCCCTTGATGCTGATATGAAGCTCTCCCAATTTGGCATCTTTTTCTACATCTTTTCTTGTCTCATCGGGATTACATCTATCAGAAAGCCACAGGCTGGACTTTAGGCCACTCAGCTGTGCAGAGACACGGCGAGTGGATTAGGGGAGGGGATGAGGGTAGGGCCAGGAGCACTGGAGCCCTCCGTGAGCCCAGCCCCGTTGCAAGGAGAGGCTGGTTCACGTTGTGGCCTGACCTCTCCTTGACTCGCCTCATCCAGCCTCCAACACCAGGCAAAGGCACGGTGGGATTTGCAGCCAAACGAGTTAAAATGCTGCTGAGTGAACGCGCTTTGACTGGGGCTGGATCGATTTCCCCGGCCCCTGTGACTGAAACAAGCATGTCCAGCCAGGGAATTGTAAAGAAAACAGGCTTGAAACCAATTTCATTGCAACCAGCACCAGCTGCATGCGTTGATAAGGCCTTTGATAACATTGCAGAGAGGAGTTATCAATGTTGGACAGGACTGTCTCAAAGGTACGGCTCCCTCACTGCTGGCAGAGGGGAGCTGAGGCAGGTACCAGCAAGCTCTTCAAGTACCCAAAAAACATCCCTTGGAAGCAGTGGGCAGCCAGGGCAGCCCTGTGCCCCGCTGCTGGGCTGGAGCAGCAGCTGGGACAAGGGGGGAGACCTCAGCCTGCCCCACACCATGCTGGTGACCTGCTGGCCTGATCCTGTTTGCACCTGGGTCATATTGACTCACTCATGGCTCCTCCACCCCAGGAGAAGATGGGGACATGGAGCAGAGGGACATCCCAGCTTCCTGTCCCTTCAAAGGGGACTCCAAGGAGGGGGCTGTCTTCTATGTGTGGCAACTGGCAACTACAATACGTGTGCCATTTGCTCTCTGCTCATGTGCCCCTCCTGTCAGTCCCTCACTTTATTGCTCTTTTCTGAAGTATGCGTGAGATACAGAGGCTTATCAAAGCATCCTAGAGAGAACCATGCAGACCATCTCCGGAGGGGTGACGGGCGCAGGTGGGAAGGCCAGCAGGATCACCATCAGCTGGGCTGCACTGACCCCACAGCCTCTTACTTGGCAAAATTTGGCTGCATTGCCTTAACCAGGCTCAAACCAGGACCCCATGGCGCTCATCCTGGCTGTGGGGACTCAGCCACACAGCTGGGCCATGAACCGTATCAGCTCTCCCAGGCTCATTAATCTAATTAAGCTATTAAACCCTGCTCGGGGTGACAGCTTATTGCGGGGCCGATGCGGTTGCGCTGCAGTGAGCAGCTCGCTCTGCCCAGCCCAGCCTGCTCTTCTGGAGACCCAGGGTCCATCCCTGGGGGGGAGGGGGGCTCTGTGCACAGAGCCCTCCATAGAGCTGTACTCATCTTCCAAGCCAGGACAGGCTCCTGGTAGCCCCAAAATGCAAAAAAAATAAATAATGAAAATACCCTGAAAGCAAAACCACACCTGGAAAGGAAATGACACCTAAAGGTCTGATTGCATCTGAGCTGCCGGCAGCTCAGCGGGGTTAAAAGGTAACGGAGCCCAACTAGCTGTCACCACCAGCCTCCCGCCAGCAGGCTCAGCCTCCTCCACTTCCAAATTTACTGGCTCAGCCTCTCCGTAACCCGTTTTGCTCAAGTGACTCAGGTTAACTGTGAGCATTTCATCTTTTTTTTTTTTTTTTGCTCACCCAGGGCTGCTGGGTCTCCAGCCGGCTTCCCAGTGGTGATGAGCTGGAGGGGATGGGGCAGCAGAAGGTGCTCCGTGCCACCGCCGTCCCTCCTGGTGCGACGTGCGCCAGCATCACCAGGTTGCCGCAGGGCCAGGAGTACACCCGGGCGCTTTCCAAGCCCGAGGTCCAGTTGCCAAAAAAGCTGCGGAGTTTGCAGAGGGCTGTGTGCTCCCATCGGTGCTGGTTCCTGCCTTCCCTGTAGAAGGGCTTTAAGGAAGGTTTGAGGAAGAGCACGGTGACAGCACTGCAGAGGCATGTAGGTGGGGAGCGGGGCGGGTGCCCTGAGCCAGTGTTGGAGCAGAAGGGGCTGGTGTCCTCTCCGGGTGCAGTGCCCCGTAACTTTAGCTCCAGGCCATTCCTATTTGTCTTTGCTTCTTGCATGTTGTGAATAGATATTAGCTCAAGCTCAATGGGCTCCATGCAGGTCTTGGAACCAGTCGGTTCAAGCTGGGATTTGTTCCATATCTCCGGTTTCACATGTTTTCTTTAGCTGCATTTTAATTGTGGGGTTTTCCTTTTTGTTTGGTGAGATGTTCTACACAGGTGCTGTTCCTCTGACACTGTAAACATCCCAAATAAATCCCATTCCTCGATTATGCGAGGGTGAAGAGGAAGTGCCCTACAACATAACAGGTTAGGTTTTTATCACAGCTCTTCATCTGGAAAGCCATTGGGAATGTTCCACAGAAAATGCCTGGCACTAGTCCGGAAAACAACATACAATGTCAGCAGAGCCCTAGAGAGAGGAGCGTTAACATGGTTAAACAAAGCCTAGATTGGTTTTAACTCACCTTTATTTCCACCTTGAACCAACAATCCTCTTCTCTGAATGAAGCCAAGCTCAGGACCTGCTGGGGACAAGAAACAAAGTTCTCCCTGCTTTCCTAGCTGCCTGATTTTTTGCGGGTCAGTCCTGACGGGCTGCAGTAACCCCACAGGCTGTTTCATACATCCTGAGCCGCAAGAGGCCGGGAAGAGGCTGGCAGCCAAAACTGAGGTGGTCTGGTCCTACATGGACCTGTCAAACCTCATGCAATTAATTCCCATTTCCTGCCACTTCCTGCCCCAACAGCTGTTTGTCCCCACCAGCTGCAGCAGTTGCGTTCAGGTCTTGGAGCAGGAGAGGAGCTGGCGGGTACCTCCAAAGGGGGTCCTGTATTTGGAAGAACCCCCACCTCCAAACCATCACCTTTTCCACCTGCAGGTTGGTGTTGGGAGCCCTCCTGCCTGGCGAGGGGTCTTGCACCTGGGAGACGAGGATGCTCAGGAGAGCTATTGACTCCTTCCCTTGGCTGTTGTCCCTCGCCAGGGCCAAAACTCTCTGCTTGCCACAGGGTTGGAAAAAACAGTTATCCAAATTGTGTGCACCTTCTGTAGAGAGAGAGGAGCGTATTTGGGCTGCCAGCTCCAGCTCCACATGGCTGCATGGGGTCTACATCCCATCCCGGAGCCTGCTGACAACTTGCCTGGGCATGTAGGGGTGTTACCGGCACCCTTAGGAGGGACTGGTTTGACAGGCCACTCCTGCCTTTTGCTAACTCCCCCTCCCAAATTCATTTGGGGCAAGTTGCCACGGGCTGCCCCATCCCACGGGTGCCCCAGAGCTGAGTTTCCCTGGTGAGCGTAACACAACATCAGCCGAGGGCCAAACCACTCAGTGAATTACTGCTCTCCTTGCTGCTGGGATGTTTTAACGCCCATCCGACGTGGTACCAGAAATGTCACAGCCCGGGGGAGTGAAGGGTGGTCTTACCCCCACAGGTAAGCCCAGAGGCAACCAAGTGATGGCACCCAGCTTGGGAAATCATGGCAGGAGTAGAGGGTGATGCATTTCTGGGGTGCGCAGGGTGGGTATGTGGTCCCTTTCTTTGCCTACCCTCGATGCTGTGCCCACCGTGTGGAAGAAAACCCCCCGGAGGACAGCGCTGAGAGAGGAAGGCTCTGCATCCCCCCATGCCCATGGTGCCCTTGTCAGCCCACTGGATCCCAGCTGATGGATAGCTGAAGGCAGCAAATTTGAGCAGCGTCTCAATGCCAATTTAAATAAATAAATGAGTCCGAATGCTTCGCCTTGCAGAATGGCATCTCATTCAAGCATTCAAGCATCAAATACCTCCGGGACTCTTTGGGTCTCAATTTGCAGAACTATTTCCCTTTTGAGTGCTCTTTTATTTTTCTTTTTGCTTATTTAAACCTGTTTTTCCTGTAGCGAACATTCCTTGCAGGTGAAAGGAGGCAGGTTTTAGATGTTGGTGGTGCTTTCCTCCAAATTTAAGAGGGATCAACCAACTCTATCAAAAAGGGTCTTCCCTGGCTCCTGCTTGCCCAGCTGCGGCTGGAGGGATCGCAGAGGGATGTTTCTCTGGTTCAGTCTTAGTTCGGGTACCTCCAAGCTGCTGAGTTGCTTGTGAGAAGCCCATTGCTCGCAGCCAAGGCTGAGCAGATGTGGTGGGTCTGAGGGGAAGCACTGGCCCACCCAGGGCCAAGCAACAGCTGTGGGAGCTACTGCCGGCCGGGCTGCAGCCCCCTCCCCAGCCTCCTTAGGAGGGTCACGGGAACTGGAGGGTGGGAGCAACATGCATGTGTCCAAAATACCACAGATGCCTTAAGGACAGAACAAGCTCAGGCCTGGTGAAAGTTGTCTGTAGCATCAGCAGGATGGGAGAAAGCACCGAGCTGGGGAGGGGAGCAAGAAGGCGATGTCCCCCAGCTCCAGCCCCCCCGGCTCTGCCCTTTTTGCTTTTCTGGGAGCTTCGGGCCCTGGGGCTTGCAAAGAATCACCTGGAGAAGCTACCCGAGGCACCTCAGAGGCTGGAAATGCAGGACGCAAGTGGAAAGGGGCTGGTATTATTTTCTTCTTATTTTAAGCCAAACACCAGAATATTAAGGGATCTGATTCATAGTCTTTGAACACCTGGGAGTGATACACAGCAGAGCCTTCTCAGAGGCACGAGATTTTCCCTGCATATAATCTAAACCAAATGTCTTCCTAGCCAATCTCTAATCAAGGCCTTATGGATCAGTGAATAAATATAGAGGCTTAGGTAAATTAGCAAGATTCATGTTGTTGTTGGTGGTGGTTTTATGACTACCTTATTCCACCCACATACCCCCTTATGTAGATCATCCTCTCCTGCCTTCAGGTATCTGCTTGACACAGTGGCCAGGTAGGGTGTTCTGCATGTGGTTGGGAATAAGCAATGCTGTTTTGGGGTGAGACAATGCACACAGGCTCCAGCTCCTGTGAAACAGCTGAGAGCAGTTCTCTGAGTGCTGTTTCCCTTTGCGTCCTCGTGCTTTTCCACCAGGCTTTAGTGTGCAGCTGTGCTGCTCTTGTGAGGCTGCAGTGGCCCTTTAGCACCGCTGTAGGAGGAATGTGGCGAGCAGAGGGTTTGTGCTGGTGGCCTTTCTACAGGTATCTGGTCTTCCTCTAGCAGCAGTCACCGTGGTCAAAATTTTACACATCAGCCAGACCGTAAGTAATTAGCTTGGGTTCATGTTTTAGATGCATTTAGTAAGAGTAGTGCAAACTCTGCTGCATCCCTTCAGCTCCTCCATCTTCCTGCCAGCGCCCCACGAGCCCCGGCTGCCTTCCCTGCACTGAGAACAATGGAGAATTGACTCTATCCCGGCTGTTGATCCTCCTCAGGTCAATGCTGTGGGGAAGATGACACACTCTCCATGGGGCCGATGCTCCCCAGTCCCTCTCATTTCCAGCCAGCGAGTATAACGGGTGTCTTTCTGACATGCCTCGGGTAGCCAACGATGGTGCTTGCCCCCTCATGGGAATGCCACTGCTGCTGGAGGGATGAACCAGAGGCATGTGGGGACTCAAGAGGACAGCCAGGGAGCCAGGCATGAGTGAGATGTTGCTGCACATCTCTGCAAACAGACACATCCTAGTGCACGGCGCTGAGAAGTTCAAGAGACCAGGGAGTCCTGGTCCTTGGCTCTGCAGAAACAGGGACGCCACTGATGGGGTGGTCCGCTCACCTTTCTTCATGTCTCAGCTGTTAGAAGGGGACTGAATCCATGTTATGATCCTTGACCTGCCAAGCCCATGCTAGCACACCACAGCCCTTCCCAGCTGCTGGGAAAGCGCTGTCTGTGAGAGCCGTTTGATGGCAGAAAGCTCTGGACACCCTGGCTACTGTCATGAATGTTCAGGACCAGGGCAAGCAGCACAGGCAGTCACTCAGGCCCTTCTCTGCTCTTTCTTCCCACACTTCCCTCTCTACCCTTCCCTCTTCAGCCCTTTTCCTACCCTCAGGGTAGCAAAATCCAGTTTTGGCCACATCACCAGCCCTGCCACTAACCGCACTGTCTCCTCTTCAGTTTCCCCAGTCCTTGGAGATGTGCATCTCGCTCTCCCACCTCCCACGAGTGGTCCCTCATGGTAGGTACCAGCTCAGCGAGGCTCAGTAGAGTTTGCTGTGCCTTGCACACACCCCTACAGCCTGCCATCCTCACTACACCCCCCACGGTGGGAATGGCTCCAAAACCACGAGCAGCTCGGCTGCACCTGAGTCTGTTCGTCGAACCCAGCTGGGGAACTGATCCAGCTGAAAAAATCCCTGTTGTCTGGTATTTTCTGTTTTTTTTAAATTTTTTTTTCCCCTGGGTTATTTTTTAATCCAGCTCAGCTCCTCGACCTGGTTTTCCTCTGGTTCCTCCAAGAGAGCCGAAGGGCAGCCTGGGGGCAGGCGGGAGGAGGAGGACGCTGCCGAGTTCAGCCCACCGATGGGTGGTAAAGCTGCAAGGCCAGCAGTCCGAGGCCAGTTCCCAGCTGTTTCCTTCCCCTCTTCCCTGCAAACCAGAAGCACAGAAGGGCCAGTGCCTGGGGAGCGTGGCTGCCGTTCCTGGCTGGCAGGAGCTGGCTTGGAGTGGAGATTCCTTCCCCGCTGCAGCCCTTTGAAATGTGTTTACATACCAGACAGGGACAAAAAGTCAAAATTTTGCTGGTGTTTGGCCAGGGAATCGTTGAGATTTGAAAACACTGCTATGACTTGGTTTTTTGATCATGCTAGCAGAAATAAATGGAGGGACTGAAACGGGCACGGACCAGGCTGGACCAGGCTGCTTGGACAGTCCAGCTCCAAAGGGCTTTCCCACCAGAGGTTGTCCGATGTGGTGTCTCCCACCAAACCCTTTTTTGTTTTGATGCCCATTATATTTTCCTAACGTTTTGGTGGGTTCTCCCCACCAAATCCAGGTGGCACAGCCCCCTTCTGTGCTACCGCCTTGCCGTGTCCCTTCCCCAGATGATCTGCTTAATGCTGTTCAGTGAAACGTGCCTTCTAACGTGGCCACCACAACCCCTGTTTTTCTGCCTGTGGGAGTTTCTGCAGTGACACTGCTGCAGCTCGTGCCCCTCAGAGCTATTTTCCAGCATGGGGACTTCACCAGCCCCGGAGAAGTAGGGAGCCTGGAGCAGCTCCCTTTGCCATCCTCCTTTGAACTCATTAGTGAAGATGCCAAGACTTGACTAGATATTTAGTTCGCTGGCACTTCTTTAGGCCCCCGTGCCCTAAATAGCATTCAGCAGTCATTTGTCATAGCAGTCCGGGTCCTCCAGGCAGTGTGCTTTCGCATGGCTATGTTTATAGCCACGCCAATTTTCTTTGTTTTTCAGAAATACATAAATACTTACATTGTCTGCTGAAATTTCCCATCGAAGCTGCCACGCTCCTGTGGTTCAATAAACATCAGCCGCCCCTCAAACAAAGTTTGTCACATCTCTCTCATCCCTTGATCTCCGGGGTCAAGGGATGTTGAGGGGGTTCAAGAGGGGGTTCGTCTTCTGGAAACTCATTTCTCTGCCACGACCACACCGTTGGCTTTCCCAGTGGATGCGGAACCTGGCTAAATACTTTGGACCTCACACCTTTCCCTTGGCCCACGTCCTGGTTTGTGTCGCAGGGTTTTGGCTGTCCTGGGAACCACAAATCCAGCACGTGTCTGGCCGTGGGGTGTGGGAGAGGTTGCAGGAAGAGCTTGGTGGAGTACCTCCCCGGCACAGGGGGGTTCTTGCTAAGTCATGTCCCTCCCTCACCCACAGCAGGTTTGGCAAACAGCCTGCAGAGCCATCCCTTCCTCCAGGAATAACAGCCCCCCCTCCGCCCCCCCCCCCCTCCAATGCTCCAGTTCGAGAAATTGGTCTAATTAGAGGAGAGTGAAATGCTTCTCCTGCTTGGAGAGCTGCAGGTCCCCAGCCTACTTAGAGCTTTGCAAAAGACCATTAGCACCACGATGACGACGACAACGTGTCTCCCCAGAACTACACATTTGCTCACACGCTTGGCAGGCGGCCGACCAGATGTAGCCAGGCTGTCTGGAGGTGCCAAGCATAACAATTAACAGCCGCTTTGGGGTGGGATTGGCAATGGCAGCTGCAAATTGCAGGCACGTTTCGGCCGCCCACCTTGCTTCCAGGCTCAGCGTAGTCCTCTTGGACCCCTCCCAGGGGCACTGCTGGGGGTCAAGGAGATGATGGGAGGGTCTTTTGGTGCCAAATGGCTGCAGAACCTCAGTGACTTACCGAAAATGAAGTCCCACGATGAAGGGCACCATCTGATATGCTGACCTCAGCTAAATCATTGAATATTGTACCTTATTTCTGTCAAGGTGCTTGGGTTTTTTCATGCTGACTCAAGCTTCAGTTCTGCAAACATGGAGTAACTTTATCCAGGTGAACAGTCCTGTGGAGTTCGGGAGGGATGCTGCCATGCTCCTCGCTTGCAGCAGCAGGCACAAGCTGCTTTGTTAGGTCTTAATTACTTCCTTGCTATCCGAAATTCTTAAATTTGTCACTAAAGGCAGATAGAAATAAAAATGTCGCACTTTTGCACCTCAGATATTTGCAGCCATGAATAATACACTCACACACTCATTTACTAATGGATACACTTCTCCTCTAATTTCTTTCCCCCTCCAGACATTTGCAAAAGCTCTTTTCATTCCCATCACACCTTTAGCAAGCAGTAAGCCATTCTGTGTTTTGTTGCTCTTATCTCTTCTCTGAAAGCTTTTATTGACTGCATGTTGGTTTTGTCTCCTCACCTTTTCCATTTCCCATCTAGCCTTTTTTCTTTTTTTTTTTTTCTTTTTTTTTCCCCTCATCTGCTGTTGTTGTTTCAAGGCTTCAGATCTCCAAGAAGTCACTTGTGGAGCTATTTTGGATATTTCTCATCACAGCAGCTGATGGAAAAGCTAATGACAGGAGCAATAAGGAAAAGCAGAGTTGGCGCCAGAATATCTTGGAACTGGGTTGGGGAGGGGAGAAGTTCACTAAGTTATTGAAGTACCTGGATCAAGAGTTCATATCCAAAAGCTATTTCACCTTAGTGCCTGACTTGCATTTACATGTAAGAGCTGTAAGTGTTATAGGGATGAGCTCTTAAGCTGCTTCTCTGCATATTTATTGCTTTGAACAGAGGGGAGAGCTTCTTACCCTTTTCATACAGCACATGGCTGCAGGTAAAAAACGCTGTGGGTCACGGAAGGGCCAGCTGGGGCTGGTCTCCATGACAAACTGATGAGCTGAGACTGGCAAGCCAGTTCAGAGACGGGTTTTCGTTTCTGCCCTTACACTCACACCACTGTAGGCATGCACAACAAACCTTTAACCAAGGCTAAATGGGGTGACCCAGCTCTACTTTGCCTAAAACTAGGCTCAGAGGTGTCCCCTTCCTGACAGCTGGTGTCCCTTGCACGGGGATTGCACAGAGGGTCTGGGGTGGAGATGTGGTGGGGACAAGGCTCTCCCCCTGCCTCGTACAGTCCCCATCCACATGATGGCAGCTGGGGGACCCTGCCCAGCTGCCTTGGAGGTGATGGATGCACCACTTTTGGGGCTGTTTTGCTGAGCAGGTCTGCAGCCAGGACTGGGGTTGAGCAGCTCGGGCACCTATGAGGGCAGGAGGAGCCCGCAGGGCACAGGCAAATGAGAGCGGCTACCTGTTTTGCTGTGGCTGCCAGTTGCCCTTGGCTGGAGCAAGGGACTTTCCGAATCACTGATGCATGAAACCACTAACAGCTCGGCTTTGATCCCTGTACTTTGAAACCAGTCCTGAATTTTCCAAAGCAACCCACTCTCATCAGAAATCGTTTGCCCGAGTTCGCTTGGGTTGGGAGCTCTGCACTGCGTGTTCAGAAACGCCCAACTACCTCTAAGGAACCTTAGTTTTGGACAAGTGGGCTTGTGGATGCTTTTGGAAACAAACCATGGCAGCTTCTTGAGATGTTTTGGTGGCTGTTGGCTCCCTCGGTACCACAGTAACCAGAAGGACTTCACACAGAAGTATTTCTGTACCTCCAGAACCTGGAGGTATAGGGTTGTCCACCCCTCCAAAACCTCTGGCTCTCCAAGCCTTGTCTTTCCTTGCTACCTGTCCTTTGGATGTCAAAGCAGCTGGTTTGCTGAGGACCTTGCTCCGCAGAAAGGGGCTGGTGTTGCTCCCCACTGTTGCTTGGTTTTCATAAGGCAGAGAAAAGCTCTTTGCCCGGCTCAGGCAAAAGCCGCAGCAGAAATGCAGAGTTTCTAGGTCATGCTGTTCTTGAGAGATGAGGCAAAAAGAGAAAACAGGTTAGGAAACTCTCGAAACACCGAGCAGAGAGAGAGCCAGGCCCAAGCATTGCACGTCCCAGAAGTCAAAGTCCTTTCTCAGGCGCCTTGGAAACACCTTGTCCGACCTGCCTCCTGCTGTGTCCAGGTCCCTCCTCACAGGGCTCCTGCCCAGAGAGCACGTGGTTCAGCTGCTGCTTCTTTCAGTGAAGCGGAGAGAGCAAGATTCACCTCTGAGCTAGAAGCTGTAACACTGCATCCATCCTACCCGCCCTGGCTCTCCGGAGCATTCCCGGGCTTTTTCTTTCCATGCTCCACTGGAGTCTAATCCTGCATGCAGAAAATTCCTCATGCTTTTTGCTCTTATTCCTCCAGGGCGTCTGTTTTCTCTTCCATTCTGTCAGGCTGTTCAACAGCCTGAACTCAGTTACTCTAATCCCTCCATCTTCAGTGATGTTCTCAGCTCCACATAATAAATATTAACAGCTTACACGTACCTTGGGGTTCTTATGCAAGGACTCCAAATAGCTTTATGGTTCATATGCACACGGGGCTCACTGTATTTGCCAGCAAAATACAGCCACCGATGAGACAGCAGTTGTTTAGCAACCTACAGCGACAACACACAATAGTTAAGACGGGAAGTGAAGATAAATATCGCATCCATTTGAAACTCCAGGAGGGGATTGGAGTTGGCAGAATATAAGTACTTGTGCTGAATTTTAGCCAGCATACTCCGAGTAGCATTCCTATGCTTACAGAAAGAGCTATAGGATTTAAAATACTTAACCCATCCCTGGTGGTTTATTCACAGCTCACGTTAACGGCACTGACATTTTAGGATGCCAGTGACGCTCTTAACTGGAGGAAGGCGAGTCACTTGAGTAATGAACTATACAGAATTGCTCTAAACGCCTTCCTCAGAATTTCTAGGGAAGGAAAAAAAAAATCAGACTATTATATATAAACAGCTACCTATTAACCATCAAATTTTAAAATATATAAATATTTTAGGCAGCTTCATCCTTCAGCTGTGGCTATCTCTGCCTGCTGATGGCAGGAGGTCAACTGCAGCATTTTTTTCAGCGGTGCCACAAACCCTTCTGCTACCTCCTAACCCACTCGAAGACTTAATGTGGTGGAAAAATAAAAGGGGAGAGGGGAGAAGAACATGTTGCTTCCTCTTCAGAGCTTGGCAGCTGGTTAAGGATGCTGCATTTCCCTTGTGTGGTCCAGGGAGTGTTGGTGGCACTGAGTGGTACTCACTCACCTCATGCCTCTTCCAAATCAGAAAGTCCAGGTGTGCCAAGAGCAACCAAGTGCAAAGTCAGAGGCGAATGGGACCAAACTAGTCCACGTTAGCTTCAGGTGATGTCTCGGCTACTGAAGAAAACCCAAGTCCTTGATGACTTGTCCACAGACAGTGTTTGGGAGCTGAGCGCTAACCGCTGTCCGTGACCCTGCCTGCCCATCCTTCCGCTATTTAAAGATTTTGTTATAAATGGGTGTGCTGCTCAGCTAATGGAGAGCTTAAAATAAAAAAGTTCCCGGTGATCCTTCAGCGGCAGAGACGGTGAGGACCTCAGTTTTAGGCAGCATTGAAGGGCCCCCTGCGGCTGTAGATCCCCATACCCCAAGGCAGTCCAGGAGTTTTCAGGTCTCCCTCTGATGGCTTATTTCCACCCCAGGCTGGGGTAGCCACGACCCTGCCAAGCACTTTTTTTGAAAACCCCCTTTCCCAGTGCTGCAGAGGCCCCTCTGTTTGCCCTGGGACCGAGAGATGTACAGGCAGGCAAAAGGCACCGACACCTGCCAGAAAGGGCATCCCACCAACACCCCGCGAGCCCCCTAGTGCACCCCACCAGGATGCCAGAAAGGTTTCTCAAGGGAGGAGAAGCAAGGAAGGACAGAAAGCTAGGGATGGGAGGGACAACAGGGTAACCCCTGTCTCACACTCAGGCACCTCCATGGGGTGAGGTGGTAACAGTGGTTTGGAGAGGAACAAGGGTGCAAGCTGAGAGAAGGCTTTGGGGATGGCTTAGGACAGAGGAAACGCTTCAACTCTACAGCAACGCAAGCCCCAGCTCCATACTGCAACCAGCCCTAACATGGCCTCTTCTTTCAGTCAGCTCTTTCTGGAGGTCCTCAAAGCCAGTGGGAAGTCTACAAAGACTTTTCCAGTCTTTGCTAGGTTTTCTCCATGCTCCTGGTGTGCAGTGAGGCGCATGTGGCTTCAATCCTCCCCAAGAGCACCTAAAATCTTCGCAGCATCTTCTGCCCTGCCGACTCCTCAGCATGCCACTTCAGCTCAGCTGCCTGCCCATGAACATTGGGACCAACGCTCCTCCTTCCTAGGGTGCATCAAGAAGAGCGTGGCCAGCAGGGCAAGGGAGGTCATCCTCCCCCTCTACTCTGCCCTGGTGAGGCCCCATCTGGAGTACTGTGTCCAGTTCTGGGCTCCC
>JAOTQQ010000001.1:54184126-54270206 GCA_026546715.1 Gallinago undulata
ACCTGCTTTGGCGGGGGGGTTGGACTAGATGATCTCCAGAGGTCCCTTTCAACCCCATATCATTCTGTGATTCTGTGGCCTTCTCACCAGCCACAGCCTGAGCAACTCAAACGCCCCTCAGTTTGAGTGCCAAAGTCTCGGGGACACATGGAGCATCCTCACTGTTCCCGTTTCAGGGACAGGCCTTCTCGTTTCTACCCATGTCTTGCAGGGGGATAGCTCTTGAAAAATAAGATTAGCAGCCTTTGCAGCAGACCTATTCAGTGTATTCAGATCTCTCTCCAGCAGCCTCATGGTGGAGAGCTGCACTGTTTTTTTCTCTCTTTCTGCCTAGGACTTTATGTTTCTGGTGGTTTTGAATTTCACTACACTGCAGAAAGGCCCCTGTTCTTGTTTCTCCAGATCACTCTGTTTCTGTCCTCTTCCATCCACTCCTTCACTTTAAAGGCGCAGGGGAGAGGAGGTTTTTCCGCTGTTATTACAGCCTGCATCGTCCCATCACTCCCTAAGGACAATATTAAATACCGATATTCGCTTACAAGCTTCTTTTCCCTGTACACAACATTCAGTCTGGTTTTTTTGACCTGGACTCCAAAGCCATGGCTTACAGAGCATGTACAGAAAAACTGGTTTCCTTGCCTTTTTTCCAGTGGCTGTACAGACACAGCTTAGTGTGATCCACCAGCTCCTACCCACTTTATTTTTTCATTCTCCACAAACTGGCAATCATGCCAAAGGATAAGTTTGTTTTACGTGATCTGCTTTATATAAGTGCGTTTGGCAATTCTTAAACTTTTATATCTGGAGCATCCACATGCTGGAATATTTCCCATTGGAACTGTTCTCCGTATAGATTAATAAATACCATAGACAAATGGGATGGGGGAATAAGCAAGAAAGACTTGTTTATACAGCTATTGAAACCCATGCCAGGTTAGGGAACGCAGAATAGGATAAAACCTCTTCAACTCCATTTTAGTCCATACCAGGATCACACCATCCTATTAAACAGCTACACAACAACCTGAAGGAAAGGACTAGGATCCTCAGCTCAAATGACATTTTGGAGTGGTCCTGGACCACATGGCCAGGCTAGGCTGAGACACCTGAACTCCCTGCTCTTTGCAGGGCAGAGGACATGGATGAGGGGCTGCAAGCCCCTGCCTTGGCCAGCTGTTGGGGATAAGGCACCAAACCTCACAAAACTCTGCTGCCTTTCCCTCCATGCCAATTCCCTGGCAGGGTTGGAAGGGTCTCAGCAGTAGGTGCCTGTGCCAGCATGTTTAGCACACCCAGCCTTCCTGGGAACTACAGGAGGGCAGGGAAACATGAGCTTCTGCAGGCAGCCAAGAGCCCTGCACAATTCACATGAAACCCTGCAGGGCTAAGCCATGCCAGCAGGACCTGGAGAGGGCAGTGGCTGAGAGTCACCCACCCATGCACAAGGAATCCCTGTTTGTGCCTTCCGAGGAAATAGGCGTTTCTCACTGCTCTGATCCTGCCCACGTACTTCTCAGTGCACTCAGATCTTGCCGCGGGGCACTCAGTGCTATTTGATTTATCCGGAGGGATAAATCCCCCTCCACTCTTTTCTGAACTGGCACGCCACAAGCACCTTGAACCTGCACGCAGCAGGGCTTGACTACACACTGGCCTTGACTGCAGCATCCTTTGCTGCTTCATCCTGACCCCTTTCCATTCCCCTTCTCCTTCCTAAGGTGACCAGCCTGGAAAAAAAAATAAATCCGGGAAGGAAACCAGCCTTTCTCCTGTAATCTTCTCTAGCTTGCTCCTGACTTTGCCTGGTGCTTTATCACATCTCCCCACGGAGGTACCAGGCGCTGCGGCACAGCGGTCACCCCTGAGGCCTCCCCGTGTTTGTCAGAGAAAGGCTCCTTCCCCAGGGAGCCAGCCAGGCTGAAGGGGAAGGCTGGAGCAGGGAGGGAAGAGGCTCGCTTGCCGCCTGCCGTCAGAAGCCTGAACTGAAGAGGTGGGTGGCTGCAATCCCGACGCCTCCATCAGCTCGCCCGGGCCTTGGCTGACCCGATGCGCAGCCAGCAGGCCAACAGGACCCCTCCTCTCCTTGCTGCCCACCTCTCTGCTCTGACACGAGGGTGCACATCTGCATCTTCAAGGCAGCTCACATCGCAATGTAGTTTCGGTTCGATCTATGTGGGACTTCCTGCTGTGCACTACCAGAAGTCTGTACAGAAAAACTCTGTTACAAACCCCACCTGCCCTCTACGACTCCGCAGATGGCCTGCATAAAGCTAAATGATGTGCACTTTGCCTACAAAACCCAATGATCTGAATTTCATAAAATGGTTTGGGGTGGAAGGGACCTCAAAGCTTATCTACTTCCAACCCCCCTGTCATGGGCAGGGACACCTTCCACTAGACCAGGTTGCTCAAAGTCCCATCCAGCCTGGTCTTGAACATTTCCAAGGATGGGGCATCCACAGCTTTCCTAGGCAACCAGTTCCAGTGTCTCACCACTCTCATAGCGGAAAAACTTCCTGATATCTAATCTAAATCTGCCCTCTTCCAGTTTGAAGCCATTATCCCTTGTCCTATCACTACAAGCCCTTGTAAAAAGTGCCCCTCCAGCTTTCCTGTAGGCACCCTTCAGATCCTGGAAGGCCACTATAAGGTCTCCCCGGAGTTATAGTTTAACTCCAAGGCATAATCCAATGCCAAAGCTCAGCAAAGAACTAAGTAGGGGCACAAAGGCTTTAAAGTCACCCGCATGGGCTCAAGCCACTTTTACAACAGAAGCTTGCCTGCTGCAAGGGGCAACCCCCTATTGTGGAGGAACAGAGGGTTTCACCAGGAAGAGCTGTCACACCCACACACGACATTGTAAGGAAGAGAGCAAACCACATAGGTACCAACAAGTGTAGCTATAAGTTATTTATTCTGCAAAATAGAGGTATCTTCTATGGAGTTGAACACTGGAATCACAGCATTATGAATCGAGTTCTGGAAACATTATGACAGCACACACACAGGCACACACGCGTACACCTACACATGCGTGCGCGCACACACACAGCCTTTGTACAGGCCCCTACTCTCGCATTATCCAGAGGGAGCCCTCTCTGCAACTTTATTTGCAAAAAAACCTGCAGAGAGGGTTGCATTCAAGACCCTTTCCCCTCCTACTCACAGGGCTTCCGAGGGAAGGAGGCTGGTGAGGATCGGGTGCATGACACCGGCAACACACGTGTGGGGAGCGCTGCTCACGCCCCCCAGCCCAGCGTTCAGCACATCCTGGATAGGAGTTAACTCTTGGCAGAACACAGCCCTTGGTGGAGCGCTCTCAGTCTTGCCTCAGTCTTCGCTTATGCAGCCAAGCGCAAGGTGTCTGGAGGAGGCAAGTTCCCACCTTAGGACACAGTCAGCGCGCCCTGCTCACCATGGTCCATGTTCCAAAGCCGGTAAAACTCTGCAAAATCCACATAGGGCTCCACGCGCCCATCTTCATCGGGCTGGAGTGAGTGGGTGGGTCGGGAGCGGAAAAGGCCCCCGTCTGAACTGGAGCTGCTGCTCTGCGTGTGAGTATTAGTGGACTGGAGCGTCACAGTTGGGCTTTGGCTATGGAGAGAAAAAGAGAGAGAGAGAGAGAGAGAACAGAAATATATTTATTTCCCCCCCCCTCATTGATGCTCTGGACAAGAAAAGCACCAGAAGGGGTGCTGGCTTCTTCACAAATCAAGCTATCCTTAGCAAACAGGTAAAAGAAGTTGCAGTCTCTTGCTCCAGCAGAGCACTAGAAGTGTTGAGAACTGCTTGGAACTGAATGCCAAAGATATCTGACACACCTTTATCTGGAAAGCCTTAAGTACAACCAGGCGCCTGAGGAACAGAGAAGAGGAAGCAGGGGAAAAAAAAAAAAAAAAAAAAAAGAGGAGTCATGCACTCTGCTGGCCTCCTCATATCCATACAGTATGAGCTTTACGGGAAGAGTCTGGCAGCAAGGAAAGCTATTCTTGCGTGACCTGAGTTGCAGCCAAAGCAGTTCTGATGCGTCAGGCTCATTGTTCCTGGAGCTACCATAACACAATAGCTAGAGAGCTTCTTCTCTTTGCACCCCATGCCCTAAAACAGAGCTAGTAATAGTATGATCCTGTAAAGTGGATCCAAATAGGATCCAGTTCTAACCTTCATACTTTTTCCTAACCTGGCCTCTGTCTCTGAGCAAGCCAACTTGTTTAGTGCAGCCTCTCCAGCAGCCTTACAGGTGACGTGCATCACCCCCTTCCTTGTTAAAACAAGCAGCACCCACACTCCCTCCCTGCACAGCACCCAAAACACTCAGCGCACAAGATCCAAAGAGAAGGGCTGCTGGCTGCCAGAGTGCCCTCTGCAAACAGCAGCAGATGCTGCTCCCAAGGCTTGGTCCTAGAGCTGGCTTCAGAGCTGCTCACTTTAATCATTCCCACCCTTCACAGCACTGCTTTCCAGCTAACACATTATTCTGGCTTGTCAATACTGCAGTTAGGAGGGCAACGCTCCAGATAAGGGAATGACTGACAGATAACTGACAAGCGTCTCTGCTTTTCAACCACTTTACACGGTGTGAGGTGCTGGGGAAGACTGCAGGTAGCAAGAGAACAGGATGCTTACTTTGTGAGGGTGGGGGTGGCTTCATCCAGAGTTGAGCTGCTGTGGGCACCATTGACCATCTGGCCCTGGGAAGGCATGACAAGAGACAGCGTGACACTTGTCTTGCTTGTGCTTTGGGAGCTGGAATACGGCACCGAGACTGGGTAGACACGGCCTCCTGGGAAGGGAGAAAACAAGAGTTATAAACTGCAGTTGAGACATGAGTGACTGGGGGTAAAGAGTGGCAAAGAAAGTCAAAGGAAGGGCCAAAACCATGAAGAAT
Source organism: Gallinago undulata (assembly GCA_026546715.1). Classification (NCBI taxonomy): domain Eukaryota; kingdom Metazoa; phylum Chordata; class Aves; order Charadriiformes; family Scolopacidae; genus Gallinago; species Gallinago undulata. The sequence goes on from JAOTQQ010000001.1 coordinate 54,189,015, forward strand.
TTATATTACACTGCCTTTCTTAGACACTGCACTATATTCTGTCAAATTACCAGATTCTGGATCTCAGAAGCCAATAATCCCTTTAATAAGAAAATTCCTTTTACACTGAGTATCTCTTCTCCCAATGTTAGGTCAGTACTGGATCAATTAAGAGATCTTATCTTCCACCCTCCATTTGATTTCATTCTCTCCCCAACATACCTTGCGTTGGTGTCAGTGTGGGCTGGCTCATCTCACCCAGGGGGTACCCAAAATTCCTCACAAGCAGCGTCATGTCTTCATGCCGGGGACAGAACTTGGACCGTTCCCCACCACTGGCAAAAGTGTCACAGTGGATCCGCTTAACCCGGTCCACTACTGCTTGCGCCACGGCATCCAGCGACGTCTGCTTGGCAAACTCTGTGGCTATCATGGCTGCAATTTCCTGAGCCAAGAAGGAAAAAAGAAAGAAAAAAAGAAAAAGAGAGAGAGAGAGAGAGAGAGAGAGAAAGGATGTTCAGGAGATTTTAGAGGAAACCTTTTCCAGCCATCCGACCTCAGGGTTTTTATGGCAACTCATCTGACTGCAGAGCTTGCCAGTCTCAGGTGCCGATATGTGCCCTGGTGCCTTGAATCATCCCATTCCCTTTATCAGGCTACTCCTAAGGGACAGGCAACTGCCTGGAAGAACTGGCTTGGCAAAGCATATCCCATATTATTACAGGCTGGAATGGGGTGGCACAGGCATTCAACCTGGCCAGCACTCACAGGACAGACGAGGAGGAAAACCTGAGAGCAGCTGACACTGCTGGAGTGGGTCAATAGCCAAGGGAATGTTTCCTCCCATGAGCAGACTCACCTGGTTGGCCTGACCAGGCCCATGAGCTGCCTCCAGCGCTTTGTAGAGCCCTTCAGACATGAGGACCAAGAAGCCAGTCACCCCATCCAGTGAGTGCCCTCCATGGATCTCAGGCTCTGCTATGATGGGCTTAGATTTAGCAGCACTGCAAAGAGACGGTGTTATTTACTATCTAACGGTGACATAGTACCTGAGAACGGAAAGTCATGAAGAAGACGAGGGCTTGAAACCACAAGGTTAAGTTTCTCTGACCTGAGCAGTTCAATATCAGTATAGCCGTATTTGACTTTGTAATCTCCAATGCGCCGCGTGCTTTCCTGCCCACGAATAGTTCCCACTTGCTTTATTTTCCCTGCATCCAAACCTGCCAGATTGAAAAACAAGCTTAACTGACTTTGAGAAATTTGCAGTACTTCCTCCAATTACACTGTCAGAAATGAGAAAAGAAATATGCACATCTAAAGAGAACTGTAAGACAAAACGAGATGCCAAAGAATCATCAGGACCCCAACAAGAAGGAAAGGAAGAACAATTTGCTCTGTTCCAAGGGACACCTTCCCATTAATTGTAATCCAGGAAGGCAAGAGCTGCACACAGCCTGACATTCGCACTCTGAATGCAACGGTTGGCCCTAAGACAAAGCCCACGTCCTGGTCCAAAGCCACCAGTGGCAGCTGGCCTGAATGCACAGGCATTTGCTGAAAAGACAGGGGAACATCTGCGCCTGTCAGCTCTGGACTGCGCAATGGGAGGAGGAAGGCAGGAAGAAAAAAAACATGTGTGAAGGGTTTTGCTTTCTCTTCTGCCTATTATTGATCCCTGCTCCTGAAATCCACATGATGATTTCACTACTATGCTTGTTTGCAGAGAGCGAAAAGAACTACCTACAAGAGGCATGGAATTTGCTCGACTGCTCAAGTTGGTGTTGGCTACTCCTAAAAGAAGGACAATGGCAAAACAACTATTTAAATAAATGTAAGGTGATATACCTCTGCTTCAGTGTACAATTCAAATCTGGCAGGGGCTAGGAAGGAATCCCATCTTGAAGAAGGTCCTAACAGGGACTATCTGGTTGTGGCTACTATTTGAGGCAGGACTGGGACCAGACGAGCCACTTACCTGGTCTGTTCTGGCAATTCCCCCTTCCTGGTTATACCTTGAGCTAACAGGCAGAAAATGTTATTTTGAGCTTTTTATCTAGGGATGACTGTCCTCAGTACAAGGTGACAGCAGGAGTCCAACTGAAACTCTCCCTCTGAGTCAAACTGAGCCTCACTGTGCAGATGGCTCCACACCTACCCCAGCAGTAAGACACAACTCTGCCATCTGCTGCAGACCAAAGCTGACTCATCAACATGGCCTGGCTCATCTGCTAGCTCCTGGCAGGGGGATACATGCTATCGACAGACACAAACACAGAGAGGCTTGCAGCACACCAGGGAGGTTGGTGTCTAAATCACAGCAACTCTCCTGGAGCACTGAAAAAGCCACAATGTTCTGGGTGAAGAGCCACAAAGGCCTAAGACTTCTCCCCCACTTTTCCCAGAGAGGTGCGACACAGGCACAATCATGACAAACACTATCTTCACTACTTTTTATCACTATCCTTCAACCCAGCCCAACAACAACTTCCTTTGGGCACTCAAAACAGCCTGTGCACACCAGCTTTTCTGCTGGGACGGCCGGCAGGAAGGCCACTGCTGCACCAGGTCATGGTCAGTGTATCCAGCACATCCCTGTTCTGCTACAGACTGCAGCTAAATTTTGCCTTTTTATCAGCAGAAAGGCAGCCAAAGGGTCTCTTTCTCTGGATTCGTGTATTCAGTCTTCTGTTTCACGCCACATACCACTATTGCAGGACTACGAGTAAAAGCAGAAATGCAAGAGAAATGGAACGAAACAAGACCTAGCAGCAGAAAATTGCCACATCAACAGCCTCACCAGATAAGAATACATCTACCAGGTGAATCTAATGAAGAATGCCAAGCTAGATCTTCCTAAACAAAGGTACATAACATAAGTATCTCAATAAGAATAATTCAGCACTAGCAATCACACAAGTGGTCTGGGCTAGTTCTAGACGAAGAAAGAAAACATGTCAAACAGCACAAAGGAAAAGGGAAATTGCCTAAAGCAAAATGTCAGCATTAAGGGTTCAATAGCTACTGATGTGAGAGCAGTAAACGCCAGTGCTTGGCCTGGCTCCATCTGAAGCGTAACTGCTTTTTTTTGCAACAGCAGCTTGTACAAAGGCATATTGAAATGCACCATCCCAAGGGTGCAGCATCACACAAAACTTAACCCAGCATAACCGTGGTTTGCCTCTAAAGGAGCAGTCACATACTGTCCATCTCATTTCTGCCCTCTGGCTGTGTGCTTCCACTCCTGCCTGCCTATCGACTCCAGCAATCACACAGCTGGAGGGCAAATCAATGTCAGTTTGGCAGCTGGACACAAGACTAACTCTAAAAACTTTTTTGCGAAGAAAAAAAAGAGATGTTTTTCTGCTGGTTCACTGAGCTGAATGTACTCAGTCTGTAACCTCACAATGGCTAGAAAGAAGGCACTGAACTCGTCATTTGAAACCACAGTGAGCTTCTTTTTGTGGTCATTTATTGTTTCCAGCAGCTTGAGTCACTCCTGGTGCCCCAGATACATGGAGGAATACGATGTTCTCAGATAAGAAAATGAAACCCAACACTCACCCAGCTGGGAGAAGCGAAAAAGTTCATCCTCATTCTCCGTAGTGTGGTCTACATTAAGCTGAGTCACCTGCAGCCCATCCACCGTGGACTTGCACAACAGTGCCCGATTGGTACCTGCAGTGGAAGCAGCAAGATGAGGCACCAGATAGCTCTGCCATTAGGAGGCAGAACATACCCAAGTGGAAAAAGGGACAGGAGCGGGGAATAAAGACAGAGAAGAAGAGAAAGACTCATGTACTGTCTCATCATGATCTCCAAAAAAGTAGCCTTGCCAGCAGCATAGCAGACCTACTAGGGAGCTCTTCATCCAGGCCTGAGCCAGTATCTGCCAAGAAAGCTCTCCATTTCTCAGTGAGCTTGCAATACTGCCTCTCAACCTATTTTCCCTTCTTTTCTTTGGTCATACACATCACCATCAGCCAACATCAGCAGAGATAAAGAGCCACCAGGCTGATTTCAAGGGCTCCTGTAAGGAACAAGCACTCCTTGGCCACCAAGACCAAATAAGATGTCCCCTGCATTCAAATTTCTTTCACTTCCTAGAACCGCAGCCATCCTCAAGAACGCCTAGACTGAGTTGCTGACAAAAAAAACTCACCCACATTGGCGATATAGAGCTTGTTGTTGAGAACAACAGCCACAATAGCCATGGCTCCTCCAGAGATCTCCTGCTCTACAGCCTTCAATCTCTCCACAATCTTCTGGTACTGAGGTGGCAGCTGGTGGTGAGGGACACCCTGGAACCCCAAATGAGAAGGAAGATAAAACATGTAGTCCAACAACACAGAAACACCAGCTGGAATAAAAATTCTGTAGGGACAGGACTCGTCTTAGCATGTCTTGGCCTCACATCAAGACTGTGCAAGATGTACAATTATTTGTTCAATCCTAACAAATGACATGGCTCCAGAAAGGTTCTGGAGATGACAGTCCAGTTCACCTGAAGAACAGAATACACATCTGCCCAGATAACATGCAAATTTGAGGCCTTCCCTCTCATTTGCATCATACGGCTTTGTCCTGGAAGAGCCACATGTACAGGTTGCACTCCTCTCTGTGATGTGTTCAGTTCTTTACCAAGATAACCAATGATGAGTCTTATGGTACCAGTATGAGCAGTGGGAACTCTGAGAAACGGACCAAAACGCTTGCTTCACTTCACACAAGCTCCCAGAAGAGAATCACAGAGAAAGAATTTTTAGTTACAGCTTCCCTTGAAACTGACTGACTAATATGCCCAAACTTCATCCAGCAATCTAGAAGGTGGGACCTCCAGCAATCTCTGTTCTTAAGGCTACGTTACCTCTGGTAGCTGGGACTGCAGGCTGGCCTTCTCTGCCAAGGCATCATCAATGGACTCCAGGAAACTTCTTTCTACCACATCAAAAGCCTAAAAAAAGGCCATAAAGAAAAAAACTAAGTTCTTATACAATACCTCCAGGCCTTTGAGGTTACCCATCTGCGCCTCCCTCAAACAGACAGTGGTTGATCACTGTACATACATACAGTCAAGGACCATTCCATCACATTGAAACACAATTATTTTAGTACAACTAGTTAACAGCTTGTAAAAACAATCTGCAACTACTCAGAACATGAGACTAAACCATAAAAGTTACATTTGAAGCAATGTCAGAGACCTATCTGATTTTGTGTGTTGATTGCAAGAACTTGTCTATCACTCAAGAAAGCGCACTCACAAATCCATCTCCCCACACGTTAACTTCCCCCCTTCACCCATTGTCATCTCCTTCACAAGCTGACTTGTTCCTACATGTCCAATGAAGACCAGCTGCAGCTTCCTGGAGAGCTCTCAGCACTGCACTGACAGAGCCAGGGGTACAGATGGGTACGAGGCGGGAGTGAAACAAAGCAGGATGAGTGCTATCACAACCATTGGCAGATGTTTCCAAGCCTCACAGAAACCAGATGCTGCTCCTCTGGTGGCAAAAAGAGGAGGTGGGTAGCATAAGAAGCAGATACCATTCCCAGCCAAAGCTTCTTTACCTGCAGCAGAACTCGACGCACATCAGCATCACTGTGATCTGCATGTAGCTGGCCCAGCAGCAATTCTGCAGAAAGCCTCTGACCCACAAAGTTGGTGACTCGGTTGCCATCATAGCCATTGAAGACACCATAGAGGTAGCAGTTGTTCTCACTCCTGTCAAAGAGGACAGAAGAGGTCACAGATGTCTGCAAGACACAGACATATGTAACAAGTTCCTCCAGCACCTCCTGCATGGCCGTGCCCCACCCTCTTCTTCCAAGTCCTGTGTGACAAACTAAATGCCACCTTTATCTGCCCTTGTCTGAAGGAGTTTGTGTCCCAGGTGCAACCCACCTACCTGAATTTTAACCAGTTATCTTCCAAGGGGTGACCCTCTGTCCCCTTGCCATCTGCACTGTAGGAACGGTTTGGAGCTGAGCCCACCCCAGAGAGATGGCAGGATGGCAAGTCATCTGTCCAACTCGGCTGCTGTTCCTGGGAGGCAGAAAGAGGAAAGAGATGCAAACCCCAAGGAGCCTGAAGTGAGGATCCTTGTCCAGTGCTGGTTACAAGTCTATCTCCACTCCCTTCTCAATCCTTCTCCCTTTGCTAACAGGGTAGTATACCACCCCAGCAAATATCTTCGTATGCCCTGCTGCACAACTGGATGGCTTACCATTTCCTTTCCCTCTGAAGCTGAGCTCTGGCTGCACCTCTGGCTCTCACTAAGATATCAGAAGGGAAATCTGCACGGGAGTTTTACAGTCAATACAGTACAGTGCAGTACTAGCTATTCATTCCATGAATCAGACCCTCATGCACTCCTGCAACAGGAGCACAGGGAAGGCTCTGGTTCATAGCTGGAACACACTCATCCAGGAGAAGGGGATTGGGGCCCTGTCGCTACAGCAACGCCAGAGGGGGCCCTGGGGCCCCCGCCTCACTGGCACTTGCCCCCTGCACACCCCCGCTGCCCCCTCACACAGCAGGGCACCCTGAAGCCCACAGCACAGGCAAGGCCCCCTCAGCCACCTGCCGCCCTTCCCTTACCCCACAGCGCTGCAGAACAACAAGCCAGCCCAGGGTGGGGACCGATAACCACGCAGGACTACCCCCCTACCCAAGCTGGGGCCCCTTGCCCTCAGGGGGCACAGGAGGCGGGGAGCGTCCCCCCTCAGTGGGGAGATCGGTCGCTGCTCCCCGCCCTAGCCAGGCCTCCCCCTTCCCACACGGCACTGCTGGAAGCGGGGGGCAGCCGAGGAGAGGAGGCGGCCCAGGTCCCCTCCTCGCACCCACCTGGTGGGGGGGTGCCTGTGCACGGAGGGGGGGAAGGTGCCACTCACACTCTGCAGCAGACTCCTCCTCTGCGCCGCCATCTTGGAGCAGGAGCGACCTCCTCCCCGCTCTCTCCCCCCCCGCCCTATTCCGCCAGAGCAGTCGAATCCCACGGATAGAGCGGCCGTTTCCCTTCCCCTCCCCTCCCCGCCTCCGCCCACCTTCACGAGATGGCCACGCCCCTCCCGCCCAATATGCAAGGGCGGCGGGCTGCGCTCGTGCGCAGGCGCATAGGCGCGTGCGTGCACTCACCCTTCCCCTCAGGCTCCGGCCAGCAGGGGGGGCTGTGAAGGGCTGAAGTGGTAGTGGTGCCTGGGCTTTCAGGGTACCTGAAAATGTGGCCCTCTGGGGTTCTTGAGGTGATCAACCAGCGAGACGTGCACTCTCTTGCAGGCCCAGTACAGGGGAGCCCAATGTGGCGTCCCGACGTGATGACTGATGGTGTGTGACCAGAGGAGAGGTCCTGGTCAGCTCACCTCTGTGGAAGTGAAATATTTAGAATTTTCCCTGTTGTTACCCCTTCCTCTTGTCTAGGGGGAAATGGAGACCTCTTAGTTTCTTACCTTGAGGCCTTTGGTCATGAGAGAAAGCAACACATTTTGGTGACCACTGCAAGCATGGGGAGGGAGGAGGTGCAGGTTTGTGAGGATCCTGTGGAATGGTGTCACCTTGGACGCCAAAGGGCCCTGAAGGAGTCTGGTGTTGAAATGTTTTTCTTAGAAATGCATAATGTTCTCTGCAACCCCTAGGGAAGACCGAGCCCAGGAAAGCTCGAGGTATTGGCTCTCATCTGCGCTGCTGCTCTATAGACCCCACAAGAGGTATCCCTTTGTCTCAGTTTGGGGTCCGTCTCCTGCCAAGGCAACCCACAGCCCTTTCTCACCTTCTTTTGCAGGCCATCACGAGGATATAGTAGAGCCAGCAATGGGAAGGTCTATAGAACAGCTGACAGGTGGATCTCAATACCCACTGCGGTTTGGAGCAATCGTTGGTAGTCTCAAGTCAGGTACAACAGTAAAATTGTTTGTGCGCCTGCCTGAATGATACAGGCAAACCCAGAGATTACTGATTTTGCTCCTTAAGAACCTTTCTAGGGTGAGGAAAGCTGTTTCAGAAGGCTTTCTGTCTCCACTGAATGAACAGAGCTGGAGTATGAGAGGAGACACAAGAATCATTCCCACCACTTTCCTAATAAGTCAGCAGAAGAGCCCTACAGGTGTGTGAGTGGCATATCTTGAAGTGAGCGATGGCTGCCAGACAGACTGTGGCAGCGTGGGGCTTGGGGAAGAGCACATTTCCCTGTGTGAATCGAGGCTGAAGGGGCTCCAACATGAGAGACAGCAGCTTCAGTTATGTGTAGCAGTGTGACTGTGGTGAGGGTGGGATACTTAAGTAGTCTTGACTTCCAGCAGTGGCTTGGTACTCTTTACTGACATATTTGTGGCAAATATATTAGATTCAGATGCACTTCAGAAATAATTGCCAGTTAATTAACCTCATTCTATGGAATGATGCTTTTTTTTTGCTGCAGGGGAGCCTGCCGGAGGATTCCAGCTCTCTTTCCTGTAAATCCTTTGTCTATTGTTTTGTTACATCTCTTACTTCCAGATATACAAAGATTACAGACCCTTCCCGTTCGTGCAAGGCTCACAAATATTCAGCCACACAAGCAGACCTAGGTACACAGGCAGAATTACTTTTTTTAAAGGATATATTGGCCAAAGGTAGGAGGCAATGCTAAATCTCAGTCTACAAACAAGTTTCAACATGTTTAGCTTTATACATAAAGCTTGGTCCCACCGATGTCATTTGGAGTATTCCTGTGAGTAAAGCTGTGGGTGGGTACAAATCATTACAGGAATGGTGCTTCAGTCTGCATTAAAATTAAAGTAGGATGAACAGATCTAGTACTGATAAAGATTTGTTTTCTTCCCAGTATCAAGAATTTCTGGTGCTGCAGAAATCTGCATAGAACAGCATTGTCCATGTCATTAAAAAGCAACAGGCGAGTTTCTCTGCTTTGAAACACGATGTCACTTTTCAGCATTGCAGCAGAAGCTTATGCTTATTTAATGACATTCAAGGTTGCAGTCGTACACCTTGATGAGCACAGGCAGACCCTGTCCTTGCTCGGAGTGCCACTGAAATCAGCAAGGCTTCGGGTGTGCTCAGGGACTGCCAGCGTGTATCATATTGCAGGACTGGGAATTTAGGAGTCATTTCTGTCTTCTTCTATCCCTTCTATCCTTTGGAGACTAACAAGAGTGGAGTCTGCGTGTGGGTGCGACAGGGCAGAATGTGATCGCAGTGAGAAAGCAAAACAACTTTCCTAAAGATAGAAGGTAGAAAAGCTGCCACTTGCCTTGTTTGTACAATGACTATTCGCCCCTTGCAGTTAAAAATGTTCCCTGCTCCTAATTTAAATGTCTGGCTTCATCCTACAGTCACTAATCATTGTCCTTCTGGTTTACTTTTTTCCTGCCTGTTTGGGCTGGAACACAGACCTGGCGCAAAATGTTTTTTTTTCTTGATGAAAATATTTGTGCCAGATTCTGTCTGCATATTCCTCTAGTTCTGTCACTGAGTCTCTGCCCTAACCTTGCGCGAGGCAATTAACTACTTGGTCTGCAAAAAAGTGAGGTTGCTTGCAGTGATAAATGAATATTTATCCAGCATTTTGCAGCCCTCCAAAGGAAAGCGCTACCGAAGCTTGCGTGCTGCTTCGTGAATATCTGCTCATGGAGACCAACAGCTTTATGCAGCACTTGCAAGATGAAATACTGCACCAACAGAGTTTTTGTTGGCTGTATTGATCAAGCTTATTTTTTCCTTTGTCTTATTTATGCTTCTTACCTTCAGCAAATCCTCTCTCAGAAATTATGATACTGTATTCTCATGCAGCCAAAATCTCCACGAGAATGCAGGATATCAGTCTCTGAACCTCATCATCCGTGCACCAATAAATGAATTATATGATTCAGTGAATACAGATCCACAGCTCCCTCTCTCATGTTTAACTCCCATATTTCTCATTTCTCTCTCTCCCTCCCTCCCTCTCTCTCTTTGTATGTTTATCGTTTCTTATTGCTTCTGTGTCCCCAATGCTAAGGGTTATACACACTGTATTTCTGGTGACAACCTGTACTGCTGCCTTCTTGTTTATACTTTTTTTTTTTTTTTTCCTGTAGGAAAAGAAGCAGCATGGTGACTTTGCTGGGCCTCTGGATAAAAGATGAACAGTGTGATTGCACAACATGCTAGGGGGAGCAGGGAACACAGGGCTGTTATAGGTGCTCAGAAACTATTTACAATGGGAAGCAATGATGGGATCGCTAGCAGGTGCCATCACATCATTTAGTTTCTCTCTACTGATCACATGTGAGGTATGTTTGGGGAGATTTTTTTCTCTGCCTTGTTTTGCTGATGTTGAAGGCTACGGCTGGAAAGTCAAGATTTTTGGCAAGGCTTGCAGGAGGTAACAGGAGGGGGAAAAAAGAAGAGTCTCTGACAGAGCCAGTTTTGCTGCACTTGCTCTGGTCCACAGATCATTACAGAAAGGGACATTGGAGGAGGTGGCATTGAAAGCCATCACTCAGCTCCACCCTGAGCTCTCCTCAGCTACCTCTACCAACTTCAGCCTGATCCTCCTTTCCCACAGGCTCAGATGCCCTAATGCTCCTCGCTCCCCTGCAGGCTGCTATCTCCAGGCAGGCTTGAGTGGCAAGAAATAGAGAGGGAGCAGTAGAGAGAATGAGCATTAAGGAAGGAGAGCTTGAAACAGCAGCTTCCTCCCCCCAGTACCCTCTGGAGAGTTGGACAACCAACATGGAGAGCTACTGGCAGGGGAGGAGGGAATGGTGAGAGAGTGCTGATACCCCCAGGAAAGAGCCAAATCTCACTGCAAAAGATAGCTTGTACAGAGCTCAAGGCCAACTGGGCTTTGGAGGGAGAGGAATGGGCTTGTTTCAGTTGTGCCAAAGCATCTGATTTTGTTGAATTCTGGTATATGCTAAACAAAGTCTCATCTCCTCAAGTCCTGGGATTATGTGAACTTTTTTCATGAAAACAACTTTACAATAGAATTATGTTTCTAGATGTCAGGGCTGCAGGGAGCAGCTTCAAAACATGACTCACAAGAGCTTAAAATACCAGAAAGCAAAATTAAAGAGATTTGAAATGATTAGAAGAAACAAACAAACTGGTGATGTTGGAGTATTATTCATCTTAAATGCTTGCTTTTGGCAACATTTTGTCTCACCAGTTTTCAACTCCACCTGTCACCCACACAGACATCTGCCTTTCTGTGGGCATGATACCTCCACACCCCTTCCACCCAAAAAGCTGGGCCTGTTGTCCCAAACAAGGCCTAATCAAGAAACAGATGGGTCTTTCAACACTTTTGCACATAACCTGAGGTGAAGCTGCAGCGCGAGTGTGCTCAGTTGTGTCCCCAAGAGGGGAGATGGTTTGGAAGATGGTACAGAGCCTGGTCGCCATCATGTGCCTCTGCTCAGCCTCCTGAGGCTCCAGAGGGGTTGGGAAATGCAGTACTTGGGTGCTCGGGTGACAGGCTCATTAAAAGGGAATGAGAAGGAAGTTTTACCTAAGCATTGGCACCAGATGGGGATTTTGAATTTTATGTTTATTGCAGAGCCTGTTGAAATGAGATCCTTTTTAATGGTGGGCAGTCAATTACTGACACCCACTGTCGGCAGCACCCCCACAGCTCTTGTTTCCTGGTATTTGATTATGTTTTGAAAATGCATCCTGTGACAAACACCTGAGCAATGGTCACATGTAGATGAGTAGAGGTACAGGCACATCAAATAAACAGATCTGCTTCCCCAGGTGTGGAAATAATGCTGTTTATTTTCATATAGGTTTGTACCCTCTGTGATGTCCCCCATCCACACCTCCTATGTCCCTTTCAGTGAGAGTCCACTTCTAATATCGCACATCCAGCTCCTCCTCATTTGCTTACTGGTTGGGTGAGAGACACTTGATGGTGTGTGTGATTTGAAACTTAGGCCCAGCAAACAAGCAACCAGTAGCTCCCCCTGAAATATTTATCTCAATAAGGGCAGTTCTTCTGGTCTCTTTCCTTCCTTCAAACCACCAACTGTCACCAGATTTGCCAGCTGGCCATGTAGGAGCACAGGATCCAAGCTCTCCTAAAAAAAAAAAGCCCGCTAAAAAAAAAAAAACAGCCATCCCTCCCCAAAGAAGAAAATCCAGAGCTTTTTTTTTTTTTTTAATATAGTTTGGTTATTTTGAACGTCATAACTTTATTGAGACACCAGTAGTTACCACCTTCACTTTGTTAACCACAAATATATAGGACATTGTAAACACAGGTGCCGAGGTGGCGGGGTTTGCTGTAGTTGGATTTGGGAACAGAGAGGGGGGGCAAGGGGCGGAGGGGGAGGAGGGGTGAAGGGACACTCGGGCTTAGACAAGACCACTCAGGGGATCCTGTATGCGGCAGGCCATCCGTGAGTCATCGTATATACGTATATATGTATAGCTTTATATTATACATCTTTTTTAAATATATATATATAATATATATACTATACACAGGCAGTAATGAGGCAGGGGAAGGGGCAGGGCAGCCCAGGTGGTGGTACGGATGCCACGCAGGCAGTTGTCTGGATGGATGGTTTGGACTCGCTGCATGAGGTGGCCTCACTGGGCTCCTTGCCTTGTACCTGCTCTGGGGTCAGGAGCAGAGGCTCCTGTGGGAACCACCCCTCCACCCTGCCTTCCCGGGTCCTCCCAAATGCTCACCAGGGTGCAGGGACAAAGATGCCTCCTCCCCTGAGGGAACTGCCAGGAATAACTGCGGAGGGGAAGGGTGTGTGTGATGAGGTGATGAACAGCGTGGTGGGGACGTGGGTGAGCTGGGGATGGGGACACGTCAGGAGGCTGAAGCCATAGGTAGAACTGGGGCAAAGTTTTCATCATCCTTTTGCCCTTCACAGCCCCTGCTTGCACAAAATAGCCCCTTACTTGGGGGCTTCATGAGATAAGAAGACATCAAGGGGCCATTGCTCCCAACAGGGGATACGTAATCCTCTGTAATCCAGACAAATGGCAGAGGGGGAAGAAAGCCGCCTTATCGTTTTGCTTATACAGCCTTCCCTCTGATCTCCTAATCCCTGGAGTGGGGCTGATCTCACCCACGTTTAGGATCTAAAAGGGACACGTTCCAGCCAGCTGCTCAGGTCTTGCCTGATGGTCACCAGAAATAGGCAGCACCTTATCAGAAGCGCCTAAGATAAGATAACCAACCCTGTGGGTAGGTCCCTATCTCTCATCAGCTGCAGAACCAGCCAAATGCCACAGGAAATTGCATTTGAAAGAGCTACAAGCAACCAAGGACAGTCCCACCCCTAGGTCTGTCACCACCAACCCTCTACTGCAAAGGCTGAAAGCATGTCAACCCAACCTTCCCAGGAGCAAAAGCAAGAAGTTGCCCGAATATCTTCTGTCGTAGTGCCCCTGCCCCACCAATGGCTTTCCTACAACACAAAGCAAGGAGGAAAAGGACAGGGATGGACAGTAATCCAGGATGAAGCCGCCTGGCTCAGGTCTCACTGAGAAGGGGCATATAAGAAGCTCCTATGCCACACCCCAAAACAGAACCCCAGGTAGACACAGCCCCCCCAAGTATGGTCCATACCTCTCGTCACATGCCTGGTCCCTCTCCCCCTCACCCAGAAGAGGGGACAAGTGATGGGCAGTTCCTCCCCAAAAGTTCAATACATTTTTGTGCTGAGGGCTGGTTATTTATAGCCACCTCCTCCTCTTGGTTCTCCCCACCACCCTTCCCCACACAAAACAAAAGCACGAAGGATGACACGGATGGGTCTGGGTGAGTACAACTAGTTTTTCTCTTCCTCTACCTCGTCACTCATTCTTTCCTCTCCCCCAGTGGCAGAGACAGACTGGAGGGAGCTCCCCCCACAGCCACAGACATAACGAACCCCCCTCAATAAAGTAACCCCCTCCCAGGCCTAAATATTAGGCCAAGCCCACAGAAGAAGAAGCCTGAAGGGCTTCCCTCCAAAAAATACCCCTCTTATTTACAGTATTGCTTTCAGCTCGCAGCCACAGAGCAAGGGACATGTGCCCAGTCCCTCCTCATGCGCCCATGGGGCTACCCAGTCCTCCTCTCCTGTCCTCACCAGTGGATAGCCACCAGCAAAGCAGGGAAAACCATGGGGAGGACAAGCCATGGGGAGAACAAGCCATGGGGACAGCCACCGGCAGCACAAGGCTGCTGGTAGGAACAGGTAGAAACGGTGCCTACATACACTGGAGAACAGCCCACCCCCCTTGCCTCTTGGGGCCTGCAGCTCTATGGTCTCCTTGTTCCCTATTGCTGCGGGGCAGCTGGAGAGGACTGGTAACCTCAGTGTCCTCCAGATGTGATGGTCACACAACCACAGGCCAGACCTGTGTCCCATCCTTCCAACTCCTGAGGGTGCTACAGGGAACAGGCTCTCAGAGGGAGCACCTACAGATTTTGGATCTGCTCCTGATCTCTGCTGCTGGGGTGAGCGTTGCATGGAGCAGGGAGGCTGCCTGAGGAATGGAGGTTCTCACTGCTGCAAGGCATACGCCGCTTCATGTGCTCTGAGAGACGTCTGTGCTGAGGAGAATTGTCCAGGTGGCTATTGCTGAGTTATTTCCCTTTAGGGATAGTCTTCACACATAGACCTTACTTCTGTCCTGGAATAAAGAGTGTGCTTCCACAGTTATGTCTTTACTCCAAGCAAAATCATGAGGAGCGTGGAATGATGTCCGTATGAGCTCTATCTGAGAGTCACTACTGCCACCTAGGTGAGGCTTTAAAGACAGCCAAGATCTGAGATGCTGCAGAAGATGCACTAAGGTATAGCCTATGCAAAATACAGTAAGACCAGTTTTCAAAGAGCTCAGTCTGGCCCCAACCAATTCTCTGCCCACCAAGACCTCCTCCCCACCTGAGTGGGAGGCCAAGCGCAGCTGCACAGGGAAGGTTCCTTCCCCACTTGGTTGCACCAAGAACCAGATGCACGCCGGCCGTGCCAGCAGCAGTATTTCTTTCCAGGGGGAATCCTGCTCCATTCCTGTGTGCCACAAAGATGGTGTCAGCCAAGAGGCTTTGCAGTGTGGTAGCAGAGGAACAGAGGAGGGTTCAGCAGGACCTGAGGAGTGAAACGCTTTCTTCTCCTCTTCCTGCCCAGGGTGAAATGGCAAAGCTCTCCTCTCACCCTTGAACCAACCCAGCTGGGGATGAGGACTATCAAGGCCTACTAGAAGCCATCTTCTCCATCCTACCTCTCAGGGACTGCACCTGGGGGCCAGGAACAGGACATGGCACCCTCCTGCCTCACCAAAACACTGGTCTGAGCAGAGTGGCGAGCAGGACATACAGGCAAGGGGAACCACCTACACCTCAATCCAAGGGGGCTGGGGAAGGAGAGAAGACTCTTATGGCACTGCCCTTCTGTTCTGCCGAGTCTCTCGCTGTAACCCACAGTCATGCATGTGGTTTATTGATTGTACCTGCAAATCTTCCTCCCTCCCACCCTTCCCATTTTATCTCTTTCTGCCCCCCCCCCCCCCCCCCCGTACCACTTCTTCCCAAACTCTCTAAAAATAAAGCACTAGCAGGTGGCCGAGAAAAGCCTCCCTGTCTTTGCATGGGGAGTGCCATTCCGACTCCTGTCCATCCCCTCCCCGCAGCCTCGCACGCCTGCATGCTGGCTCCAACACTGTCCCCCTCCCTGAGCCACCAGGCTCTCCAGCCCAATTCGGATGCTGCCAGGTCTTTAGCAACACCATCTCTTCTAGGAAAGTCCCCATTCCCTCTCACTCCTTCCTTTCTACCTCCAATACCCTCCCCCCTGCCCTGCTAGTGCCATCGCCCCTCTCCTGCCCACCGGCCAGACTCTGCCCTCTGCAGCAAGGCAGGGGGGAGAAGAGGGAAGGGAGGACCTTCCTGTCACAATGCGGTGACAGATTTTGAAAGAATTTCATTCTGGCAGGTAGTTTTGGGAAGGAGGAAAAGAAAGAGGTGATGGGGAAACCTTTTTTTCCTCTTTTTTTTTTTTGTTTTTCCTTTTTTAAAAACAATAAATAAAAACAGATGACCCAGAAGGCTGGAGCATAGCTGAGAGCCACCTCTTGTGCCACTACGCACGTGTCTGGTTTGTGCCCCGGCTTTCTGCCGGCAGTGGGAAAGGGGGCAAAAGGGAACGGGGAAGGGCAAGGGGCATCGGCGGCTCAGTAGTTCTGCGTTTGGTACCCCTGTGTCTCGCTGTTGAAAGCATCTGCCGGGGGGGGCTGCTGGTAGGTCCCCACCGTGTCTGTAGCATCCTCCTCGTTCGTGTAGGGAGCATAAGGCATGCCGGAGTCCTGGCTTGGGTCCATGTAGTCCTGGGAGAAGAGGGCCGAATCGGCACCCAGCCGGAAACGCTGATACGCCAGGAATGCCTGGCCCACCTTTAAGGGAGGAGGTGGAGGGAAGAGACGGGAAGCAGAGAGGGGAGAAAGAGAGCAGGGGGGGAACATACCAAGAAAGAGAAACAAACAAAAGTGGGGTTAGTAGTGGTTACGGATTAGTGTGTGAGGCCCACCTGGCAGACCGCCGGTGAGACACCCCCGAGAGCATGGAGGTTCAGGCCACCCCACAGAAAGCAGGAGCCCACCAGGAGAGAGGAGGGCTGGGCTGCATGCAGCCCCCAGGAGCTCTCCGCTGTCCCTGGGGTGCGCTGGGCACCTCCTGCCCAGTGGTGGGGTTTCTCCGACGTGACACAGGTCGCAGAGGCTCAGCTGGCATGTGGTTATCCCATTCAGCCCCTCCTGCCCTTGGAAAGGCAATCTGCCTCAGCATCACCACAGAAGGTTCATCTGCTGGGCTGGAGGGCAGGACCTGACCCAGAGTAGCGAGGTAGTGGGTCACCTCCCATAACCCCTTCACTGGCCAACATCCACATGGTGCAGCAGAAGACCTTGGGAAGGAGCAGCAGGAGGCAAGGTGGCTGCTTCCCAGACCAGGGGTCGGTTAGCAAGCATGCTGCTGCCTCCTGCCCCAGGCGCTGAAGGCAGGACACCCTTCGGTGGACTGAGGGAGCCTGGGCACTGGGTTCAGAATTGTGGACCCCAGCCCGCACCCCTGATAGAGGTGAGCAGTCTAGCAGGTAACGGGGGGAGAGGCTTGGGGAGAACGAGGGCTGGGAGGAAAGGGAGGAGGTAAAGTGGTAGGGGTAGAGGACATCTCCTGGCTGAAGAATTAGGTCTGAGCAGCAGTCACCAAAAGAAAGGCACAGCGGTGTTACGCAGCATTCGTTAGTGTACGGGTGAGGGAGAGAAGGGAGCAGAGGAGGAGGAGAAGAAATTGCCAATTCCAGCTCCCCAAAGGGAGTTCAGTGGACAACCCCACTCCAGTGCAATAGCTTATGTCCTCCCACCCCTTGCCCTGCAGTGACCACACACCCATGGTCGGGGAATTGGAACCACCTCTGCTCAGTAACCTCCTCCAGCTGCGTCCCTCCGCCCCTTCCCCCAAATGCCCCCATCAGCAAGGGGCACTAAGGCAGCAAGGATGGGGAGTTAGGGAACAGGGTGTTGTATTCTTCCTGAAAAGTAATGTCTCTGAGTCTCCGGAAAGCCAGAAATGTGAGGAAGCCCTGTGAGGAGAGAGAGGGGTTTGGGGAGGAGAATCAGTAAGGAAGAGCAAACTGGAGGATTTGATTGAAATAAAACCCCCGAGGAACATGGGGAAGAGGATGCCTATTTAGCCACTTGCAAGTCCATGCATGAGGGAGGACCACTGCATGTGGTGGTGCCTCAAAAGGGTCCTGAGGGACCTCTTGCTCCTTGTCACACTTTCTGCTGGAGCTTGTCAGGGGCTTGTGGCAGCACTTGAGCGCAGGACACAGCTAGTGGGACACACACACACGCTGCTGTCCTTTGCCCCTGCTTGGTGTCAGCTTGGCTGGGGTGCTGATTACACAACCCTTTCCAGCCCTCCTTCATCTCTGACAGCTTCATGGCACCCTTCCTACCTGGTCTCCACCCAACAGTAAGGCCCACAGGGAGAGGAGAAGATAAAGCCACAAGGACTTACGCATGGAGACTGGCCTAAAATGCTTTCCTGCTTGGCACTATCCTGTCACTTCAGACAAAAATCATTAAATCACTCAGGCTTGGTGCTTTGAGAGATGGGAGCAAATCGTGGGAGATATTTATATTGCACACCACAGTTTTTCCAGGAAACTATCCTAAAGAACTGCTGGGGAAAGAGCAGTCTTCCTAGACAGCACCGTTACCTTCCTAAGAGGCGAGACTCAGTGAGAAAGTGCTGCAGTCATGGGTGCAGAGGAAGAGCCCAGAAGGACATCCATCTGCCTCTTGTGGCCACTGGTGACCTTTCATGTGATAGGAGCAAAGCAGGGAGGGAGATGGATGCAACCCCCGGCCTGGAGCTCCCTTCTCTGCTTGGTGTCTGTGAGGTGAAAACGCTGTTAAAGTCCTCTGACGCACAGGGAAAATGATGGTTGAGGAGCTGGCTTGTCCAAGGTCATATTAGAGGTTTGTCAAGGACACTCCTTACAGGGATATAGAACCATCTTTCCCATTGTGCTTATTAATGGTCTAGCACCTGCTTCCATGTGAGTTTTTGAGTCCTTGTTTCCCAAATTTACTTCCCAACCACGTCCCCTCCTGCTTTTCCTTCTCAGAAGCCATGCAAACTGAGATCTCAGAGGGAATCACCTCCCATTTCCCACACGCTAATAAAGCACAGAGGACACTTGATCCACGTCATGGTTGCTGTACTCACCCAGGTGAAGATGGAGAAGAACGAGAACGTGATGGCTGCTCGGGCTGCATCCCCTCCTTCATTCAATGGGTTGTCCTCTTCTTTTGAAGCTTGCCACTGGTTGGTCAGAAAGCAGAAGCCAACGAACCAGAGGAATGCCCAAAAGGCTGGGACGGACCACCAGCAACATGCCAAAGGGGAAGGGGAGAGACATCAAGAAGGTATGTGTGAACTGAACATAAACACATCATGTTTCTCTGGAAATAAACCCACTGAGACCCACCAGTGTTGCAGACGGGGCCAAACAATGACTGCGCAGCCTCTCTAAGCTCAAGCAAGCTGGCAGGCTTGCTGGCAGCTAAATTGTCAAGGTGACAATAGGTGTCTGCAGAAAGTACCTCAGGAGATTTCATTTGCTTGTGTTTGGATTGATCACAGGACTTGCATTTGGCCTTGGGAGGAAGCCTGAAGGGCTTCCAGTGCTGGAGCAATCACCTGGGCTCTCTGAAACAGCCACCACTTCGCAACCCTGTCCTGCAAGGACAAGCGAAGAGCAATTCCTTCCAAAGGAGCTGCAGAAGAGTGGGAAGCAGCTGACCCACAGTTTCACAGGGACCAGGTTTTGCTCAGGACAGCACTGGCTACAGGGACTCGTGCACAGCAAAGGTGCCGAAAGATCATTAACTGCAGGAAAGGCGTGAAGGTAGGGGAGAGCCCCAAGTCCAGACTGGCAGCTGGTGGAGAGGAGTGGGGCTCCCCTTCTCTGCCAGGCACAGCCAGATACCCGGCAGCGAGGGAAATGGGCATTCCTACGTGGCAGCAAAACAGGGCTCAGCCCTTCCCCTTATCTTGTTAGCTGCCCACAGGACTGCTAGGCAAGGGGCCAACCGTGAACAAACTTGCAAGCCAGAAGTCTTAAACAAGTTCAAATGCTGCACCTAATCCTGCCCTTGCTCCATTCATGGCCCCTCTGACAAACCATGGGGGGAACTCTGATGTGGAGAAGTTTGCCTGAGGGGCTGGATACTAAAGCCAGGAGAGCAACTCAGGGTCACAGCATGAGAGCGAAGCATCTCCTCGTGGTACTGCTGCCTGGTGTTACCCATCCATGTACATGCACACCATCACACCGTCTGTCACTTCAACACACTACTGGGGATGGAGAGATCTGACTATAAGTTAGAATAAGCCTCAGGGCTGGACGGGGTCCTGCACAGCTGTTCTCATGGGGAGTGCCAGGTAACTTAGGAGGACTGGTTTAGTCAGCCTGCTTAACGTTTTGGGTTTTTTTATGTTAAAATATACAGGGTTCAATCACCTGGAGCTGGCAAAGAAGGAAGTACCATCTCCAGCAGCATCAACACTTGGCCTTAGCAAGCACAAGCATGCAGGGAGGCAAAACCTGCTATCCTAAAGGGCTCCCTGAGCTACACCTATGGACAACATAGAGGCATCAGCCAGACTGGATGAGGAGAAAGGGACAGAAAAGGAAAGAGAGAGAAGGCCTGAGAGAGTAAGGAACCCAAAGATCTCCCTGATAGCAGGGACCTAGTCTGAGAAGCTCCCTCCCTCTCCCTTTCCAGTGAAGGAGAAGGGCACTATGGCCAACTGGCCAGGAAGCTCACCCGAGACTCCAATGTCTGAGAGCACTGCCTTCTTGCGGTCCTTGACGCTGCTGATCTGTGGGAAGTAGGCATCCAGAGCCAGGTAAAGAAGGCAGCTGAGGAAGGCGAGGACACCCACGGTAATGCCATAGTTGCAGGCATTGCGATTGCGGTTGAAAATGCAGTGCTCTTCTGTCTCTTCCAGGCGGTTCACGTACCCTTCATTGACAATGGAGCCAAACACCACAATGGAGAACACCTGGCAGGGAGGGAGGCAGGAGACATGTCAGGGCAAGCCACATCTCTCTGGACTAGCAGAAAGAGCTCTGCAGGGGACAGACAGCCTTCACAGGCACTTCTCTGCTCTGCAGAGCTCCCGTCCTGCTGCCTTGTGTGGGCTGTAGCCACAGGGAATTTACTGGGGAGATGGTCTCGTTTTATTTCTGAGGATTAACTTAAAATAGAACACTTTTAGATTGAGCCTTTTTATCCATCTGATCTAAGGCAATGTAAAGCAGTCACAGGCAGGAGAAAGGGTGGATTCCCACAGGCACTCGGGGAGGCAACATAAAGTGTAAACCGGGATATGGTTTTAGTGGGGGTGCCTGCGTACAAGGGCTCCAAGTAGTGGAAATCCCCTTAGTCTGCACTTATTCACCCACCCACTCTTTCCCCTTCTAGGAATTCATTGTTTCCACCACACATTTGTTCACTAATTTTATCTATTCAGCTACTACACTCTTCTCCCCATCCACTCTCTCACGATATATGGCCCTGCTTGCTCTTCAGCTCCGTTCTGTCAGGCTCCCGCTCTCCCCATCTCCCTGCAGGTCATGCACCTCTCTCCACCAGTTTTCTATCAGCCCAGCCCATGACACCACCTATCCTTCTGCCCAATCACCCATACACCAATACCCTCCAACCTTCCCCACAGGTCCACCTGGCACGGACACCCTGAGTCCTCCCTACTTGTCACTGCCACTGCTGCTGCATGTTACTTTAAATCAGGTAGAATTAAGGGTGAGTCCAGGTAGAAACGCCATAATCCGCAGTTGCTGGTCTAATCTTCGCTCATGGGCTTAGCTTTCGTCACCTGCCACAAGGCTGTCCCTCTTTGACACAGCAGGTTGCCCAAAGCAGAGAACTAGTTACAGCAGCCCCAGTCCTGCATCTTAAACAATGAGCTTCCCCTCACAGCCACAGGAGAAAGAGGGGAAGATTAAGGCAGCATGCACAGATTTTTCTTTGCAGGGCATGTGCAGACCCTCAGTAGGAACAGCCCATCTACAGGCTGCCTGCAAGGGCCACAGGCAGATGGGAAATAGGACCTCAAGCACTGGATGAACATATATACGACTGCACTAGGATGCCACCGGGGAGTTGTCTGTGCAACAGGAGCCTGCCACCCTTGGAACCACCACCCAGTCCCCAAGGAGAAGCGGGGCACAAGAAGATGAGGTGGCCAAGTCTCCTGCGGGGAGAGGAGGTAGGTCGAGGGTTTGCTAACTAGGTCAGAAATACCCCAGTACCACTTAACCCAACCAAGCACCAGAAGAGGACACGGCAGACAACCTAGAAAGCGGAGAAGCAGCTTTGTGAGTGCAGGGAAAATTAACTGTTGATGAATGCCAACCCAATACGCCATCTGTCATCAGTGGGGTTGGGTGCCTGAGATCCACAGCACAGACCTCTTCTATTTAACCCATGGCATCAAGAACTGGAGGAAAAACCTTACTCACAGTCCCCAGCAGCCCTTGGGCACATGCTCAATGCTGACCTCCTCTGTTTCAGCTGCCAAATGCCAACAAGTATCCACTGACACCAATATAATTTTTCACCCCAGGGCTCATAATTGGGTCACACTTGGGTTGCTGAGATTGAGTGTATTTTTGACACTCTAGAGTAAACTAAAAAAGCTGGAAGCCAGCGCTCCTAAGCATGGGGACTGAATGGGTTCTCTGAAAGTTCACAAGAGCTTTTTAAGCTTGGAAGTAAAACAATTCAGTTCTCCTCCTCCTCCTTGTTCTTGGAAATCGAGATTGATCATATTTTGCAGAAATTGCCCCTGAAAATTAAATAAAAATCTCTTCAGCCTGAAGCAAAGGTCTGGTCGTTAAAATTTCAGCCTGAGTGGTTTGGAAAGCAGCAAAATCGCACACAATTACCACCAGGCTCTTTCAGAGGGGTGTCTCACACACCTTCACAACAGGCTGGGCTGACAGGTCTGCCTAGGACCATTAACAGTAACACTGTGTTCCTCTAACCAGAGCAGGAGCTGCTGACAGACTCCTGAAGTGACGTCCTGATGTGAGGCTGTGACCAATGCCAACGCTGCCGCCTGAAGAACCAACGTCCCTGTACCGGGATTACAAAGTGGGTGCCCCGTTTTCCACAGCATTAGGCAGAAAGCATACCTCCTCTTTGGAAGATGAGAAACAGCCTCACAGATGGCACAGTCTGGCATTAAGTTTTGGTTTACAGCTCAAAACTCATAAAATGTTGATTTCCTGAGCCAGGTCAACCCTTGCAATGAGCTGCATTGTGAGTATCTGCTTACTCGTTTGGGATGAATGGACTTCCGTAATGGCCTCTCCCCAGAGACACCTCTGTTTACTGTGCTCATATCCTGATACACATCTTTCCTCTGCTCTTATCTTTGAGTTTGCTGCTCCTGGAAGAGCTCTCATTTGTGAGCAAAAGCAGCAGAACAATTCCTTTTTGCGTTTGCTCTTTCATACCTTTTTATGCTGGCACTTCGTAAAGGCATAGCTCAGACTTACAAGACCAGAGGGATATCTCCCTCTCGCTAGTTTTCAAGCAGAGGTGGCCTTCCTAACTTCCTTCCTCCATCTTCTGGCAGCCAAGATGCCACAACTTCTCTCCTATGAAGAGAAACCTGTTTGGCAGCCTGGAGGTGCCTAAGGTACGAGTTACTGGCAAGCATCTGATTTAAGATGATCTTAAGAGTCTTTTGGGGGAGATTCCACTAAAAGTATTCTCACTCATGAGCAGAACAAGTCACTGCAGATGTTATCTTCTGTGTCCTAAAAACAGCCACCCCAAAGTACTCTTTCTCCTTAGGAAAGCTTTCTACGGACCAAAGCACAGTAGCTTAAGGGATATCTCCTTCTCTCCGTGTTTTTCTCACCACTGGTATCAGCTCTGGTCCGTGCTCCACTCCCCAGCACTGCGGAGAGGGCAAACTCCGTGGCAGTGGAGAGGTCCTGCTGCCTTTGCCAGCCTCCCACCGCCCTCATGGCACAGCAAAACGCCATGAGGACCCTCTGGGCACAGCAGCCTTGAGCTGGACTGGGTAACACCGACTGGGCAGGAACAGACAGGGTCACACCAGAGGTTTCAGATCAACAGGCAGAGCTGGACAGCAGGAGAAGAGGCAATCACTGCTGCCAACAGGCAACATCGCCTGTTTTATCCCTGTGATGTCTGTACCCAGAAGCTGTTGCGACAGGTGCACAGACAAAAAATTTTCTGGAAAAAATAATAATTATGAGAGCCCAGATCTCGCAGCTCTCAGGAGCAACTGTTGCACACTTAATCCATGGCAACTACTTCTTGCCAGGGAAGGGGGCGTCTGGGTGGAAGCTCACTGACAAAGTGAGCCATCTTAGAAAGAGCAAGTATTTTCTATTTCTTTGATTTCACAATCCCTGCCCGTGCAGAGATGATCCAGGCAGCAGGTGCAGTATGAATACTGCCTGGATTATAAAGAAAGCACCAAGTTTGCAAGGACGCATTATTGACGTTCCTGGCCCCATCACATCTGCAGCACTTCTGAAGAAATGCCAGCTACCGGCAGCACTGGCACAAGCCTCTTGCCCCTCTGCATCACCGCTGCTTGTCCCTTCTACCCCCGTTTGGCATAGTGAATCTTCGCTGCACCAAGTCTTGCCTACAGCCACTGATAAAATGGCCCGACAGACACATCCAGCTGCAAAGAGGAGGCAAGGAGGAGATGGCAGAAGTCTTCTCCTGACCGAGCAACCAGACACAGGGAGGTGACCTGTCGGAAAGCAGACAGGAGGTGGGTGCAAAGCACTGCATCCCGATGCTCCCAATCCTTCCACAGTGGGGAGGGATCATTAGCCGCTTTCCTACGCTCAGCACTAAAAACCATCCATCCATCCCCAGTTTGTGCACCTCAGCAGCCTCATTTCTTCTGTGAGGCTGTTCAGTCAATTAACAGGACTTGAAAGAACTCAGGTTGAGAGGGTTTCCTTAAGCCTCCAAGAGCAACGTTAATTGGGCAGGTGTGCAGCCTGTCTGGAGGTGCACATTTAATAAGCAGCAATATATTTGGCTATGCACAAAAAAAAAGGACAGAAAACAGCATGTAGAGAAGATCCAACCAGCTCAGCGTCCCTGCTGGGACACAGCTTTTCTTGACTTCACCAAGTGCTTTAACATTGCATCCACAACAGGTTCTTGCAACAATTTTCTTAGAGTCCTGTTTTCATCAAAGAGCTCCAAGACACCGAACCAAGTCCAGAGCCAGGCACTTTGCAAAGAGGACAGAGACAGAGCAACTTGCTGAAAGACACAGCAAAATGAACGTAATGCTAAGCACTGCAGGGAGGAGATGGGGAAAAGCTGAGAGTTTCCCTGTTCCGGTTTCTTAAGGGGCTCGTGCTGGCCATTACAGGCGTGTAAGGGCTCACTACAGCAAGAAAAATACAAAACAGGCAAAAGGCTGCATCCCATCATAAAAGACCTTTGGTTTTTTTCTCTCACTGAACTGGGCAATCTGATTTTGCCAAAGGCCTCAAAGACATGAGCCCTCAGAAGAGAGGATGTCTGGTTCCTCCCCAGCCCCTCGCTGTGGGCTCAGCCCCACAGAAAGCCAGGCAAAACCTCCTGAGCATCATGTGAGGCTTTCCACCATGCTGCCCATCCCCAGCCCTGCATCAGACGCTCCTGAGCATCATGTGATGGAGCCACAGCATGGCCAGCCTCCGGCGCTACACCAGGATTTTCCTACACCTCAGGACTACCAGGAGTTGGTCATGGTCACGCTGCCTCCTGACTTCATCCCTGAGATCCCCAGGATAGTTGTAGTGGGGATGAGGCTGAAGAGGGTTTCTGTTCAGCCGTCTGCTTGGGCTCACTGCGGTGCCCTCCGGTCACAGGCTCTGTCGCACTGCGTGTTGCTTCTCCCTCTCTCAAACCCCCTTTTTATTCTATTAGAGAGAGGAAATAGTTTGGTCACATAATATTCCTCGTGGGGCTTCAAATCAAATCCACCTCAGGCAGAATGAAGCAATAACCTCTTCTGTATCTGATCTGGTAATGATCAGGAATAAATCTGTTTTAAAAGAAAGCAAGAGCGAGGGAGAGTGCAAACGATAAACTGGCAGAGATGATCTGGCTTTCATTTTCATTCAGCCACTTGCAAATGGAGTCTCTGGAAAGCTTTGGAGAGCCCTGCACAGACATGTATTATTGTTATTATTATCATCATTAAATCTACTTGTATTTAGTTCATTTCGAAGGAAACATATGCAGCTTTTGACACACATGGGACTGGCAGCTTGGAAACAGGCAGCTTCTATTTATTCCCTGCAGCCGGCACCACGCAGGCAGCGAAGGACTCCTGCCCACGGTCTCGATGGTGTCTGAGCCCTGGGCAGCTGCTGGAGGGGGCCAGCCCCCCCATACCCATTTATATGTGATTCCCTTGAGCTTTGGACCAGGGAAGAGCCCAGGTATGCCTGCACCTCCCTCCCAGCTCACTCTCCCTGGCCAGTAGCCAACGTGGCACCAGCTCCCCAGACGGGGCTGAGCCGGAGCAGGTGATGGAGGGAAGAAAGGCTCCCCCATCCCTAATTCCTGCCACGGGATCTGGGACAGGCTTTCCTGGCCAGTCAGCCTTTTTGTTCACACATGGCTTAGCAGACAGGCTGGCCATTAACCCTTCCACCTCTTGACAGACCCATGCTATGCGTGCCACCTCGGAGAGGGAGGAAGAGCTTTCCCATGAGAAGAGATCCACTGGTGAAAGAGGAGGCGGTGTCCTAGAGAGCGATGTCATGAAGCTCCATCCAGTCCTGCAGGTCTCACACTCTTCCCGTGGTCAAACAGCATCTGCTGTCCCACCACTACTAGTGACAACTCCCCATGGTCACACCACCAAGGTGGTATCCATATCCTTCTGTGCTTCCCAGATGGTCCCTACACCACTAGGTCACTGCTCAGCAAAGCGAACACCCCAAAGTTGCATCTTGTTCCATGAGGAAGAGTTCAGTTTTCTTTCTAATAACACATCTCTCTTGGCTGTGCCAACCTAGGTGGAGGACTGTATCCACTGCCACCTGCGCCTGCTCCTCTAACCACCACACTAGTCCTTTCTGCTGCCTTGTCTTGCCACAAACGTTTGCCTTAGCCATGTCTCATCTCCATGCAGTTTCTCTGTTCCTCACCTGTGTGCATCTCCCGATTTGAAATAGCAGATTACATATGATTATCTTCTTTTTTTTTTGCTCATATTTCTGACTGCCTTTGGTCCCTATGTGCTATTTCTCAGATTTTTATCTGCAAATGCCATTAACGAGAGATTTGTTCTTGCTTCAATATCCTTCCTGGAAATGCTATGCTGGAAACAACGCGACCTGCTGTATCCAACCCTGAATCACCCCGTGTCTCTGCACATCTATTGCTCATCTTCTGACGTGGTCACTCACCTAGCCCTAGTAACAGCGATCCACAAAAAAACCTTTTGAAGCCAATCAAGGACGGGGATCTCATGAAGAACCGTACCTAGGGCTTGACTCAAAGCACCTGCTTTGACACACCATGTTTCTTTCATTGTGTACCGAAGTACCTCGCAAGCACGCAGCCAGAGAGCATGGTGTCCAGGGCAAAAATCACATGGAGGAGCAGGGGCAGAGAGCATGAGCTATGGTCCACAAACACAGGGAACATCTCAGCTAGATTTAGCCAGAACAGAAAGAAGGTGGAGGTTGCAGCTGGTTTCAGACTAACGTGGCCCCTGGGCTCTAAGGCTTGGTTTAACTGCCACCACAAGCCCATGCTGGGTATCCTTTCCATACAGCAAAGGGTGGTGTGGGGGGAAGAGGCAAGAGCTGTCGTAAGCCATGTGTCAGCATGACAAGCCAGGACCCGCCAGTAAGGCAAGAGATGGGGCTCCCTGCCATGCTGGGGCTTGTCCCCATCCTCCAGCTTACAGGGGCCAGCCCATCATGGCGAGGCCAGGGACATGATTCCTGTCCTTCACCTGCCTTGCCTGCTCAGCCAGAGCTGCCTGGGATGGGACGTGCCTGCAGAGACTGAGACAGCGCTTCCCATCCTGGCTCAAGATGCCTGTGTACTCCCACCAGCCAGGGAACATAGTGGGAATGGCAGCAGGTGATGGAGGAAGAGATGGAGGGCAGGCAGCACCCTTCCTCACCGGACCTCCCTCCAGAGGGGTAATGCCCTTGGCATCAGAGGGAGATTTGCTGCCTCAATCTGTGTGGCAAGTTTTAATGGGCTGCTTTCCCTGCGCGGCTGCAGTTGGAAAGGCTCTCACCCAAGCCACCTAGCTGGGCCTGCTTCCAGAAAGCCGGTTCCTTTTGCCTTGTTAGGGCTTTACATCGAGCAGCGCTTCAGCTTCTCCAGCGAGAGAAGGAAGCAGGTTTCCAAGCAGTCAGGAGCGCCTGGTACAACCTGCTTCAGTTAGCATTTTACTTATTTATGGAGCCGGCGCTACCTCCAACGCCTGCGGGTCGCAGAGGAGCCTCCCAGCTCCCCCGCACCGGCTGGGGAGAGCGCTGTGGGTGAGGGCGCGATGGGATTGCACAGGGACGTGCCCACGCTCACCTGCTTTATTTCAAGAACCATTCTGGAGCTGTGCAGCTCCAGCTCGGTGTGGGTCACCCAGCTCCAAGAGCTCCAGCTGTGGCCCCACTAGCTCCAGCGGCTGGGTCGCCCAAGAGGGCTGAAGACAGGTTTATATGGCAGGGTGGTGACGTGATTTCAGTTGGGATGGAGTTAAGTTTTGTATTAGCAGCTGATAGAGTGCTATGTTTTGGGTTTGGGATGGGAAATAGCATCGATGGCGTACTGGTGGGTTTGGTTCTTGCTAAGCTCTCAAGGCCTTTTCTGCTCCTCACACCGCCCCACCAGCGAGCAGGCTGGGGGGCACAAGAAGTGGAGAGGGGACATGGCTGGGACAGCTGACCCCAACTGACCAAAATAATAATCCATGCCATGTGACGTCATGCTCAGTATATAAGGCCGGGAGAAGAAGATGGGAAGTGAGGGATGTTTGGAGTGAGGGCATTTGTCTTCCCAAGTAACTGTTCCACATGATGGAGCCCTGCTTTCCTGGTGATGGCTCAACACCTGCCCACCCATGGGAAGCGGTGAATTAATTCCTTGTTTTCCTTTGCTTGCATGTGCGGCTTTTGCTCTACCTATTGAACTCTCTGTATCTCGACCCATGAGGTTTTATTTCTCACTTTTACTCCTCTGATTCTCCCCCCCCCCCCCATTGCAACTGGGGGGAACGAGCGAGGGGCTGCATGGTTCTAGCTGCCAGCTGGGGTTAAACCTCGAAGGGTGGCAAAAAACCCACCCGTGTCCCATCGACTGTAGGGCGCCAGCTGTGAGATGCACACCTCTGTCTTGCAGCCAGCAGCAAGCCAAAGGGCACGGCGTGGAGCAATGCCTGGAAAGACCAGGAGTCAGACTAAACCCCAGCCACCCATTGCAACAGGGCAAGGTGCTTGTCTTCACCACTGCTGGGAATAGGGAGGGAGTTGTTCTGCCCTTCCCCACAGAGAGGTGGGGGAGCCTCGGGGATCTTCCAGCATTGCTGTTATTGTGCAAACCTCAGTCCAGCCAGACTGGACAAGTCCCCTCACTGCAAGATCCAGATACCCTTGGAGGCATCCTCAGCAGAGATGCTCAGGAGGGACTGCTCCATAGGGCTGCCTCCCTGCACTACAAGGTGCTGCTTCATCCAGGCAAGTGTATCTGGGGCAGACAGCAGCACAGAAATGCCTTACACTGAGGCTCAACATCCAGAACTGTCACGGGTGCTCTGCAGGACCACCACCACATACCAGCACCCACGCCAGGCAACCTTTCTGTAGGGAGACACATACTTACTCTGCTGCACCTGACCTCTGAAACACCCAAGAAACCTGAGCTGCCTCCCAACACTATCACGGTGGAGAGATGCTCCAGAATTGCTAACCTCTTTCCATAGCTTAGCATCCTCCTTGTCAAAGCTATCCCATCTCCTTGTCAGAGCTATCCCATCTCCTCCTCAGCAAGGAGCAACATAAATAACCTTCAGCTACCCCATCTGCTCCCAATCCTGCAGCCCTCACTGGAGATTTGCTGCATCTCAACTGGGCTGCAAACTCCATGGGCAGGAGCCAGTTTTGCTGCCTGTTAGTAGAAAGCCATATGCATCTCCGTGCCATCATCAAGTCTGCTAAAAGGCACCATGACCTGAGCACAAGGTCACTGCCTAGGGAAGCGATCACGAGAATTTCTGCTCTTGGTGAAAGCTCATCACGTGAAATGGGCCAAAAAGAATCTCCAGCTTGCCCCAGGGAGATGATGGACCACCCATGCCCACGAGCAGGATAAAGGCAAATGAGATCTCAGGAGATGGCAGGCAAGGTGCTTCCAGTGCATGCCAGAGTGGGTGGAAGGAAGGATTCTCTCAGACACCACAGAGGGGGAGAGCCACCTCTGTGGCTCCAGAGACTTTAGCTCGTAGAGCCTGGCCATAGAAAGGCTAAGTGCGGATGCCACAGCAGTCTATAAATACACCCAGGGGAAAACACCAGGGAGGGAAAGTGCCATTTATATGGAAGGGCACAAAAGCACAAAGGCAAATGGATAAAAAACCCAACCACGAACAGAAGTACAGTGAAAGGACTTGACTGTCAGAGCTACTGAACCCTCTCCCAGAGGGACTGAGAAGGGCAAAAAAACCCACGAGTTAGTCTTTTTCTAGCTAAGTTTAACCAATTTATGGAAGGGGCCATAAAGGATCTGATGGTCATGGTAGCCTTAGATAGGGCTTCAATGCCCATAAGGACCCCTCTTGGTCTCAAGTTAAAAAAAACCCACACAAACAAACTACAACTAAATATCTGGAGAGAGCTTGTGGCTCCCTGGCTTTGCAGAGGGAGACATGCTCAGGAGGAGAGACAAGCCCAAGCCAGTGGAAAAGCAGGAAAAGGAACTCGTATTTTGGGAGAGCCCATGATGGCCAGGCCAGCCTCCCTTGCTGGACTGCTGACCTGGAGCACCTCCAGCTCCTGCAAAAGGACTTTAATTTCCACGGCCAAGTGAACTGCCCAAGGTAAATCCTGTCCTGTCCTCTGTCAAGGTCAGACAGGCAGTGGGGAAACAACGCAGGGTCCCAAGGAGATGCCGGTCCCTGGGAAGCGCTCCTTGCCTGAGGAGACCTTGCAGGACACGGAGCTGGGCTTGGAGAGTGAGCTGACAGTGTCTGAGATACTCTGAAGCAGAGTAGGAACCTACTTAAAAAATAAACATATTTCCTGTTCTCTCTCCCTCACCTGGCGCCTCTGGGAATCCAAAATCCCGCAGTGCTTGGATGAAAGGGGGAGGGGGGGGGAAAGAATCACCAGACCAAGAGGGAGAGAGAGAAAGAGGAAATTCTGCCACAGAGATTAGCAGCAGGAGAGCCTTTGTAGGTCACATCACGTCCATCATCCCCAGGCACGCAGGCTGGCTCGGCTCCAGCCAGTCGGGCACGGGGGGCACACGTAACCCCTCGCCCGGTGGCCAGCAGCAGCCCTGGCACGGCCAGCCCGCTCCTGGCTGTGATGTGCTGTACTGTAAACAAACCCAGGCAGATGGACGGACGGACGGACTGCCTGCATTAATCACGTCCTCAGCTGTCTCGGGGCTCTCCGGCAGCCCTCCGAGTCACGTCACCCAGAGGGGACATCATCCACCCAGCCGGCCGGGAGCACAAGGGCTGCCCGCCCCACCGCCAGCAGCAGCAGGCCACCTTCCCTTTCCCTCCTCGTTTCCCCCGCCTGGCACTGCTTTTATTTTATTTTATTTTCCCAAAGCCACCCTGACGCCTCTCCTCCTCGCTCCGGTGCGCATGTGTCTCCTCCGCTCCCTCTCCCTGCCCTCCCTCCTCCGCTCCCGGCCGAGACCTCAATCTCTCCCCGCCGGCTCGGCTCGGCTCGGTGCAGCGGCTCTGGCTCCCTTAATCCCAATGACCTTCTTGCAGGGTCAGCCATGGGATCGGCGTCACGGGGAGAGGGAGAGACCTTCCCCCTGACACCGTGCCCACCGCCCTCATTAGACACCCCCACCCACCCGGCTTTTCCCCTGCCCCCTTCCTCACGAATTATGGAGGGGAAGGCATTACAGGCAAAGGAGGCTGGGAGGGTGAGAGGATGAGGATAAAATGCAGAGTGACATCCAGAGCCCCCCCCCCAACTTGCCCCGGCACAGCCAGAGCCCAGCACCCCTAAACCCGGACCTGCTGGGGAGCCACGCCAGGACTGTAGCATCACCCCCAGCTCCCCCCCATCGCCCTAAGTCCTGCTGCCTCCCCGTGCCCACCATAAACCCACCAGCATGAGGGAGGGAGGGAGGGAGGGAGGAAGGGTAGAAGATCCACCACCACCCCCAAAACAGCAGAGATGGCAATGGGGTCATGGCCCAGCCTGCCTCACCCCTTCCCTCCTCAGGGAAGAAACCCCAAACCAGAGTGTTCTCACCCCATACGGCCCTATTGCTATATGGCCCTATATCCATACACATGCACATACGGCTGTACATCTGTGTGTGCACACATATATGTGGATATATATGGAAATGTATACATACAGAGATATGTAAACCCAGAGTCAGATCCATATATCTGAACATTCATGCATATATATACAGAGATACTGCCATAAATGCTCATGGAGGCGTATAGACATGTATCTCCATGCGTATGGATCTAGAGATGTGGGGACATATCAATGGACATATATACATATATATGGGTATGTGGATACATACGCATATATAAAAAACACAATAATATCTATATAATGCATAATAGCACATTATTATAGTATATAAAATATAATAATATATAACATATAACATAACGATTTTTTACATTATATATATATGTGTGTGGGTATGTGGAGAGGTCGAGGCTGGGGCTGGTGGTGGCCGCCTGCCCCGGACGAAGCCCCACTCCCCCCTGCAACCCGGCAGGACGCCCCCCTGCCGGTGCCGGTGCCGGTGCCGGTGCGGGCGGCAGCCACCGGTGCCGGAGGGTCCTTACCCATGAGACGAGCCGCAGGAGAGTGTGCGGCTGCCGGATGAAGGCGTGCGGGTCGAAGGCGCCGCCGGCTTTCCCCGCTCCGAAGGCGCCCCCGTCCATGGCGGCGCGGGGGTGGGCGGGAGGCGGCCGGGGGGCTCGGCAGGCGGTACCGGGCTGCGCCGAGCCGTACCGGGCTGCGCCGAGCCGTGCCCAGGCGAGCCCTGCCTTGGCAGCCCGGCGGCGGCGGCGGCGGCGACGAGCCGCGCGCTCCCGCCCACGAGGACGCACCGCCCCGGGAGCGCGCACCCGCCCCCTTTCCCCGGACCGACGTCGCCGCCGCCCGCGCCACATCGCGGCGGGGAGGAGCGGGGATGGCTCTAGTGGGGTGCCCGTGGGGCAGGAGTGTGGGGTGCTTGGGGGGTGTGTGTGGGAGGGTGAGGGTACGGGGATGCAGTATGGGGGGCGCGCTGGGGGTGCACGTGAACACCTCCCCGGCAGGAAGGCACCCCACTACAGGAGGGGGGAGGCGGGGGGGTGGGGGTCTGCCCGGCTTTGTTTCGCTAGGGCCTAGCAGAAGTGCGGGGTCAGACCCTCCCACACCCTCGACCCTCGGCACCCCTCATCCATGCAACCCAGCACCCCACGGAGGGGTCAGGCTGCCCCCCTGGATGAGACCCAGGTGTCCAAGGGGAGCAGTAGGTGATGCTTCTTGGGTGCGGGCTGCTGGCTGCACCCCTGCCAGCTGCCAGCCGCCAGGCAGAGGTGCCTGCTGAGCCCCAAAATTGCTCTGCAGCAAAGCCTTGGGCTCCCATTGCTGGCATCCCTCACCCCATGGGCACTGCCAACATCCCTCACCCCACAGACACTCCTTCCCTGGGAGGGGGCAGCAGGAAAAAGGCCCCTTGCAAACACGAGGAGGCCAGATTTTGGGGAGTCCCCCTGACTCCGGGTGGCGGAGACTGCAAGATACGCACCTTGGATTCTGGAGGCTGCAGCCTTGTGCTCACCCAGGCTTCACCAGCATCCCACAGTACCACCATGGCCACTGGCACTGCCAGGAAGGGATGCCTGAGGAGAAGCCATCCAGCCTTAGGGGGGGCAGCTCAAGCTCCTTGGCCTGTGCCTTTTGCCCAGAGTAGCTGTGTTCCAGCAGTCCGCTGGCTTCTGCAGAGTCCCCGATAATCTACATTGATGGGACTGAAATGAAAAGCAAGCCCTTGGGTCGCAATGTGGCTCCCCAAGCTCGGCAGTGGAAGCCAAAACTGTTTTGATTCTGCTTGTCCGTTTCAGCCTGAACACAGCAGAAGCCCAATGGTTCAACTGCTTCAGCCAAGCAGGGATGCTCTTCACCGTGTTTCCACCAGGCATACCACAGGACATCTCTCACTCTTCATTATGCAGATCCTCAACTCCAACGAGGCAGCAGCTTGGCTGGAAGCACCCGGCTGAAGAGTGAAGTGGGAACACTGTGGACACTTTGTAAGGTCTTACAGCTCCAGGACATCTTCTAAAAGCCCAGAAATACAAAAGTGCCTATGGTGAAAGCTACATCCCCGTGAATTGGGAGAGACGAATGAAAGAGGGGAGATAAATGAAGAGGGAAGAGGTTTGGTTTTGCTACATAAGTGTCCAAGGTGCCCCCGTGTTCTGCATGAGCAGGGCTTGGACCTCGCCAAACAAGCCAGGTAGGCCACAAAACCAGCTGCTTCTGCTCCAGACCCAGGCGGAGCAATGGTGCTGCACCTGACTGTCAGCATGGAGGCTGATGAAGCGGAATGACCAGCTGGACGGCTTACGTCCTGCTCACCTCCGGGTCACACCTACGCAGAGTCAGGCTAGCAGCAAGGGAGCAAAGGGCAGAGCTGTGGGACAGGGAACGGCTTGAACCCCCTCTAGCTCCATTTCATTCTGCCCGAGTCTGGATTCATTTTCTTGGAGTCTACAAATTGGCTCCATGACACAAGAGCTCAGGGCAGGAGTGAGAGGCAAATGTATGGGGGAGATTAAAAAAAAGCATTTAAAGCCCACCTTTGATTGCCCATTAGAAGTAGCACCCTAAAAAGTGGGCAGCCATCCCTCCTCCTTTTTCGGACACCTTCTGAGCAGCAGGCTGGAGGTAGGGGGTGGACACTACCCCATCACATACAGCTGTAGAATCACAGAATGGTTTGGGTTGGAAGTTAAAGGTCTATCTAGTCCAACCCCATCTGCAATGAGCAGGGACATCTTCAACTAGATCAGGTTGCTCAGAATCCAATCTAACCTGACCTTGAGTGTTTCCAGGGATGGGGCAACTGTCTTTTGGGAAGATGAACTGCAGAGCCAGCATGGTTGGACCCTCAGCCCTCCAGTTTGTGCTGGTTTCCTTCCCACCACCTGCCAGGTTAGGGCAGGTGATGAAATGCCCTGCAAACCAAGCACCTCTTGGTCTGTACAGGCTTTTTCATACAGGTTTGCCTGCAGAGTCCCTTCAGCAAAGCCTCCAGACTTGGGTTTTATTTAATCTGCAGGGACTGGAGTTGGGGAAGGGTGGTGGAAGGTCTCAGGGAGTTGATTAAGCCTGTTTAACCCTTGGATATGCCTTTCTTAGTTATTTTATGCAAGCTGGGTAACCAGCCTCCCCGCGCTGAATGGCTTCCTGTTACACCTGCTCAGCTGGCGGTGGGATTTGGCTCTATAGGTAGGTGTTTGCTTGACTATTTAATTAATGTTTGCAATATCTTGATAGAACCATAATGTGCAGCACATATGTGGCATGTTACAGGTCAGCATCACCACGGTGGAAATTCAGATAGCTCCCATGTGGTGCCATGGTCCCTGGCAGGGCAGGAGACATCCCCAGGGACATTGGTCTCTTCATGGTGTCTTTGTCACACACATTCTTCTCTGTAAGCTCCAGGAGACCCTGAGGGCAAACTCTGTGTGCCCCATGTG
Organism: Gallinago undulata; assembly: GCA_026546715.1. Classification (NCBI taxonomy): domain Eukaryota; kingdom Metazoa; phylum Chordata; class Aves; order Charadriiformes; family Scolopacidae; genus Gallinago; species Gallinago undulata. The sequence goes on from JAOTQQ010000001.1 coordinate 54,224,516, forward strand.
TGCGTGGGAAGCTCCAGCCCACCCAGCTCTGGATACCATCATCTTCATGGCCTTGTGTTTGCATCCCCTTTCCTACCACAGGCAGTGGTGAATTAAGGCCCACGTTCCTTATAATAACACGAAATTATCAACTTACTCCCAATTTATTCAGCCTCTGAATGTGGTGGGACTGGATCTCATTATTCAGCAGTTTGGTTATTTTCCACAGACGACCTCAGGGATGTATCTAACACCATCTCAACCACCCAGCAGCTTCCTCCTCTTCCTCGCTTTCCTCATGTCCTGCATCCTCGCCCCAGAAAGGGGCTGTAGGTAGCAGCATGTGGCCCTCAGCAGAGTGGGCAAGGCTCCTAGGTCTACTAACCACCTGGATGCCTGATGCTGTGCCAGTTATCCAAAGCTGGGCTTCAGCCCATGTTACCTCAGCTGAGGCTCTCGGGCTGACCCAGAAGCTACATGACAACCCAATATTTTGAGCAACTGGCCAGGAGTCATTCCTTCCCCCAAAGGGACTGGTCCTCAGCTGCTGGAGGGTGGGCTGGATGGCGTGTATCCTCTGTCTCCAGCAATGTGAAAAATTGGGTATGCAGCTCACAAGGCCAGGAGAGCTTCGGTCCTTATGCTAATCCATGGTGGTCCTGGGAAGCACCATGTCTGGCAGTGTGGCTTTCTGGGTACTTCCTCACCTGGTCTTTAGCCAGCCCAGCCCAAGCGTGCAGGTGGCTGGGCAAAGCCCTGCCTGGCTCCATCACCCTCTCCTGCCCCTCAGATGTGTGTCCACTCCAGATCTTTTGGGGTGGTCCTCCTTCTCCCTCCTTGGCCAGGAGGTGTGGTATTTCTGGTTGAGGACCAGAGCCACTTCAGGGGACATTTGAGCTGGAGCCATACCTCACATCAGTTATCCCACAAGGGTGCTCACACAGTTCCCAATCCAGGCAAGTCTGAGAGAGCTTCTTCAGTCGCATCCTATCTGATTTCCCAGCGTGGATGGAGGGAGAGTGAATAATTTATGTCCTGTGCTCCAGCTCCTTCCCCGTTCAGGTTTCACCTCGGCTCTGCTTCACCCCTACCCTGAAGAGACACTGCAGTGCCTACTCCTGTGTTGTCAAGTTTCCGACATGGGCTGAGATGGCCAACATCTCCCAGAGACATGGCTGGTCCTGGTGGTGCTTATCCCTGTGCCAGGACGGCAGTAAATGGAGCAAGAAAAATAACAATGTGAAAAACAGCAGCTCTGGACAGGTTCCACAGCAGGTCTTATTTTCTGTTCCTCTTTCATGGTATGACTTGAGCCATCTACATTGGGTTTTATTGTTTATTATGAATTGAATAGCAGCAGACAGAGGCTTTGGTGGAGTTTGGAGCTGCCCTGGGCCAAGTGCCCTGAGAATACGCAGCAGGACACAGACCATGAAGACGACATGGCCGGCCCGCAAACGAGTCCCTGCATGAACGGTGAGAAGTTAGTTAATGTCTTCCTCTATTTTGAGATATATGTAAAAGTAGTGGGTGCCGGTGTTAGCAGTGAAACCTATTTTATTTTGTTAATTTTTAATTTTTTTTTTCTTGTTACTGTACTTCTGGTGAGGCCACATCTGGAGTGCTGTTGTTACCGCAAACCAGCAGATAAAACTTTCTAAGACTCATTTCAAAGTTTCAGAAAGCAGGCATTCTTTATTGTGGCGCCAGGTGCACAGGGGGTAGCTCCTCCTGTTGTGCACCCCGAATGCTGTTATCAAATTAAATATATACACAACAGGTATACATATTCAATGTAATTCCAAGGAAACATTAGCATATTCATTGCATTTCCAAGAATTCATTTACATATTATAATAAGCTTTGGGGCTTGCATAGTCTTGCCTTCTGGTGGTCCTCATTTTGAGTAAGAGTCGTTTCTTCCTCAATCTTCATCTTCTTCACCTGTCCTTTGGCTCGCTTTTCATCTTGGCAAAACATTCTGACTGCTTAATTTCTCATTAAAACTAATGATCTCCCTGCTAGCACCTGTTTTGTCAGACAATGTCCATATTTATTGCATCCCTGTGTTAGGTCACCATGTTCTCAGGGACAGGTACATCCTTTCTTATCCGACTAAGTCCTGGAAACCATTTGGGATGGTTGCTAAAATAGCCACATTTCTTCTCTAAAAGAAGATTCTCTATAGTTTAACTGTTTATAAGCTACATAAATTCTGCCTTAGGTAGCATTGTGACCAATTCTGGGCTCCCCAGCTCAGGAAAGACAAGGAACTGTTGGAGAGGGTCCAGCAGAGGGCTACCAAGATGACCAGGGGGCTGGAGCACCTCTCTTATGAGTAAAGGCTGAGAGACCTGGGTCTGTTCAGCCTGGAGAACAGCAGACTGGGAGGTGACCTCATCAGTGCTTATTAATATCTAAAGGTTCAACAAGGGCAAATGTAGGGTCCCACACCCAGGGAGGAAGAACCCCAGGCACCAATATAGGTTAGGGGTGGATCTTCTGGGAAGCACTACTGAGGAGAATGATCTGGGAGTCCTAGTGGATAGCAAACTTTCCATGAGCCAGCAATGTGCCCTTGTTGTCAAGAGGGCCAATGGAATCCTGGGCTGAATAGGGAAGAGTGTGGCCAGTAGATCGAGGGAGGTCATTCTTGCCCTCTGCTCTGCACTGGTGAGGCCACAACTGGAATACTGCATCCAGATCTGAGCTCCCCAGTTCGAGAGAGACAGGGAACTACTGGAGACAGTCCAGCATAGGGCAACTAAGATGGTTAAGGGATTGGAGCATCTCCCTTATGAGAAAAGGCTCAAAGATCTGGGGCTCTTTAGCCTGGAGAAAAGAAAGCTGAGGGAAGACCTTATTTACGTTTACAAGTATCTAAAGGGCGGGTTGAAGGATGATGGAACTGGACTCTTTTCAGTGGTTTCCAGCGATAGGACAAGGGGCAACAGGCACAAGCTGGAGCACGGGAAGTTCCATTCAAATCCAAGCGAACTCCTTTAGGGTGAGGGTGCCAGAGCCCTGGAACAGGCTGCCCAGGGAGGTCGCGGAGTCCCCTTCTCTGGAGATTTTCAAGCTCCGCCTGGATGCAGTCCTGAGTGACGTGCTCTGGGCAACCCTGCTTTAGCCGGGGTTAGGTGATCTCCAGAGGTCCCTTCCGGCTCTGACAATTCCGGGATTCCGTGAATTCCGTAAAGGGCGGGTGTCAGGAGGATTTCAGTGGCGCCCGGCGACAGGACAAGGGGCCAAAGGGCACAAACCAGGACGCGGGGAGTTCTGCACAACGGGACCGGTCGGGGGCGGTCTTTTCCCTCACCGCCCCCGCACCCTTCTGGCCCCGCTCCCCACCCGTAGCACCACCTGCCTCTCGCGAGACGCCGGCGCGCGGCACGGACCTGCGAGGCGCGTCACCGGGAGGGGCGGGGCGACTTTAAAAGGCTCCCGGGGCGCCTTTTCGGCCCTTCCGGCCCGGCGCGGGATCAAGATGGTGGGTGCATCTGGTGGGGGCGCTGCCCGGGCCCGGCCGCGCCATCCGGCGGCCATCGGCGTCATCCCGCACCTGGCCTACGCCTGGCCCCTCTCCCGTCGCCCCCGACCCTCACGGGAGGCCGACGTGGGGCTTATTTCGGGAGAAGCTTTGTCTCGGGGAGGCCGGCCGGGCCTGCTGGGGCCTGGGTGGCGGGCGGCCGTGGGAGGGCTGCCGGGAGGGCGCTCTGTGGGTAGCGGGGTTTGCCGCCCCTTTTGCTCAGAAGGCGGCGGGATGGGCTTTGTCGGAGCAGCGTCGGCATGGCCATGCGGGCGGGGCAGGGCGCGTTGGGAGGCCAGGAGGGAGGTGGGAGTGGAGTGGAGCATGGCTCTCCGCTCCGGCGAAGGGGGTCAGGCCGTGGTGGGGGGTGCGAGCAGGCCGTCAGACCCGCCTGATAACGCTCTCCACCCCCTTCCCTCCGCAGGGCCGCGTTCCGCCTTTAATTATGTCACGCGTGCGCGAGGCCTTGCGTAGCTGCCAAATTTTAGCTCTGCCGGGCCCTGCCACGAGATCTGTAATCCTAGCAAAAAAGCCCTTCTGGGGGCTGGGAAGCTTTGCCTGCTTAAGGCAACTTGTGTTGAGTATTATTATTTATTTTTTTTAAAGTAAGATATATTTCTTAGCTATGGGTTGTTAGCTCCATGTTTAGCTGTATAGTCTTGTTTTTAATTTTGGGTGTCAGATTAGGTGGATGATTCTATTTTGGGGTGAGGCTTCTCCAGATAGAACCCAGCTTTCCTTGGCTCTCGGGTTGTGGAGGGAGGCTGTGGGGCTGGTATTTGAGGAGAATAGCTTAGGAAAAAACCCTGCACTTTCACCCAAAGTGACTGATTCCAAGGTGGATGTTGAAATACTGTTTTATTGCAGCTTTTCAAACAGAAATTGTCTTAATAACGCGTATTTTATAGCATTACTGATTTCTTGAAACGTTGTAAAGTTATCTGTGCTGCTCCATTTTCTAGTTTTGTGGGGTGCGTTAAAATTCTGGGGCTTGTGGGGTTCCCTAACTAGAGTGGGACTTGATGGTCTCTAAAAATAAACATGAAAGGGATGGGTCATTAAGGAAATCTAGGAAGGGTGTGGTTGGGGCATGACGATTAATTTTTTTCTAAAACTATAATGGAATTCACCACTGAACAGCTGATGCTGAGAAGAATTTCTAGAATGCAAAATGCCTTGTATATACATAATATTAATGTTTCAAGGCAAGAAGAGGATTGTTCTTGGCCCTTGAGTGGGTCTCTACGGCAAGCACACAAAGTTTATTTTCTTTCTCTAGTCTCACCGCAAGTTCTCAGCTCCGAGGCACGGGTCTCTGGGCTTCCTGCCCCGCAAGCGTAGTAGCAGGCACAGGGGCAAGGTGAAGAGCTTTCCCAAGGATGACCCCAGCAAGCCTGTCCATCTCACTGCCTTCTTGGGGTACAAAGCTGGCATGACCCACATCGTCCGTGAAGTGGACAGACCTGGATCCAGTATGTATTAATGTTCCTAAGTAGAGGAGGTACTTCTCTTTTCTTTATGAATGGCAAAAGATGGCCTGTTTGTTACTAGCTCTGGATTTTAGTCCTAGCTTGACTTGACTGTGTTTGAAGTCCCTGAGTGGGTGGGATTTAAAACACCCAAACTCCTCCCACTGTAATGTGAGGGATGTCCCAGCAGCAAGGCTTCATGTCTAGCAGTGTCTGTCTTGTTAATGGTCCTGTTTCTGAGATAGTGACCTGATGGTTTGGTTTAGTGCTACAGTAACAGGCTACTTGGGATGAGCTCTTCTCGATGGATGGACATCAATATATTGCATTTGGCATTTGTTTTTTTTTTATTCTGATTATGTAGCCCTGAATGCGGTTACTCACTGCCATCTGTTGTGCCTATTGGGCTTTGTGCTTCCTACTGAGCCAGCCTCAAATTTTTGAAGGCATTATACTATAACTTGGTCATAAGTTACAAGTTGGTTGCTTTGCCGTCCATCATTTTTCTTTTGTGAAAAGAACTTAAGTCATGTAAGCCTTTCACGTGAGTGATTTGTGAGTGAGAGCAGATGATGTTTAATAGCTGATGCTGGTGCTAATTGTGCTGTATCTCTGTCTTCATCCAGAGGTGAACAAGAAGGAGGTGGTCGAGGCGGTCACTATAGTGGAGACTCCTCCCATGGTCATTGTTGGCATCGTGGGGTATGTGCAGACTCCTCGTGGTCTCCGGAGCTTCAAAACCATCTTTGCTGAGCACATCAGCGATGAGTGTAAGCGTCGCTTCTACAAGAACTGGTAAGAGAGCAGGGCCTTTGCTTTTTTGCCTAAACCTCATTGGTCATTTGTTCTTTTTGACAGCTTTTTGAAGAGGCTTTTCAGCAATTTCACTGCTCTTTCAGCAGTCTTTGGCCCTGATGAACTGGCTTATAATGGAATATGCTGTGGGAATGGCTCTGGGAGGGTGATAGCATAATGTTAGTTGGTGTGTTTCTTGGCATGGGGGAAGCAGTGTTGTTTTTTGCCTGAGATCCCCTTAATGGGCTACACATGATGATACTTCGACGGGCGGACATAAGGAAATCGCCTCTGGTGCTTGTTGTTGAGTGTCGAGTCCTGACCGTAGCCCTGTTTTCTCAGGAAAGGGGAAGACAAGTGTTACTTCTGATTACTGTTCCAGGCACTGTTGCTGTGATTCAGAGTATGTGCGTTTGCCCAAGTGTGGCTCCAGTGTGTCTAGAGCTTACAGCCTGTTTATGAACTTTGCAGGCTGAGAAGACGTCAGAGTAGAGCAATAATGATCTCAAGGGTGCTACTGTTGGGCATGGCTGGGGCTTGCAAGGGGGGAAATTACGGTATTCTGAAGCAGACGGCAGTTGACAATTGCTTTAAAAATGTTTTTTTTTTTCTGTTATTGTTTGACGTCTCTCTACAGTCTTTTGTCTTCTATAACATGAATATTAATGTGCTTTGGAATTCATGGCAGCTCCGCTCAGCTCTGGCAACTTTGCCTTTGTCTGATGAGCTCCAGGCTCCGCTTGCCAGTGGAAAAGAGTCTGTAGAAACTGGCAATGAGCCAAAACCAGCTAAGGTGGCAGCTCCTTCCGCTCGTCCCCGTTTCCCAGGGGATCGATGAAGGGCTTAGCCAAACCTTGTCTCTGCTCTGCTCCTGAAGGCACAAGTCCAAGAAGAAGGCCTTCACCAAATACTGCAAGAAATGGCAAGATGAGGAAGGCAAAAAGCAGCTGGAGAAAGATTTCAATAGCATGAAGAAATACTGCCAGGTTATTAGAGTCATGGCTCACACTCAGGTAAGTGTCTGCAGGACTGAGGTGTGCAGTGGAAACAACTAAGAGCATGCGTAAAGCTTGATCTGTCTCTGTAGGGAGATTTGTCCTCCCCTGCAGCCTCATGCTGTCTGTTAGGGAAGATGCAAATATTATTACTATTAATTTCTGTATAAAGCCTGTGCTCACAGGAAGCTTGAGGAGCCATGATGGCAACTGCTGGCAATCTTCTGAAGCAGTGTTCAAAAGACTGCACCATAATGGGAACTTCTTGGACTCAGTCCTGTGCTGATACTTTGTAGAACTGGGCTCTCTTAATTAGCAGGCTGAACATTTAACTCTGGGGTGTGTTTGATCAGCATCACTTCAGTCTGCGTGCAAACTGAAGCCTCTGGATTGCAAACACGTCAGCTGGAAGAGGTGTACCGCTGAGCGGTGTAGTGATGTCTCCCTTAGCCATCAGTACCCTGCTAGACTTTCTTGGGAGATGCAATTAAGTCTTTGAACTGTCTGTAAGCACAATAAAGATGTCTAGTTATGACACCGCTTATTTTACTAGAATTAATTTCCTACACAAGACAGCAAAGATAACATGGTAGTAGCTGTTACGGTTAACAGCTGTTAACTGTATCAGTCCCTCTGTGCTAAATGCAGTAGAAGTAACTGCAAATGTGGCCCTACCCGAAGTGTCCCTCAGCGTGTCAGTCTTTATCATAGAATGGTTTGGGTTGGAAGAGACCTTTAAAGATCTAGTTCAACCCACTGTCATGAGCAGGGACACCTCCCACTAGACCAGGTTGCTTACAGCCCTATCCAACCTGGCTGTGAACACTTTGAGGGCTGGGGCATCCACAGCTTCTCTAGGCAGCCTGTGCCAGCATCTCACCACCTTCATCATAGAAAGAATTCTTATGTCTAATCTATATCTACCCTCTTTCAAGTTAAACCTGTTGTCGCTTGTTGCTTCCTGTCCTTCCTGGATGGAGTTTAGCTAGAGGTTCTGGGGTTAGAAATGCTTGTTAATTTTGTGTTCCTGTTGGTGACATAACTTCCAGATATTGTGACTTGTCACTTAAGCTACAACACAGCCTTTCCCCTTTATTATCCCCACAGCCAGGCCCCTTATTGTAGAGCCTTTTATTTCAGTATGTTGATGTTGTATCTCTTGGAAAAGGATACGTTTAGTTAGATAAACAGATTAGGCCAGAACTGGAATGATAGTGGGGTAGCTAATGAGGTCCGTCTTGGAGGAGCAGAAGCAGAATTTCAGAAGCTAAATTTCATCCTTTGTTTCCTAGATGCGTTTGCTTCCCCTGAGACAGAAGAAGTCTCACCTGATGGAGATTCAGGTGAATGGTGGCACTGTTGCTGAGAAAGTTGATTGGGCCCGGGAGAAGCTGGAACAGCAGGTGCCTGTGTCATCTGTCTTTGGCCAGGATGAGATGATAGATGTCATTGGAGTCACCAAGGGCAAGGGTTATAAAGGTAAATGCATGGAAGTTCTCCTTTTTGTGACTGGTATACAGATTTTAATGAAATCCTAGCCTTGAGCTTTCACAAGTGTGTGGGCTAAGAGCTGAGAAGGTAAATCCATACTGCTGTCACAGTTCAATGATGAGACCATGGAATGAGCGCTGGGCACAGCGCCTGACATCCGTGAGGAGTCATTCCATGCTGCCTTCCTTCTGAGAACACAACCCAGGAACAGCCAGAGAGGGAGTGTGGGTGGTGCAGGTGCAGGGTGATGTGGTTTTCCACATAATTTCATGGATTTCCACCAGGAAATGTGGTTAATTCCTGGGGTACTGGGTTTGGGCTTCCCCCCTGTCTGGGGATAGCAGCTTTGAAAGATGACTTAAACTCTAGTTGAACAATTTGGTGACACCTCAGCTTGACAGTCGTTAGCAGCGCTGTTTCTTTTTTTTTTTTTTCAGGTGTTACCAGCCGCTGGCACACCAAAAAGCTGCCCCGCAAGACTCACAGGGGTCTGCGCAAAGTGGCCTGCATTGGTGCATGGCACCCTGCTCGTGTGGCTTTCTCTGTGGCCCGGGCTGGTCAGAAGGGGTATCACCATCGGACTGAAATCAATAAGAAGGTTTGTGTCTCTGAACTGCTGGGAGGAAACAAGAGCTGGCCAAGGTCGCTTGTTCCATAAATGAATAGAGTGGAGAGCTTTGCTTTGGATATTTTGCTCTGTTTGTTTGAATGTCATCACAAGGGCCGTAACCATAGTCTGTTACGTTGGATACACATAAAGTTCTTGTATGGTCACATGTTTTCAAAGTGCAACCTTATGTAGAATTGTTAGCATTTGCTGGTGACAGACCTCTTCTCCTACCTTTTGCTAAGTTGAAATTCTTGATATTTTTAGATCTACAAGATTGGCCAGGGTTACCAAATCAAGGATGGAAAGCTGATCAAAAACAATGCATCAACTGATTATGACTTGTCTGACAAGAGCATTAACCCTCTGGTGAGTTGTTGCAGCTCTTTGGAGAGAATCTGCTTGTGAGCTGCAGTCTGAAGAGGCAAATGGGCCTGGTAGTGAGTTGCAAAATTACTGAATGAAGAGCTCTTGAGATAAAACTGGACTGCTGTGGGAGGTGGTGTTGCTTAGTCATTCTCAGTATTGACTGGTATAACTTGCTAATTGCATTTGATATGTGGCAATAGTATAGAGATGTTACAAACCTGGAAATGATCCTTGTGAATAAGGAATAACTTAGCAGGGAGAGCAGCTTTTGCTGGTTTTGTGGGCCTCTTTGTTGCTGCTGTTCTTAGCAAAGTCTTACAGCAGCAAGTAAACTGTATTGAGAAACTTGACCAGCAGAAGGTAGTACTGGGAATGGAATTTTAATGAATGTGGGAATGGCCGAGACACAGAAGTGCTGTGAGAACATCAAGCGATGGGCAGATGTGGTTGCTGGTCCTGCTTTATACAGAGCACTGACTGTTGTCTCCTTGCTCAGGGAGGCTTTGTCCACTATGGTGAGGTGACCAATGACTTCATCATGCTGAAAGGCTGTGTTGTTGGGACCAAGAAGAGAGTCCTAACCCTGCGCAAGGTGAGTAGTGGAGCCTCCTGTCAGATGGGCTGGAATAGCTTTTGAGTTAGCCCCGCTGCCTCTGGTTCTGGCTTGGAAGGGACCTTTAAGATCAGGTCCAACCATTAACTTAACACTGCCAAAATCATCACTAAACCATGTCCCCCAGCACCACATCTACCCATTTTAAATACCTCCAGGGATGGCAACTCAAACTACTTCCCTGGGCAGCCTCTTCCAATGTTTCATAACCCTTTCTGTGAAGAAATTTTTCCTCGTATCTGATCTAAACCTCCCCTGCTGCAGCTTGAGGCTGATTCCTCTTGTCCTGTCACTTGTTACTTGGGAGAAGAGGCCAATCACCTCGCTACAGCCTCCTTTCAGGTAGCTGCAGAGAGTGATAAGGTCTCCCTTCAGCATCTTTTTCTCCAGGCTGAATAACCCCAGTTCCCTCAGCTGCTCCTTGTAAGACTTGTGCTCCAGATTCCTCACCAGCTTTGTTGCCCTTCTCTGGACATGCTCCAGAACCTCAACGTCTGTCTTGTGAGGAGCCCAAAACTGATCACAGTATTTGAGGTGGGGCCTCACCAGCGCTGAGTACAGTGGGACGATCATTTCCCTAGCGTGAGGTCCTTTCCCTGGTTAATTTGGTCCAGGGCTGGTTGGTGTTCTTTAGGGCTGAGAATTCTCATGGATTGTAGGGACACTAGCAGGGTGACTCAGGCTTGCCTGCTGGTGTGACCTGATCAGTCTTCAGCCTTGAAGGCTGAAGGTGCTGGCTGGCTTACTGGCAAGTGCTCCTTGCACCACATAATAGCAGCTGAAGCCTGAGGTCAGAGTAACTTAGAAGGTGTTAGCCATGGAGGTGATAAGAGGTAGCCAGCGTATTGGCAGGCTGAATGGGTGCCACACATGCTCACCTCCTATCTCTTGTAGTCCCTGCTTGTGCAGACCAAGCGCCGGGCCCTGGAGAAGATTGACTTAAAGTTCATTGACACAACCTCCAAATTTGGGCATGGCCGCTTCCAGACAGCTGAAGAGAAGAAGGCTTTCATGGTAAGGACACTTCTGAAGCTGGCAGCTTTGTGTTGCTTCTTAGAGCAGCCCTGGAGGCTGTGGGTGGCGTTCTCAATTTGTCACTTGCTGGAGAAAGCAAGTAGTGAGTCCTGAGTGGGTGGCCAGAGTTGGAGAGCAGTTCTGCTGCTCCAGGGCTTCACAGGAGCTTCTCCACAAGGTGGCACCAGTGTTTCTTCTCTGCTATGGCTGAAGTCACCAGCGTGGTGCAGCATGGCTGTGCTGAGTTCAGCTTTACCCCAAAAACTAGCTGTGGGGACAGGGTTTGGGATTTCCAACAGGCTACAGCATTGAGGGCTTAATTTCTTGTCTTAATTTCTTGGTGGTAATTACAGCATTGTAATTGTGATGTGGTCTCTGGTGCAGACTGCTGTTTACGTAGTTTCTTTTAATATTTTTTTTCAGGGACCACTCAAGAAAGATCGTATTGCAAAAGAGGAGACAGCTTAATGTGCGGAACGGACCCGTGGCCTGTGCGCTCTCAGACCAAAAAATAAATATTTTAAAGAATTTAACTTTGCCTCTTGCTTTATACATTGCTGTGTACTCTCCAGTACTCTCACTGCAGGGCTCTGTGCATGGGACCAACCCAACCAAAAAAAGTGAGTAATGCTCAAATTCATGAGCATCCAACTCATAGCAGGGCTCCTGTAATGAGAAAGAAGCTGCAGCTGCAGTTTTGGGAGGGCGAAGATTCTGGGGCAGAGTGAGGCTCCTCTGGTTGTGTGAAATGGTAAAGAAAGAGCCCTAAATTTTTGTAATAATTGCTGTATTATTCCTCATGTTAATCCTCTGCTGGGTGGCTAGAGAGAGCTCCTTTGAATCAAGCTGGTTTTGAAATAAATGAAACTACTTTGGATTGGTGAAACATCACTAAGTTTTAGGTAGGTGGCTGATGCTGGCTGTTGCCATGGAAACCCCCCAGTTTCCCTGTGACAGAGGGGATGTGACCCGCATGCTGTCTGCAAATGCAGCTTGTGGCTCTTCTCCAGAGCAGCAGGAGGTAACAGGTGACAAGTTCGTACCTGGCAGCAGCTTGGGTATTCCTGAATCCACAGGCACAGCCCCACCACCCTGGAAGGGGACAAGGGTGACTGTCACATCCCATCCTCACGGAGCAGGGAGATCCATGGGTGCCACTGGTGTTGGGTTACTGCATGGCTCAAAATACTCCGTCTGCTCCTGGTGAGACAGCTTGGCTGGCGTTCCCAGCCCGGGTGGTCTCCTGATGAAGGGCAGGGGAGATGGGGTGCCTGTGCACGGGACCCACTGCCGGCACAGCACCAGTCCCTGTGGAAGCCCTTATACCAAGAAAGGCAGCGGTGGCCCCGGGAGCTTGTCTGCCTCCAGCCACAATAGTGAGATCACTTGTGCCTGGGGCATAGCCTGGCTGAAGGCTTGTGTAAATTTAGATAATTGCACTGGTGTAGCCTTTGCTGACCATAATTGGAGATGTGGCCGTGGTGGAGGCAAGAACACTCCAGATCCACACACCGACGTGACGCGCTGCCCTGAGAGGGACCCCATTTGATGATATTTGCTCTTAACTGAAACAGAGAAAGGTGAGTGGGGAGAATATTGCCCGTGGTGATGCATGAGAGCCTTTGAAGAGTTAAAAGGTGGCAAGAAGGAGGAAAAACATTTACCTTGTTTCCCTAGAAACCAGACTCCATGACTGCACAAGCTGCCTGGCTCCCTGTCAGCCTCATTTAACACATGAACCTGCTGCCTGATTCCAGCCAAGTGTAACAAGAGAGGGCTCACCCACTATTTTCTTTAATATTTTTTTTTTTGTTCCCTCCCTCCCTCTCAAATCAGCAGGTGGGTAGAGAAGAGCCTTCAATTAGTCTTCCTCTTATCCAGGAAAGTGGAATTTCCAGTCTCTCTCTGTCTTTAGGCTGCAGTTTTGTGAGCAGCTGTGTAGAGCGAGGTTTTCCTGCCTGTCAGAAACCTTAGGTGGTCTCTTCACTCGGTGGTGAGGTGGCTGTTTTAAAGCACGTGTATGCTGCTGCCTGCTACTGCAGCTTACATCAAACCAGTCAAATGCAGCCAAGGGAACTGGGATTATCGGGATAAACTGGGTTGTGTTGTGGATGAGCATCCATGAGGAGCTATGCAGTGCCTTGACGAAAATCTGTAAAAGCACTTTGTTTTACCCAATCGCACCTTGTGGTGGGAGCTCCAGTGGAGACTGAGGGGCTGGTGAATGTATTTTGAAGTGGCAATGGCAGTGGAGGGAACTTTTAGTCAAATTAGCACCTAATTAGAAGGAAGCAGTCCTGAAGAAGTGCTGTCATTGTTGAAGATGCTTGCCCCATGTCTAACGGCAGGAGCTGCTTTGGCTTAAGACCCTGTGCCAGACTTGGTTTGTTTCTTCTTGAAGCAATGATTGCTGACTGATAAAACACTGGATAGTGGGGGGGGAAAAAACAAAACAAAAACAAACAAAAAAAAAACCAACATAAAAGCAATTTTTAAATTCTTTATCCATCCTGGGGGCAAGAGAGTGCCCAGTGTCAGGAGGTGGCGCTCCTTCCTCTGTAGATGGTGTGCTGGACACTTGTCCCCAAGGGCTTGGCTGGTGGGGCTGGGCTGGAGAAAACCCCATCACCTGGGGCTATGGAATCTCTCTTGGCCGCTCCAAGGGCTCCCTGAAGCTCCTGATGCCTCCTTCACGCTTTGCTGGGGAGCTCTGGGGATTCAGATTTGGGAGGTCCCCGCGAAGCCATGCTAGTGGAGGGCAAAGCCAGGGTATAGCATCCTGGCTTTGGCAAAGCTTCCTGCTCCCCACCCCTGGATTTGCCCAGCAGCCCTTGTCCCCCCAGCCTTCCCCATCTTGCAGGGCCTCCATCTGCTTTGGGGACAGTCCCCAGAGCAGCAGGCAGCAATCAGTGGAGGTGACACATCGGTCTAGCAGCTCCCCAGAGCCCAGAAACTGGTTTTAGGCAGGGGTTATGATTTTTTTTTTTTTAAACTTCCTTCTCTTAACATTGATTTTTTTTTTTTTTTTTTTTTTTTGATTCAGCACAGTCGTCTCTCCTGTGCAGCTCCCTGGGTGCAGGTCCCCTGCTCCAAAATGGCCAATGACCTACCCATCAGAAAGGATCCTGTGCCTCGGGACAGGCACAGCCCTGACCCTGCCGAAACAGCGCCGGGCACCGTGGGAACCTGCCCCATCCCAGCTGGAGCCGGGGCTGGGAAGCAGGGCTGGATTCCACCCCCAGCTGCCAGCGGTGCAGGGGCTGGGACCCGGCGTCCCTGAGGAAGGGGGGAGAGAGGGGGGGGGCACTTTTCCAGCCTTCCTGGGGCACATCTGGCTCTGGCGCTGCCTCTTTCACTTGCCAGAGATGAAACAAGATGCAGCTGCGACGCTGGAGTGGAGACATTAGAAGCGTGTGAGGACACCCGAGGGGGAAAAATAATAAATGGAGAGAAAAAAAGAAAAAAGCGGGTTCAAGTCGGAGGTCTTGGCTCCCGCAGTCGGCTTCACAAGTGGCCCAGCTGACACCCCTGCCTCCCGCCTTTGATCCCGGTGACAGGTGGGGAGCTCCAAGTATGCTGGATAGAGGAGAGAGGCTGCTTGAAGGCGCCCCGGGGGAGCCGCGGCCGGGTTCACACACCGAACGGCAGCTTTTCTGCTGGAGCAGCTCCCCTGGGCTTTTCCTAGCACGGCCTGTGTTTGATTTGTAGCCCCCTCCCTCCCCAGCCCGAGGACTGCTGTTGTACCTGACAACTCGCTGGCTTCTCACCAGCCCTCAGAAGTGCTTGTGAGACCCAGGGGAGATGGATGCAGGGGGGAGTACGGGTCCCTGCGGAGGTCAGGCCCTCACTGCGTGGGGTGAGGGGGTGGTGGGCAGCCCTGCTCCTGGACCACAGCCCTGCCAGCACCCTGAGATCCCTGTGTCCAGCCAAAGCTCCCCCATCCCCATGGCCACCATGGCTTTCCTGCTGTTTGGTGTCAGTGGTCCTGGTGCAGCCCGGGTCCCTGGCTGGGCACAGGGCTTACAGGAGCTCACGTGAGTTTTGGGAAGTCTTCTCAACCACCCCCCGCCCCAAGTGTGGTGCTGGGGAATCATGTGTTTCTGCGGCAGCCGCCGGACACAGTGGGGAAGACTAAATTTATCTTCTTCTAGCTTCCCCAAAGCGTGGTGCAGGGCTGTCCTCCCTTCCCAGAGGGGAGAGCCACTGTGCTGGGATCCCCAGGACTCCCAGGTGTCACCCAAGAGGCAGTGCCAGGGCTTGGCCCCCTATCCAACCCCAAAGCACCCCAATGGCGGGCAGCGCTCTTGGCAGCACCATGTTCAAACCCACGGATTGAAGTGGATCCAGCCCGGAGCCCTTAAGGGATGTGGGAACACCTCTCAGAGGCTCTCACTGGGCTCAGGCACTATTTAACACCCAGCCGCCACATCACGGGGCTTTTAAAATATATATTTTTGAACTTTTCTATTGACACCAGCCGCAGTAGTCTGAACTAAGCCAGCGAGGGCCGTTCTCACTGTGCATGGCAGCGTATATGGGCGGTGGGAGAGGCTGCCCCCGCGCGCATACTCCCGCAGAGACCCATCCTCCCCCCAGTGCGACGGCCGGAGCTCTCTGCCCTGTGCTCTGCTCCCGTCTCCCACTGTGTTCGAGGGCTGGATGGAAACCAAAGTTCCCCTTGGGAATCAGCCAGCAACCGGGGCCCCGGTGGGCCAGGTCGGCGAGGAGCTGTTGATGGCGGGAGGTATTTATAATCTTTGTTTGGTTCCAGCAAGGCTGGACGCCCACTCCCGCTTCCCCCCATACAATAAGATCAAACAGCCCCGGGACATTTCCTCGCTCCTCGCGGATGAAATCCCTGCATCTGCCACCCCGCTCCGCCCTGCCTGGGGCTGCAGCTTCTTCCTTCACTCGAAGACTTGGTGGAGGGCGGCGGAGAGTGGTCGCCACTGCTGTTTCCTCTACCTCAGAATGAGGGATTTGCTCGTTTTCCCCACCCTCCTACATTTTCAGAGCTCGTGGGTGAGGGGTGCAGGGAGGACTGGGACTGCAGCACTTTCCCTGCCTCAGCTTCATTCCCTCTCCCACTCCTGAAGGACCTCAGTGAGGATCTGTGTGGGGTCTGATGGCTTCCGTGCAGGGCGTGCAGGTTGTGCCCACGAATATCACTGGCTGGAGGCGAGACAGCAGGAGTACACCTGCTCCTGGGGAGTGGATGAAGCCCAGCAGGAGTTTATTTCTCTGTCCCTCACCTCCCTCCTCCTCCTTGGTGCCCAGCCCTGGTGACGAGCAGGGATAACGAGAGGGTGAGGTCCTAGGAGCGCAGTATGGCTGTGCTGGGTGGCTTGTGGTGATGCAGAGGGGGGAGTGACATCCTTGCCGTGGACACCTGCTGCTGCCTACCCCATCCCAGCCACAGACCCTTGCCATGCTGCCGCAGACCGTTGGGGGTCTGTGCAGACCTTTTCCCTGAAGGCCATTTTGCTCTGGGTATCCTCCTGGGCGCTCGCCGGTGGGAGACCACTGCCACCACTCCCGGGGATGCAGGAGGGACAGTTTGCAGCAGCCCTGGGGAGGTGACACTGAGCATCAGCAAGGCTCTGCTTGGGGTGGAGCAAGCAAAGGGGGCAGTGGGTGAACGCCAGCCCAGCTTTGTCCTTCTCCCCTCCGAGAGGGGCTTCACCCGTGGGGCAGGAGCAGACCCTGGGGATGCCGGAGGGTCAGGGGGAGCTGCGGCTGGCCACATCCCAATCAGGGCTGTGCTGTGCTCTCCATCTTCCAGCAGGATCCCACTTCCCTCTCCCAGCAAGCACCTTCCCCAGGTGTCCCCGGTGCCGGGGGGCTGCTGGCGGGGAGGGGGGCCCGGCTGCGGGCAGGGGCTGCGGCTGCTTTTCATGTCGTCGTCCCCCGGCCTGGCTCACGCTCGCTCTTTCAGCAGGTCCCTGTGATCTCAAGGGTAATTGCGGGTGTCAGGTTCAGGGCAGCCAAGAGGGGATTTGGGGGGGGGGGGGAGGGAGGGAAGGGGCAGGGAGCAGCAGGGGGACAGCGAGGGGCCAGGGAAGGAAGGAACAGGGTGGGTGCTGGTGGGATTTTGGTGATGTTTCACCTGAGTCCTTCCCTACTCGGTCTCCAGGTGCCACGGCAGCCCTTCACCCCGTGCAGCCGAGTGTCACCTCCCTGTTCCAGGGTCTGCAGCTTCCCCGTTGCAGGGCTGGGGAAGGAGCACGAGGAATCAAAAACTGCAGCACCAAAGCTGTTCCCTTTCCTTGGTGACATGGCATCTTTCACCCTCCATCGCACGCTGCTTTGCTTCTCGTGCCCCAGGGTGAGCCAGACATTCACAGCATCTCTTCCTGGAGAGGACTGAGGTGTCAGGCTGTGCTCAGAGGGCCAAAATGCACACACCCACCCCCACTCTGATCCCTCAGCATCCCTTCTTCTTCAACCCAAGCCTTCCTTCCAAAGGGAAACAACCCTGTGCAAGCCCACCCCCTCTGCTTCCCTCCTCCTCCCCCTCCTCACCGCAGAGCTCTGAGCCGGGCTTCCCCAGGGCAGCGGCATAAGATGGGTGCCAGGGGATCAGCCAACAGAGGAAATGGGGGAGACAGTGGTGAGGCCGGGACCCAGGTGCGAATCGGTGCAGGTAGCAGGGCCGTGACTCAGCCATCTGGGAGAAAGCGCCGGGGTGTCCCAGCCACCGGCACGGCCGCAGCTGGGAGGGCTCCAGCGGGGAAACCAGATGAGCCACCAGCCTCGCCTCTCACCAGCGTTTGGCTCCAGCAGCCATGCTCATCCTCCCTGGGGCCATGGGGTTGTGGGAGCGCTGGGCTTCCAATTTTAGCTCATTTTGATTCCACGGGGCAAAGTACCTCTTTCTCTCGGAGCCCCGAGAGGTGTGTAACCCACAGCTTTTCCTCCCTCCGGCCAGCCTAATGTCAGACTTCAATGGGGTCCAACCACAGAGACCTCTTCTCCTTGTGGGCAACCTTCCCTCTTCCTCGCCTTTCTCTGCAAAGAGTTAAATCTCTTTCTTCAATTCAGCACTTTTCCCCTCCCTCCTGCCCCCGGGGATAATGTTTAACCAAGCTCATTGCTAATTAAATATCGATGACCTCAGGCAGGTTTTGTTATCGTCTGGAAACACCTGATGCATGTGTCACCAGCAGGAGTTTTTCTTGTCTCAAGAACACCGGCAACCCTTGAATTCGCGTTGGCTTTTCCCTTCCCACCCTGCGGGCACCAGGGCTGACAGCTGAGGCTTCGCTGAGCGGCTCCTGTGGGCTCGTCACCGCCACTCCTAACTGCAGGGGATCAAGGCAATGCGAAGGAAGGGTCTGTTCCTCCTCTCCTCTCCCAAAGCATGGCCATTGCTGCCTGCCATCTGCTGCCAAGCAGGCTCAGCTTGAACTTGGTGGACCTTCCCTATTCTGTGCTGAACATGAGCTTTCTCATTCTGATGCAAGCATGGGGGTGGCCCAGCTGGGAGCTCAGCTCTCCAAAATATCTCCTGGGCTTTCTCAGGGGAGCAGCAAAGCCCTGCAAGGAGATGGACACCCTGTCCCCTCTTCCCCTGTCCTCAGAGGCAGACCTGGGGCAAAACAACTGGGCTGAGCAGGTTGGAGCTGAAACCCTTAAGAGCTGAGATGCAGAATGAGACAGAAAAAAAGGGGGCACAAAAGAAAGACAGCGAGAAAGAAGAGGCTGGGAGGGAGCTGGAGATGTTCTGGCAGGGGGTTATGGGGGACAAATGGACTTTTACAGAGCCAGAGCCATATCCTAGATGGGTTTGGGACAACTGGCCCCCAAGCCGGGTGTGTGGAAGTGGAGAGGACTCCTTGAGAATTGTACAGCATCTGGAGTTTCCTGCTGGCTCTGCCAGCCTTGTGAACGGCCTCTGAGTTTGCTGGTTAAGGAGGTCTCTCAGTCCTTCAGAAATTCTTGGGACTGGTTTTCTTCACAGCAGAGAGCAGGGGTTTCGCTGACATCATTTTCACACTCCGCGGTATAAATAGCCAACCTGAAAAACAACGGAAAACTCCCCATGAAGCCCATGTAAGGCAGAGCTACAGTTGCACCATTTATTTATTCGCTCACCGTAGCTATTTCCTGCCTCTGTTGGTCAGAGACCTCCTGTGTTGGCCAAAAGTCAGCTTTTCCTCCCTCATCGGGAGGAGCACTGCTGGTAACCGGGGGATTACAACCCCCTGGCCCTGGCAGGACAGTCTCACACCTACGATTGGCCTTGGTTCCACCATTTGCTCCAAAATCCTTTGCGTCAGCTGGGCAGCTATGGGGTAGGGCAGTGGTCATCTTCCTTTGGAGCAGGAAGGTCAGGGCCAGGGCTGGAGGGATCAGTAAGGCTGGAGACAGCGTCCTGCTCTGGCTCTGGCACTCCCTAAGCGTTGCAGCAAGCAGGACTTCTTTGAGCTCCTCCATCTCCAGGACACCTCTTGCGTCCCACCACCTCCAAGACACCTGCAGCCCCAGTGGGAAGCAGATGCCCTGTTAAAGTGGGGGCACGGCAGTGGGTTTTCTAGGGGGAAGTGTGTCACTCGGGTGGGTTTTGCTGCCCAGGGTTGGTTTTTGCTGTCCCCCCCCAGCAAGCTGCAGGTCCCGGCCGCGCAGCTCTCGGCTTCGGGCTGAGCGAGCACCTGCGAGGGGGGGGGCGGCGCAGAGTCCCCTGCGTGCATGGACCTGGCTTCTTCAACAAGCCAGTGCGAGGCTGCAAACGCGTCTTCTTCGGGCTCCAGCTGCACTCCCCGCTCTGCAGCTCCTTCCCCAGGGCTTGCTGCTGCCTCCGGGCCTGCCGGCGGATGGGTCTGTGCATGAGCTTCCTACCTCGCTCCAGGCAATGTCAGCTGGGCTCGCTCAGGATCCTTCTTCCCCTGCCTCAGCAGCTCTGGACGGTTTTGCACGAAGAGAAGAGGGCGATTCTCCCCCCGCTCCTCCGCCCTCCCCCGCCCCTGCCATGGCTCCACCAGCCTGCTGGGAGGCTGGTAGCTCCTTGGCAGGAAGAGGTGGCAAGTAGCCAGGGATGGGATCTCTTCCAGAAGCACAGCTAGATCCAGGAAGGGGTTTTGGGCCAGGGGTGAGGGTTCCCTAAATTTCAGGTCTCCATCTGGAACACTAGGCAATCCCAGGTCTCCCTCGGACATGCCTGGAGTGGATGGATGGACATTCCATGTCCAGGGCTACTGCTGCATGGCAGCATCTCTGCAGGCATTATATCCCTTGGTCCGGCCTGCAGGCCCAAGCTGCCTTCACCTCTGAAGCCGGGTCTGCAATTGCCCTTGGCTGCTCCCTGAAAATGCTCTGTCCCCTGGGAAATGGAGGTGTGTTGGCAAGGGAGAGCACAGTGTGGTCCCTGCTGCTCTGCTGACCACTGGTGGGGATGGGAGCTGTCAGGGCGATGGCCAGAGCTGCTTTGCCTGGCCACCATAGCTAAGGTCTGGGGATGAACGGACCTGCCAGCAGGCAGTGGGTTACCCAGGATTTCCCCATTCCAGCTCCTCATTCCCCTGCCTGAAATCCCCCCGGTGCACTGGCGGCCCCAGGGGACAGGGAAGAGGGGGTGCCAAAGCTTGGTATGAGCTGGCTGGGGGCCCCACTCGGTCTGGCTCCTGGGAGGGTCCCATATAGCGGACTGTCTCCTTGGTCATTGTTATCAGAGTAATTCTCCAGCAGCTCGAATCCTGTTTTTGTGCCGGTGTTGCCTGGCTCTACAGGAGCGAGGGGGGAGAGAGAAACACAGGAAACGGCAGCGACGGAAGCAGAATCATCTCCTGGAGGGAGCGAAGAGCCGCTGACGCCACCGAGGGGAACAAAGACGGAGATTCAGAAGGGCTTATGCATGGGCTTGTGCTGGAGACGGCCCGGACAAGTTGTCTCCATCCCAGCTTTTACGGCATAGCTCCCGCCCCTCCGGCACGTTGTGCCTCTGTCTCCCCCAGCCTGAGTCCCCCATGCCGAGTGCTGGGGTGTCAAGGAGACCTGAGGGAATGTGCGGTAGGGAGAGGAGGCAGCTCTCCACCAATGTTTTTGGCATGGAGGAGCCCTGGGGACGGCAACCCAGGGGAATGTCTTCTATCCCAGCCCCAGCTGCTGGAGCTTTGGCTGGTGTGGAGGAGTGAGGGCGGCCGTGGGAATAGAATAGTGTGCAGCGGTGGTGTGGGCGCCAGCCTTGCCGCTGTCTCAAAGCTCTCCCCCCACCACCCCGAAATGACAGGGGGGGCTGTCCCCACACCCTGTGTGCACAAGAGGCCCTCTGTCCCACGGGCACAAATGGAAACTTTGAGTAAAAAGGCCAGGGGGCCTGGCTGCTGGTCTCACCCAGGGCCAGGAGGAAAGTGCAAGCCTCTGCCATGCAGAGTCACGAGCTGCCACTGTCCATATCCACATCCATGGCACCTTTCGGGTCCCAAGGAAGCCTACAGGTGCTTCCTCTCCTGAGGTGAGTCAGCAGTGCCCAAGGGCTCTTCCTTGGCCACAGCCCCTCATCCTCATGGAAGACCAACCTCAATGGAACATCTATCTGCACAGATCTGGGGCAGGAAACCTGCTCTCCTGACATGGGACAAAGCCCTTGAGCCTCTCAACCCCTGGCCCTGTAGGACCCAGGTGTCCCAGCCAGGCTGGACTTGGGGAGCTTGCTAAGCCCTGGCCTCTTGTATAGCAGTAATGAGTGATGACAGTGATCCTGGCCTTAGAAAATTCCCCCCCTCCTATCCCTGCATCCCTAATTCCAAGAAAAGGACATGTACCACAGATGCCTATAATGAAGACCATCCTTTTCTGTGTTACAGGGGGCAGCAGTTGCATCTCAGACCCTTCTGTGGCTGAGGAGCAAGAGCCAATCTCTGCCCCATCAGATGCAGATCCCCTTGGACCATAACCTCATCCGCATGGCACGTGTACTGACTGCTCTAGAGCCAGTGGGGAGGATCTCCCATCAGTGATGCTGTGATGGTCAGTGCTGCTGTGGGGCACTTCTGACTCCTGGGAGAGCACTGGGGACTGTAGAGCCGTGCAGGGTGGCACTGCTGGGGGGGAACCTCACAGCACCCCTACCCTGCTGCCTGTGGCAAGGACAGAGCAGCCAGGATGCTGCTGCTGGCGGGAGTGCTGCTATTCCCAGGGTCTGCCTTCGCGAGCAGTGTTTGTGGCTGGAACACGAGCGCCAAAATGTCATCGGTCCCTTATCTGCCACATATCCGGGTCCTTTTGGTACCCTCTCAGCCTCCAAAAATAGCCCCAGCAGAGGGAAAGAATACATCCTTAAAATAGCACCGGCACCCGGGCTCACCAGCGCTGGAGCTGACACCTGGTCAAGTGCCCAGTGTGGCTTTGCAGGGAGATTTCACATCTATTCTCCTGTGTTTTCCCAGCCTAAAATAGCAGCCATGAGCTCACTGTGCTGGGAGGAGAGCAGGTGCTTTGCAACCTCTGCCCAAAGCAACACTGGCTGCTGCCTGGCTACTCCAGGCCATCCTGGGCCACCACCAGTGGGTGATTGTCCTATGTGCAGCAGGGCAGGGAGGTGTGAAGCCACAGAGCACAGCAAGACCCAGGTGAGTCATCCTGAGGGATGCAGGCTGCCGCGTGGGAGGAGTGGTCCAGCCGGCCACCTCTCCTGAAAAGGAGAGCTGCTGAGGAGGAAGAAGCTGGGAGGAAGGAAGGCCTTGTTTGTCTGTTCCCAGAGCAGTGCAGGAACTGCTATATGAGGAATTACCTGACCTCACTTACATCTCCGGATGCTCTTCACCGGCTTCACCTCCCCCTTTCCCCGTTCAAGCCTCCCCCCGGCTCTCGCGACCCTGCTCTTTGCTGTGCTGCTGCCGCTGCCTCTCCTCTCGGCTACTCTGGCACCGGCAGCTGGTTTCCGCCAGGCTGCGAGTCCTCTTCCTCCTCCTTCTGCTCCAAATTTATCCGCACCTGCTCTTCCTCCTGGATGGACCACATTCACTCCCCATATGTGGATCCAGGAGCTCAGCTCTGCCCGGCAGGGAAAACCACGCTGGGTGGGGTGGTTCATGGGCTGCCAGTTACGGGGAGGATGCTGCAGGCGTGGGGTGGCTTTTGGGAGGCTCTGTGGGGCCCAGCTTGGAAACTGGAGGCTCAGGAAGAAGGAAATAAGTTCTCTGCATCTGTTACTGACACACGCTGGCCTTTCACAGCACACCCAGACCCCACATATCTCGGTTTGCTCCCTGTGCAGCCCCTGCCTTGTGCAGTGTCGCGCAGCCGGACTGGTCGGCATCCATGAAGGATGAGTGGATAAGACCGTGACACAAAGGTTTCATGCTCTTTGTAGACTATTGCTTCCTCTCTTGCCTGGCCCTTTAGAAGATCTGGGCAAAGATGTTTATGCAGAACACAAAAGGCTTGAGGATGTGTGTTGGATACTGAGGGATGGAGCCCAGCATGAGATAAATGCTGAGCTGGAAGCAGGATCCAGCACTGCTGCTCTTCATGTTAAACAGCATTTCCTGGGACAGGTGGTGGAGGGTATATGGCTGCCAAGGCAAGGAGGGCTGGGAATCACGAAGCTGAGATGCTCCCAGGGAGTAGGATACAGCCAGGGGCTGGTGTATCTCAGAGCCAGGGATGGAGGCACATTCTGCTGCAGAAGAGACCCTGGGTCCATCACACGTGTCCAGGAGCAAGGCTCGGAAGGGAAAGGTAGAAGGGCACACAGAGGAAGGGGAGATAGGTAACAACGTGTGCCAAATGGAGGTTAGTGCAGGGATATTTTCAGGTTCAGGGAAGGCTTCTCTTTCAGGGACTTTGCTGGCAAGGAAACAGATGCTTGGAGTACCTCTAGGGACAGAGGTGCCCCCAGAAGCAAGCTTGAGAGGTAGAGGGCAATGGAAATGGGTTGCTGAGGTATATGAGGGAGAGGTGAGAAGGTAGGGAGTAGCAAAATCTCCCCACCCTGTGTAAAGCTTTGTTTTCCTCCAGGGAGGACCGGTTCAACTGGAGAGTCTCCAGTTCTTTACAACCTCATAGCACTGCATCAACCCATGTTTAGATTAGGGGCTGAGACCCTTCCAGGCTGGGGCAGGAGAAGGAAGGGGTATATGAGTCAAAGCAGTAAACACAGCGCTCTCAGGGATTGGGAAGGATCTTCTGAAATAACAGGTTATTTCTAGACTTAGGAAATGAACCAAGTAGCCCCACTGGCTTAGGAGGGACCATGGGGAGCTCTCATATCTCTGAATTCAACAACTCGTTGAACAAGCTGAGGTCACCGCTCATTGCAGGGGACAGGAACTCAGGGAGAGGAAGAGGGGACCAGATGCTTGGCCAAAATACCTTAAGAAGTGATGTTAAGGATATCCCCTCTCCTCCAGAGCCAAGAGGTGACAGTACCTCCCTGGGGCTCCGTGGAGAGCAGTGGTGAGGGGGTCACTTGCAGCAGGTGTTCCCAGAAGGGGTTGCCCCACATCTCTTCCCACTTCTTCCGCCTCTCCTAGCCTTCTGCTGCCACTCGTGTTTGTTTCCCCCGTCCCCCATTTTCCATTTTGAAACTAGAACCAGCAATTCAAACCTCCCAAGCCCACGCAAACAGGATACACGTGGGTCAGGACTGAGCGGGGTGTGACGTAGTGGCAGAGAGGTGAGATTGCTGAGCCGGGAGAGGCCATGGGGACAATGCGATGGGCTTTGGGAGATCTGGAAGAGCAAACAGGATGGTGTTACGGCAGCAGAAGCAAGAGCCCAGCCCGAACATCATGCCAAGTCTTTCTCGTCTTTGAGGGATTTTACAAACACGTTAGCCTGTCCAATTCCACTGCCTGTCTGAGTGGGAGCTGGCTGTTCCTCAAGTCAGCTGTGAACCCTGGCGGTGCTTTCCCAGGGAGGTGTGGGGAAGCCCTGCCAGCACAGGGATCAGAAGTCCTGAGAGGCTGTGCCCACGCTCCTTTGCCTGCCTCTGTCTTGTAGACAAGTCACTGCTGCAGGACCCAGGTCACCTCATGCAGGGGAGGTAGTATGACCCCTCAGGCTCCCTCTACTCATCTGTCAGACAAATGTGACTGCTTGAACTTTAAAATCCTCGGCAGAGCCTTGTGAACTGCCGGTGGATATCCAAAGAGGGGGGGAATGCGGTCATGAGCAGGGATGTGGCAGAAAATGAAGAGACATGCACAGCTTTCCTCATTCCTGGGAAAGGAAACCACCATCTGTTACCAGAAAGAGGAATACCAATGGAAGAGCAATTTAATTAGACAATCTATCTAATTAAGACAGGTGACAGGCTGCAAATTTCCCTCCTGGAGAGACCTTTGGAGACACCTCAAGCAAGGATGCTCCTGACCTTGTCCTTTCTGCTAAGGCCAAGTGCCAGAGCAAGAGAAGGGGCTGCAGGTCCTCAGCACCCTCTTCACTGCTCCCCAGTGCCTGACCCCACCAGCTGCCTTCCTACCTGCAGGGGAGCAGATGAGACATGGTCTCCCACTGTGCCCAACTGGTGGAGGCTCTGCAGGAGCTGGATCCTTTTGAGCTCCTGAGGCCCTCAGTCTCTCTAAGTGCTCTCTCCTCCACAGCACTTGGATTTCTTCTAGCCCTTCCCTCTGCCAAGATGTAGCCATGGCATTTGCAGACCATGATGTGGATTTTAGCCCTCTGTGGCCAAGTGGGACACCTCTGCAGGCCTGGCTGATCATCAGCACCTAAGGATCGTGGGAATCAACAGCCAGAGCACATCTTTGAAACAAAGCACCTCTTATCTAGGACCAAGGGACCCCACAGCAACAGGCCAGGCTATGTGAAAACCTGCTTTTCCTTCTCAGTCAACATCTGCTGAAGGCACAGCTTAGTCACGCTGTGCTTGATCCTGGTGGCTGCGTCATTCTTCCCCTCTGCCCACCCCCTTTTTCCCCTGAAAAAATTTCTGAGATTTTTTTTTTTTTAATTGGCATTGTCCGTTTGATCCCTAGTTCCTAGCCAGGCAAAACAAGGCATGCATCTTACTGGAGACAGGATAGAGGACTCTTGGAGTTAATCGTTTTCTCCATTGTCTTTCAAATGTGTGCTGAGATGTCCGTAGCTGGGGGACCCATTGTGCTGCCTTCCTGCTTGTTTTTCCAACAGTCTCCAGTGAATAAAAGCAATGCAGGGTTTGTAATACACTTTCCATGACCTCTAATCTTGCTGTACGATCTATCTCAATTGCCAGGTCGCATACAGTATTCATTAACAGCCGTTCCACCTCCATCTCACCTACTTCTCCAAAACCCAGCCCCAAGCTTCCCCTGGCTGGCTCCAGCTCTCCTTGTCCAGACGACCATCTCCTCTGCCCTCATCGATACTTTCTTCTGCCTCCTCCCTTCTTTCTGCTCTCCTGAGTGCTCTCTCCTCCCACTTTCCCCCAAGCACTTGGTCTCTGGAGGTGTTAGCACAGGGGTGTGCTGTGGCATGGAGGTGACTGACACTATTGAAGGTGTGCCTGTACCTTCAAGAGCATGCTTGTTGAGGATCATCCTACCTCCTCATCCCACCATGAATGGATCGGGGTGATGCCACGGCATTGCCCCAACCCACTCATGGTGGAACGAGGAGGTAGTAACTCAGCTACCAGCACTGGCGGCACAACAGGGAGCCAAAGCAGTGGCTGGAGGGGACTTCAGGGCAGACAAAGCCTGTGGGTTTACCTTCCCACCCTGACTATGAGCTCACTCTGCCGCCTGGGCTTGATGAGTTTCCCAGATGCAGAGGCACACAATGCAGCAGGGAAACCCTTGTTCTCCTGTGGTAATTCTGCATGGCTCCTCCGGGAATGTTTGCCTTTCCTACCATTTTCCTGCTATGCCGGAAGCCCTCAGGTGTCCCTCAGCTAGGACAGCCACCTGGGCTTTGAGGATGAGTCACCCTCACTTCCAGTGCCCTCCTCTGCCTTCCCTTTGGCAAAGACTGGCAACAAACATCACAAATGAATCAGCGGCTGGGATGGCTGAGGGACCAGTGGTCCATCCACAGGCATCCCAGCATGTGTATCCCAGCAGTGGCACCACAGGAGACTGGGCACAGGCTGGGGTTCCCAGAGGGCAGAGAAATGAATTCTCCAAATCTTCTCACTGGAAACTGTGCTCAGGAGTCCCGTCCTAAAAGGACTGCAGTCTTTTCCAGCACTAAAGAGATATTCCCAGATCTTGCTCTGGGCAGAGAAAGGAACCCTCTCCTGCTCCGAGAGTTTGTGCTGAGACCACAGATAAACACCAGGTCCATGCTTTGGCCTTCTTGCTCCATCATCCAGCCTTTTCTCCTTGTTTTTTCTCTCATTTGGTTCTTCACACTGTTGGGTAGATCCTGGCCTGGCCGTCTACGCCCATCTCAAAGAGTTGGCAGGTTATTCCTCTTGAACTGCCAGAGCAAATGGCCAATCTCCCTGCTGTTGGCAAGGGGGTGTAGGCAGGAAGGTGTGGAGCTGGGGCACTACCACAACCCAAGTCTCCAGCCAAACTGTTTGTCAGTCACATCTGCTGAGGAGGCAACCAGCAGGTCCAGTCATGCTCTGGGATTCCCGAGCGCTGTGCAGCTGAGCCTCTCTTGAGAAAACTGGCAACAGGCTGAGCCTCACTGGGTCCCAATGCTTGCAACTTTTCTGTCTTCTTCACACCTCTCAGAGAGCTCCCGTTGGCTCCATAACATGCTTGTACCGCTTGTATCCACATGGCTAGGATCGGTCACTCAGTCACTAGAGGCATCACAGTCACAACAGCTTGGGCTGGGGAAAAGGTTTGGCAAGTAAGATTTTTCTGGACGGTGTCATGCAGGGCAGGTGAGAAGGGGATCAGACTAAGCAGTCAGAGTGGTCATCTTTGGATTTAGGAAAGGCAGATGGAAATCAGCCTCTTCCTCTGGGGGTCGTTCAGTTAGTTACAGAAGAGACTCGAGGTTTGGTAGGACTGCTCCTGTGAGCCATTCTTTACAGAGTTCTGCTCATTTCAAACACATCTGTGGAGGCAGGAGATGGACTCAGGGCTTCTGAGAATTAAGAACATGGCCTTGCTAGATGCAGCCTGCAGGAGCTGGTGCTGGGGAGGTCCTCCAGCAGGCCACAGAGGCATTGGTACTCGGTTGCTCTCCTTGACCTGTGTACACCACCGGGTTTGAGTTGTCATGGGTGCTCTGAGTTGCTCGTGGTACTCCGCAGCCTGGCTCTGGTACAGATCCATGGTGGGTACCATGAGTGTGAAAATGGCCCATCTCTATTACAGGAAGGTGCTGAGTAGCCTTGCAGTGCCCCAGCAGTGGGTTGTGAGACCTGAAAGGGCAAGCAGAAAGAGAGCAGTGCCAGCTGGAAAGAAAACCACCATGTGATGCAGATGGAGGTCTCAAAGACTTTGAGAGTCAGGAGGAACCGACAATACTTCGTGTGCAGCCCAGGCTGCAGACAGCATGGGCAGGTGTTCAGATGCTCCCCACTCCCTCCCAGGTAGGTAGTACCACAGTGAAACACTACCCAGATCTTCTGCCACCTTTATCTGCCTTGGTTTTACCGCCCATAATCTCACACCCCCTTTCCGAACTGCTCCTCAGGTTACAGCTCCTGACAGTAATCGATGGGATGTCGCTCAAGGGGTCTTGAGGGCACGGGTCAGATGGAGGGGAAGGAGAGAAGGCCATGGTAGGCCTGCTCCCATGGGCATCCACCAGAGAGGGTGGCACACATGGGCATGTGCCTGGTGGGGGCGACAGCCAGGGGTGGCTGTGGCTGTACCTTCTTGTGCTGGCAGCTCGGCATCCCAGTGAGCTGCCTGAGATTCGTGTTATCTCTGACAAAAGGTAAACAGAAAGGGGAAAGTGAGAAGGAATTCCTCATCCAAGAGGGCTCTTATCGCCTTTCCGCTTCCCTCGCCCTGGAGAGATATGGCAGCAGCTCAATGCTCTCTTGTTCCTCAGGGGGCCTCTCCTCCCCTACTCCCAGCCACATGGAGATGCAATGGGGGCTCCCAGCCACAAAGGTCCCTGTCTCACAGCTCACCAGGCACCCCTAAGCACAGGCTCCCCTCCATACCTGCAACCTTTGTCCGCACCTGAGTGCCCACCACAGTCCCTTTGGGTCTTGCATCCCTCATCGAACACAACGGAGATCCTCCAGGGAAGAGTAAGCTATTTGCTTTGCTTTGGGGGTGCTGCGGTTTTGTGCCAGTCCCAGCACAAGCTCAGCTGGGCAGCCAGCACGGGCAGTGCGTGGTGGCCCCAGCCACGTGACAGTGATATAACTCACCGCAACCTTGATCAGCGTCATGTAATTGAGGCCAAGGAATAAAACCCAGGCTCTTATCAGCCCTGCAGTGAGTTGCAACACGCTCACACAGTGACCAAAGTCAATTAAATCTCTGGCAGAAGCTGAGCAGGTCCAGCTGGCTGGCTGAGGATGGGAGGAGGTAGCTGCAGGTGGTTAGACGCCCCTGTAGCAGCGAGGTCCTCAAGGGCAGGCAGAAATAGTCCGTGCCGCCACATGTGGGAGAGGCAGAGATGGTGGAGACCCATGCTCCGTTCTGGTGGCAGCAGGAAGAAACTGCTGGTCAATATCATTGTGAAATCTCAAGGCTCCTTCCACCCATCCATGTAAGAAAAGCACTTGGGAAAGATTTTATGCAGCACGCCAGCTGCCAGAAATGGTGAAGCTATTGATCATCAGGTTACAGAGTTACAGTATAAAATCATGTAAATCCAAAGAGTGAACAGATGGCCAGCCTGAGCAGGGATGAAATTATTTTGTTGCAGAACTGACAAGCAGCTCGATTCCATGTTAGTGCAAGAACTGGATTTGATTTGGCAGAGAAGACAGGGTGCTTGCAAGGCTTGGTGGTGCCACGTTTGTTCGGCTCTTGGAGTTTTATTCAGCCTGAGGTTGTTTTGCTCGAGTTGGGGATGCACTCACAACTCCCTCGGCTGTGGTTTGATGCAGTTGCCCAAATATTGGTATCCAGTTTCATTGTAGATGCAGTAGCGTATCCTGCCTGGCCTCCAGCTGCTACTCCAGACGGGTGTTGGTATCCACTAAGTCCCGTGGCAGATCTGCCAGCCCCCTTCATGTATCTCAGATACCCTAAGACATCTCAAATGTCTCTAAGCAACTCTGTTTTGGCAACAGGATCCCAGGATTATGACTATATTCAAGAAAACAATTAATTTTGCTGCTTGGTCCTTTTCTGGTAACACTTTGTGGATTTTAGGTAGCTTCTTTTCAGGTAAACCTCTGAAGAAGTTGTCATAAGGCAATTAAAATAAGAGTCTGCTCAGCACGGGTATGTGGGACAGAATCTTTGTACAGCCAAAGTCAAAGAAAGTGCAAATATTTCCACTCTCTTTTCTCACATTGGAGGTTGCAAGAACCCTTCTCTCAATAACTGAGGTCTCTCACAGAAGCATGTCCCTGAAGTTCTTGAGAATTTAGAAATGGCTGTAGCTGATGCGCTGATTTGGAATAAAATTGACCACAAATCATAACTGGAGATTGAAGAAGAAATTGGCCAACAAGAGGAACTCTGACCCAAATAGCAGCAGGCACCAAAGCTCCATGCAGAGCCAAGCCCAGCGAAGGCAGAGGGACACTTGTAGCTGAGAACAGTCTGTTCTCAGAGCTGTCCCATTTTGGTACCACTGAAGTAGGATGCCTGGGAAAGTCCCCTTATTTTTTCGTTGAAGAGGAGCCGGTGCCAACGTAAAGAAGCCTGGCAGAATGCAAGGGCAGGTTCAAGCAGGTTCAGCCAGGGGAAGTCAGGCTCTGGAGACTTTACCAGCTCAGTGCAAGCTGTACTGCATAGTCTACTCTCTTGGGGTCTCCTGCTGACAGTGTGTGTTGGTGGACCTCCTTTTTCATGCAGAGTTTGGAAAAGTAGCTCTACCATCCCCCACTTAGTTCCTGTCCAGCAGACTAAGGGACAGGGAGAAGTTGGGAGGAGACAGTTTAGGAAGAAGGATCCCAAAATGTAGGGACGTCCTGGAGATTTGCAGACATATCCAGGGGCACGGTGAGGTTCCACAGGGTCTGAGGCAAAACCCGGACCTGTGATCTTGACTAAATGAGGATGCCTCATAACATAATGAGCCAGGCCTCTCTCAACAGGTACCCGGGGGCAAACTGCTCTCACTTTTCTTTCTCCCCTGCTGCCCTGCCCACCCTCCAGCTCATTCTGGGCATGTTAAATGAATTAAAATTAAATGCATCTCTAATTCATCTCCATTCTGTTCTCCCTGGAGAATGATTGTCCCAGGGTGATCCCTCCGATAATGAGAACTACTTTCAAAAATTAAAAAATACTTGTTATAGAAACCCCAAAACCAAATGCCCTGAGATTAACAAGGAGGCTAAAAACCCTGGTGAATTCAAATTTGCAGAGATTAGCAGCTGTTCAAATGCAAGATGATCACCCAATGGCATATGCTTCCAGAGCATTGACTAAAGCCCTTCAGAACTATGAATAGATTAGGAAAAAATGCTAGCAATGGCTTTGACTTTGTGAGTGGTTTCATGGATATCCTCACAGGCAGGAATCGGTGGAGGCAGACACCCACCCTGGGCTGGTAGAAGCTGTGCTACAGAAACCAGGGTGGGACTCACGGCCCAGACATCTGATCGTGAAATTGGAGGAATATTTGTTAGTGAAATTCCAGTGTGTTTTCCAGAGAGAGTGCATGAGGGGAAAGAAAATGACTGCCAGAACGGCTTCAGCCCCACTTCCCTGTGAAGCCTCACTTAAGAAGCAGAAAATGACTCAACATTAACAGGCTGGGGAGAGAAAGTTTTGGTGAACAGGTGTAAAAAACCCTGGGGCTGCAAATAGTGGGGGACGATAAAGGTGATGGGATCCCATGCAGAGGACATTACTTCATTATGTCACACGGCACAAGGTCAGACATACTAAATCACAACACTTGTCTGGGGACTGAGACGTGTAAGAGGAGACTAGATGATGTCTGCTGTAGGTGTGGTGCTAAAGCCATTAAACCTTGCAAGTGCTGCGCTCAAGGCGGGAATGAAAGGAAAGCGCAGCCAGTTATGGGAAAAGCAGATTGCCCAGGAAAGCCTTGAGCTTTCTGGTGTCAGACGTTTCCCAACCAAGGTCCAGGTGCTGCCCACACAAACGCAAGCTTAACCCTGTGGAAATCAGCGGATTCCTTACTACGTATGGACCCGAAACCTGCCCCAAGCAGGAGGCAACCCAGACGTCCTCCAACATCCTTGCCCCTTCCATCCCCTCAGTCCCTTCTGCCCTCTGCCCCTGCTTCCCTTCCCTGTGCTCAGTTGTTCCAGCAGCAGCCTCCATGCTCACTGCCGTCTGCGTGCCTGGCTTGGGTGACCTTTCCCGGGGACAATGGCAGCTATTGAATCCGGGCAGGCAGAGCCGCTGATGACACAGAGCTGCAGACGCAACGGTCCCATCGCTGCAAGGAAGGGTCCTGCCCAGCACAGCTGGGAGCGGGGGAGGCTGGCCTGGGAAAAAGGCTTCAGCCACCAGCCTGCCTTTCCGTTGCACTCGGTGGCTCATGCGTCACACGGATGGCTCCGTGGTTAGATACGCTTCTTTGCCGATTTAGTCCCACTGCGAGGTGCCAGAGCCTCCGCGCTGGAAATTAAAGTCCACACCATGACTTCAGGAGCTCACAGTGGTGGTAAGTACCTTCCCACATGCCCACACACCATAACAGCCTTGCTGGGGAAAAAAATACGCTCGAATACTTTCAGAGAGATGGTTACTTTGATTCACCGAGTTCTTTGAGGGTAGGCTACCATGACAGGGTAGTCATCCTTTAGTAGACATTTAGCACGCAGAGTCTTGTGGACATGGCACCAGAAGGCAGGGACCGATTTATCGACTACTGGCCCTCTCTGCAGGGCTTGGGATGTCTGCTTCCCCACATCTGCCATGGCCTAACAATCCCTCCCTGTCTCACTAGGGAAAATAAATGAGTCAGTGCACACACAGAGATTGCAAGATGGAAATTGATATTGGAATGCTGTGACGATGATGAATATTACTA
Source organism: Gallinago undulata (assembly GCA_026546715.1). Lineage (NCBI taxonomy): Eukaryota > Metazoa > Chordata > Aves > Charadriiformes > Scolopacidae > Gallinago > Gallinago undulata. Next base: position 54,257,370 of record JAOTQQ010000001.1, read on the forward strand.
TTGTCGCTATTATTGCTAGCGCCAGACAGGACTAAAGGATCTGTTCTGTATAACTTGGGTTCCCTCCCCCCAGCCCCTTCCAGCTTGCTGGCATTTTTACAGAAACATCAGTCCAAGTTTGACTTTTCTGCGCAGCACCATCTCTCTGCAAAAATCACAGGTCTTTATGATTCAGAGCCCATTGCTGCATCCCTGCCCGGAGCTAGAGCAGGACCAGAGCCGGCTCCTGATAAGCCCAGTCCCTCAGCAGGAGGAGGCCAGCATCACTCCAGATCTGGGATACAGTAAAGGTGCAAATGAAGGGGAAGCCTGCTCCTTTAGCATGCCAGCTTGAACATAAAAGGCAGAGGGAAAGACTCTTCTAGCCCCACTATGAGCTAAGCTGCAACCCCTCAGTCCAGAAGAAAAGGTAGGAAAACAAATACGGAATATGAATGTACTGAAGTCTTTAGATTGGTAATTTCCATCAGTGCTAAAGGCAGAAAATGTCTCTGGAAACATGTAGAGTCAGGAAGGAACCTCAGGGCAAACTCTTAAATGAAGAAAGGTACCACGTTAAAAAAATGCACCTGGTAGTCCAGCATCAGCAGGTTTTAAAATGTGCTCACCACCCCCTGGCATCCAGGACAGTTGGAGTGGCCCTGCACTAGCTCTGCTCCTTGGTCAAAAATCTCCGAAAGGAAGGGAGCAGCCCCTCTCCAAATTATTTTGTTTGAGCCACACAGCCAGGTCACCTTCCAGACTACTGGCAAACCAGCCTGTCTTGGGGCCAGCAAACACTTCACCAGGCAATGCCTGAAAGCTCTCCTGCCTTTACCAGCCACTGCCCCATTATCTGCTCATGCCCTGGGGGGCTGCTGTCTGTTGGGTAAAAGAAATCCCAATTACACAATCCCACCTCTCCCTCCCTCTCTTCCTACCATCATCAGTGAGGGTGGTGAGCGCTCCTGCACACACATATGTGCAGGGAGGTTTAAAGTTCTGCATCAACCAGTCCTATCCCTGCAGGTCACTCTAGCCTGAGTTCCGATAGGTGTCCTTTGGAATGTGCCTCCCTCGGAGCAGATAACAGATACCGGGATTTGCTTTGCCCTCTGGGATGGTTTCCCTGCAGAGGGGGGAGAAGAGGGGGGTTAATTCAGGGTTTCATTAACCTAACAGTTGATTGCAAGAGAAACTTGTCCTATATAGGATTTGTGTCAGGAAGTAGGCTGAGGAGCAGGGGGAGAAGACAGTGGGTTACAGAAACCCTGCTGCTTCTTCCAGCATCCTTTCCCTCAGCCAAGGCCCAGAAGAATGGAGTAGCTCGTGTGAGTTTGGCTCCCAGCTCCAGGCTCGTCAAAACTCCATGTGGGCAAGGAAAAGGTAAAGCTGTGCCATGGTGTGCGGCTGCCTCACGTAAGAAACACAGATGATCCCACAGGCATAGATATGGGGACATGCACAAGTCCACAGAGAACCTTCAGGCCATTTGCACGGCATCCATTCCCACACAAGTAATTATACAGCAAAAATCTCCCTGCACACACTTATGTGGCCTTCTGGAGATGTGTGGAGCATCCCTTGAGCGTAGGCAGAGCCATAGATATGTGCATCCCACGTAACCGTAGGGATACTCCCCAGTATGAAGAGAAAGGGATTAGAAGAGGGTGGTTTCAGGATTGGTTCCCACTGGTCTAAGCTTCTGCTGCCAGCAAAAGGGCTGGTGTCTCCATCCTGGCCATGCCTTCTCCAGCTTCCTGCATCAGCACGAGCGAGCAGCTGGCAAGGTGGAGCTGATCTGGCTGAAAACGATCCCAGCAAAATGAACAAACTGGGAAAGAAACGGGGGAAGGCACAGCTGGAGGGAGAGGGGAGAAGGCAGGAGAGCCACTTTCTCCAAGGAGCTTTTTTCCAAGCGACTCGCGCCAATTTTGGAACCACACCCTCAGTCACAGACAGAGATGTAAATGTGTCTATTCCCAAGCGGAGTCGCATCACGGGGACACCCCTCCTCTCCAAAAGCCCCCACTTGGCTGCCCTGCACGGCTGGGGAGGAGGGCGGGAGGGGGTTCCTACTCAGGACCTTCTGGAAGGGCCCGGGTGCAGCTCTGAGAACGTGTGAGAGCTGCAGAGGTGGAAGGAAGAACGGGGAAGGAAGGAAGGAAGGAGCTATTGTCACGGAAAGGGCTTTGTTTGACTGGCATTGCTGAGATTCCAGTGGCCCCGGTAGCCCCACAGAGGCTCCTGCAGAGGAGCCGGGAACAAGCCAGGGGGAAAGAGAAAGAGAGGGCAGAGAGGTTGACAAGAGGGGGCTTGCCATTCCTGGAGCTGTGTTTTCTCGAGATAAGTCTGACCTATTCGCAGTCACTCCGGAGCAGCGGCAGGGGCCGGCCTTTACGTCTGACTTGACCTTCTATTGTGGCTCAGACACTGGAGGAGATTAAGGCCATAATCAAACAACTCCCAAGCTTTGAGGTGCACCCGGCACAGGGCCGGGGCCATGCAGAGAAGCCCAGGTTTGCCAACAACTGCCAGGTCCAGGACAGCCAGCCTGGCGTGTCCTGTCTTGGACTGACACCAAGCAGTTGGACTTGGGGAGGCTGGGGTGTCCAGAAGGGTCTAACGCACAGCATATGCATCCAGTGACCATTGATCCTGGAGGACACCCCTCAAAAGCAAAAGCCAACCACCTAGATTGATGGCTTGTAGTCAAGTCCAACTTGCTGTGGCAGACCAGCTGTGCCAGAAGCATCCAGCATGCTATTATTTTCCACTTGGTTAATACAAGTACAGATCCAGGCCATAAACAACTGGGGGGTGGGGGGTGGGGGGTGGAGGAGGATGAGAAGAAGGATGGCAGAAAGACTGACATGTGGCAAAGGTACCAAAATCCTTGTTTCAAGAATCTTTGATTGGCTGCTTCACTGGAAAGGACAAGGTCTTCCTGCGCCTTGGAGCACGTGCCCCTTCTCAAACCTGGGAGTGGTGGTTGTACAGGACATGTGTGTGATGAAGCCTGTCTCCAGATGATCACAGAAATATTTTGGTCAGTTGGCAGGGGGGGAAAAAGGGGCACGTGAGCTCCTTCATTGCTTCTAGACCTTAGGGACCAGGGCAGTCAGCCCAGCACCTTTCCTCAAAGAAAGGGGACAGGAGAAAAAAAGTAATGCCTTCAGGGGATGCCTTCAGGGACAACATGAAGAAAGCAAGATGTTTTGCGTGTTTTAATCAAATTTTCATCAGAGGTGTGCACAGGAGACGGCATCCACTTGCCGTACCTCAGGCTGATGAATGCACACACTGTGTTAGACAACCCTAAGGCGGTGACGAGGGTCACTGCCCACAGTGTGGTGTGTGTGAGCGGTGTGGGCAGCCCCCTCTGGACAGTGCAAGGCTGCGGGGAGCTCCCGGGCCCCATTCGCCTTGCATGAGGTCAGGAGAGTTGCCCTGGAATGGCACATGGCCCACACATGGAGAAGGTCTTTGGGTGCAGAAGGTAAAGACCTGCAGGCTGGGCTTGACTTCAAGTCCAGCAAGAGCTTGAGTTGGCTGATATTTAAAAAACAAGTAGCTTTTCTTTTAACAACAAGAAAGCATCCTTGGATCCCAGCTGGATCCAAGGGCCTGTGAGATGTGAGGGTATATTTGTAGCACGCTCCCCTCCTTTACTGGGATTTTTCCATTCTCTGAGGTATCTCAACCCTCCCTCTGCCCAAGATAATGGAGAGGCAGCTAAAATGGCATTTTAAACTCTTGGCTCCCTCTACCAACAATTGGACAAAGCAAAGAGGCAGGATGGGAGAAACTGGCTTTCTGGAAACTTCTGATAGATGGAGAGGGGTCACACCCCCCCTTCAATAGAGATTGGAGTCGGGGGTCATTTTACATCTGCCTTTAATGAAGAATGGTGGGAAGGGAAATTTAGCTCCGATGAGCTAATTAAATATATATATAATTTCCACTCTGTTAGCAAGGAAAAAAAAAAGCCTTGGAGCAGCTGCTAGGTCATTGTTTGTGAATTTAAAAATAAAAGTTTCTTGGCATAGATTTCCGAGATGGAGGCAGTATCTTGTGTTGTCATTCCAGAGGGAAAGGGAGACCGAGGAAAAGAAGGATGAGGCCAGGCAAGGATAGTTCAGCTTGACTACGTGTTGCTCAGGTGTGTCTTGGCTTTTGAGCCTCTTTTCCCTCTGGCTGGTTTAGGTAATCAACATCTTGCCCAGAAAGCGAGCCTCACCAGGGACAGATTTACAGGCCTCACGCCCTGAAGATCTGGGAGTGCCCTGTCATGGGGATGGCTAGTGCCAGGCAGTGCCCTGAGTGCTTAATGGCCCCAACCAGGCTCAGCTGGAACCACCACCTCAGGGGCTCTATTTAAGCTCTATTTAAGCTCAGGTCCATGTACCAGCTTCTGGCCTGAGCTATGTTGTAGCTGTATCTGTGCCTGGCCTTATCCCCAGCTGTCCTGGTCTCCAGACTGGTGCTCTCAGATGGACTCCAGACCTTTGCTGGTGGTAGCTTTTTCTCCAGGATGCACCTTGGACCTACGCTGCAGCCTTGTCTCCAGTGTTTTCTCTTGCTGTTCCTGAATGGACCTTGCCTTGTCTAATGCTGTGACTGGAATCTGTCCCCATTGCCCCATTGGCAGTGCCGATCTCCAGTGGGACAGTGTTGGGGTTGTGCTTTGCCCTGGACCTGTCCCCTGTGTGGGGCTGAAGGCCAAGGACCTTGCACCCCACAGCTACCCTGGGGCACTACTCCATCCCTCTTTCTGTCCCTACAGCTCCTCAGCTCTAGTTCTCCCATGCTACCTACCACTAAATGGCCTCTCCGCAGTGGGGGCTTGGCACGCCTCCCCATGCCTGCCTGCCTCTGGGACCCCTTTTTTCATCTCTGTGTCTCTGAAGCAGATTCATGCCCCTGCCCTGCTTCCAAGTTATCATCCCAACCTGGCTCCTAGTCCCTTGTGCCCACAGCATGACCCTGCCTTAGTTCTGTGCCACCGTCCTGACCCAGTTCTGTGTCCCTGCCTTGGCTGTGTGTCACCCAACCAGGAGCAGCCAGGCACATGGAGCATCCTTGTGCCTTGAGCATTGAGCCCAGTCCTCTGCAAGGTGGGAGAACGTACCTTAATGTTTATCAGGACTCTGAGTGCATTACTGGGCCTTATCTGTCCTGGCCAGCCTCCTCTGGGACTTGCACCCAGACATCCTCATGGCCCAGGAGCTCCATTTAACCTCAGCTATGCTGTAGGTGTACCCATGTGTGATCCTGTCTCCTGCTGACCTGGCTTACTGACTGGTTTTCCTAGATGGACTCCAGACCCAATTTGTAGGTCCCTTCATGTCCAGTCCCATCTCTGTCTCTGCTCAGATACTGAGGGACTGTACCCAGATCAGCAGGGTCACCAGCTAGGCTGGCGTCACTCCTGTCTCCTGGTTTGTCCTCTCTTGTGGAGCAGCCCTGTTCTTGCCGCTCCCTCATGCTGGTGACAAGCCAGACCATGGTAGGAGGCCTCATCTCCAGTGGCCTTAGTGCTGGTTTTTCCCTTCCCACCCTGTTGCATCCATTAGCCTGATGCTTTCTGGCAACAGCTGCACGTGGAACGGGAGACCTGAACTTTTCCATTCTCCATCCTCCGGCACTGCCAATCCCTCCGAGCTGGGAATGGGCATTAGACTCACTCTCCACCAACGCATGGCTCCTGGCTGTCCCTATCTCTTCTTGAGCCCCACGTGATATTCACCTTGGCTGAGAGAGAAGGAAGGGGGGCATTCCCCTCTGCCCCAGTGGGTCCAGCCCCACTCGCTTTCTCTGCGGCTTACATTATGTCGTCTGGGGCTGGGCAGGCTCTCCCCTTCCCTGTGAGCACCTAGTGCTGCTCCGTCCCCCCTCTCCTGTCCCACCAAGGGCTCTGGCACACTTGGTGTGCTGTCCTTGGCACACAGGAGTGTCATTTGAAAGAGCCTGCCCCCAAAATTCTTGGCAAAAGGGAAATTAATAATATTAATAATTTTGAAAAAGGCTCGTAATCTCCCCTGCCCTGTCAGATTATGCAGCCAGGGAAAGAGAGCAATGCGTGGGAGAGCCTGGCTGCCCCTAAAGCCCTGCTCCACCTGCTCACCGACTTGGCCACCAACCCGGGGAGGGTCAGAGGATGCTCTCTGGAGACACTGTTCAAAGCCAAAAGGGGGCAGGAGGAGTTTTCCTTGCTTTTGAGACAGTTCCCCAGCCCGTCTGCCTGGATCCCGCTATCGGAAAGGATCTCTGCACATCCAGACACCCCACAGATATGCTGGCAAGCTTGAATTAGCCCCTGGTATCCATTCCCATGTAGAAAATACTGCCGGCCCATGCTCCCTTTTCCACTGACTCCGAGCGGTGTGGTCAATACTCACAGTCTAGGCTTTTTTTCCTCTCCAGGAGCAAGACAGACAGGCTTCCCGCGTGTGCACTTAAGACAAGACTGTTCCCTAAGAGATGTTGGCTCCCTCCTCACTGTGCTTATGGGAAGGCCTTTTTGTTTAAAGAGGAAAACAAATGAATAGATTCCCCTGACACCCAGCCTTATCAGGCATGAACCCAAGGGAGTCCCTTGTTTAAACACCAGGAGTACATTGCTGGATAACACCCCTCCTCTCCCCCCGCCTTTTGGGCTTTTTTTTTCGGTTGGGTCGGGCATATTTTCCCCTCTGTTTGCTCTTTTCTGAGCTGCTTGCTTCTTGCCAGAGCTGCTCAGGGAAAGGAGGAGGACAGAGAGGGTCCTATGAGCCAGAGCTTCTGGGCTGGACCAGCATAGGGGCAGTGCTGCTCCAAGGACTTGCCATGGCAGAGCTGGAGGCGAGGATGCTGCGAGCAGGTGGAAACATATGGACAGGGTGTTTGGGGCACGTCAGGGCCAGGACACGAGGAGACTGAAGTGGGAGAGAAAGTTCCCTCCCTCTTGACCTTCGGTTTTCCTCCCCTGTCTGCACATCTAAGCCGGTGAGGCAAAAACCGGTGTGCTCTCCTCCTCCCTGCCCTACAAAAATAGAGACTAGAGTCAAACTTGGAATTCCCCTCTGTCTCATCACTGGGGAGACAGGGTCTTGGTGGTGATCTCACCCCGTCAGAAACCTTTCTGTGCACAAGGCTAGCGAGCGATGAAGAGGGAGGCCGGGGAGGAGGAGGGGAGTCATGGCAGGAAACCAAGAACACATCAGACACTCTAAATTTAGATCTTTTTATTCAGCTCGGACAATATTCCTTGATTTCTCATTGTTCAGGAGAGGGCAGAGGGCAGGAGATCTATTGAAAGGCTTTGTCCTGAGAGATGCCACTTTGTCTGGGTATATGGGGGGCGGAGGAGTCGCAGATCGGGTCAGTCCAGCGTGGGCAAGCGTTGCATGTCCCACTGCTCCAAACCAGGCTGGGGTGGTGGGTAAGCATCTCCGAGCAGCCCGGCTACCTGCAAAGCAGAGGCTGGAGGTCCCCTCAACCCTGGGCACCCACCTCCGTCCATGATCAGGGCGGTGGTGAGGACCGGCCCGAGGGCCCCTGAGCAAGCAGCCCTGGCCGGCGAGCGGCACCTTTGCTTTGGGGCAGGTCCCCATGCCGGCGGGGCATCAGAGGCAGGGCGTGTAGGATAAATACACACCCGCTCTATACGTCTTGCTGCCTTTCTGGCATCGCAGCTCAAAGTCTATTTTTAAACTCCCTCCTTTATTACACAGGCCAGCAGATAGCGGCAGCCTGCCTCCCGCCATGCCAGGGGTGCTGCTCTCCTGAGCACCCTGGGGAGAAGGGCATTCTCCGTACCAACACCACCCTTCACAGGGGGGCTGCAGGGTGTTTTGTCCCGTTGTATCGGTGGGATGCTGTATTTGCTCGGGGCTAGTGGCCTACGGGAGGGAAATGAGCCAAGGGATGGGTGCAGCATCACCAAATCCTCCCCGTGCTGGTGTTGGGACAACCAAATCGGCGTGGGTAGCAGGACCAGCTCTCACCAATGGCACACATGGGGCTTTCTACCTCAGCTGATGCCCTGACCCCCTCAGAGCACTATTTAGAGTGGGTTTTGCTCTGTGAGGTGAGCAGTGAGAGCAGGTGAGGAGAGGGGGCAGGGGGGCAAGGAAGGAGGGAGAGCCGCCTGCTTTTGGTTCTCGACCCTCATCTTCATTTCACATCATGAGTCATGTTACGTTCTGAGCTGAGTAACTGCTGGGGCTATTTTTACTCCAGCTCAGAAAGGTTCCTTCTCACTGCTGCTGCTGCTGCTGCCACTCGCTGCAGACCCAGGGGCAAAGGATGGGGAGAGGGTGAGTGGCAGAGGCCGTGGGCAGGGGAAGCAGTGTTTGGGGTGGTGTCAGTGGAAAGGGGGACCGCTGCCCACCTAATCAATTTGGAAACAAAAATAGCATATGCCTCTTGAAAAACAACAGATGACCTGCGATGTGTGGTGTATTCACACACACGCATACGTATATATTTATTATACTGGGAGAGGGGAAAGGGGGAGGGAGAGAAATTCCTTTCGAGTGCTATTCACCAGTCTGGAAAAATAAAGAAGGAAAGCAGAACATTTTTTCCTTTCATCAAAACAGGAAAGAGAGGGGGAATGGGGTGGGGAGCAGATCCATAGACATAATGGATGGTTGCCAGAGTAAGGAAATTGTTCCCTTCTACCCTAAACTTGGGGGCTGGGGGGGGAGAGGGGGAAAGAAATATATAGTAGTGTGAGCAGGGAAGGCTGCATCCCCTCCTCCCCACCTGGTGTAGGAACGTGTATGCAAACGGGAAATGGCTGGGAAATCAGTGCCCCCAGCTTTGTCTTCTCTCTTTGAATTCTGCTCGAGCTGCAGATCCACAGAGATGTGAAATGCCTTTGCCTTCTCCTTGACCCCAAAGCAGGGGGCAGCAAGCTGGGAGCCCTTTCCCTCTCTGTCATTGTCAGGGGCCGTGCTCTGCCCTCTGCATGTGGCTGTGTGCTCATCCCCCTTCCCCATCTTCTCCTCTCTGCCAGGATTCTTCCAGGAATGGGTGAGACGAAGGAGGTGCTGAGGGGCTGGGGGAATCCCTCCACTGGGGAGAGACAGGCAGGGGGGGGTTCCCGGAGGAAAACTGGCAGGTCCCATCACACGCTTGCTCTCCAGGTGACACCTTCCCTCTCCCTCGGAGCCAGTTACTTGGTGAGGGCTTTACTCATCCTTGGAAACCATTTTCCCTGCCAGCGCCAGGGGCGAAAAGATGAATAATGCAAGCCCTGGGCACCCTGAGGCTCTGCTTTTCCTCCAGCACCAAATACAAACACCAGGCTCCCTGCCTGTCTCAGTCTCTTTCCTTTGCTCTCTCTTCTCCTTTCCTCCTTTCTTCCTCCATTAGACCTAACTCGGTCATTAGGAAGTGGGGGCAGCTCCTGTGGCAAATGGCATACACAGTGGCGTAAGCTGCGTCCGATGACTCCCTTCTGGTCGCCTGGGTCGGGATGCACCTCATACAACTGGGTGATGTGGCGTAAAACCCATGCGCCCACGGAAGGGGCCTCCTGGTGTAAACTAGGCATCAAACTTGCTCTAGGTGCTTCGTTTCAGTGTCAGGGCTGCTCCCCTCCATTGACGGCTGCGGCAGCCCCGTGGAGTAGGTGTAGGGATTGCTCATCGTTCTCCTGAACTTAGAGACCAGAGCGGGAGCAACACCTCAGTGAGATACCTTGAGTGGGCGGGCTGACTACACGTTGGCTGTCAACACCTCCTAATTTATTTCCATTGATTGTTTTTTTCAAAATAGGACTCATCATGGAGAGGCTGAGACATCTCAGCTGTTCAGACTGAGTCTTGCTTTCCATTGTAAGCCCTGTTTTTCTTCCTGCTGTTTCACAATTCTCTCCCCCCTCCAGAAAAAAAATAAATCTAAAAAAAATAAGAAGATATCACCCCTCACGTCGAGCCTCTGTGGATGGTGGCTGGTGGATCATTTTTTCCACCGACATGAGATGAGGGGAGAGCAGGTTTGGAGCACGGAACTGCTTATTGTCCTCGGACACGTGTTGCCCTCCTCCCTAGTGATAAGAAAATAACCGAGGAGATGAGTTCAGCTGTTTGCAGATTAGAAAGCTGTAGTGGTGGTGAAAGTGTTTTAATAAGAAATGCTGCCGCAGGCTCTTAAGAAATCTCTGTTTTTGTTGTGGTTTCTCTGTGGGGTTGTTGCCAGCTCGCACAGTTGTGACCGGACCTTGTCAAGTCACCGTGCTCTTAATGGGACATTTTTACGATCCAGCTGCTTCATGTAGCCTCAAAATATCTTCCTGCCATGTGCAGTGGTGGTTTCAAACTCTTCTTCTGTGACATTTGGGACATGGGTAGCCCTGTGGGCCTCTGCACCCACCCCACAGGCCAGGCAAGAGGAAGATAGAGCTGTGAACATTAGATTTAGGGGTTCATGGGATAGATGAGAAGCTAGTTTCACAGAAGCAAGAGAATCAAAGGACCCCCCTGCTCAACCGAAGGCACAGCACTTTAAGTGCGTGCGGTCCTATTGAGCTCAATGCCAAAGAGACAGGCCCAGCCTGCGTCTAAAGACCTCACTCGAGAAAAACCTGTCCCTGTCGTAAAAGCAGAAAGAGTAAGGAAAAGCGACTGAAGCCTGAGTGGCTTGAATATTATTTTTCTCTATTTCCAGGCAGGGTCATAGGTAGATGATTAGTCAAATTCCAAACATCCTCTTCCTTGCTGTCTGGGGGTTCAACGGGGATTAGCTTTTTGTTTCTGATGTCCAGCTTCTAAAAACTGCCCAGCATCATCCACATGAAAATAAATAGCTCTATTTCTCACCCAGCTCGCATGTAATGTAGCCGGATATTTAAAAAAAAAACAAAACCCAACCAAGACACCACACAGAGCGCCCCCAAAAGCAGGCCCTGCAGCAGCTCTTGTTGCTACCAAGCAAGAAATTCGCAGCAGTCCCTGCTAGCTCTCTGCTGAGCCCTTCTCCTCGCCCGTGGTGATATCTCTCCCTGCTGAGGAGTTTAATCAACCCTCCCACACGCAGGCTGTTCTGTCCTGGCCAGGCAGCCACTACGGCGTTGGGGGATGCCTACACAGCTCAAACGAGGTGGCATGGAGGCGGTGGAGCCATACCAGGTTATTGGAAGGCAGAGATCCTCAAAGGGCACCCCAGCCTCCATTTATCCCTTGTGAACTTTAAACACGTAATGTGGTCATGGACATTTGTCCATGCTGTCCTCAGCTCCTTCTACGCAGATAGAAGGACTTCCAGAAGCTGGTTTGGCCATCCCAAATCCTCATCTTTCCCCTTGCTGACCACCAAGGAGACCAGGGATACAGTGTTTCTTTGGCCATAGCCCTCTGGAGCAAAGTGAGGTGGACCCAGGCTCTTTTAAAACCCTTTCTTGGAACCTCCTACAGGAGTTTCAGTGCAGAGGTAGATGTTCCAGTAATAGCTCCACCCTGCCAGAGGGTTGGAGCTGAATTGTCACCACGTGAAATGGCTGGTACGCTGCTAGCAGGCCAGGATGGAGAATGAGGAGAATTCTAAGAGTGTCGTGAGGAATTTGGGGTGGGACAAGGCTAGCATGGCCGGAGCATCTAAGGTAAATTCCTGTTAAGGTGTCTGGCAGTGGAAATAAGCAAAGGTATGCACTGCATTTCCACTTCCCCCCACTTGAGCTCCAAAACTGGGACTCTGAGCCACTTCAGACTGGGCTTGAGGGACTCCCAGGACACTCCTTATCTCTGCACTTATGCCACCTCAGATGGCTTGGGCTTTGGAGCTGGCATGGCTCTGACAAAATCCCCACCTGTGCGGAAATCTTTCCCTTCTTCTTTGGGTCAGTGCGAAGTATCGCTAATCCCTTGCCACCTAAGAGCATCTTGACACGCTGCCCTCTCGTAGGACCTTTCATTTTGTGTTTGAGTTACCTGTCTCTGTGACAGGAGGAGCAGGGGAGCTATTGCTATTTAAGAAAGCTATGGAGGACCCACAGTCCTCTTTGTGCTTCCTGACCAACATCCACATCACTGAGCCCAAAGTCAGGTTCAGGGGTGTAGCTAGCCAAGCTGGGAGGTGTTGTCTGATGCCTACCAGAGAAGAACATTTGGTGGGCTGCCTGCTGCTCAGTTCTGGTAGCTGCTCCTTGTACCCGGCCACTTGGGATGATGGTGCATACGTGAGCGCTGGTGCGAGACCGTGTGTTTCAGAGCCAGTTGGCTGCGTGAGGCTCACAGCCACCTAGATAGTCTAAGGGAGCATGTGTGACGCTGTGAGCTGAGGCCACTGGTACGCCAGTGGGTGTATGCGTGTGAGAAAGGAAGAGAGAGGGGGAGAGTGAAGGAGAACACATGGGCGCCCAGGGATGTGAGAATGAGACAAAATTTGCGTGTCGCTGTGCATGCGAGCGGCTCGAGCAGAAGCCTGTGCGTAGCATAGAAAAAGCAGGGAAGATGCTTGGGATTCAGAGGGAACGCCTGCCGAGCGCCTGCGGTGCATGACAGTGCAGGAATATATCGGTGGATATGAGCCTGCACAAAGATGGTGCAGAAAACCCTCCTGGTCGTGCCTGGAGTCTGCTTTTGCGAGTGTGTGAGTCCACACCGGGAGATCGCTCATACGTACATGAGAGGGTGTGCGTACGGGTGTTTTTTCAATAGGATATGACTCTTGAACTCACCTGTTAGCAGCCTTCCCTTGCCCATCCCCCCCCCCCCCTTCCCCAGCAAATATCTGCTTGCTTAATTTCCCTTCAGATGTTTATTACATTGTGGAAATAATCATGCAGCAAAATACCTCCCAGTGCCACAAGCAACACCAGATTGTCTTGTAGCAATGTTTAAATTTCTCTGGCTTGGGGGGGGGGGGGGG
>JAOTQQ010000001.1:54270306-54311583 GCA_026546715.1 Gallinago undulata
GGGCTTCCCCCCCCCCCCCCCCCGCACACAAAGAGATTTAAGATATTAAAGCTGTCTCTCTCCCTGGAGCTAGCGGTATAGCAGGGCAAGGAAGAAGGCAAGCTGAGCTTAGAGAAATGGGCTCCAGACTACAACAGTGAGAACCCAGGGCCAAAAAAATAACAAACTACCATGCTGGGAACTCCTTGCTTCTTATCTTTTGCCGAGGAGGAAGGAATTTCTGTCCCTGTTCCTCAGGCAGTATTAAAGCCACATTATACGGGTTATTACAACATTAGTCATTTTTAATTAATTTATCACTTAAATTAACGCACTTTTTATTTTCTCAGCAATGAACTGCTACTCCCTCACTAGATTTTTCGCCTTGATACCCAGCCAAGAGGAGGATAGCAAGTTTATGCTCCACCCATCTCCTCTCCTTTATAAAAGGAGCAGCCCCAAGTGCCAGTTTAGTCTTTCTTGCAGCTCGCAGACTAAAATAAAGACCCATCGGCTCACTCGCCTCCCCTTCGATTTTATCTTTTCTGCTTTTTATTATTATTTTTTTCTTCTCCCTTTCTTGTCGTAACAGAGCACGGGAGGCAGCAGCGGCTCCGCTCTGAGGCTTGTCAAGGCTCAGCGCACACACACACACACACACACACACACACCAACATTTGCTCTCACCTGTCTCCAAACCCAAAGCAAACCTCACCTCCCAGCAAACTGCCGACAGTTCAGAGAAGGCACCCAAGCCAGAATCTAATGCAAGGGGAAGAAATTCAGTGTACGGTGGCAACTTTTCACTAAAAGGCAAGCGGGCATAAGGAAGAAAAGGAGCATTTTAAGAAAAGGACACCTTAAGGAAGAAGATTGTACATTTTGGATTTCATACCAAACTTTGGAAAAGTTTTTAATTATCGTTTTGTGTGTCTTCTTGAGAACATTCAGCCATCGTTACCTGCATGTAAAATCTTTTACACGTGCATATTTTAAGAAGGAAGGAAACCCAAGAGGGAAAAGCAGCATGTGGACCACCTAGCAAAAAGGCAACCCCGAAGCATCCCTTGCGGCGAGGGGGACGCAGGCTCCGGATGCGTCTAATTATTTCGAGGGACTGCATTATTTTCTCCACCGGGCTTATGAGATAGCGCAGAGGCAGGCGAGTCACCCAGCGCTACTCCTCTCTCCTCTCGCCACCGCCACCTTCTTCCTCCTCCTCCTCCTCTGCCGGGGACTCCCGCCGCTCTCCCACCCGCAGCCGGGCTCGGAGGGGGAATGAGGGGCCGCGGCGCCCTCCATGCCTGAGGCCGGGCGGCTGCGGGGCTGCTCTCTGCGGGAAGCGCTCTCCCTCCCCCGGGGGCTCCGCCGTCCATGTGCCCGCAGCCGGCGGGGCCTGAAGTCGGGATGAATTTCGGCGTGGTCTTCGCCTTCGTCCTCTCCCTGCCCCTGGCCCGCCTGGAGGTGAGTTGCCGGCACCGGGCGGTGCTGCCGAGCTGCCAGCCCCGGGGCGGGGGCGGCGGCGACGGCGGCCGGGGGGGGGGGGGGGGGGAAGGCCCCGGGGGTGGCGGGGGGGGGGGGGGGGGGGGGGGGTAAGGCACCGGCGGTAGCGGCGGCGGCGGCGGCTCCTCCCGCCCCTCAGGTGGCCGGTGTCGGGGTTGGCGGCGGGGGGGAACGGAGCTGCGCGGCGGGGAGGGGCGGCGGCTCTTCTGCCCCGGTGGGAGGGGAAGGGCTGGGGCAGGAGCCCGCTAATGGCGAGCAGAGCCCCGAGGGGCAGCGGTTTACCTGCCTGGCGGCGGGGGCTGCTTACCTCCCCCCCCCCCCCCCTATTCCCTCGGGAGGGGTCGCCTCCCCTCAATGGGAGGAGGGTTTCATCTGGAAATCATCCCACCCCCGTGTATGTCCCAGGCTGGAGTCAGCACCTGGCTGGTGGGGAAGGGGAGATGGGGCTGAAGACCCCCACCCCAGTCAATATGGGGGATGGGGGTGCTGATGGGGAGCCCCCCCCCCACCCCCCCGGGACCCTGCAGCTCCTCCTGGCAGCTTCCCCCAGCGGCTGTCACCCCACTGAGCCTCTCACCCCCTCTGGTTATTATTTTGGCATTTATTTTGGTATCAGGGACCACGGCCAGGTTGGTTGCCACCTCCAGCATGAACCCCAAGCTGGCATCGCCAAGGGGCTGATGGAGAAAGGGGGAGGGGGGGAAGAGGGTCTTTGAAAGAGGTGTGGAAGGGGGGCATCGTGGCTAGAGACACAGGCGCCAGGGCAGCACGGTTATTAAGGAAGGTGTGTTTCCAGCTGGGGCTGCAGGAAAAGGCAGGGGATGAGTGTGTCTGTCCGTGGTCACGCAAGCATCTTATCCTGCAGCCCCCCTGCATGCTCCGCTCAGGAGGGGGCCAGGCACAGGGCGGGAGCCAGGTGGTGGGATTTGGCTGATGGAGGTACACCCCAACCCTCTTTGGTTTCCCTCTGTGTGGAAATCAAAGCCTCACCCTGAGCCGTGGTGGAGGGCAAGGAGCCCCCAAATCCTTTGACCACTCCCACCACGTTTCGCGGTCTGATCGCGTGCAGATTGAGGGGATCAGAAAGTCCTTCACATTTATGCAGGGTTCTCAGTTCCCACTTCAGCTCTACCCACAGATCTACAGCTTGGGGGTTGTCAAGGGCAGGAAATATCCTTCCACTAAAACATTCTTGCCTTTGCATCATTTCTGGGTTTTTTTCCTTCCCCATTTTCGGGCAGCCTCTCTTGTGGGCGGCAGGGAAGGGGCTGGGTGCGAAGCATCACATCACCTCCTTAAGGGCCCATTTTGCCCTTGCCCAAGCCGCAAAGGGAAGCAGTTAGAGCTGTGGGCTGCCCAGTGGTTATGTTTGTTTTGGGCAGAGGATGGTATTTCCTTTGTGGGTGGCTCAGATCTCTTTCTCTCATGCAACATGAAACATCAGCTATGGTTGGCGCTGGGGAAGGGTGAAAATGGAAGTGTCTGATCCCAGGGGGGTTGTTCTTCTGTGCAGTCATCCCATTAAAAAACCGCACAGCTCTGTGACAGCCTCATAGGGTTAGAGTTTGGGAATTCTGGCTCTAGGTTTCTTGGGAGGAAATCGTGATGTTTGGCATTTTATGACCAGAGAAGCAAGAAGGTTTCTGCTTGGGTAGATGCTTGGCTGCCTGCAGCCATTCCCCACATCTACTTTGAGGGCAGTGTGTTGCACCTCTGCACCAGGTGCATACCAGGCTGCTGAACCACAGCCATCCTCTGAATGGAGCTTGCACCTCCTCCCCAGCCCTGCTGGAGAAAGTGCACTGGGAAGAGCAGCTCTCCCTGATCAGCAGAGGCCTGAGCCAGGAGATGGAGCCTCCTGAGTCCCTCTCCCTCTTCGATCACACCCATCTGGAGCTGGAGGGCCCTGGAGCTCTTCCAGCGGGAAGGGAGTATGTTTGAGCCTCAGCGGGAAGGTATTTGCCAGTTGGGAAGCGAGGATGCTAAACCGATTTGCATTTGCCCCGCGGGCTGTAATAGTTGCCTTGCAACATTTACAGAGCTGGGCTGAGCCCCGCGTGGTTGTGGTGGGGTGAAGCCCCACTGGCAGGGCTTTCTGGAATTCCCGAGGAATGGGGTGCGGCCGGGGGCTTGCTTATAACCTCGGCCCGGCTCCCCATCCCCTCTTCCTGGTGCAAGGCTCCGGGGCTCTTCCCAAGTCTTCCTAGGGTGAGGCTGGGACAAGGACAAAGCAGTGGAAGCCAGGATGGATGACATGTCTGGGGTGAGCTCGTGGAAGGAGCCAAGCGAGTGGTCCCTGCCTCCCTCTCACCATCATCTGATGCGCAGCGGCAGGAGAGGATGACAGTGGCTCCTGCGCTGTTTCCACTGCTGCCGGTACCTGACCGGCCCCGGGGGTGGAAATACCTCCAGCCTTCGCAGGGGAGGTGTGGGGGGAGCGTGGGGGAGCAGGGTGGGGCAACGGGGTCCCCCTTGAAATGGGAAAAAGAGTGGGTAGGTCTGGCTGTATTTTAGGAACGTGGGCTAGATCAAACACTAAGTCGGATTCTTTTAAGGGCGGAAAACGTAAGTCACCGTCCCATGTGGAAGGGGCTTGTGTGATAAGGGTTGTGCTTTGCTGTGGGGAGAGGCACGCATGGTGGATGTCGGGGTCCCCCTGTGATGCTGGAGTGATGCTGGAAGGGTGGAAGGCCTGTGACAGGGGAGCAAGAGCCTCTGGGGTTCAGCGGGCTTGGTGGCAGGTGCTGCTGTTCTTGTGCTCTGCCAGGGAATGCTGTGGCTTCTCCCCTCGGGGTCCTCATGTCAGCTTTGGAGGGAATAAAAAAATGCTGTTTGTTTGGGGTTTTTTGTTGCCTGGCTGATCGCTCGAGACCCTGCTGCCAAGATCCCCTGCCGCCAAGATCCCCTGCCGCGGTACATGAGGAGGTGCTTGAGAAAGTCCTCTCCTGGGCAGAGGAGCAGACAACCAGGTGCTTCCCTGCCCCAGGCCAGTGCTGCCACTGCCCTTCTCTCCTTCTGTGCGCAGCCACACAGTGGGTGTGAAGACCCCAAAAAATCAAAAGAGGACTGGAGGAGTCCTCACCTTGGGAATGTCCTTGGCTGGTTCCTTGGAGCCCTGAGGGTCTGCTTTCTCTGCCGGTTGCACAATCTTCGCTCCTTCCTCCTGCCTGTCTGCTGTGCTGCCGAGTGAGATGTACCTCCGGGCGAGACCAGCCTCTTGCCTGTGAATAGCCCGAGGGAGGACTGGCCACCTCAGCAGCGGCTAGCATCACCAGTGCTCAAGAGCACACGTTGGCAGAAAGCTCCAGAGGCAAGGGGTGGTGGGATTTAGGGAGCAGGCTGACTCTGGGGACAACCTATGTGTGGGGAGCAGGGATGCTGCCAAACAGCACTGCTGGCGCCTGGGAGGAGGGAGGCAAAGGGGATGCGCCCGAGAGGCCGCCACGGCGTCACAGCCACCCCGGTGCTCTGCTGCCTTGTCTCAGGTGTGCCGTGGCTCTTGCCCCGCACGTGGCAGTGGCCAGGAGAAGGGAAGGAGACATCCCTATCAGGGGACTGGCAGAGCCGGGTGTGCCCCTGTGTTTCAGGGTGGGATCCAGGCACTGGCGGGCAGAGGGAGGGAGGGAAGAAAGAACAAACTCACTTTCTTCTAGGAATTCAGGGCCCTGCAGGAATACAGGGCCAGGCCCTGGGGCACTTGACAGCCAGCCAGGAGTCCATTGAGACAAAAGTCTTCTTTGATCTGCCGTGCAGTTAAAAAAGGAGATTGTTAACCTGTGTTAGACAAATAATTCCAGAGGAGCTGCTAAGCAGGAAAAGCACTGGCTGCTTGGGCTGGTCTGCTGGGCATCCCACCACCTGCATTGCTCCTCTGCCTTCTGACCCCATAGGATCATGTGGAGGTGGCTGGTGGACCTCTGCTTCCCACCAAATGCCCCGAGCCCAGGTGTGTGCAGTGCCTAGATCCCAGAGCTTCCCAGGCACCAGGCTGGGATGGGGGGGCAAAGGCATGGCTGTTCCCAAAGGGAGCAAGGACAAGCCGTGCAGCTCAGGTAACTGCTCTTAGGCCATCCTTGGACACGGTTCTGCGGCACAAGAGGAAAGTAAGGAGCTTCACAGGCTTGTGGTTGTCACTGGCAGAGTTGCCTCACAAACCCCGGGGAGGAGGACAGGATTATGAGCCATGTGGGCTGGTGATACGCCGTAGCCATGCTGATAGTATCTGCAACAAGAAAAAATTGGCACCTAAAACTGCTGCTGTGAGCAGGGAGTGGAGCTTATTCCTACATGCAGTCAGTCCCCAGCAATCCGGCTCCTGAGGGCCTGCATTTGCCGTCCCTGATTCATATCTATTTCCCTTGCTCAGTTAGCAAGGTGACACCTCCCAGCTCGCCTCCAAAGTCACCGACTCCCTCCCGTAACACCTACCCACCTCCCCCCCAGTGAGTGCCGGAGTTTAAAATAAAAGTTCCATTTCCTACATGTATTAAATGTCAGGAAGGATCGGGGGCATCTGTGCAGAGCAGCATTCGTGCACAAATGCACTCGGCTGACAGGTGCCAACATTAAAAAGCCGGCAATTTCACCGCCCAGCCCTGAGCTCTGGCTGCAAGTACTGGGAATTGCAAATGATCCCTTCTCCGGTAAGCGCTGTGTGTGGCACAGGGCAGGGAGGTGCTGCAGAGCCTCCCCGGCACTGGGCTGTTGGTCCCACAGCAGGAGTTGTCAGAAGGCATCTTCATTTCGCAGCTATTCAGTGATCCCTGAATTACACAAGTCTCTCTCTGGCTGTGCGTTCAGTCACTGATGCTGCTTCCCTCTCCCTCAGAGACTGAAGAAGTAGTGCCTGGGGATCTAAAATCTGCTTTTTGCCACAGGCGGACAGCCAGATCTGTGGTGAGATGTGACAGCGACAGGGACAGAGCTGGGCAGAGAGGCTCAATCTGACTGGAACTCTCTGGTGGATCTGGCTGAGGAAGTTTAAGACACTCGTTGTATCTGCTCTGCAGCTATCCCAGGAGATTTTTGCCCTGTGACTTGGGCTGCTGCAGCAGCCACCATGTCCCAGTTTAAGTTATAGTATAAAGGGTGGCCTGGCAGGGCTGAGGAGAGAGGACTCTTATTGCCCTGATAGTAGATGTGAAGGGTGGGTGGCCAAGGGACTGGCACATGTGGGAGGGTGCCAGGCTCAAGCAGCCATCCAAAAGTAGCCATAGGCTTGGCTGAAGCCCTTACGGTTTAAGAGCCAACGTTTAACCACCTGCCTGGGGGGTTTCCTCTTCTCCAAGCAGAAGGGAAATGTTCTGCGCTGGGCGCCGGCAGGGAAGGGATGGCTGTACATGGGAAGGACCACACACGTGCCACCAACTGTCCATAAAAACCCACATGAAAATCCCTGCGTTTCACAAGCATACAAGCCAAGTTCTCCTCTCAGTTACAGGGGCATGTGTAGGGCTGTGCCTCAGATGGCGTCCAGCACCCGGCTGAAAGAGCAGCTTTTCTGCATGAGTAGCCCTGAAAGAAGAGAGCTAGGAGCTAAGCAAACACTTTGGCCAGTACTTTCCTCCGTCTCTTTTTCTAGTCTTTCGGAAGTATGTTTTAATCAGCGCTTGCTTTCCCACACCACTCCTTTGTCGTCCTGTGAAGTGCTGTCACCGGGGCCCATTCAAGCCTGGTGCCAGTGTAGAATTCCCAAGAGATCGATGGCGTTCCACCTGCCTGCACAAACCCTGAATTTGGCCCACCGTCTGATATCTGCAAACTGACTTACTTAAGCTTTTTTTTTTTTTTTTTTTTTTGGCACTAGCCTGCTATGACACCCAAAACTCCCATGGGTTTCTTTATCCAAATCGGCTCCTCAGCCCACCACCTCCAACAGCCTTTCGTGTCCTCCCTGCAGTGTCTGTGGTTTCACTGCAGGCTCACGCCGGAGCGGCAAGCTCAGCTGCGAAGGTCAATCTTCCTCTCCAACCCCCACCTTTTTTTTTCCCTTTTTTTTTTTTTTAAACGAGTATGCAAATGATGTATATTATTGGGCCGCTGTGGTTTGAAAACACACGCGCATGCACACGCACACACACACGATATCTCACAAAGCCCGTGAGGGAGTTTCATAACAGAGGGAAATATTGGGAAGGTTTTATCTGATAGCGTAAGGGAAGTCTGTTAAAACGCCTTTACTGCAGGCAGCAGGAATGAGAGGCCACCTGGAGAAGTCATACAGCACCGGAGAAGGAAGCCCTGCTGGCTGCTTGCATAGTGTTCAAGGCTCTGCTGTGCAGCCCAGGGCATTTTTGGACTTCTTCAGTCTCCCATCCGCTTTGTGAGAGGCAGCAAGAGGGGCTCTCTCGCTTTCGCTCAGGTTTCAGGCTGGTGACTGCATGAGGGCACATCTTTGCATTTTGCTGGTTGTATTGTGCCTCCTCCACGCTCCCTTGGTTCCTCCGCTCCCGCTCCGCGGTGCAGTATTTGCAGATCTCTCCTCTAACGCTTGTTTCTCCCCTTCTTTTCTTTTTGTCCTCTGGCAGGGGGACCCCATACCCGAAGACATTTATGAGATTTTGGGTGGCAGCTCAGTGCGCTCCATCAGCGACCTCCAGCATGCCCTGCGGATAGACTCCGTAGGTAAATCTCCTCGTCACCAAACACTCCTCTATTTTTTTCTTAACAGTTTGGTAGGGAGGGAGGGAATATTCTCTTTTCCAGCAGCCACACTGTCAACAGACCTCACTATAAATATAGGAACCATTCAGGAGCCAAGACCTGGCTATTTACGCACCTCGTCCCCCTGAAACGTGTGGGAGTTAGGCAACTAGATGCTTTTTCAGATCTTCTCCTAACTGCCTGGTCTCCTGAGGGACACTGGCTTCCAAAAATGATAGGAGATGGGCAAGGTGAGTGCAAGGAACTGAGGCCAGCACTTTTCACCCAGGCAGCAGGGCTTGAATTGGCCAAGGATCAGTTTAGGAGGTGGAAATCGGGTGACAGAGGAGAAAAGGGCTGAGCAGGTTCCCGGGTTTAGCATCCCCAAGAGCTCCCAGAAGCTCTTAGGTTGGGAGCAGCCGAGCACGTGTCTGTGGGTGAGACACGGGACAGGGGCTAAGTCAGGGTAGCGTGCCTTCACCTCCTGCCCGTAGATAAGAGCTCCGGGGGCTGCAGTGCCTCGGGGTCACTTGGCCAGGGCTGAGCGTGGCCAGCGGCAGGAGCGGCGAAGCGTGGAGGGGTCGGCACGTGTGGGAATTGGAGCACGCGCCACGGCGGCTGGGCTGGCCCAGGAATTTATTTATAAACGGTCTCTTCAGAGCAAATTCCTTTCTATTCTAACCCTGCTCCCGCCCGTCGTCCCCCAGCCCCCCCAGCTCGCCTTCTCTCTCGTGTTTTGTCTGTTTGGAGCTTTGTAATCCTTGCCGAGACACTATCTACGGGGGAACAGAATTTCCTGCTTTTGTTTCCTATGCCAGTCCAACCACTGGCGCAGTCTCAAAAGCATTCCCGCTGCCTTTCAAAACGGCCCTGGAGGGGCAGGGGGGGGAAAAGCGAGGGGGAGGGCACCAGCTGCGTTCAGCTATTGTTTGCCTTAGAAAGAGGCCACCAGGCTCCCCACCACTGCCACGGCCTCTCCCTGCCCTCACCAGTTCCCTCCTCCTCATCCACGAGCCACACAATGGGGCAACTTCCAAAATTAGCTCTGCTGGATTGTCCCAGGCTGGTTCCCCCTCCCCGCCCAAGCCCTCTTCAGTGCCAACCCGGGGTGTAGGACAACCTGGGGGAGGGAGGGACCCGGTTTTGAATGGGAGATTTGTTTCGCATCAACAGTTGTTGCTATTTCCACCCCCCTACCACCTCTGTCTCTCTACACTCATTAACTCAACCTCTGCGCAAAAGGCAGCCCCCACCCTCGTTTGATAAAATTCCAGGCGGCACGGGATGGAGGGGTGGGGAAGGAGCGGCTGAGAAGATGCGTGCAGCCTGTCATGTCCCCGTGTCTAAGGAACAGCTACATCTCTATCGCAGTCACTAGCCGCCCTCACAGTTAAGAAGTAAAATGGGCTTCTCACGTTGGCTTGGGAAGCTCAGGGGTAGGGAGGAAGGCTGCAGAGCTTTGAGTCACTGGTTTCACTTCAGGTCCCAGATGGGAAAGGCTGGTCAGGGAAAACGAAAATGGTGCTGGGAAGCTGTCTCTTTGTTGCACCCTGTGGCTCTCTTCTGCTCCCAGGTAGCGACCAAGGGGCATCACCGTTTGCTTGCCCTGTGTAAAATTAGTGTATTAACAAAACAATCCTAAATAATCAGCTAGAGCTATTCCCAAGTGCTATCCATGTACCCTGCATGCGTCACAGCTGCTGCCCTCCACTGACTGCACAGGGAGCTAGGATTAGGCAGCTCCTGGAGGAAGGTAAGCTGAGATATTGCTCTCCTGACCTTAGACACTGAGGTAGACCCAACAGGAGAGGAGTGGAGGTTGGGCGTCATCTCCCTTAATTGTAACTGCCCACAAAGCAGGCATGACTATCTAAGACAGTCATCCAGATACCCTCTGTAGCTTCTGGAGAACTTTCTAGAGCATGATCCACCAGATCTTATTTTGGGTGTCTGCCTTTGGGTGAGATGAATGGTATCTTAGAATTGATGACACCTCTCCAGCTGCTTTAAAGGATATCTATCTGTCCATCTTACACATAGATGTTGACTGCTCAGGCACATGATTCCTGCCTAGTGAATATAACCTCTGTCCACACATCCCAAATCCTTCAGCAATTGCTTCAGAGCTGAGTGGAGAACAATGTCCCTGCTCCCCCTTCTAAAAGGACTGCACTAGGGCAGGACTGAGGAAGAGGGATGGGACATGATAGTTATGGGAAGTCTGCTCCACCGCACATCTGATAAACAGAGATCTTCCACTGGCCCCAAATTTCCCTTTAAGAAAATTGCTCCCTTGATGCTGACGTCCATTCAGCTTCCTTCAGCTGCTAAAGCAGGTCAGAGAAGGAAAGAGCTGTGGCTGGGTGGGAGCTATCTCCGAGCGCAGCCATTGTCCGGAGCTCAGGAGGGGCTGTGTGTTGGAGTGCTCCATGGGGATTATGGGCATTTCTCTATTCAGCGCTTCCTATGGGAAAAAGCAGTGGGGTGGGAGGGAACTGCTCGGGGCTGGCCTGAATGCTATCTGCCTTCCTCTCCCATCGCTGACTGAACTACCTCCAGATCCTGCAGCTTACCTTAGAGTAGAATAGGGGAAAAAGCCATTTCAACTTTATTGTTCTCTTCTTCTGTCGTGAAACTGACTCTAAGCTAGAGTGGCTGTAGTGGGTTGAAAGAAAGAGAGCAGGCACTCCACCTCCCATCCATCATCCCCTTCCCTTGCCCCCTCAAACCTCAACTCTCCCAGTCCCAAGACATCCCAGCAAGGCATCTCAGTGTTATATGCCAAACTTTCTGCTGGTCCCCTCCGGTCTTCGATCCTCCTTGCTGTATCCTGGTCTCAGATGGCTGATCCGAATCCCTTTGCTACTTCTCTCTCACACCAGAAAGCCCCGCTGCAGGCCTTGTCATTCTTGAGCTGGAGCTTTCCTCTCCCAGACCTGACCGGGACCCCACTTTCACCATAGTCTTGTTGCTTTGAGCTGCCTAGTCTGAGCCAAGAGCAAACCGAGGGTGCCCATGCCCCAGCAAAGCTGTGACCTTGCTGGTGGATTTACACCTCGTGTGACGGACTGCGGCCGTGGCTTATCCCACGTCTCTACACAGGTGCCTGCTGTCTCCTTCTGCCTCTGCCTGCTGCTATTAGGTCATGTCTTTCTCTTTTCAGAGGAGGATACCTCGAGCCTGGACCTGAATGCAACTCAGCCTGGTCAAAACCCCGTGGCCCTGTCTCGAGAGCGACGAAGCCTAGGTGAGTGGGGGGTGTTGGACCTTGGGACTGTTGGGGCACTCACCTGAGCAGCTGTGGGTGGGCGCAGATGCACGTCTGAGATATGTTGGGGGGTTAGAGGTTATAGTGCACATGGATGTGCAGACAGACGAGAAGGAGGGTCTGGGCCTCACACAGGAGCTGGGTGTTGGGCTCCAGGAGGGCAGGAGAGGAGTCTGGAGCTCTGCAAGATGATCTGCTTTAAATCCCACTGATGCTGATTTGCTCTAAAGAAGTGTCATCTTCCATCTAGTACTGCCCCTGCAGTGAGAAGTATCTTTTTACTGAGGGCTCCTCCACAAGGCACAGCTCTGACCAGGGAAGGGGTTAGGGGGACGGGAGGAGGAGGAAGAACATGTGTGTCAGGGAAAGCCGTGTGGGGTCTTTCTCTTCCAGTAGAAGAGGCTGCAGTAGCTTGGTAACAGCTGCAAAGTCTGATTCATCTCCCCATCTTCTCTTGGCCCTCCACAGATGCTCTGGCAGCAGCAGAGCCAGCTGTCCTCGCCGAGTGCAAGACACGGGCGGTGGTCTTTGAAATCTCCCGCAACATGGTGGACAGCACCAACGCCAACTTTGTGGTGTGGCCACCCTGCGTGGAGGTGCAGCGCTGCTCCGGCTGCTGCAACAACCGCAACGTGCAGTGTCGGCCCACCCAGATCCGTGTCCGGCACGTCCAGGTAAGGGAGAGGATTCTCCTGCTGCTCCCTCCTCCCACAGGCCACCTCCATCACTACTCCCCAAAAACCAAAACTGCTGCAGCTCTCGGGGTGGGAGGCTCACACAGCTGCCTCTTCCCTCTCATCCCCTTCTGCAGTCTCATCTCCTGCATTACCCATGAAGCGCTGCAGCCTGTGGCGGGGAGTGGGTGACATCCCTGCAGGGTGTGGGATGCAGGGTGACATCTCTAGCAGCTGCTGGGAGGGATGGTGCCGTCCAGCAGCCGGGGACTGTCACCGCAGCGGAGCCACCGGGCCACCGTCCCCAGCTGCAGCTCCCGTGCCACGGCTGCTTCTGCGGCTGGAGGTGGACTTCTCTGCTGGGTGAGAGCAGAAAAAACAGGGTGATTCCACTGCGGGGGCTGTTTTCGATGCAAAAAGAGGAGGGCTTGCAGTGGCAGTCTCCATCCCTCCCGCTGCCGCAGCTTCTTCCCAAGAACACGCGCTGGAGCTCCTTCTCCTCTTTCTCAGCCCCACGGTTACCTCCTGACCCTCCCCAGCAGCAACCAGGCACCTGATGGCCAACCTCTTGCTCCGATCCTGCCCTCCTCACAGCTACCAGTGGTCTCCTCGTGGCTTCCTCTCAAACAGCTTGTTTAAAAATAATACTCATCCCATACTAATCCACTGCCTGAGCTGTAAGAGACTCCCCCAGGCAGGCGGCAGGGGTTGGCTGGGAGAGGTTGTATTCACACAGCCCTTTTCATCAGGAAATTCCTTTCTCAGAAAAGCCAGGCGGAATGAGGGAAAAATGGGGGGGGGGGGGGGGCAGGAGTTGTTTTTGTGGAAAAAACAAGTGAGAGGTCAAAAGCCAGCCTGAAAAAGTGACCTGGAAATGGTTTCTTTGAGGACAGAGGTCTCTCTATTGTTTGGCTGGAAGTGTTTGTCTAGCGAGCAGCGTGTGGTCTGAAGCGTGTGGAGTGGGCTTTCAAGGAAAGATAAACAGCCTGGCTGCTTCGGCGCTGGCTGAGGGATGCTGCTGGGGGCAGTGGGTTTGGAGGAATTCAGTCCCAGACGCGCGGCAGAGCGAGTATTTATAGCTTGCGGAGCACTTCAGGGACCGCCGTCTGGTTAGATAAGCCGAGTGGGGTCAGGCTCGGCTGCTCCTGGAGTGGGAGGACCCCCTAGAAAGCTCATGCCCTGTGGTGGGATGTGGAAGAGTGAGTCTTCCCTCTGAGTCAGCACTGGTGGAGAGTCCGAGGGAATTTCCAGAGCACCGCCTTTCCCATGAAACACGGAGCTGAGGGAGGGCTTCAGCCCCGCCGAGTTATTAAAGAGCTTGAGACAAATTCAGACAGGCCTCAGCAGAGCTGGGGGAGCTGCGTTTGCTTGCACGGAGCCTGAGTTTTTCCCCCTTTCGCCCTTCCTGTAGGATCCTGCGGGAATTCGTTCTGGTTGCCCCTAGGTCCCTGCCATCGCAGCTGTCCGAAACAGGCTGGCGTGTTCTGCTCGTCCCTTGTTTCTGTCTGTGGTCAGCCAGCCAGCCGGCTGAAGCAGCGGCAGCAGTTGGGAACGGGGGAAAACAACCCGTCACATCCAAACTTGCCTGGTCTGGGTCCACTCTGTGCGCAGAATTGCCTCCCGGACACACCGCCCCTGGGCTTGAACCGTGCTCTACAAACTGCCTTCTGACCCTTTGGGAAGAAAGCCAGCACTGAAGGGTACCGGCACGGATGGCTTTGACAGAGTGGGGGCTGCAGCTGTATTCACCTTTTGCTTGCCTCTCTCTTCCCCAATAGGTGAACAAGATCGAATTTGTCCAGAGGAAGCCAAAATTCAAAAAAGTCGTTGTGCCTTTGGAGGACCATGTGCAGTGTCGGTGTGAAGCAGTATCCCGCCAGCCCCCCAGGAACAGCCGGCCAGGGCCACGTGAACAGAAACGTAAGGATCTTGGCATCAGTAGAGTGGAGGGAGGCATGAGGAGAGAGGCTGTGGAGAGAGGAAAGAACCCTCCGCTGGTTTTAATCTGCTCAGCTCCAGTGAATCCCATGGGCCCTCGCTGGTTTGTACCAGCTGAGGGACCTTTCCCGGGATGTCTGCCTGCCAGCCAGGGGCTGAAACCGAGGGAAATGAAGGAGGGGAAGGTGAGAGGTGAGAGGAAGGGCACCGTGGGAAAAGGGAGAGGGCAGAGACTGTGGAGAACAGAGGACAAGGGACAGAAGAACAGGAGAAGGAGGCCCTGTGGCCCTACTGTTGCAGAGCTCTTTGTTGACAGTGTGTGGAGGAAGATATTTCAATGTGACCCGTCTGCTCCTCACTGTACAGACACTCTCCCCTCTGTTTTGGCAGGCTTGTCACCATCGTTCACCACAGCCGCTGTCTCGCAGAGGCAGCGAGTACGCCGACCGCCAGTGCAGAAGAGGAAACATAAGAAGTACAAGCATGTCAATGATAAGAAAGTGCTGAAAGAAATCCTCATAGCATAGAAGTGCTGGCAGGGGAGAGAGAGCACAAGGCAGGTAACAGCAAGCTGCTTGCCCAGCTGGGAGAAGCGCTCTCCCAGGACAGGGTTCTGCCTGAGCATCTTGGACGCTTCCCATGGTATCAGCCCCTTGTTTCGTGTGGGACTTCTGCAGGGCCTGGGTGTGACGGAGCCGGGGGCGAAGGATGGGGAAGGTCTAGGCTGAGACCCAATACATGCATCCTATTTATGGCTTTATGGCTCTTTGCAGAGATGGAGGGATCGTGCTGCAACCATAGGTGCTCTCAGGCCCGGCCCTCTGCTTTCTCTGCCTCCCTGGCAGGCAGAGGGTGAGCCTGACTTCCCTCCACACCTAAATCCCCTTGGCTCCGTGTAATTCATCTCTTCTCTGGAGCAACTCCTGTTCTCCTTTCTCTATTGATTCTCCGTTGAAAGCAGAGAATTAATGTTGCTCTGGGGATCCCTTTCCCTTTTATTTCATTAGTTGAGTTGGCAGAAAGACTGAAAAAAAAACAACAACAACAACAAAAAAAACAGCAATATTTTTGGTTCATCTCTCTCCTAGTGGGAAGCCTGTGTGCATAAGAAAGGTCATGCCAGGGGAAAGGAGAGCTGGAATTTCTGGCAAGAGATCTGGACTTTGTCAGTCCACGGTCTGATTCTTCTCTCCCTGACTTGTGTAAACAGGAGTAATTCCCTCGTCATCAGAAGAATTTTACTGGTACAAGGGAAAGGAGAATAAGCCCCAGTTTTCCATGAGAGAGGGAAAGGTGCAGGAAAGAAAGTCCAAAGAAATTCGGACTTGGGGGGCTGAATTTAGAGAGAGGCAGCACAGCCTAACAGGGAAAGCCCTGGTCTAGAACTCAGAAGCTCCAGCTCTGCCACAGCTCCTTGAACAAGCCTTGGCCACTCACTTCAGAGTCACTTGCCCTTGCCTCAGGAGAGGGGATGATGGGCTTCCACCATGTGGTGTTTTGGGACAAGGGGACGAGGGGCGCCAGGCAGTGCCTTGGGATTGGTATTCCCACGCTTAGCACTACAAGGACTCTGATTATCCCAGGATCCTCCTGGCCAGCCCAAGGTTCCCAGGGTAGAAATGATGCAAACCCATGCAAATCTCAGCTCTGGCTCAAGCTGTCCAGGGGAAAAAATAGAGAAGGTCAAAAGCCCTCCTGGGCTTCTAATCTGGCACTTCAACACAGACATTTCCAGAGGAGAAAAAGGGAGAGGAGGGGAGTTGCAGGGGCAGAGGGTTACATATGCTAATACCGTGTCTGTTTTTGTTTCACTTCCAGGTTTATTTAATAGATTTGCTGTATTGCCCCCATGGGGTCCTTGGAGTGATAACTTTTCCTCTTTGTCCGTCTGCCTCGATGTCTGATTCAGACGGCAATTGGTGCTTCCCTTTCCATCAGTGGACCTTCTCCCACCAAAGCCTCTCCCTTCTTTCATTTATTAGCAGAATTTTGAAGTTTTACACACAAGAAAAAAAGGACAAACATGACATATATATATATATATGAGAAAAGAACAAAGTACAAGTAAAACCATGAGCCCCAACAGCCACAATATGCAACAAGGACAGGACAATGCCTTCCCTGCTCCAGAGGACAGGATGGAAAACATGAAAAGGAAAAGTGGGTCCAATTTCTTCCAAGAGGAGGAGAAAAACAAACAGACAGAGGGTGGAAGCGGAATATTCTCTTTGCCTCGTGTTTCTGGTAAGGCTGGGGGGCCCGGCTGAGATCAGCACTTGCACTGGACCTACATTTTGAAAGCAGGCGTATCTCAGACTGCTGGCAGTGACCAATGATGGAAAATGCACTAAGGACTTTTATCGCCCTACCTGGACAGATATATATTTTTAACGTGCGTGTGTATATTTTATTTTAAAAAAGAAAAACCAAAACCACTAAGATATACAACATCTCGGGGAACAGAACAAAAACAAAAACAAAAACGAAACCAACAAACAAAAACCAACAAAGAAGCCAAATGCATTCCTCCCTTCCCTTTCCCCTCCTGCTCCTGGTGCTGACTGGAAGGTGTTTGGATTGTGGGGAAAGAGCAGACAGCGGCAGAATCGTCTCCACCCCCCCCAGCCCCTGCCAAGGGGAGCCATCTTTGCACATGCTGGTGGAGAATTCAACTTTCCAGGCTTGGACTCAACATTATTTTTTAAATTCGCTCTGTATGTGTGCGCATGTATATGTGTGTGTGTGTGTGTATATATATATATATACGTGTGCGTGTGTGTGTGTGTGTGTATGTGTATTTATACATACATATATGAATATTTGTGTGTATATATATATATATATATATATGTTCTTAAATGGATTTCATTCCCTGGTGGCAGGAAGCTCAGAGGCACGTGCATCCCTCGGCTCCGTTGGGCTGGCAGAAAAGCACACTGTTACTGCAACGTGCCTGCGAGGTCCGGGACTGGACAGGACGGGCAGAGACATCATCTGATATCTCTCTGTCTTGTTGCCCTTTTCTCATCTCACTCTCCACCAGCCCCCCCAGCACAACTTCCTTGCAGGGGGCCAAGTGGCACCACAAAGAGACCAACAACAGCCAAACTTAGAAGCATGACTTAATCTCAGTGAGCTGTCCTTGCCTCCTCTGTGGTCCTCATGTCATTCTCCTGAGGCTTTTTAACCCCTTCAGCAGGTGTCCTGCACAACATATCTTCACCACGCTCTCCCTGCCAATGACCCTGCATCTCCCATCATTTTCCTCACATTTTCCCTCCCCAATTCCTTCTGGATTTTTGCCCATTAGGTGTTTCCAGCCCACCTAGCTTGGAAGTTGGTCCAAGATGTGGGCAGTTTAGTGTAGGTATAGAGAAGGAAATGAGGATGGTCTTTGCAATTGGCAGCAGCCGTATGAGACAGAAATGAGACTCTTCTAAGTGAGGAGGACTTGGAGAACAACTGGATGGTCACTTGCAGAGTCCCTTTTGGGCCACCGCCTGCTCCAGAGGAGGGAAGAAGACTGTGTGGGGGGGCTATTTCTGCACACCTAGTACTTGGTCACCATTAGCAGAAATGCTACATATGATGGGAATTTCCAGTGTCACCTCAGAGTCCCGGTCTCAGATCATACCATGCTGGGCACTACAGAGTTACACATGAAGAAAATGCTTGACCAGAGCTGGCATGGCAGCTCTTCCCCTCCTGCCTCCAGCCACTTCCCCCCTCACGCACACACGCACCCCTGTTTTGGGGCAAAGCCCCAGAGGGAGCTGGGGGAAGGAGGTGAAGCTGCAACCTGGGAGCTGTCACAAGTTGTGGAGGGACCCAGCCCTTGCCTCCTGCAAGCCCAGAGCACTTCTCATACCACCGCCAAGGCACCACGTTGCTCCCTCCCTCCATCCCTGAGCCCTCAAGTCTTAAGACACTTTGTTTTCCTCTTCCAAAGTCTGTTTCCTTTGGTTTGTAAAGATGGTGAGATTTTGTTTTAATTTTTTTTTGCCTTTTTTTTAATGTAAGATTAATTTATACTCAGTACTGTATTTAAAGTTGTAAAAAAGAAAAAAAAAAAAGAAAAAAAAAGGAAATCACCTCTCAAAAAGCATTTTCTCTTTCTTTTGTGAGCTGAATGAAACGCAGAGGCCAAACCAGCTCACTGTGGGGCAGAGTGGGATTCCCAGGGCCTCCAGTTTCTTTTTCGGGACACTTAATTCTGAGATTGCATAAAGAAGCAACCAAAGCTGGGAAAGTCCTGGGAGCCCACACACAGCCCTGCCAGTGGCCGATGGTGCCACACTCCTCCTTCCCACCTGTCGCCCAGCGCTCGGGCTGGGTTGAAATGACTCAGGTGTTGGGGGTTTCATCTCGAAAATGTCCCTTTCTCCGTAGCTGCTCTGTTCTGAGACCCAGCCAGAATTTTCCTGTGCTTTCATCCTGTCTCCGGATTCCTCTGCTTTGAAGGGCTCGGGGCAGTCGGCAGTGTTTACACTCCCCAAAGCTGAGCAAACACTCGGCCCTTTCTCTCCTTAGTCACATCGTCTAGACAACAGCGGTCCTTCCCTCTGTCGGAAAGGACATTGCCTTTCCCTTTCCTCCCAGCAAGGGAGGTATCGTGCATCTGGCACTGGGGCACCAGGCTGCGGGGAGTGAAGGCAGCTGCTGAGGGTACCTCAATTTCGGGGTCCCCCCTGGCACATGCACAGCACCCCTAATGCAGGGTAGAGAACAAGTGGGGGCTTGTGCTGCAGCCATGAACCTGGGGAGTTTCATGTCCAGGTGTGCTCCAGAATGTCCTTGATGAACCTGGTGCTCCTGAGTGTGCACCTCACTCCAGCGTGGTTCATTTTGCGGTGAGGACACCTTTTCCTTGATCCTCTGAAGGGAAATGGAGTTGGGGTGAGCTCCATCCCCGAGGATGGAAAGCACAGGCAAAACCACAGGGAGGATAATAATCACATCCCTGCTCTGACTTCCTTAGAATAATCCAGTGAGAAGAAAGATTTTTGGTGTGTGACTTCTTTGAACTTCAGGGTCCATTGGCAGGGAATCTGGGGAGGGAGAGGTCCAAAGAGGGGTGCAGGAAGGATGGGTGCATCAGCCTGGACTGGGTTGGGGTGGGATGGGGTGGAAGGACTTGGCATCCCAGGGGCAGGAAAACTAGGAGAGGAGGCACGCAAGCCCATCTGCAAGTGTGCACCTCTTGCTTTTAACAGCTGGAAATGAATAGGTGCTGAAAGAAGTCGCCAGCCCGGGTGCCTGGAGCTGACACCTCAGCAGCTGGCCCAGGTGCCGTTTGCTCGTCGGCCCATGGCACCCACTCAGCGGGGGTCAGCGCGGGGCACAGGGAGCTGGAGCAGGTGCTTTACATCCACCCCGCAAAGCCAAGCTCGGGAAAGAAATCCCGAAACAAGCACCTGGGAGGGCTGTAGCATGCCACCAGAAAAGCATCTCCTCCAGCTTGGCTCATCAGGTGATCTCAGAGGAGCCCAGGGAGTCTTGGCAACTCTCCCTGGCTTAATTGCTCGGCTGCTGCTTCACCTACGGGCCCAGCCTTGGGGTGTGTGGTTCCACAGAAGGTTCAGCTTTTGTTGGAGGAAAGGCATCCAGCCTCTGAGGCAGCAGAGAGGCTTTGGCGGTGGGTCCTCCTGCGAGAACATGGCTCCTGAAAGTGGCAGGCATGCAGGAGAGCGAGCTCCATAGGATGTTCAGGTGTAAAAAGCAAACCTCCATGTTTTTAAAGCCAGGCTTGGGGCTTTTTAGCATTGAGGATCTTCCAGAGAATTTGTGGATGCCCCATCCCTGGAAGCGTTCAAGGCCAGGCTGGATGGGGCTTTGAGCAACCTGGGCTAGTGGGAGGTGTCCCTGCCCATGGCAGTGGGATTGGAACTCGATGATCTTTAAGGTCCCTGCCAACATAATGCATTCTGTGATTCTTTGATTTGTGATGCCAAAGCCGTTGCATGGCTAAACAAAGCAAAAAATCACTTTGCAACTGTTTCCTCACCAGACCCAGGAAAACACTTGAATTTTATTGGCACTCAGGAATACAAACGACTGAAGGTCTCTCCCCTACCTGGCCGTGGCTCAAAGGAAGACCCTTCCTCAGCCCAGCCGCATGGCACAAAGCCCACACAGGCGTTCCCCTCCCTGTGCTCTGCTTGTGCTTCCCTGGCGTAAGCTGTCCCCCCCACGATGGCCACCCTGTCCCGCTGCCTGACCTCCCCACGCTCTGGATGCAGCTGGGAGAGGGCTTGGTGGGAGCCCAGGGAGCCATCCTGTGGGATCCCAGGCTGGGATGCAGATGTGTTGGAGGGTGGTCCCATCTCACTGTCCATGCACCTGTGTCTGGTCCTGGCCCTGGGGGCGGAGAAGTTGGCCGTGCCAGGGGAAAAGCAGTGTACAAAGAGGGGGTAAAATATGAAGGATTAAAAGTTATTTAGGAAAAAAAACCAAAACAACAAACCAACAAAACCCCCTTACCCGAGAGCACAGCTGTTCCCCACTCGCCTTCATGCAGCCCGTGACCAAATGCTGCTGCACCCCCCCCGAGCTGTGATCTGCCCGTGACCAACTGAACTTGTTGCAGCCCTGGGAATCTCCCATCTTAAAAGACATCGGGAGGAAGCCAGGCAGTCCCGGCTGTTTTTGTCTTTCATCTCATGGTTAAAGGAACAACAGAGCCTCCCCAAAAAATGAGCAGGAAGAGGGTGGGAAGTGGAGGGAACTCCAAATGCCGGGGCCTCCCTGCAGGTAGCGCAGGCACCAGGTTAAGGTGTGAGCCCCACTCACAGCAGTGGGTCCATGGGGCTCTGGGCGGAGGAGCCAGGAGGGTGAAGAGACCAAATATAAAATTATGTCAGGGCTCACCTGCCATTTTTCCTCCCCCAGCCAGGCAGACACCAAACAGGACTCTCCAGCGTGATGGGCTGCCTTGGGCTCACAGCAAAGGCTGCAGCGAAGCTGGGAGGAAAGCAGCCTCGAGGGAAACAACCCCCCTGTAGTTACTAACTCAATAAAAGAAGCTGTTTGCGGGAGATTAAGCAAGCGACCCAAGCACAGCGGGGACCAGGGCAGCAGGGAGGTTTGTGACTTGACACTCGATGTGTGTTTCAAAATGTTTGCTGTGATTTTTCTTTTTTTTTTTGCATGCGCTGCAAAACCAAAGGACAGATGGTGCAGAGCTGCTGGGCAAGCAGCTCCCCTGCAGATCTTCCCCCAGCAGCTTTGGAAACTCCCAAGTTCCCAAATCCCCCGACCTTCGGCCCTGGCCACCGCTGGCTGATGCTGTCAGGGAAGGCAAGCCCAGAACCCAGGCCCTGCTCTGGTCTTTTCCATATGAGGAGAAACTATTTTTCAGGATGAATCCCAGTGCAGACCCGGGGAAAAGCAGAGGAGGAGGTGTTAGCTACTGCTGGTCCCTGCAAGCGATGACGTTGGAGACAAAAGCAAATGAGGTCAGCTCAGGTAAAGGTTTGATTAATGGTTTGATTAATGGACCAAGGTGTGCGCCGAGACAGAAGCCCTTATTCAGACACACATGCCTGGTCACAGCCCACAGCATCCAGGAGGGGACTGGCCAGAGGGATCTGGATGTCCCATAGGGACATCTCCCCCAGTAACATCAGGCATGGACCCATGAGTGTCTGCCACACAGACAGCCCTGTGTACACACATGGGGTCATATGTGAGCCACACCACGCACCCACACGAGGGTTTTGGCTGCCCAAATTAGTCAAGGGGCTGTAAGGAGGCACTCGACAGTGCCCATGGCAGGTGGGATGCTCTCTCTCTCCTCCAGTGGCTGGGATCCCCCAGTGCAGGCAGGGCTGCACGGGGGGCAGCAGAGCTCAGCCAGGTGAGGTGTGAAGGAGATCCCAGGTGGACTTCAGCGCTCTCCAGGCCCTGGCTGGTGATGTCAGCAGGCTCCATGGGTGTTATGGGTTGGTGGGGCACTCAGGAGAGCTGACATTTGGGCATGAGTGGGATTAGCTGCTCCCAGAAAGGAGCAGGAGGCTTTGCCATAACCCTGCACACGCTGGTATGATGCCTGTGAGGAAAAGCCCTGGGAGGTGCCTGCATTTCTGGGAGGTGCCTGCAATGCCCCAAGCCCTGGGCTGGCTCTTCATGTCTGGGTAAAGCAGGACAGAGAACAGCCACCTCTTTCTCATTACAGTGTGGCACTGGGGGGGCATCTCCTGGGGCAGGGGAGGCTGTGCAAAGGGGCCTGCACCTTTTAAGCCTGTAGAGGTGTTATTTAGGTGGAAAAAGTGTTCCACAGTGATGATGGAAATTGTTTGTAGTTCACTAATTGACCGAGGAGGGAGAAAAAAAGAGAGAGAAAGGACCTTCCTTCCCTTTGACAGGTTCGGAAATTTTTTCCACTAATCAAGAAGAAAAACAAAATGCTTGCATGGAGAGGGGGAGGGGAGGAAAAAGGGGGGTCTCCCTGGTGTCCCATAAACCTAGTGGCCATGGACAAAACATCACAATGGCAGCATAGCTTTGCCCTGGAAAGTTTGAGGCAGCACTGGCTGGCAGAGCAAAGGGGAAATGCACCTCTCGCTTGCGGGGGACCCCACTTTGGAGCATCCCATGCTGGAAGAGGGGGCAGCTCCCTCCCAGGAGGAGGCACAAATCCAGATGAGGATCTCAATCCATGAAGGGCAGGACCAGCACCTGCTGCGGCAAGGTGGATGACCAGTGGGTGGCCAGTGGTGCAGGTTTGTCCCCAGGGAGGAATGGGGGAGCCTCTACTCATCAGAGCATCCCACCGGCTTTGTCGTCTGGTCATGGTTTTCCGGTGGCCGATGTGGATGAACTGCAGCACGGACATTGTAAAAGGACAGGAATGGGTGCTCTTTGCATTCGGGTTTGGCTGGGACGAGTCTCTCCTGGCTCCAGTGAGGCTGGTGTGAACAGCTCGGTAATCAAATAAAACATTTTCCCAGTATGTTCAACGTTAAACGAAACAGAAAGGAGCAGCTGAACAGGATTTGCAGTTTTTCCCCATGATACATATTTTCCCTTTTCCATGGATAGTCCCACGACTGTGGCCTATTGTTGTACTTATTTATTTACTCAGGTTTTGTAGATGGTTTCAAAGCTCATGGCCAGGAAGGAGTAACCAGGTGCTGCTACCGTGTGGGACAGCCATTTTCCCACTCTGAACACAGTTGCAGAGCCAGGTGCAGTCCCCAAACCCACAGCTGAACCCCTTTCCCTTCCCTCCCAGCCATTAGAAAGTGGGGTATTTGATTACAAGTTCATCCTGTGTGGTTTTTACCCAGTAAGAGGTAAGTAGTGGTTTGGGTTAAGGAGCTTCTTCTCCTTTTGGAGGGAGGGCTGGGTTGGGTGGGTGGGCGTAGGAGAAACTCTGGGAGTTTGGAGGCTTCCCACTGCCATGGTGAGGGAAAACAGGGGCTGATCAATCACTGGTCCCTGAGAAAGACCAGACAGCAACAGGGGATTTTTGCCAGCCAGAAAACATGAATATTTATGAACCCGGACTAAAAAAAGACCAACACCAAACCTTGAAGGAATCTGGATGCATGTGAGCACCCATCCGGGAAGCGGAGGCCCTGGGGCAGCAAACGGTGGGAGCTGGCATGTTGCTGCTGTGCCCACCGTGGTGCTTTGCCTGCGTTGGGGGTGCAGCTGGAGAAGGACGTCATCGTTGCTGGCAGCATCCCTGGCATTTGGGGTGCCCACGGCCACAAAGACAAAGTGTCACAAGGTTGACAGGCAGCCACCTCACACCTCCCAGCCTGGGGTCCCTTTCCTGGGTCACAACAGTTGAATGCGGCAGAGGTAGACAATACACAAACACCAGGGTCTGGAGGAGACCTGAAATGGTTGGGTTTTTCAGAAGCAGGAACATGTACATGTAGGTGACTCTACCTGCTCAGCCAGGACCAGGATCACCAGATGGTGCAGGATCTGGATCCAGAAGAGTTGCTCCGTTGCAAGCTCCCCACCTGTGTTCAATGGACTGGTGGGTCTCCTGGAGACCAGGACATGACAACTTCCCTGCTAGGCCTCCCGCTGAGCAGGTAGGCCCTGAACCTCAAATGTGTTGAGTCCCTGTTGGACTGGAGTGGAGGGAAACAAGAGCCTGATGAGACCTGGATGCCTCAGCTCAGCTGGAGCTGGTTCCATTTGGGACATACTGTGAGCTTAGGTGGGTGTGGAAGCGGTCACCACAATTCTTGAATTTGGGAGACCAATAAGCTCTGATGCTTCCCGGAGCTGGCAGGACCTGGCTCCCTGGGGTATGTGTCACTGGATGGGAGAGGTCACAGTGCCAGGTGCTGGCAATATCAAGAGGGGTTCTGGGTATGAGCATCTGCATCTCAGGTCTCCATCACTCATATGGGGTGGCAATAGTTCCCATCCATTGGCTTGAAAATGAACCTGAGAAGTTTGCGGAGCTGTGAGAATCAGACACTTTACAGTGAACTTGTAAAGGAGTAGGAGGGTGAAGCTACACCTGAGAAAGGCAGGACTTGCTTTTGGGGAGCTTTTTCTTTCACTCCTTTCCACCCCTCACCCAAAGACCCCTCTTGCTTCCCAGGAAACTTGGTCGGGGGAAGCATTTTGCCACCTGGCTTAAGCACGCACCAGTCAAGGAAACAATTCTGCAATTGAAAGAGGAAATCTCGGTCCCGGCTATTTCCAATCTCTATTGTTTGTTACTCAACTCATGCATTACACAGACCAGTAAGCAAAGCAGCAAGATTGCAAAACACTATGCATGTGCTTTCAGACATTTAATTTTAGCATTGCAAGAAGGATTTGTGGTACCCAGTTCTAAGGAAAGAGGAAACCTGTGATTCTGACACTTGGTTTTGACCATAAAAGGAAGCGGATCATTTGGGTGACCTAACAGGTTTAGTCATTCGGGCTGTAATCCTGTGGGAGTCCTGCAAATCTCTGCTGGGGTTTTCCCATTCCCAAGGACCTGGGTTGTTTGGGAGCTCTGGGCAGGTCTGAAGTCCTTGAGTGACTGGGAGCTTTGTTCCTCGGATTAAGATCCTGATCTTTGGACCTTTGCTCTGGGCAGCATGAGACTCACACACGCCCATTCCCAAGCAATATCAGGCTGGGACAGGCTTTCCCAGCGAGTGTCAGACCTTGACACCATTCCTTCTATGGACACTGGGTCATTACATTTGTTTATATAAGGTGCTTGTCAATATGTTGTCAAAAACCTTCCCACCTTTCCCCAATACCAGAGCTCTCCTCAACTACACATGTAAAAGGCTGCTTTGAAAAGAACTTAAAATTAAGGAATTTAGGAGGAAGTGGAGCTCCTCATGGAGCTCCTGGACAGCACTGGGGACTGAGTGCAAAGTTGCAGAAGCCCCCTTTGCCTCGTCCTGCACCGAGAGCTCTTCTGCGGCGTGGCTTGGTCCCCTTCCAGTGGGGGAGTAAAAAGGCCCTCTGCACTGGGAAGAAAATTGGGATGGACGCATGGCAGCTCTTCTCTGCAGAGCCAGGCCCTGAGACAGGGAGAACCTGCCTCCACGGCGAGCAAAGGCAGCTTATCTATCTGGTGTTGGCTGCAGTCCCGCAGATACCCCAACCCTGTGTCATGGGGGATTCCCCCACCAGAAATGCACCAAAGAAATGCACAGATCTACCAAAAACGGTTTGGTGGTAAGTCCCCCTCACCCCCGAACAGACAAATGCCAAACAAAGCCCAAACCTCACCAGCTCCTCACCCCACTGCTGCCAGGGCAAAGGCAGCAGGCGCTGGGATGAGGCTGGGATCCCTGCTCCACTCCCAGTCGTGGGCCAAACCCGTGCCCAGTATGCCCCAATTTTCCCCCCGATGGCTGCAGGGATGGCCATCACCACTGGGACTCCCTTGAGAGCCTCCCACAAGCCTGCCCAGCCCTCAGGGGCATGACTGCACTGGCCGCTTCCTAAAATGCAGAAGCACCCTTGGGTTTGGTTTTTTGTTTGAAATCTTTGCAGATTTAACATGCTTTCAATTCCTCAAAAACGGGGTTCTGCACGTGACCAGAGGCACCATCCTCTTTCCTCCCAGTCCCTTCCCCTTCCACCAACACATGTGTCTGCAGCTGGTGATGGGAGCCCGGGAGTCTCATTCTCCTTCTTTTTAGTGGTCCATGGGGCTACGAGATGAGCCTGTTTCACTGAGAAAGCTACCAAACCCCGCCAGGTTGTGAAAGGGGAAAGCGGGAAGCTGAAGGAGGCAGAACGGGGGTGTGTTTTAAAGAAAGAAAGAAATCTTTCTTTTCCCGAGTACTTGCTTATGCAAGAACCCGAGGTTCTTGGTTTGACCGTGAGAAAAAAAAACATCATGACAGAGCGCTGGCCAAGGGTC
Organism: Gallinago undulata; assembly: GCA_026546715.1. NCBI lineage: Eukaryota > Metazoa > Chordata > Aves > Charadriiformes > Scolopacidae > Gallinago > Gallinago undulata. The sequence continues at coordinate 54,296,660 of JAOTQQ010000001.1, forward strand.
AGCGTTGGCCCTGTTTGGTTTGTTGTGTCAATGAAAAAAGGGAGGGGGACAAAAAAAAAAAAAGAAAAGAGCTCTTCTTGCTGCAGCAATTTAAATTGGATTGGAGATCTGGCTCACTTCTACAAGGGTGGAAGGGCTGGGAATGGCATCCAGGTGAGGGGCATCCATGGACTGTGCTTTTTTTGGAGGGTGAAGCAGGGCTTGGGAGCAGGGGAAGCACCGAGTGTCTTTCACATCTCTGGTCCTGGTGAGAAGCTCAGCCTGGCTGATGGTTGGAGATTGTGGAAAAGAAAGGGGTTGGAGAGATGTGCTTATTGAGAGCTAAATTCAACTGCGCAGACCAGGGTAACTTCTGCTCCCGTATATCCCTGCCCTCTCCACATACAACACCCCAGCGGGGCTTTCTCATCCAGTGAAAGCCTGGACCGTGAGACTTGATGGCAAAGTCCTTGCAATATGTCTTTGCTGGTTGGTTGAGGTGGCTGAAGGCAGATCACGAGGACTTGGCAACGTTCCTCAGCATTTCATCCTGCAGCAGGTGCCCCTGAGCCCCCCAGCATGGATTCACACCAACGTGTCCTGCTGCAGTACCAGAGCATGGGGGGCAGTGTAGGAGAAGGCACTCCCAGAACATAGCTGGGAAGGTCAAGTCGATGGACAGGTGATGAAAAAGGGGCTAAGACCACCAGGGAAAGAGGAAACACTGAGGGGCCTAGGCTGTTTCTCTCTAGAGATATGGTGGCCACAGAAGGGTGGTCCATGCTTACCCCTCACCCTGAGGTTAGGGCTGGTCTTGCCGGGGAGGCAGGATGGAGGAGAAACACAGACGTGCAGGTGGCCAGGGTGGGCACCCGTGGGTGCCTTGTCCCCCCCCTCTGGGCTGTTTTGCAGTCGCTGCTGGCCAAGGCAGGAATGCCAGGAATGCGAAATCCCGGCGCGCTGCCCTGTTGTCTGCTGCCCCCCCCCCGCTGCCCCCCACATCTCCGGCCCGTCGCAAGAACAGGATATTCACCCGAGCAACGCACACTCACACACGTCTTGTTATCAGGAAAAAACACTCAGTCAGCGTCTGGAATGGGCTCTGATTAACTGTGTGGCCACTGGGGCTTCCTCGTGGGGGCCGGGGGGCAAAGTGCCTGCTTGTGACAGGGTACGGGCAGGAGGCTGGAAGCAGGTCGGAGCCACCAGGGGAGGGCTGGAGGTGGGCATGGAGTGCCGGCACAGCCCTGCTGTCACCGAGTGGTCCCTCACCAGTTGCTCTCCCTCCGGGCAGAGCTGCAGGGCAGAGGGGCAAGACTCTACAGAGGGGAGCATCCAGACCCACGGTGGGGGGTTCGCCCCCTACTCACCATGTCCCTCAGGCCGAGCGGTGGCCCCAGCCCCGTCTCCACATGTCGGCCGCCCCTGAGTCATGTCAACCCGTCCCCCCGGCTTCCAGTGCCGGTTCTGCAAAGACGTCCTGTCTCAGGTAAACAGGATCTTGCCGCGCTGCGTGACCTTGTTTACCTCCCCGAAAGAATTTGGCTGGAATTTTTTTTTTCTTTTTTTTTTTTTTCTTCCTAAGGGCTGGTGAGTCACCCCGCAGCAATGTGCGCTGCCTTTCCACACTGACTCACCCCCGCTGCCCTGCTACCCCCCCCTCCCCCTCCTGCCCCCTGGGCTCCGGGTCAGGCGAGAAGCCCCCGCTCACCCGATGATGCAACCTGCAGGCCGGTGGTGGTGGCCGTGGTGGTGGCCATGGCCATGGTGATGATGTCTCTTCCATGGGAAGCACAACTGAGTGCTCAGGCAGCCCCTGTGCCAAAACACAGGAAGAGCACCGAGAAACTACCCCGTGCATTGTCAACGCCGAAAACACCAAAGAAAACAAAACAAAGCAAAAAACAACCCCCCTCAAAAAAATCATAAAAAAATAATAATTGGCCTCACTAGAACAATTGCCCAGAAGAAAAGAAAAGAGAAAAAAAAAAGACGCCAATGGACCTGGCCCAGCGCCAGGACCCTTGTTTTCCTTTCCCAACACAATGCACGTTAAATAATATTTCCTTCTCGCAACAAGGCTCTCCTGGGCTGGTTTTTGTTTTTCTCCCCTGCTGTGCAGGGGTCGGTCAGCACGGATGGCTCCCGTCACGGCTGCGTTGGCATTTTATTGCTGCTGCTCATCCCCACTGCCATGGATTGCCCATTCCCAGCACCACAGAGGAGCAGGAGCCATCTGCTGCCCCCCGGCTTTCCTGTGGGAACTGGGGGCTCTTCAGCATTTCTCCTGACCTCTCCCATCCACCAGCATGATCCAGGCTTAGCCGCTTTGCAGGATAATATCTCCTCAAGGTAAGCTAGGTGGCCATCCCAAGCCATCCCCATGTAGCCAAACCCAAGCTATGAAGACATCCATGCCAGTTAATTACGGCAGTCATATCATATACATCAATTTATTTCCAGATTAAATAAAACAGAATAGCAAAACAATATACATCAGGCATGGGATGAAAGGTTTCATGACATTTCTGGCCAGGCTTCCAGGCTGAGAGGAGGGGAACCCCTGTTACTTGCACCTTGGCTGTTTGGTTCCTATTTGGCTCATGCTCAGCTTTCTTTTCTTCGGGATTTCTCTTCCCAATGACAGTGTCACTGGCACCCAACTGATTGCATTTAAATGTCTGTGTTGTGGAGGAATCCAAGTAAAACTGTTTTTGTTTATTCCAACTTCTTTCCTGAGACATCTAGCATCTGAGACACCACACCTCTCGTTCACTGGCAGTGTCAATCAACAGTCTTCAAGGGGCTGATCAGATCCGTGTCTCTCTCTCAGGATTGTCGGGATTTCTGATTAAATAGCAGGTGCAAGAAGGAAAGGAGTTGCCCTTTGAAAAATCAAAATGGGGTCTTTGTACACAAAATGGCATTACTTAAGCCTTAAATGTATCTCCCCAGATTTCTGCTTTCTTACATGAGGACACGGGCTGCTGGGCAAGATGGACCCAGTAGATCTTGCGTGCTCACAGACACAGCACCCCTCTGCTCCGACAAGGCTCAGCACTCGCCAACAGCATGCACAGCTGTCCAGCCTTGTCTTGGCACCAGGAAAGAGGGACAGACATTATTATGGGTAATAATAAATGCCTTGTGAAGGTGACATCTTCTTGACACTCGTTTGGTCTGTCCTTCTCCCACCCAGAAGAAGGTGGTGCTACAGGATGTACGTGGTCAATCACATCAGCTGTCAGGGTAACCTCTTGGTCAGTGAAAGCCTGTTTCTGAGCAAAGGTTTGTTGCGGCAAAGAGGTTTTGGAGATGGATTAGAGGGAGGTCATTAGGAAGGAAACTGGGGCAGAGCTGGATGCAGCACACAGCCTTGCAGAAGTGTTTGTCCTTCCCCTCTGCTTGCCGTGCCCTCCATGCATATCCAAACCCATCCGCGTGTGGTGGTAACTGGTCACTCACCAGGGCAGAAAGCTCACCTTCTTGGGATTCACCTTTCAGCAGATGTCTAAACATTGGCTCTGAAGTCTCAGCCAGCTGTGTCAGCTCCCTCGATAGTCAACGGAGCCAAATGGGCAAGTCCAGAAAGCAACTTAATTCCCCGGCTTAGGTTTTTTTAAGGTTGGGATGAATCATTCTGTGGCAGTGCTCAACGCTCTCCTTTGTCTAGAGGAGGAGACAAGGACTGCTAGTGTTTGACTGCTTCATTTTCAGTCAGCTCTATTTAAGGTGCTTAATTTTTAGCTGGCAAACACCGAGTGCAGTGAATCCCACCTGAGAAGAACAATGTGCCAGTGTATGACAAGCAGCAGCAAGTCTGGGAACACAGCTCCTGCCTTGATTTATTTAACGACTACGGTTAGTGTTAAAATTTGATCATGGGAACCACTGCCTCAGCGAAATCCAGCTTGCTCAACTTGCAGAGCATGCCTCGTCCTCCAACGGCGTTGTCAAAGAATATGTCCCTCGGGGACCTTGGAACATGTAGGAAAGAGCTGCTGGGGCTAGCAACTTGCTTCTGAGCCTGGGGTTTTCCCTGGATCTGGCACAGCACTTGTTTTTATCAGCTGCCAAACCTTTGGCAATTCACCAGCTCCTGATAACACTAGCAAAAGCCTGGAATAGCCAAACCTAAAGATTTGGCCCAAATTACTGGGTCTATGTGTCCTCACGCCTGGTGGGAGCAATCAGGTTGACCATATTTGCCTCTATGTCCAGATCAGCCCCTGTGAACAGGTCTGGGGGTGGAGAGCGGGACTGCCAGGACATCTCCCTCCCACTGGTGAGAACTTGGTGGAAACTTTTATCCAGCAAAATATTACTTGCTTGGCCTCCTCTGCTAAGGGAGCAGGTGCTGGAGGTTGTTTGGCTAGCTGATTAAACAAATCCCAGTATTCCCTGCCAGACCAGGTAAGTCAAACCTTTTCAGCTGCCCTGTCCCTACGAGCCCATCGAGCAGCATTCAGTAGCTCAGTTACTGCTGAATATTCAGCTTTGAGGGACAGAGTGTCGTTCTGGCCACAACCCTAATGACAACCAAGAGTTTGGCTTTGAAATGGCTCTTGGAAATGCTGCACAACTAGGATAAATAGAGGGGAATACTTCCATCACAATAGTTCAGGTTGTCTTGATATTGCTGTGAATGTGCTCTTCAAACCATTTTTAATGGTCTTCAGGACTCAAACTTGGAGGCCCATGTAGATAAATGGTGGGCTTGGCTGGTCATGGAACCCCTTGCATGTTGAAAGCTGTGTCAGTGTCATGCCAACTCATCAGGCTGAGGTATTTTCAAAGTGAATATCAGACCAACTTCTTCCCCTAGCAACCTGCTGCAGAGAATATATGCTATTTCAACTGAGAAAGTCTATCTCTAGCTCTGTTTTCTTCCCCACTTGCACCCCATTTGTGGCTGCTCTGCTAACTACAATGCACGATCCCATTTGGGTTATGAAGGCAGGTACACATCTGGGACATGTGATGAAAACCCTCCAGGCTGATCTGTATCACAGAAAGTGGGAAGGAATGGTGGTGACCTCAGCCACAGCTGAGTGACAAAATGTCATGTGAACACTTTTAAAGGAAGACGTAAGACACTACCCCGTTTATTTGGTATCTCCCAGCTCTTTCTACTCGGATATAAACCTCCTGCAGATTATGCCAACCCTATATTGAATGAAAGATCGCTAGCTCAGTGATCCACCAATGTATGTCCCATCACCGTTCTCACCTTCTGTGAACAAAGGTGTTACTGGAAATATACTTTTATATTCCTCATGCAATTTGTGGCCTTACTTAGTGTTTTCATTACTGTTTCTCTTGTACATCCCCTTTTACACAAACTGCCCACTCCCAAAACCACTGGCCATGGTCATGTGGACCTGCAGCAGGCTGCTTTGAGATGAGGCACATCCATAGTGACAGTTTCACGGTGACACCTAGAAGGTTGATTGTGTATTTTTCCTCTTGTTTAAATTATTTACGTGTTTAAGCCACAAAATAGTTCTATCGATTGGAAACTTTCTTTTCATGAACACCTTTCTCTAGGCGTTATGATGACCAGTGATTCTACAGAGTCCTACATCTTTTAGGGTGGGGTCACCCTTTTGACCAAATTGTACCAAGAGCCATCTTTCTGTCGGGTTTTGCAAACAGATGGTGCTGTAGCCATCAATCAGATTTCCTCAGCAACAAATCTAACTGCGTTGCAATTTCAGGCTGTGGCTAAGAAAATTTTCTGAAACGCAGTCTAAGGCTGTGTGACTTCAGATGGGAAGCGTAACTGCCTACTGAGAAAAATGGGAACATACACTCCATTTTAAGCCTGTTACAGAAAGGCATTACTTAGAATCACGCGGACGCAAAGCTAATATCATCCTCTAGCTAGTAACTGCTGCATCTAGTACTTCTCAGCAATGTGCAGAAATAGAAGTGGCCAGAAATCTACCCAGACAAAAACCAAGTTGGTTTCTTCTTTTTTTTTCTTTTTTTTTTTTTTTTCTGATGTCATTTGGGTGCCCAGACGAGGCTGCTGAGCTGCGAATATCCCCTTGGCCTGACTGTGTCCCGGTGCTCCCTCCTCGCCCCAGTTCTCCCAGACACCTGCAGTTTTCTTTGAAGCAGGGACGTGGTGAGCGTTTCCCAGAGACATGTCAGGGCGCAGAGGGAAAAGCAGAGAGATGGATTTTATCTGTCAACCTGCAATGAAATACAGTGACACCCACCCCCCCTAAACCCCAAAAGAAAGCTTAATTTTTTCTGGTTAAAAAAAAAGTGTTTGGCTCAATCCCTAGACCAGCTGCTTCCTACATAAATAAGAGGCATGCACAGTGTACAGAAAGGAATATTTGACATTCCTAATCAATTAGATAAGGGGAAAAAACAGTCCATTTTCCTGTTGAAAATAAAATTATCGTGGTTACTTCAGGTTTCAAGGGCATTTATCTTTCAGTTTCAGACAGAGGGGCACTGGGTAGGCTGCAGGTTACTGTCCCGGGGCTGGAGAATGACTGAGCTGTCAGCTGAGATGGAGCCCAGGCCCTCCAGCGGGGCTATGGGGCAGGAATAGCTGTGGCAGTTGCCAGCCAAGTCAGGTGTGCCTTGGTAAAGCCAGGCTTTTTCGAGGACTGAGCCAGGGCTGGAATAACTGGCACTGCTGGAGGAGGGAGTGAAAACACCTCAAACCAAATTGCTTAAGGGAAGCGCTCTTAGATCTTGCCCATATGCTCCCTGGCTTTGAAAAAATGGTATAAACATTTACTCAAGGAAATTCCAAGGAAATTAAGGTGAGGAAGAAGGTGGCTGGATGGCTGTAAAAGAACACAGGCACCCTCCCTACCCGAGTTCAGCTCAGAGCATTTAAGTTGAAGAGGCACAACCTGAGACCTGTCGGGTACCTTCTACTCAAAAGCTCCTGGCCCCAGGTCAGGTGCCGGGCATCGCTGCTGGCCCCGCTGTAGAGGCAGGAGCCACATCTGCAGTGGTGTGGTGCCTGCTCCTCGAAGACCACGTCTGACCAGCAGCCTTCGAGGCTTCTCCACAAGCCATTGGAGAAAGGATGAGACTTTTGAGAGGACCAGCTCTGCTGTCTCCCAGTTGAGGGGAAAGCAGCAGCCCCATGGTGCTGTCCTTTGCCCTGCCTTGGTGCAGCCGGGGCGGGAGATGGACTGCAGCTCCTTGCACAGGTTTTACCCCAAAGGAGCTCCAGCTCCCCCCGCTGTGCAGTTCCTGGAGTCTTCAGGCCCGGGCAGCCGTATCGGAAGTCTTGATTGCTGCTGCTTTGCTTTTGCAATACCACTTCTATGTTCTTCCAGGATTTGTCAGGACAGCGTGTTTTCCCAGGAAAAAAACAAAACGAAACAAAACACAAACCCACGCAAATAGGGCAACGAAGTATCTGAGCCTACAAACCTCTGCTGAGACTCAGAGGAGCCCTCTACAGACTGTGCTCCCCCGTGAAATCCTGGGCCTGTAGTGCCACCTAATGAACAAGCACCATGCAGAGCCCAAATTCAAGCTGTCAGGTGCAGGGAAATAAGGGAAAGGATTCCTCGGGGCACTACATTCCTCTCTAATGCCTTTTCCCTCCCCCAAGTGCTTCAAAAATTACTTATTCCACCCTTGCAACCCGGCCGTTAGGCAGCAAGTAATACTAATCCTCTTCTGCTGACAAGTCACAGAGCAGCTTCTTTTGGCAAGCCCCAAATACACAAGACAAGTCAACGGTGGTTGAGTAACAAACTAGAGTAACTCCTTTCCCTGCATCACTTCTGGAAACACTGCTTCCAAGGGACAGGGCAGAGAGGTGACATGGTGCAGAGTGTTGCAACCTGCACCCTCCTCCTGGGACTCACCAGCTTGTTGCTGCTGTCACCCTCCTGAGTGATGAGCCATGAACTCCTATTTTTTAGGAGGCAGAAGTTGGGCTCCGTTTGATTGGTGAGAACAGTGGTCAGGCATGACGACCAGGAATGGCTCTAAATGGCTTAAATGACATTCCCACAGGAAGAAACCAGCTGGTGCTCAGTTTTTAGGTAGGAAATCATCAAAGCGAAGGAGAACAAATGCTCCACACAAAGCATAAAATGCGTGCCAGTCACAGCTGCCTTCTCAGACCCAGAAAGCAAGACATTGAGGTTCCTCCCAGTACTGCACTCAGGTTTCTGGCTCTGCTGATATTAAGCAGGCATCCCAAAGGCTAAACCATCACCCAGGACAAGGACAAGGCAAGCAGAAAATGTTTGAGAGCTCAATCCTTCCCCTGGAGCTTAGGAGTTAGGGCTGTGCATTCCTCTTCCTCCTGCTGCTTTCTCTGTCATGATCTCAGGTCAGGCACCCACCAGAGGGGAGGCCTCTTGTAAAGGTGCTGTCGCAGAGCACAGTACGTATGTAAGTGGTAGCTGTGTGGTCAGAGCCCTCTCCCAGAAAGTGGGAGGTCAGAGCTAGATGTTCTCCTCCTCCTGCAGGGACTGTAACATGGTCTTTCCACCAGCCTAGTCCACTGTACCCCAGATAGCATGGCATGGCAGGGCACAGTATAATATGGTATAGAAGAAGATTACCTCCTAGCTTCAGCGTCCCAAGGGCACATAACCAAGACGTGTCCTGCTGTGAAGTTAGGGTGCCTGCTTCTGGCGCTAAAGCAGGAGATCTGAACACAAATGCCAATCACATCACGGACTGTGCAGATGCTGAACCCTCAACTAAGTGTGAAGAGGACTCTGACCCTATACCTGGTTTTTAAGTCTTTCAAAATTTTCAGAGTGCTTCAGGCGTGAAGAGAGCAAGCACTGCATCTCTGGCCCCTTCACAGTGGAAAGATCAGGGCACACGCACTTCCTCATTCAAACAGTCTTCTGTGAAAAGAAGCATTTTTAGTGCTGGATGCCCTACAGGTAGGAGAGGATCATACATGAGAGTGGGAGTTTTTGGGAGTTTTAAGCAATGAACAGCTGAAGAATTTTCTATAGAGCCTGTGGGAGCCAAGGCTTTTCAAAGACATATCACATGTCCACAGATGGACAGGCTTTCATTAAAACAACAAAACTCTAATTAATTGAAACAACAAAGCTCAATTTCATTGAAACCACAAAAATATTTTTTAAAACAACAAACCCCAAGAGCATTCATTTTCCCTTGCCCACCCACACTTCAGGCTTCAAAGCGCTGAAAATCCAACTACAGCTTCCCATAGAGGAACTGTGTACTTTGTGTACCAAACCAGTGCACGTCACTCTTGCAGTGACACAGAAGTGCTCAGCAATCAAAGTGGCACAGAGAGAAGGAAGACCATTCTCTAGCTAAGCGTTTATCTTGGAAGGCAGAGACTGGCGTTTCAGCACCTTCACTAGGACCTGTTTATGCATTTTGCATGAGGCAAGCAATGGATAACATGTACACACAGCTGAGGATTGGGATTGGGACACAGATCTCCTCTTGCCCAGGAGAATGACCATGAAGATGAGACGTGTCACACCCACTCCCTGGCCCAATGAACTCTGAATTTGCCTTGCACCAGGCGAGATAACTGCAGTGGGTGAATGTGTGCTCCCCTTGCTCCTGAGATAGATAACAGTCTGGTGTTTGGGGCAGTTTTGCAGAAGATGGGATTTCATCATCCTGAAGACAGAGGAGGGACTGGACCTTGACCACCAGTACTGCTGGGTGTGTGCTATAACTGTTGAGCTATTGTTTAACAGGTAAGAAAACAAGTCCTCTTCCAGAGGCATTTTCAAAGAAAAAGGGTTGCTGCTATTTTCTGCACCGATCCTGCTCTGGGAAGTAGCTGAGCTCTTCAAGGAAGACTGGAAAGAAACACCTACCTGGTGGTGCCCAGTCACATTTGTGTGTGAGCCAAGGTGCAGAGGAAAACTGAGCAGCCCACGAAGGGCTTATCCACCACTTGTCAAGGGACAAGTTCTAGCCATGCGGTGTTTAGAGGATGACAGTCTGGGATTCAGCGCTTGCCATCCCATTTAGATGGTGCTCCAGGTGCCTCACACCTGTGCCCAAGGCACAGCTACAATGATAGAGAAATGCTGGGTGGAGGATGAAAGGCTGCAGTAGACAACTGTCATGTATTGTTGTAAGGGGTGGAGAAATCTCATGCTGGGCAAATAGATGTTAAGGGGGAAAGTGAAATGACATTGAACCCATAGGAAGTATTTTTTCATGGCAAACCTCAACCAGACCTCTCAGAGGGACCTAATCTTGGGCCAGATGACCTTTCTTCTAACCCCAAGGACTGTGTCCTGTGGCCAAGGCAAGAGGACTTCCACGATTGTTTTCTTTGTGTGTGTGCTATGTAACCCCTGGAGGCAGAGCACTACTTTGTGCCAGGGCTTTGCCTCGCTGGCCATCCATCCACTGTCGGGAAATCCCTGTGTGCTGGGAGAGGATCAGAGACAGGTGAGGAACACACAGAAAAAGTGCGGCTTTAAACCCATTGTTCGCTCTCTGCTGTTGTGAGTTGGAACAGGTCTAGCAGAGGACCACAAAGATGATCAGAGGGCTGGAGCACCTCTCCTATGAAGACAGGCTGAAAGAGTTGGGGTTGTTCTGCCTGGAGAAGAGAAGGATCTGGAGAGACCTTATAGTTGCCTTCCAGTACCTAAAGGAGACCTACAGGAAAGATGGGGAGGGGCTATTTATCAGGGAGTGGTGTGATAGAATGAGGGGTAATGGTTTTAAACTGATAGAGGGAAGATTTAGTTTAGATATTACGAAGAAATTCTTTACTGTGAGGGTGGTGAGACACTGGAACAGGTTGTCCAGGGAAGTGTTCAAGGCCAGGCTGGAAGGGGCTTTGAGCAACCTGGTCCAGTGAGAGGTGTCCCTGCCCATGGCAGGGGGGGTTGGTACTCAATGATATTTAAGGTCCCTTCCAACCTGTACCATTCTATGATTCTATGAAACCGAGGAGCTGCCAAGTGGCAGCAGAGGACAGCTGCATTCTTTCCACAGGTTTTAAGAAACTGACATGAAAAGTACTAATCAATAGGGGCATAGCAATAGGGTTGTTTTTCTGGGCTTAACTGCACAAATATTCTGTGCATCCTGCCCGTGCTCAGCCCACTCCACTTTGCTGAGTCAGCTCAGGGGTTCTGGGTGGGCTGCTCTCCTGGGCCAGGGCAGCACTGACCCTGCCTGTCAGCTGCCCTTTATTTCTGCGACCTGTCAGCAGGCTGCCCGCCGAAAACATGACCTGGGTATAAAATGGACCTGCACTCACAGAGCAGCACGATGAGTGCCATCTACTGATAATTAAACATACAGCACCACAGAGAGAGAGAGGCTGGTTTGCCTACCGAGTTGGTGATAGATGGCACACAGCATGGGCAGTACAGTTCTTCATGGCTGCCAGCTCCCGTGACATTAGGGAGTCATGGCAGCACCGTGTTCATCACCTGCCAAGGCTGGCTTCTTGTTGCAAGGTCGTTTCTTGAAGCTTCATCAAGCAGCATTTCTTCAGGGGATGTACCGGGTTGTTTTGAAGCTGTGCTGATCTTTGCTGCAGTCTTCTGGAAAAAAAAAAATAAACCCTTGGCAGGGTTAGGCTTGGTAGACTATAAATGACCATTAATAATTTTTTAGTGTTAATATAAGTGCTTGTATCAACTGGAAGTTGAATCGCTTAATCAGACTAGTAGCAATTAAAATGGTAATTTTTCTGTACTAGATTCTGCTTGCAATTTTGACTCCAGTAAAACTCTTTGAAGTTAATTGGAATTTTGATTAAAGGCTCCTGGACCTGGGTCTCCGAATTCGTACTAAGGAAGGTTCAATATTTGCTTTGGTTTTCTGCACGTTGAGTTCATTGCTATATATTAGTGTGACTGTACAACAATTAGTTGTAACAAGAACAACTCCAATAAAGAATGCTGTAATCTAGTTCTTGATATATTTTAGAAAATGTCTTTTATCACAGAATGCCATTTAAAGTGCTGCTAAAGCAGACTGTAAGATCTGAAAAATTTGATTGCTTGAATTGTTTGCCTTAATTATTTCTAGTCTCCCATAAATTGGCTCAGTAACATTCACTTAACAGTGATTCATAATTTGGGATGGGGAGGGAGGAAGGGACATGTTCTTTCTCCTCAGTTTTTGGCTGTCAATGCCAAAAAAAAAAACCTACAGAAATTACATTATAAACAGTAATACAATGAAAAGTAACTGTGGTGTAACAGCTTTAAAAAGTAACATTTTTGTCCAAAATGTTGCAAAACAAATTCCAAACAAACTAACCCCCTGCAAAAAAAAAAACACCCAACAAACAAACCCTCTGCAAAAAACCCAAACAAACAAACAAACCCTCTGCAAAAAAAAACACCCAAACAAACCCAAGAACTGGCTAAACTCTCGTGAGACAATTAGTAGCATATTCTGAAATTAAAATGAGGAGCAAGGCACCCAAAGAACCTGGGGGAGGATTGTCCTCGTAACACTTGTGTCTCACACGGGGTTCTCTGCAGTCAGTGCACCTGAGAGCAGAGTCCCCATGAAGGAAGGAGGATTTGCAGGGAAAAATTCCACCCCCCCAGCAAACAAGGCAGGCATATTTTGGTTATGATGTCATGGGATTTGCCTGGAACTTTGCTGCGTGCTGATGTCATTCCCTGGACAGATTTCATCACTCATCCTTCCAGGCAAAGGAATGTCATTTTTGGAAACCTGCAACATAACCGTTGCAAATATTGCCTGAACTTCTGCTGAGTCGGTTGCTGGTGTGAGAAAAGGGGAAAGCAGAAAGGAAGAATAAAACTGCAGAAATTATACTGCCAATATTGAGCACGTGGGTTCTTGCTGTACACCTCTATTTATAAGAAGAGTATAATAGTTTGCAATCAAAACGCAGGTTGATTTGCTTTGTATTCATGAACAAAGTTTCTTTAATTTTGAAAAATATACATGTATATATCCCTGACCTGAAAGAGACGCACATTAAATAACAAGTTGCAAATATCCCATAATAAGAAGTGCAACCGTTTATCAATAATGGATTTGTCTGCAAGCTTGTTGTGACTGTGGGACTAATGTATCTTTTTTTTAATCCTAAGGTGGTTGTTGCAGCACGGTTTCTTCGATTTTCCAGTTCAGCACCACAGTAACTGGATTCAAATGCAAGGAAAGGGATTAAAAGCAGGTCATTCCAATTCAGAGAAAAGTTCTGGTTTTCTTTTGTGTCTAGTTTTTCTGAAGTTCCCAATTTTGAGATACAAAGTAAATTTTATTTCAAATATTTTTCCTCTATTCCCTCTAAAACATAGAAACTTAAAGAAGGAAAGACTAAAAAGATCAAAGTTTATTGTTATTTTGCAATACAGTACCAAACCTATGAATATTCAACGGCTACGAGGTTACAGAACCAAAACTGTGTTATAAACTGCTAGGTCTATTTAATGGTTAGCCCAATGCTCACAACTCCCGACAGTGAACTTTGAGTTCTTTAATGGCTGTAGCAAGAATAAGCCCCCCTGCCAGTTACTGCATCCACATGTCTGGATCGGGTACGTTGGGTGAAAATTATCACTTTTGAACTAAATGACTAATAGATGTATTAACTCGCTCTCACTGAAGGCTTCCTTTTGTATAATATTTGCCATTTATACAGTAAGGTTCATCCCATCTCAGGCTTGGCATTGCAAACAGTATCCAGTGGCATGCAGTGCTGGAGGAGCAATGAAGCACGGCTGTGGGAGGAAAGGTTGCAACTACACATGTAGAAATAAGTCCCTGCTCCCCCAGGAGACTTAAAAAAACAACATCACAGGGTGGCAGGCGTTGGAAGGGACCTTCGGAGATCATCGAGTCCGACCCCCCTGCCAAAGCAGGTTGACCTAGAGAACCTGCTAGGTTCACCACAGGAATGCATCCAGGTGGGGTTTGGATATCTCCAGAGAAGGAGATTCCACAGCCCCTCCGGGCAGCCTGGGTGTGCGATGCCCGTGAAGCCCCTCAGCCCTCCCTGAGGAGACACTCGGAACCGGTGCCTGGACAAGGCGAAGTACACCGGATTCCTTCTGCACCGGGCCGGGCCGCTCCTGCCTCCACGCTTCGGTCAGCCAGTGGTTTCCCACCCGCCGCCGCCGCCGGTGACAGGCGACCGCCGCGGGCGACAGGCGACCGCCGCGGGCCATTCCTGTGGGAAAACACTCGTTAAACAAACAACAGCGGCTTGGCGGCGGCTGGAGGCCGCGCCGGCGGCGGGCACCGCTTCCTCACGGGTTTGGGCCCTTTCCATGAGGAAACCGGGGTCCCAGACACAGCCGGGCTCACGGAGAGGGGAGACGGGGGGGGACGAGGGGGGAAGCGGGGGTAAGCCGGGGCTGAGGAGGCGGCAGCGTCCCCTCAGGCGGTTCCCGCCCAAGCGACGCCCCGCCTCCCTCCTCCTCCTCCCCCCCCGCGCGCGCGCCGGGGAAAACATTGCGCAGGTTCTAAAGCGGGGCCGGGGGAGGGGGGGCGCAGCCGCGCGCGAGGGGGGCGTGTGAGGGGGAGCGGCGGGTAACGGCCGCCAACGGGCAACGGCCGCCACCGCGGGAGGCAGCCCCGCCCGCCCTCCGCCTCGCTACCAGACGGGTGCCCCCCCTTCACCCCGACCACCACCACCTGCACCACCACCCCTGCACCTCACTCCTTCCACCACCGGCCGCGGGGTCCGGCCGGTGCTCGTCCCGGCTGCTGCATGGAGCTGTCGGCCATCGGGGAGCAGGTGTTCGCGGTGGAAAGCATCCGCAAGAAGCGCGTGAGGAAGGTGGGCTGCGGTGGAGAGGAAAAAAAAAAGGGGGGGAGGGGGGTGAGAGCAGCGGGACACCCCCCCTTCCCGCTTCGGGAGGGGAGTAACGGGGTGGCGGTGGGGCGGGGGGTCACCTGCCTGGGACCGGCGGGGGAGGGACACGCGTGTTGGCGGGAGTTGCTCGTGGGGGTGGGTGCTTCGCGGGGGTGGTGGG
>JAOTQQ010000001.1:54311612-54360011 GCA_026546715.1 Gallinago undulata
GGTGGGGTTCTCTATTGGGGGGGGGGGGGGGTGTTGTTCTGTGTCTGTGTGTGTGTGTGTCGTGGAGGGGGCTGCGGTTTCTGCAAAAAATCAGTGACAGCAAACCCACAGGGTTTGGGGGAGGTTTGGCAGGCGGCTCGGTGACTCAGTTTCCCCACGGGTGAAAACGCTGTCCCTCCCCGCAGGGAGGATGGAGCCCAAAACACGCAGCGTGTAGTGTAGAGGCCCTCGAGTAGGGAGTTCCTTACGGGGCAGTGTCTTCACAGATTGGGAAGCTGATGAGACACCCCCCCTCTGTGAGGAAAATGAAACTGGTTGCCCTGGCTGCAGTACCTGAGGAAGGGGTCCACAGGTCTAAGAGCAGCACTTTGAGAGGTGGTCATTCTGCACGTACAAAGGCCCCTGCTGTGCTTTGGGAAGTGCTTAACAAGCCCCTCAGTGTAGTATTAAGGATTATAATAGTTGTGCGCATTCCTCAGGGAGCCCTTGAACACGGTTTCCAATCACTACACTTGTTTTTGCTTCCCCCCCCCCCCTTTAATCTTGTACATAGAGTGAGTAGATAGCGGATAACTGAACTTCCGCTGTGAGCTGCTGTTTTACTTGGGTCAAAAGGTTGAGTGACTGTGATGGACTGTAATGTGTTTGAGTAAAGCGTGTAGCAACTGGAAGGGAACATGCCAAAGAGGCACTTCGTAGGTTCTGAAATACTGTATTTCTTGCCTTAAAAAAAATTATTCTGACATTTGCTCCTGGCATACATATCTCTCTCGTGTTTATGCATGCTGACTTCTTGTAGGATTGCCTGTAAATGCAGGAGTGGTTGCAGTCTTGCTCTCCCGTTGGCTTTTAGGGTTCTGCCTGCTAGGCTTCTGCAAAGGTATGATCCCAAGCTGATGGTATTTCAAGCACTCTTAAAAACCCCTGCGTGCCTATTTTCTGGGGGAAAAGGTATAGCAAATGTAGTTGAATAAGGAAGTAGCCTTGTTTTGAAAATAAAGTGATGGGAAATGAGATTTTTGGTTGCGGAATTTAGTCCTGTTGATTGGTTGCGTCTCTTACTGTAGCCCATATTTGATTGCAAAATTCACCTGTTTTCTTCTTCCTTTTTCTGCCCTTAGGGTAAAGTAGAATACCTGGTGAAGTGGAAAGGATGGCCCCCAAAGTAAGTTCTGTTTTACTTGTATTTTACTCTTTTTCTTTAATATTCAGTAATAGTTTACACTGTATCTCTGCAACTGAGCATCTGATTCTTAATGGGTAACCTTTTGTGTCTCATTCAAACAACGATAACCAAAAACAAAGAGCCACAAACCAAAACCAAATCTATTTCCGGACTGGCAGTTGAGGGATACAAACCGTGTGCCAATCTATTCTGACGGGGTTTTGCCACCACTGAAATATTCCATTGAGATGCTTTCTAGATACAAATGTTCTTAATTTCATTATGAGTTCAACAGGGAATGCTCATTCTTCTGAAGTTGGTACGGCTGCTGCTTTTCTGACTCAGCACCATGTTATTTTTTTAGGGCCATATGCGGTCTTTTAAAATAGAAAACAAGTTGATGGTCTTGTCTTGTTGTCTTAATACTTCTCCTCTGCAATTCACAAACGGAAAGGGGCAATGTTTCAGATTTATTGATTGTAGCCAAATGCAGGTGATCTTTGTCCCTTGAAAATTATCACCATGCCTTTGTTTCCTTGTCCGAAACCTTCTGTTATTTTCAGTGCCTTTTCTGCTTTTGCTTTGGTTGCTATGTTGCAAAAAGGGGGAAAAAAATCCATGTATTTTTTTGCAGTATTCCTGTGCATTGCTTACAGATACTTATTAAAATGTGGCTGCCTTTGAAGAGGAGTGATTGCTCTGTGCCTAAACAGTCAGTAAAATGCTTTGAGATTGAAAGGATTAGGTAACTGGAGAATGTTAGTATGTTAGCTAGCAGTCTAGCTATCTGGCCGACCCATATTTGTTGGCTGACCCTGTCTTTGCTTTCCTGTTTGTAACTCTGTGTGTGTATGTGTCCATACGCAATGTGCGTGGGTATGACTACATTACACGTGCAGCAGCACTGCATGTTGCTAAGCAAAGGCGGGCTGCTTTTACTGGTTTCATCCCCGCGGTTGGAAAGCAGGGCCTGCTAGGATGGTTCTAACAGATTGTCTCCTGTGTCCAAGAAGTTTAAATGTGTTCCTGCATGCCTAGTCCTTGTGTGTAATCCTCATGTTTATATGGCGTACGTGAATATAAGTGGCATCCCCTCTCTGGTGGTGGTGGGAGGGGGTGACTTTGTTCTTGACTATAAGTTCTGCTGTCAAAGTGTCACCTTGTAGTCTTGTTGAGTATCAGTTGCCATGTACTGTGGGCCAGTTCTTGGACTGCTTTAGCCTCCTAAGTAGCCAAGCCTGGTAGAAGTTAGGAAATATATTTGTAGTCTGTGAGGCACCATCCTGTTTTGGCCAGAATACTGATGTTTATCCCATTCTCCATTCAACAAACTCTTTGAGGTCCTTCTCTTGTAAAGTCACTTGCCAAGAAGGTGGGCTGAGGCATGGTGTAATGTTTCCTTGGACAGAGCAGCCCTTATTCTTACTGTTGCCTTTCCTTGCTCTGCGCCTTGGAACTCCGAGGGAGCACAGCCTTCTGCAGGGAGTAAAGGGATGTCAGGGTTCCCTTCTTTTGATGTTGTGACGTGTTCAAACACCTTCGTTCTTCCCTCAAACTCCAAATCTGAAGGGCACAGATTTTTTTTTTCCTTCCATTTTTACGTTCACTCTCTTGTTTGTTTTTCTTAAAACCAAGATGCTTTGAGCATTGATGGCCCTTTCATTCTGGTAGTAGTCTCTGTTCCTTGTTTCTAAACATACGTGTGCCTGTGATGGCATGCAGCACCACAGGCTATTTGGTTCCAACATATTCCATATCCTCATCCCATGTTGTATTTCTCTTCATTCCCTTCCCCTACCTTGTCACATTGGTCTTTGTAATCTCTGTACCAGTCATCCCATCATTGCCATCAGAGATTTCATGGAAGGGAATAAGGATAGGTCAATAGTTTGCTGCTTTCCCATGTAAATGATATTTCACCTTTTTTTTTTTCCTCTTTTTTTAATAAAAAAATCTTGTTCATGCCCTGTACCTCAGATTTCTGGATTGTACTGCTGGAATCAGGGAATGGAGGAGTTACAATCTGATTCTAGCTACAAGCTGTTTACAATTTATGTTGGAGTTAAGAGGGGAGGGGGAAGAGGAGGAGTAGAAGGAGGAGAAAGGAAGATCATATGATCTGTGTTTTCCAGAGTGCCTGCTCTCTGCAGTTCTGCTGCAGCCTGAGCTGTGTGTACCCATATATATAGCTTTCTCTGTGTGTGTGCGCGCGCGCGTGGCAAACTGAACCATGTTTTTTTTTTTTATACGCAGTGTTTTGCCACTGCAGCGAAGCCAGAAACTGAGCTGCAGAGAAAAAGGCAACGCCCACCAGTTTTTTTTAAAAGCAAATCCTATTTCTTCTCCTGCCCATGAAAAGCAATCAAATGCCTTTTTTACCTCCCTTGTGTTATCATTTTTCTTACATTTGTAGATTGAGTGCCAGAATTCCTGCAGCTTGGAGGAAACCTTCCTCTGTTCAGACAGCATCTTGGCTTTGACGGCTCACAGTCAGGTTGCTGCAGGAGGCTTGAGCAAAGGAGGGAGGGAGGGATCAGCTGGTTATGAAGACATGTCTGTTTTTAATTCTCTGATGTACAGTGCACCTCGAGATATCTGAATTTTATATTTTTGTTTCTCCCTTTTGTAAAATAATTTTACTTTAATTTTTAGAACCATTCTACAGGAACGCTCGTGTATTTCAGTACCTTCTGTATAATGGAGAGATGAAAGGGAAAAGCATTCCCAAACCACCTCCTCTGTATACATATATTCATGTATCATGTACTCTCATGTACAGCCCATGCTTAATCCAGAAATGTAAACAGCCTAAAATACTTTCCTGCTGTTTAAAGACATTGATAACAAATGCACCATTGCCCACCTGCATGTGGCTACTCTCTGGTCCTTCTGCCCAGGGGCTGGGAGGGGCTCTGCCTCCAAGCCCTGAACCTTGCATTCCACGAAAATTAATGTTCTGAGGCATTAGGGTCTTCAGACTTGCTTTCTTGCCTTTGAGTTTGTATGGTAGAGCCATGCCACCCACATTTTCTGGGCAAATATGGCCCTTTAGAAACAAACCTGCCATGAGGACCACCTTGTCAATCTTTCACCTGCCACAATGGGAGTTTTTGCCTGTTTGCCCTTTGAGAACTGGTTTTGGCATTGCTTACTGGGTGGGTTCAGCAAGCACCTGAAGTTCCTGAGCATCTGACTCCTGTCATAGTTGTCTGGCAATAGAGGAGGGAGGTGGGGCAATGAGTGACACTGTCTATAGGCTACTTTCAGAGCATCATGCTTATTTTGAGTTGTTTCAGTAGCCCTGACCACAACGTGGATGGGTTCCTTCTGCATTGGTACAAAAATGCTGATGACTTCTGCGAGATGGAAATAACCTGCAGGGGGAGCTGAGCAAGAAGAGAAATAGTTGGAAAGTTGCCATCAACTTGCCTTAGGGCCCAGGTCTAAACATGTTTAGTTGAATGGCATCAGTGGAGAAAAATTAAACTCTTCTTAAATGAATACATTCAGCTGCAGTGATTAGAGGTAATTAATAATGCAGGTGAGAAAGCATACTTACTCTTTGAGCACTCTAAATTAAGAGAGACCTATTTTTCATAAAGCTCTATCAGATCACATCTCATTGTTCCATGAGGTTTGTTGGATTTGAGGGAGTGCTGCAGATGAGACCTGTTTAGGTATTGACTTAAAATCGATTTGTAAGTGTCTGCACAGGCTTTGAAAACAACATGGAGGGGGCCCTGGGGAGGGAAGCCTTCCCTGTTTTTCTGCAAAGAGGTGCTTGATGCTTGGCCCTGCCTGTTTTGGGCAGGAGAGGGGGTGTCTGCAGGAAGTTGGGGAGGGAATGGTTGGGATTCCTCAGAGCTCTCGCAATGTTGTGGCAGGCCCCACCAACCCTTGTGAAGACAGCATCCAGGGCCTCAGCATACTGGTAGCAGGCCTGCAGAGAGACTGTTTCATTAAAGTATTGTTTACTTTATATTCCTTATGTTTTTCTTCAGATACAGCACGTGGGAGCCAGAGGATCACATTTTGGACCCTCGCCTAGTAGTGGCTTATGAAGAAAAGTAAGGGCGCATGTTCTTTCTCTCCTTGGACATAGGAAAAGGAACTAGTGTTTTTGTTTCATAGTGTGCATAAAGTAGCCCTGTTGTCCCTACTTCAAAGATGAGATGTGTAGCAATGAATCCTGCTTGATCTCTACCCTGGTGTTGGCTGAGGCAGACAAAACAGGGTTAAAGTAGCTTTGATGGGCACTGTTCAGGAAATGAGGCCAAGAACAAGCAGCACTGAGTCAAAGAGCAATCAGTCTCAGGTTTTAATTGGGTCCAGGGCTGGACTGGAGTGATACAAACTGATACGTTTCTCTAACCCATCCTTGATCACCTGGGTCCGAGAAATTTCCTTATTCCCTTATTGCAAGGCTTTCACTCCTACAAGAAGCAATTCTGGGATGTTTTCCAAGCCCCTACTGGTCACCATTGGGTTTTAATCAAGAAAATGAAGGAACTGTGCTGTGAAAGGTACAAGTCCCAACTAGGTTTTATGCTGTGGTATTTAGTACTTGGTTTGATTTGTGTTCCTCTTTCACAGGGAAGAGAGAGACCGTGCATCGGGGTACAGGAAAAGAGGCCCCAAACCAAAGCGCCTCCTACTGCAGGTAGCCTTTTGCTTTTCTGTGTATTTCTAACTCATTAGATGCTGTGCTGCTCCTCTGCTCACAGGGAGGTGGAAACTGTCTGTTTGCTGCTGCATGGACAAAATTGGAGGTAACAAGCTAACACAACATGAAATCAGTGGGTAGGCAGATAACTTTAACCTGTTAGCTGAAGGGTTGTCTAACTTGTCTTTAAAAAAGGAAAACAAAAAACCCCAAACAAACCAACAACAGCTCTTGCTGTCTGAATTAGGATTTTATAAACTTTGGGCTTGGGTGGTTGCAGGTAACCTGGTTTGCATGCTTTTTTAATTTCCTGCTGGGCTCGGAATTTCTATCATGTTTAAAGGTAGCCACTGGAAGCAGAATTCCAGCATACTTTGACTGTTGCCAAGCAAAGCAACCAATTCTAGGAAGTGCCTATTAGGAAGAGCTTAGATGGCAGTTGAAGAGATAAGAGAAGCAATGTTGTAGAAGCAGCACAACTTACCCCAGCTCATCTACATGTTCAGATGCACCAGATGAATAGAGAACAGCTTCCTAAATTCTAGGTGGGAGCCTTGATTGTATTATCAGATTTCTGCTCTGACCCTTGCTACATTGATGTCTTGGCAGCGTCTGTATGGCATGGACTTGAGGAGTGCCCACAAGGGAAAGGAGAAGCTCTGTTTCTCTCTTGCACGGAGGTTTGGAGGAGGAGACAGTAGCCTGCCGGGGGCCAAGCCAGGTCAGGCAGAGTTTTCGGAGAAGACTGGGGGAGCGGTCCTGCCATTCTCTCTTCGGAAGCAACGCAAAAACCAGAAGTACTTGCGACTATCAAGGAAGAAGTTCCCTCGCATGGCGAGCCTGGAAAGCCGAAACTGCAGGCATGAGTTCTTCCTGAATGATGCGGTGGGTCTGGAGGCCAGGCAGGACCCTGAGGACTGGGAGGCCATGCAGCACACCAGCAAAGAAGGTAAGGTCAGACACCCCTTGGCTGTGAAGTTCCGGAGCATGTGAAGGATGTGCTGCATGCTTTCTCCTTGCTTGCCTCATCCTAGGATTATGGTTTAGATAGGTCCTCAGAGCAGCTCTCACTGGCTCACATCGTGGCCCTCCTGTCTTCAAGTTCCTTTCTTGTTTGGATGAATCTGCTTTTTTTGGTGCTGTTGCCTTTCTGTAATCTTGTATCAGTGATGCCCCTTCCAGTGTTAGAAAACATGTGGAAGATAGAGTAAATTGCTCTTACAATTTCCTCCTAGCAGAGGTGATGTGGAGGTGTGATAGTGGTGAACTCTGCCTCTGTCCAGGTATCCACACATGTTCAGCCTGCTGCTCTGCCAAAAGGAGCTTGGCTGGCAGTGAACAAGCTTTGACACCAGCATTCCTAATAGTGCTGCTCTGAGGAGCATGCAAGAATGCCAGTAGAAACCCATAGTGCATTCCTCTGCCCTCTCCCTCCCTTTCCTCTCCACGCTCCACATCCTCTAAAGTCTCTTGCTACAGAGCTATGTGAGAGGGGGATGAGAGAGATGAAGTAAGGATGGTAACTCCTGCCTGATTCCACTGAGTAGGCAGCACGAGAGATGTCCAGACACATTTGGCATTTCAGGGAGGGATACCAGCATCTTGTGCAGGAGGGCTGTGGGATGTGCGTGTCACTCTGAGTTACCAGGGTAACTCTATCCCTCCATTATTAGAGGTTCTGAAGGCGTAGCTTTCCTGAGGAGTGGAAAACCGGGGCTTGAGCTGCTTGCAGTACCTAAGGGAATCCTGTTACTCCTTGCTAGGAGTAGCTGCTAGCTAGGCTGGATTAGCCAGGATTTGGGAGAGAGGGTTATGTTCTGGGAGTCAACGCTATCCCCTCCTTTTTGAGAGGGACTTGAACAGCAGCCCAAATCCAGGGAAGCAGCAATGGAGATATCACAGAGGAACTCAGTGTTGCATCCTGGCAGTGGGCAAAAGTGTGGGGCTGTTTTCCACCCTCTGCCCCCAGAAGCATTAGGCTCTAAAGCATTTGGCTCTATAGCACTTGGGGATGAGAAGAGAAAATGGCACTACAGAAATTTGAAACTGCTTTTGTTCTCCCCTTGACACATGGCCTGCATGGAATGCCAGTTATTGTTAGAATGGATTGGACTCTTTCTGAGGTGAAAGTAGGTACCCCAGGCATTTGAGGCAGAGGCCAGGAAATACACTCTTAAGGGTCTATTGTTCTTTGCCCAGGTTGAGACAACAAGTACAGGTATAGGTGACAGGGAGAGGGTAAGTTTTCCTTCTTCTCTCTGTGTATTTTTTTGGCTGTCTCTGGGGGTTGGGGGAAAGTGGGGCTTTGGGTGGCAGAGGGACTTAATTTTTCTTACAGTGAGAAAGTGCAGGGATGCTTGGTTTTGGTTTTTTGGTTGGTTTGGTTTTTTTTTTGTATGGAGCTATCAGGGAGCAAAGGAAGGATAGGAGAAAGGGAGAACGGCCTCTCCGTGAAGCAGTATTGATGGATTTTAGAGAGAATGATACCCAGGCTGCGTTGCAGGTGCAGTATAAAGAAGACTCTTCATTTTAGATCCCTTTGACTCCCATAGGAGTATCTCTCAAGCATGTTAAAGAGTGTGTGATTTTTTTTGACTTTTCAACAGGGTAGGGCATTTAGAAGCAGGTGAGCTTACACCTGGGTGAGTGTGCTTTGCTGACACAGAACCAAATTAGGGGGTGAGAGGTATCAGGGAAATGTGGATAGTTAGATGAGCTGGGTGTTGTTAAAGGGTCCTTTGATACCTATGTAGCCTGCTCCAATGTCAGTGTGTGTCTGGACACCTTTCCTATTCTTTCCTCTTCCTGTCATATCCTGCAGTGATCCTCCATTTTCCTTTAGCCTCTGAGGGGAGGGCTTGCCCATGCTCTTTCTTGCCTTGTATGTGCAGACTCAGTACAGGCTGATTTCACCCACTGTTTTTCAGAAAGGAGGCCCCTTTTCCATACTTCCCTCCCCTCTCTTCTTCCTCCTTCCTTCTCCCTCACCCTCACCCCCTCTCTCTCTCTCTCTCACTAACATGCTTTTATCTGCCTCTCCTTCTGCAGCAGATGTGGATGGCAGTCTCCCTTGGATTCCCACTGTGCCCCCCAGTGAAGTGACAGTGACGGACATCACGGCAAACTCCATTACCGTCACTTTCAGAGAAGCACAAGTGGCTGAGGGCTTCTTCCGAGACCGGAGCGCGCAGTTCTGAATCTCCATTTTCAGTGCTCCCTAAAACTAGTGCTTTTAGGGCGGGGCTAGGGAAGGGTTATTTTATCCCTTAAGAAAAAAAAATAATCCAAAATGTCTCCTCTTAAAATGTTTACAGACACCTTTTTTTTTTCTTCTCTTCTCTGTTTTCCCCTTTCAGATACGCAAAAAAGGGCAGTGTAGAGAGTGCGTGTTTGTCATTGCTTTGTCCATCTGAAAAACTGACAGCCCTTTCCCTGGCAAAGACTCTGCTCCCTAGATGTGAAAGCAGCAAGCTGAACAATTCCCCTTTTATCCTGTTAAGTGGCAGCAGCTGCATTTGTGGGGAGAGGGCATGTGGAGGTGGAAAGAGATCTGTATCTTTAGCCTGCTGCCTTGTTCTGCAATTGATATCCCTTGGATAAAGATACTTCTCTGTGCATTGCTCTGCCCACCTTCCTCCTCCCTCTCTTCCTGCAGCAGTGAGAGGCGATGGATCCTACCTGTGTAGGTAACTCCAGCCAGTTAAGACTTTCTCTCCAGTGCTCTTTCCCCGCGGCCTGCTGTCAGGACTTCAGAACTGTATTTGCCTGTCTGTGGTAAGTCAGTCATTGCAGCGCGGGGTCTGTATAGACAGCAGAGGTTTCTTCCTTTGATTGTTGATCATGTGGAAAGACTGAAATGCATCTCTGAAATCTAGATTGGTGACGTAAATTTAATTTGCCCTCATTAAAAGCTCAGAAACCCAGAGCAGTCGAGACATACTGTTCTGTATATGCTAACCAGGATTTCCAGGCTCGGCTCAGCTGTGTGACGAATGTGCTATGGAAAGTGGGGTGTTCTTACCCTTTGCCAAATTCACTATTAATAACAAATGCTGCCCTGAATCTGTGGTAATAAGTTGGTTGAAAACTGACTACTCTCCCCTGGGAGGAGGGGCTAGCTAATAGGACAACCGAAGCATTGCCTGGCACTGCAAAGATATCCAAGATACTGGCACAGGCCCAGGACACAGGAATTGGACAGAACTGAGCTAGGAATGGACCTTGATTAGCAGCAAATTCTGTTCTTGGATCCCATTGAGAGATCCAAGGTAAACAACGTGTGGGGAAGGCATGTATTAGATTTGAGGAGGGGAAAATTTTTTTTTTTAATTCTTAGCAATGAGAATTCTTGGAGTGTACTGCCTGAGTAATATTCTTCTGTGACGCCAGTCTCCTCACAGTATCTGTGATCCTGTACTACTTTACTGGTGGGAACTTCCCCTTGGAAGGCTTAAAAAATCTTTGCCAAGGAAAGTGGTCTGCATTTCAATAGACCCTGCCTGATCTTGCACTTAAAAATGCTTTGTGCTGGACTGCCTGTGACACTTTGAGGTTTTTGAAGAATTACTGTTTTTTGGGTTGATAGTTTAGCATAGCATCTGTTCTTGCACATGCATGTTCTCTTCCATTTTTTTAAAAGGAAATTTTATTTAAATAACATAAAATTTTAAATATAGGCCTTTTCCTATGGAAAGCAAGAAAAGTAAGCTAAAGTTTAAGATGGGAACTGCAGGACAGAGTGCTGCAGGGTAACATTGGCTACTGTCATGATTGCTGTCCTTAAAGCCTTTGTTTTCTCTTCACCCCACCTGAAGCATCTCTTACCTGCTGTACTTACTCTAAATGAAGCTACAAGCCTTCTGAGCTCTGAGGTAAAGACACCTGTGGAAATCCTTAATGCATTCTTTTGAAGGGCTTGGCTGCTGGCCTGCAGAATTTGGGAGCTCTGGGGCTTCTGGTCCTCCAAACATCTACTTTTTGTGCAGTGCTTGGACTGACCCTATGGTTTTTAATAAAAGTAGGGTTTACCTCAAATAGGATATGGCAGCTCCATGTAGACTTAGGATTTCCCCTTCCACCTCAGAGCTGTTTGAGCAGGCTGTCTTCCACTCTGTCACAGCAGTTTCAGGACAACTGGTAAGATCTTGAATTTCTGGACTAAACCTTTTGTCTCTCAAAAAAGTGACATGGGCATTTTATTATAGAGAAATCTGAGAGGGTGAGAAGTGGAAACTAGTGGGGGGAGGGGGGGGGAGAGGGGGGAAATAATGTGGTGGGAGGAAGAGTGAGTGGGAAAGAAGCTTGCAATAGCTAGCAAGGGCAAATTGATGAGGTAAGCGTACAGGCTCAGGATGTTTTTTGAACGTGGGTGTCCAGAGCGAGGCTTCTGAATCTGGAGTTACACCGTATAAACAGGATTGCCCTCTTTTGCAGGATGTGGGGTCAGACAGTGTTGTCATCATCACCCCCACACACACCCTTTTCCTGACACCTGCCAAATGTGCTGAATACCTGCATCTCTCTTTTTGTTGTGACCAGTAGACACAGCACATGGCTGAGTCCACTCTTGAGGGTTGTAGCAGGTCAGGTAGTTACAGTTGCAGAAGCATAATATTTTAGCTTATTTTTGAAAAAATCTTGAATTCCAGCTCATTCTGCTAAATCTTCATGACATTTATAAGATCTCACTTCTTTGTTCTAAATGTAGCTACTGCCACCTTTGTCCTATCTTCATCTCAGTGTACAAATATACAAAAAAAAGCTTCCTATATACGAAGGTTCCTGGCTTTGGCTGACATTGGAAGCAATACCAGTCCTGTGGCAGGAAAGAGCCTGTCCTAATAAACTGTATTCCCATCCTCTGCTTTTCTGTCCACTCACCAGCTGAGACTTATCAATGTTTTGTTTTGGCATTTCTCTTTAAACATCTTTTCTTCCTCTTGCAGTGGAGTTTTCAAAGACCTGTGGTGGTCTTTCAGAGAGGGTCTACCTGCAGCTTTGTATCTTAATCATTTTTTGGATCAGGCTACTTTGTGTCTGCTGGTGACTAGTCATCTCA
This sequence comes from Gallinago undulata, assembly GCA_026546715.1. Taxonomy (NCBI): domain Eukaryota; kingdom Metazoa; phylum Chordata; class Aves; order Charadriiformes; family Scolopacidae; genus Gallinago; species Gallinago undulata. The sequence continues at coordinate 54,323,499 of JAOTQQ010000001.1, forward strand.
CTACACAAAGTGTTGAACAAAGTACCTGGCAACGATACTGCTTTGTGTACAGTCCAATGAAGAGTTAGCCCTTATCAAGTTAAGATGCAACAAGTTGTATATGTATGGGTTTGGGGGGGGTGTGTGTGTGAGGAGGAGTTTGTGGTAGGAAACTAAGCAGTTGGTTTGTTAGGGTGGACTTTTTTTTTGACATTCATGTATTCTTGCTTATCTTAAGATCTTTTTGAGAAGATTTTTCTCTTGGTCTTTTAAAAATGTGGCTCTGTTCCATATTGTCTGGTGACATATCATTATAAACTTCCTTCGTAGAGCTGGCCTTCATAGACTTTAAAATTAGCTTTATTCCACTTCTGCAGGTGTAGAGATGTATGGGGGTTTTACTTGTGATGGCAGGAGAGCTTGTCTGGGTTTACTCACCTCTTCTCGCCCATACTGTCCATCTGCCAGTTCAATCCAAAACCTGAAAATTGAATTGGGACCTCCTGGGCTAACATATCAAGAAAATCAGATGCTGTGCTTGGAGCTTCGTTAAGCATTCTGTTTGATTAGAAGAGCCAGAATAGCATCCAGCTGAAGCTGAGTTTAATAATTCTATTTGAAGCATAAGCCGAGAATAGAAATGGGCTAACTCTCTCATACCTCCTTTGGCTCCATGGCTGTAAACAAGAAAAATAAACTTCAGCCAGTGGAAATTACTGAACTGTATGCAAGAAACAAACTTCTTGAAGAAGAACAGATATAATAGTCATTCTTAGAACTGTTTCCATGTGAGAATTTGCCAGCCACATTTAGGAGACAGAAGGTTTTAGTTTTTATTCCATAGAACTTCTCACAGTGAACTCGCTGTATATGTGACAGAACTGGGGGGCTTCATGGGATTGGAAAACCTTTATTGTTAACACTGGCTTAAAAAAAAAAAAAAAAAAGAAAGGACTGCCTCTGTTCCTGGGTAGTTATAAACTAGATGTTATTGCTCTGATTTATAAGTGAAGCCTTGGAACAGCAAGTTTTAACATATACATAGTGGCATTAAGTAGCCTGGTAGCTCCTGCATGCTCCTTATTGTCTTGCATTTGCTTGGGGGCCCCTCTGCTTATGAAGTCAGACCAAGGTGGGGGTTTAGTTTTTTTTCTTTTTCAAGCAATGCCAGGATATTATTGTGAGAACACCCAAAAGCAGTTCCATTTGCCAAAATAAGCCCAAATTTGTTAGTGAATTGACCCTTGCTTATGTTGGAGCCTCAGACAGAAAGAAACTTATTGAAAAATGACTGGCTCTTATTTTTGTTGTTAGTGTTGTGAAACTGTCCAGAATTGTTCTTCTGGTGTTTTGTGACTGAATGTATAAAATTGTTTGTTCACCTCACAGGGGGCCCTTGGCCCCAGTACTGTTTCCTGCTGTACGCCAGCTAGTGCTGTTTGATGGTTTCACTGGAATAGAGAAGGGAGGCCTCACACAGGTCAAAAAATAGGCAGGGTAGCTCATGCAAGACCCTTGGTGGTAGCCACAACAGAGGCCTGGGTGCGGAAGACGACAGCAAGGGCTGTCAGCCACATCCATGTATTTGAGCAAAGCTAAATATACCGCCATTTCTCCACCCCTTCCTTTCCTCTTAAGCTTTAAGTTTGTGCTTTCTGAAGTAGGGAAAGTGCAAAAACCTCTTTTTTTCTAAAGCTAATTGGTATCTACCTGTCTTCTGTTCCTCCCTTGCTTACCTGCAGCCTAGGAAGAAGAGGGCAGTGGGCCTTTCTAGGAAAATAGTAGTGGCAGCTGCCTGTCTGGGAAGAGAGGGAGGGAAGGAAGGAATTACCTCAGAGTTACTCTTGCTGGGCGGCTGAGGACAGGCCTCTGGGTGAGTTGGCAGGCAGTTGAGAGAAAAACCATGTTAGAGGAGCAAAGAACTTATAGTGAAGCTGATCCCTTGCATTAGTGGATGGTGTCCCTCTGAGTTCTGAGTGGACCCTGTGGAGAGGAGATGGTCAGTGCTGCATTTACCTGTCTTTTACCATTTAGGAAACCAAGGGAGATGTGTATGTTAACAGTTTGCATAGGGTAGCTTCTACATGGGAATGTATAGCATTGGCACATACAGATAAAGGGAATATGCTTTTATCATGCTTGCATAAAAGTTTTCTCCAAGGGCATGGTAAATCTGTTTTGAGACAGCAGCTTATGATCAAGAGACTGTGTTGTCCTCTGCTTGCTGAGCTTACTCTCCTTGCAGAGAAAGCATGAACCTTCTGGGTGTTGAACCACCTGGATTCCACCCAAGCAGCTGGTCAAGATAGGAAGGCCTGAAAAACAGCCCCAGGACAACTGGAAGGAGAGAGAAGCAATCACTTAAAATTGAATTCACACCCTTCAGGTCCTTCTCTGTAACAAGCACTTTCTGGAGTGATGACCCCTTTTTCTCTTCCAGCTCTCTTTCCCTTGCACCCTTAATTTCCTAAAGTACAGTGGCTTAGCAGGGAGCAGGTGGGAGATGATCCCAAGTTAATTGGGAGTTGTGCAGAGGAACAAAGCTCAGTGGGATCATGATGGATTGCTACCAAGTTGGGATGGGGTAGCAGCTTTACTGCTGAGATCATTTCCATCTGCTGTAGGCTGCTCTGCAAAGATGCTGGGGGTTCTTGTCTGAAGCACAGTGTGGATGACGTCTGAGAGCGCCAGTCGGATGTTGAAAGGGATAGCTCATCAGGCTGTGCAGAAACTCTTATCACAGCTTATCTCGTTACTGGGGTAGCAGAGTTTTGACTGGGAAGGGGATTTTCGAGGAGGAGGAGATGGAAAGTCTTTTTTATTAGTAATATTTTTTAACCAGAAAATGTAGTGTCAGCACGAAGAAGCTTTTTGCAAGTCTGTCAAAAAGTTAAGTAGCTTTTTTTTTTTTGCTTTTAAATCTGATGTTTTGAAGCACTTTGGAAATGCAAAGCACTAGGAGTGCTAACTACTCCTTATCGTCTGTCTAAAAGTGGCATTTGAAAAGCAAAAGATGTATCTGTTTCAGCCCATTGGCTGCTCCTTATCGTTTTTCCAGAGCTGCCACCCCAGCCCTTTGCCTCCCTCCCAGGGCTGCAGGGGGGAGCATGCTCCACTGTGCCAAGGAAAGGAGGGCTCCCTAAGGAAGGAGAGGAGACCTGCAGAGGCCCTTGCTCGCCTTTGGGGTGCAGATTGGCTTCCTCCCTACCCCCTTTTGTCTGAGGAAAGGGAAAAATGAAGTTGTGTTTTAGTTTGAGTGGTCCTAGTCTGGAACTACGACTGCTTCTTCCACCTCTGGAGACATCTTTATAGTTTCCTGTGGGAAAAATTGCACCTTATTAGCTTAGCTGAGGAATGGGGAGATATCTGTCCTTCTGGAGGGAGTGGGGAGAGGAAGGGAGGGTGAATCAGGGGCTGTCTTCAATAGGTAGCTGCTGGATTTTTCCAGAGGCCGTTTCCTCACCTCATCTCCACCACAACAGCAACGAAAGAACTAAAATCATTTAGATGAAGCTTTTGTTCTGCGTATCACAACCACCTTTTGAGCAGGCTAAAATAAGAACCTTTTTTTCCTCACCTAGCCAGCTCTACAGCTGGGGGACCCCCAGTTCTCTCGCTGGGTTTTCAGCACCAACCTTTTCCCTCAGCGTACGCGCATCCTTTGGGCTCTCTTGCACACTGACTCATCTAATTCGATACACTTCCCTTCTGCTGGGGTGGGGGGGGAGATGGGGGATGGGGTCAGTTAGAGGGGAGGGTCCCCCACTATTTTTATTCTTGTTTCTTGGGTTGTTGCTGTTGTTCCTGTCGGCGCGCTAGAGTATCCGAGTCTTTGCACACAGAAAGCTTCCTTTTGCACAGAATGAGCTTCTAGCTTTTATACAGACTAATTGAATGTATTTGGGGAGGGGGGGGAAATAGGGAGTAAACCAATTCCAAACAAACCAATTGGGAGTATAATGCCTTTTCTGAGCGAGTATGTGCCGTAAAAGGAGAATGTAACAGCAAAGGGAGGGCAGGCTCACGTATAATTTGACACAAAGTGTGGCTTTATTTTTGTACTGATATGGATAAGAGACTGTACAGCATCTATTTATTTAGATGATTTATGTGGTAAATGTTGCAAACAAAATTATTAAAATATTAAATATGAGAACTGACATTTACCTAATGGTCTGTTTGTGTGGTCATTTACCTCCCCTTGCTTTAATTCTACAGCCGAGTTATTTTCCACCAGTCACTTCTGTTGATATAAACATGCGGTGTGGCTGAAAAAAGAATGGAAAACGCGTGTGCTTGCGTGCGAAAGGTCAGTAAAGAAGGATCGATGAAAAATGGAGCGTACAAAAGGCTGTTTCTGACATTACTCATTACTTTGATTCAAGAAGATTAGGTTTTTATTAATTTTTAACCCACTGGGTAAGTTAGAGCTGTACAGAGGTGACCTGGGATGGTTGGTCTCCAATGGATTAGAATTTGAAGAGGAGAACATTGATGGCAGGGTGGCTGTTGCTCTAGGTTTAGGGTGTTCTTGATGTCCTTGCACAATCCCGCAGAATCCCAAATGTCATTTAGTCCATATCGGTTTCTGACTTGTTCCCTTCAAAGCATGTGCCTCTAATTGAGTTACCTTAGCAAGTGAATGGGGCTGCCTAGTAGTAGATGTAACATGGGGTGAGCCCTGCATCCCAATGCAACATGACATCAATCACAACAGCATGTGGAGAAAAAGCAGAGGGGTGCAGGGTGTGTTTCCTGAGTCAGCCGTGGCTTGAGGCAGTGTGGGTGGGTCTTGCCAGCGTTACCAAAGCACAGTCAGTGTGCTCACCCTGAGCCGGGGAGGCTGGACTTGAGTGATGGCATCGGAGCAGGAGTCTAGCCAGCCACTTAGGTTCTGGCAGCAGCTAGTGAGTAGGGTGAAGTTGTTAAGAAGCTACAGTGCAGAGTTACGGGAAAGCCTACTCTGGAGATTGCTTCTTCCTACCCCTGCCAATGCTGCAGAGGCTGGCTGGCACTAGGAACTCATAATGGCTTGTCCCTTCGCATACGTGTGTTGGTTGGATTAAAGGTTAATCTGGATAATACTTTTTTTTTTAATAATCTGTTGTTATGCTGCCCCTCTGATCCACGCAGTGCAGCTGGCCTGCCTCGCACAACTCTCCCGGTAGGATGGAGGCCTGAGAACAAGGGCAGTCAGCTCCTGCTACAGTGGGCAGCACCCGAAAGGGGAAACCACACACTTTGAGCAGCTCACTGTTCTCCAAGAAGCACGGAGTGAAATGCAGCGCTTGTGGCCCCGATGACAGCAAGTGCTGTCAGGAAGCTGGCAGTCACCTCCTGTCTGTTCAGCGCCACTCACCGTCCTTCTTCCTCCAGCATTTTGCTCACTGAGCAAGTATTTTGGAAGCAAGGATGCAAGGAAGGGATGGGGCCTACAGGAGGGATGGGGAGGGACTCCTTATGAGGGAGTGTAGCAATGGGATGAGGGGTAACAGTTTTAAACTGGAAGAGGAGAGATATAGATTAGTATTAGGAAGAAATTCTTTACCGTGAAGGTGGTAAGACACTGGAATAGGTTGTCCATAGAAGTTGTGGATGCTCCTTCCCTGGAAGTGTTCAAGGCAAGGCTGGAATGGGGCTTTGAGCAACCTGGTCTAGTGGGTGGTGTCCCCCCCCACTGTTGTAGGGGGGTTGGAACAAGATGATCTTTAAGGTCCCTTGTGACCCAAACCACTCTATGATTCTGTAAAGCTGGGGGACTTGAGTCATCACCCTGATCCCACAGCAGGCCTAGCCACCCAGGCTGCCATTGGAACTCACAGGCAGGTCCCAGGGGTACCATAGTACCCCGGTGGTGTAGGCACAGCATGAACACCATGGGCTTTCTCCTCTCTCTGCTATTTCAAAAAGTTAAGAGGGCTGGGGGCATGGTTGTTCTGGCCATGTTGAACCACCTGTAACTGCTGCCACAGGGAAGTCCATCATCAGCTCTGAGGGCCTTTGTTCTTGTGCATTTCGGAGTCGCAGCTGGGAAATCTCACCACATTTTGACAGGGAGGACCACAGTGCCAAGCGTTTGCTTAAAAACCCATGACAGGTTTGCTTGCGGGGCTGGGGTGTGCAGCTGCACTGGCTCCTGGTGTAGGCGAGGGAATGACCACTTCTTTGCAGAAATCTGCTACTCCTGACAGTGACATCCCTGGACCAAACAGCAGCAGAATCAGCTGATCAACACTTGGAGCCATCCTAACAGAGATAAGCACTGTTACTCCTGCCAGGTCATGGGTCTGCAAAAAAAAATGAGCCTGGAGGCAGCTACCAGCTTTGAGCAGGTGAGTTTTTTCCCCATTATTTAGTGCCATTTAAAAAAACCAAAAAACCCCAAAAATGTTCTTATACCCGCTGCTCTCCCCCTGTGCTGGTATAGTGCTCACCAGGGATTCCGGTGAGAAAGGACTTGGTGGTCCCCCAAGGCTTATTTTCCCAGTGCTGGCTCCTCCATGCTAGCAAGAATTGCTACGGTGTAGCCCATGGCACCCAAGGTCTTGAGGGCAGTGAGGCATCAAAAAAATGCTTTATTTCCGTGCCCGTAGTGACAGATAGCTGAGAGGCATCTTCCTAGGTTGTGGGGGTTTTTTTGTTGTTTTTTTTTTAAAAAAGTGTTTTACTGGAAATGTGAATGAAACAAAGGAAATAGCCAACAATGCTCTGAACAGCTGGATATTCTGCTGCTATTTTGCTTTGTGAAAGTAAAAGTTAGATGAAAGAGCCTGGGGTTGGGCAATACCTGTGCTGTGGCTGCTCGCAGTGCCACAAGCTGTGGTAGGAAAGAAGGTCCCGCTGACGGGTGAAAGGAGAAGACAACTGAGAAGAGCACACGGAGCTCTCTGAAGTGCTGCTGTCCTAAGGGGAGGTGTGATGCTGGTCACCTGTATGTCTGTTTGGGGACAAAGCCACCAGTCACAGCTGCTGCATATGTGTGCGTGTGTAGCTGCGTAAGGACTTTCCCCCTGTTTGATTTAGGAGTGCCAGCTTTTGAGGGTGGATGATATTGGTGGCTGGAAGTTCAGCTATTTGATGCTCAGCCACAAGTGCAAAAGCAGTTGTTTAAACAAAGTGAACAGTAAGCAATAAAAGCACCAATTTAAATGCAGATGGTGTTAATGAACACTTAATGTGCAAAGTTAAAAGCAGTTAAAAAAGCGAAAAGCAAAATGCCACGGGTGCGATCAGCTTGTTCTTTTGAAGTCACCTTTGAGCATATAAAAAACTTGAGATTAGAAAAAGCGGTGTCTAGAGAAATGGGGCAGTCCAGAAGGACTTGTCCCGTTCTAGGTGGGAATCTTGAGCCATCTGTCTGGGGTCTTGTTCTGGGCTGGCCTGTGATGGCAAACACCTGAGAGAGGGCCTCTGACAGCCTACTCTCAAAGCGAGAGATATGACCTAAATGCAAAATTACCAGGGGGTGAAGTACGCTATGGTTCAGTCCCTGACCACAGAAACAGCTTGTTCTCTGAATTGTTCATATCTCCTCAACCCAGGTCCATGTGACTGTCCGTTTGCCATCTCCTCTCTGTCAGCGTTCAGCCACCTCTCCATCCACCCCCCTTCAAAGGAGGACAAGGTGGTAGGGGACACATCCTCTCTTGAGTCACTTTTGCCTCTGGTCAGAGACCTTGTGGTGGCTGCAATATTTCAGCTACCCAGGTGAAAAAGAACAAAACGCTATAATGGGTCTTGCCTGAATCCACAGGCAGTAAGGAAAAGGCTCCGTCTCCTACCTGCCCACCTTGATTTTTGGGAAATCCATCCCAGCTGGTACTGGTAATTATAGGCATTTCCAGAACATCCTCTTTCTGTGTGGAACTTCTGAGCCAGAGGTGGAAAGGGAAGAACAACAAATGGAGAAAGGGTCAGCAAAGGTCCCAGGGTCTGTGAGTGCTCTTTGGCTGGAAAGTGGGGAGCAGAGGGGTGCCAGTGCTCTGCAGGTACCTGGTGAGGTTGTGGTGAGTTGAGACAGAGTGGCAAAGGCAGGACAGACATTGCGTACAGCCCTTGCTGCAGCTCCCCCTTCTTCCAGAGGGTCTCCTTCTGAAACGCACCCCCTACTCACCCTGAAAACAGAGATAAAGCAGAAGATGCTGCCCTGCTGTGCTGGGCAGGGGGCCCCCAGGTAATGGAGGACCACGAGCTCCACACGAAGGCAGCTGCAGGGCCACGAGCTTCCATTTTGACTCACAGAGAACCATTTGTGACTGAAGATTTTTTCTGTCTGTGCACAGGAAGCACAACTGCAAATTAAACAGGATTTTTGCAGTAACACGCAGGGCAGGGAACTCCTCTAAGTGACTTCACGTTTTTCTATTATTATTTTTGTTTCTTAAAAGACTTATGTAGCATGCTTGGCCCATTTACCTTGCAGTACCTTATACTGGCTCAAAAATGAGGGCACATACAAGCGCCAGTCAAAAACAAAAGGGGGAGGTGGGATTTAAGCTCCTTTATTGTTAGTTTCTGCCTTGATGGGGTACTTCAGGCCTGTCTGCTCCCCCACCTCCCTCCGGTGCCACCCCGCTGGCTGGAGGGGGGTGACAGCGCATCTGCGTGTGCAGGAGGAGGAGAGGCGGCTGCGTGGCCCCCGCTGCCGCCATTTTTTTAAGTAAAAAAAAAAAAAAAAAAAAAAACACACAAAAAAAGGACCCGTTCGGGCGGGAAGGGGCTGAGGAGGAGGAGGCGGCGCAGCAGCACCAGCACCACCGCCATAGCGAGGGTCGGGTTTCCCCTGCCGGCCCCGGCCCTCGAACTCGGTCCCTTGTGGGCCCGGGTGCCCCCTCACGGGAGAAGGAGGGGGTCGGCGGCGCCCCCACCCTCACACCACCCGCCGCGCGGCCCCTTTAACGGCCGGCGCCTGCGCGCGCCCCCCCTTTCCCTTAGCAACCGCTCCCCCCACCACCAACCGGGGACAGGGGGAGGAGGGTCACGCGCGGCCGTGGCGGGAGGGGGCGCGCGGGCGTGCACGAGCCGGCGGCGGCACGAGGTGGGCGGGCGCGGGGACGTTTTTGGGGGGGGGGCGGAGGGGGGAGGTCGGGGGGGACCAGGGGGCGGGGCGGCGCGGCGCGGCGCGGGCGGGCGGGCGGGATTATTATGGGCTGTGGGCGCCGCCGCTGCTGCTGAGGAGCAAGATGGAGCTGTCTGCAGTAGGAGAGCGCGTCTTCGCCGCCGAGTCCATCATCAAGCGGCGGATCCGAAAGGTGAGGGGCTGCTGGGGGTGTGGGGTGGCGGACGTGGGACCGCCAGCCCCTCCGGCTCTTCGCTGCCGGCCCTTGGCCGTGCCGCTCGCTGGCCCGCCGGGCCCCCGCCTCACATAACATTCCCCCCCCCCTTCTTCCCCCCTTCTCTCCCCTGTGTGTTGCAGGGGCGCATCGAGTACCTGGTGAAATGGAAAGGATGGGCCATCAAGTGAGTGCATCCCGAGGGAGGGGGGGGGGCGCCGCCTTGAGAGGGGCCACCCCCGGGGCTGCGGGGATGGAGGGGGCGAGGGGGCGGTTGTGTGCAGGGCTATAGAGGGGGGGTTTGGGAGTTAACCTCTCCGCTTGTCCTTCCCCCGCTGCCCGTGCCCCATGGCAGGTACAGCACCTGGGAACCCGAGGAGAACATCCTGGACTCCCGCCTCATCGCCGCCTTCGAGCAGAAGTAAGTGCTTGTCCCCCGCCCCGGGCTGGGGGGGGCTGCAGCAGGTTTGGTTTTGGGTGGGTGAGCGGGAGAGGGCATACAGATTCCCTCCTATCCTCCTACCCCTCCTTTTTTTTTAAAAAAAAAAAAAAACAACAAACAACCAAACTTGCATGCTTCTTTTTCTCCCTTTGGGAAAAGTTGTAATTTCTTGATAAATTTGATTCCCTAAAGGGAACGAGAGCGTGAGCTGTATGGGCCCAAGAAGAGAGGACCTAAGCCTAAAACTTTTCTCCTGAAGGTAACTCTTATTTAAATAACTTAGGCCTAGTTAAATGTCTCTCAAACCTCGCCAGTTCATGCCCTTGGAAGGACTGGACTTTCAAGTGACTTGTGCCCGCCGCCTGGCCGTGGGAACAGGGAGACAACCGAACGGGAAAGAGGGTGGGGGGCAGGGATGCAGAAGCGTGTGAGGGGAGAGTGAGTGTGTGTGTGTGTGTGTGCGTGCGACGGGTGCCCCAGCAGGACGGTCGGAATGCGCGGATGTGCACGGTGAGGCTGCAATCTCTTTTCCAATATCCTCTCCCACTTTACGGCCTTCTGCTGCCGCAGTGGAGAGCTAGCCAGCCCTGCTCCTTCTTCCTTCAGTAGCCTGTTCCATCCAGCTGGTGCCCTGCAACTTAGCAGCATGCTGAGCAATCGGGCAGCTGTGGCGGGAATCCTGCTGCCACTTGTGCTCCTCCGATCATGTTTCAGGATGTAGGTGCTCCACAAGAGTTTCATGAAAGGTTCATGTTTTGATCTGTAAATTGCAGGCCCGTTTTGCTGGTTTTTGGGGGGCAGCGGGGGGAAAGGAAGAGTGTTTCATCTCTGTGTAGGGTAGCAGCTGAAGTTTCTAGTTCTCGGATAGACCCAGCATTTCTGCAAGAAGGTATTCTTACAGTGACAAATGAGGAAGGTAGTCCCTAACACAGCCTCCCCAATTTTTTTTTATTTTCATTGCTTTAATCAAGAAATCTGGTAGTTGTGTGACTTCTATGTGAGTTCTGTGGATTTCTTAGTCTACTGACAAAACTCCTTGCTTTGCTCCCTTCTTATCCGCCTCCCTCTTCAGCTATCTTGATCTCAGACGTCAAATGAATGTAGAAACACAACACACCTTTGTACGATTAAGATGGGTGAGGGAATTCACAGCTTCCCCGGTTTTGATCCGGTATAAAGCCCTGGAACTGGAACAGCCGGGGTGGACCCTGTGGTAAGGCATCACTATCACCAAGTCATCCTATGGCTTTGGGCAAGTCATTTAGCCTTTGTGCATGTTTCCCCATCTGTGAAACAGGTTAATACTTTCCTTTGCCTGACAGCGGTAGGAGCTTTACTCAAGTCAGCGCAGCACTTTAACTGTATGAGCACCGGAAAGGGGTAGGGTGTCACCTCTCCTCTGCTTTAAGAGGACATAATGAAGCACGTGGAAGAAATGCGGGAACAGGCGTATTCTGATGCTTCCAGTAAAACCCAGGGGATTGTGGTAACCCTCAGAAAGTCCTGGTGGAACTGTTCTTCTCCCTCCTTGCCTGTTTTTCTGCTAACGATGTTTTGTGTCTCCAGACTGAGAACTACAAACACAACTGATATGTATGATCTCTTACTCTTTATTCAGGGAAAGTAGACTAGTTGGGTTTTCTCTTTCTGGCAGTCATGCATTAAATGAAACCCTTGTGTTTAGGTTTCCAACAATGCAGAGGAACGCTTAAAGGGAAACCACCAGCTTAAAATAGTTCTCTGCATGAATTAAAAAAAATACTGGTATTTGTAACACCTGACATTGTTCAGAGCAGTAGAAAAGTGTTTATGCTATGCCTTTAATGTTACTGTGTGTAATCAGTTTCTTTTCTTTTTAATTCTGAATGTGATACGGCAAAATCCACTGCCAATTTTCCCACTCATTTAAAAAAGCAAAACCAACCCCCAAACTCAAAAATAAAACCCACTCATAACTCCTCTTCTCCCCTTGCCCTTTAAAAGCCCCCTAAACTTGGAACTTGAATTATTCAATAGCATCCTTTGAATCACGTCCCTGACAGGTTTCTGTGGCACATCTTCTTCCTTCTGCCAGCTTTTCAAATGGTGGTGCAAAACCTGTAGGTTTGCGGAGCTGGCTTGGTACTTTGTAGAAATGGGGAGCAAGATGAGCTCTCCTGATGGCTGGTGCCACGTTGTGGGAGAGGCTGGCAGGGCAGAGCACTGCCACTGCTGCTACTTTGCAGCTCTGGGAAGCGGAACTGGTGAAACTGTTTGTGCTCCGGCTTGCCCTTTTTTTGTGACTTGGGATCCTATCCTAAAAATAACACCCCAGGCCAGGCAGCAAGAAGAAACCCTATCTCAGTTAGCCCTATCTGAACTTGTTTGAGCTCTGTTCAGGCAAACTTCTGCAACGCAACTGTAGCTAGAAATGCGACCCAGATCAGCACGATAGCTTATGTCATATGCATCTTCGGTCAGTTCTTCTGACCAGCTGGAGGTGCGGGTTGGAACTCTGCTAGCCCTGCTGCCGCTGCGGGAGGAGCGGGATTCGGTTCTGCCTCGCACATCGCTAATGATGTTTTCAGATCTTTCAGATGTAGACTCTCCTGCCAGTGAGAATTTCAGAAGCAGGGGAAGAAATTTGACTCTTGCATCCCAGAGGGAGTCTTTGGAGTTGGCAGTTAGAACAATATTCTTTTTGATCTGTTAACTGAACAGATCAGGCCTGGATGCAATGACGTTCAAGCAGGAGTCTGGCCTAGGACTGCTTTGGTAGACTTGTCTGCCCTCATCTTGGTGGCTCGCTAGGATTTTTCATGTGTATCAGTGCTTAAACTTAGGCTTCTGAGTCTCCAGTAAGGCATTGAAATACGTGCCCCAATACGCTGCTCAGTCCCCTGGCTTGTGTGGGTGTTTTCGTTTGCAGTTGGGGCTAGGTTTATCCTGGGATTAGTTCTCGAAAGCTGCAGATAGGCACCCAGGGGGATTTGCAGAAAGCATTCCAGCAGGTTAGTGGCCCACGTCTTTGGAAAAGTTTTGAAAAGCTGCATCTTCGGCCACCTGCTGCCTTTGTAAGCCAGGCTCCTGCTGCTGAGAGCTGTCTAACACTTGCCCTTTTGATCAGACTGCAAAGGGAAATTATAGTCCAGGCTTTGTAATATCGCTGTCAAAGTGGTGGGTTTTGAAAGTGACCCCTGCAAACTCCCAACTGCAAAGTTTTGGGCAGGAAATGGGTCTTTATCCTCTTTGCATACTAGGGGCAAACTTTCCCACAGCTGAGATCAAGCTTGGCGGGAGGTTGTAATTCTTGGGAGGCTGCTGGTATGCTGCAAGCTTTGTGCCGAGTGTATGGGAAGCGGAGCCCTTGGTCTCGGATGGGCAGCACTGTACGTAAGGCTCTTACCCTGCTACTTAGGTGTCTGGCAGAAGTCATCCTTGAAGACAGGTCCTTCAGCTGGAGGTCAGAATGGAAGCTAGTGTGAGGTTTGAAAGAGACCGAGTGCAAGCTGTATTGATTTTTCCTCTTTTTCCCCTGCTTGGTTCGCTCTTATTATTTTGTTGTTTTTTTTTTTCCTCGGTACTCCACTGAGAGGAATGCAAAACTCTCCAACTAATCTAATAAAGTCTAGCAAGTGCTATTACGAGACAGAGCCAGAGCCAGATCTGCAAGCTCAGTGGGTGGCTAGCAAAGACCCCTAGTCAGGGTGGCTGTAAATACTAAGGTGAAAAGACTGGAGAAGGTTAATGGAGGGGAAGAAGTAAAGGGAGAACAGAGTAAGGGAGAGCCTCAGTGGGAGAAGGGGGAAGAAGGGGCTGAGCATCGTGGTGTTCTGTCGCTTCGCCCTTCCTTGAACTCTAAAGTTGGAGATGGATTTCTTTTGATCTCCTCCCTGTTCGTAAATTATCTCCGAGCGGTTTGAAAACAGACTGTTCCCCTTTGTAGCATTTTGTTCCCCATCTAGTAGGGAAACTTTATTTTATGGCGGTGTTGCTTGGGAGAACTGTGCTATGAACTGGCTTGCTGTTGCCTTGTCACTTGGAAGACTGCAGAAGAAAGAGGGTGATAAAAAGGCAGAATGGCAGCCAGAAAGGGGAAAGAAGAGCTCTTGCGAATGCTGTTTGGAGCGAGGACTGTGGGAATGCAGGTGGAGAATAAAAGACAAAGCAGAACCAGTAATTTATGAGAGAGTAGCACTGCTATGGTGCAGCAGCGCTACTGGAAATAACTTGATTTTGAAATAATTAACTAGAAATCCATTACCTTACAAGGTCTTCTTTTGTCTTTTTCTTTTTTTTTTCTTTCTTCCAAATTGCAGAGATTTTGATACAAATCAGGTAAGAGAGGCTTTTCTAAGCACGTGTCCATGTACGTGCCTGTGTGCCTCAGTGCATTAAGGGAATGAATGAACAAATATGCTTGCTGGGCCTCAAGGGACGTTTATTCAGAAATAGTAGGGAACAGGGGAGATATACTAGTTCCCAGGGGCAATGGGGAAAAGCTGTACAAGCTAAATAAAGGTGATACATATCCCAGAAGGGAAGGGGGGGAGGGAAGCAATCCTAGCAATTGCCTTGCTCTCGTGACAGAGCACTGCAGCTAGCCTCCAGAAGCTGCATCCTGATGTATGCTGAGCTGTAAGCAGAGAGTGAATTACTTCAAATACATGCCGAGTACCTCTTCAGCGGTGAGCAAACCCTGCAGGCAAAAACAGCAAAACCCACTGAGGTAGTTTCCATTTGGGAAACTTTTTTTGAGTCAAGTAACAAACTGGTGACGCAGCTGAAAAGATTAAATGGGTTTGTTTTTCAAAGATCTTGTGCTTGCACAGCTCGCGAGTGTGATCGAGTAATGGATCTGTAGCAGGGAGAAGTGCATTTCCGACAGATAAAACTGAATGCTGAGTCTTTTCCAAATCTGAGGTAGTAGGTTACTTAATGTAAAGTTGGAAGCATGGGGAGGAGAGCCCAGAAAACGTGCTGTCCTCTGCAGGGAAGAGACTTGAGTTTGTATAGTTGATGCCTGAATAAACCTGATCCTGTGGTAGGAATACTGAGCTTTGCAAGTGAGAGGGCTCTGGGGGCTGATCTTAGATAAAGCATCTGATACTATTTTTCTTGAAACCTTACCTGGAAAAACAAGCTCAAGCTAAGCTGAATATTTGCATATTGTTCTTTAGAACTTGTGTTGGAGCTGGTCACTGGGGACGGCAGTGTGGCACCGGCAGGGGACTGTTGGGTCCCAACTTACCCTGTCTCTTAGTAATCTGGCCAAAGGGATTGATGGTGCATGCAATCTACCTGGAGACTATTGAAACTGGAATTTAATAAATGCAGAGAGCTGAAACGTGAGTTAGAAATAGCTTCAGCCTTGAGGAAGTGCCTGGAAACACAGAACACATAGCAAGTAAAGGAGACCTAGTAGTTCTAGCATACTGGAAAAGTCCTAGCCATGGACCAGGGCTGTGTGCTAGCTGCTGTGTCAGCACAAAACCAAGACAGGCCTCTGTCAAAACAGGACAGGAGGTGATTAATGTGCATGGGCTGAGAAAGTAAAATCAGCAGGACTGTGGAACTGGCCAGGCAGTGACCGTCCCAGCATTATCGGTTTTTCATTTAATGTGGTTGATGGGAAGCTTTGCTGAGGAATTTTATTGGGTATAAGGCAACTGTGGCTTGTGGGGAGATGTAGGGGGAGGCCTGCTTCTTTCTCACAAGGGTGATGGAAGGCAGCGCTGTGGGTAGGCAGCAATTAGGCTCCAAGCAGAGGGGGCAGAGCTCCTCACTCCGAGGCATGATTACAGGGTAGGGGAATTAATCTAGAAGACAAGCGGTGTTGTCAGCAGGAAAGGCCCTGAAGGATGCCTGTGTCTATCTGCTGAAGTTGCAGATCAAGGATTTTTACCTGTGTATCTGCCTGTACCCTTTGCCTGGCTTCATTGTCCTACGTTTTGGAATGGGACACTAGGTTACACTGTGCTCTCTGCTGAGCAATGGTAAACTGGCAAGAAGCCCAAAGCATGAGGGCAGCAATGCTGGAAGGGATGGCTGTGATGGGGAAGCCAGGGTGGGGGGGGGAGGAGGAAAGAAAGAATAAAACTGTTAGTCCAGGCTGTGCTGGTATATAATGTCAGAAAGCAAACTGTAGCTTGTCCCGGCGTCTGCCATCTGCTTCAGAAGGACCTGTGAAGACAAGGAGCAAGCACGGCCCTAGATGTGCATCTGTCTGTGCCTGTGACCTCCTGATGGGATCTGTGGGGTCTCTTAAGTTGTGGATCACTGGGATGGGAGGGGGACAGTTGATGCGTGGTGCAGGGAGTTCCTCTGGTGCTGTTGCTGTGCTCCAGCCTGTAGGATGCCTGGGACAGGAACTGTCTAACTATTAATTTTCTGAATAGTTTGGGACATGGAGTAATGTGTGAGGCTGAGCAAAGAAAAACTAGATAGACACTGGGTTGCTTCCTGCTACAGCAGGACGTGTTGGGGTTTGTCTGGGCTGGGGGTGCTTCCCTGTAGCTAGGTGAAACAGCCCTGTACAGCCCAGGGTGAATTTGGAGAGTGTCTGTGCCTGCCTTGGCAGTTGTGTCATTCATCCCTGTTTCTTTGTCAGTCAGCTAATACAAAGTCTAAATAGAGTCCCAGGTGCGGATAAGCCTTCAGTCTGCATTTTCACATGCAGCTGGGGAAGGAGGGCCTCATCTTTGCGGTTCTTTTAAAGCCAGAATGCAAGTAGTACTGCATGGTATGATCCAGCATTAGCCAGGGAGGAGCAAAATGTCTTCGTGTCTCTGTTATCTGCTCATTCAGGATCTTCTGCGGTTCCCATGGGGATCTTGGTGGGAGAAGACAGGCATTGGGTGACAACAGAGTTCTGGGGATGTGGGGCCAGGGCTTTGAGCGTATTGTGCAAGAGCTGGCCTGGGCCCCTCGCTTGGGTGTGTTAGGTCCCTGCCTTTACACGCACGTTTTTTTTTTCCCCAGGCATTTCTGTGGTAGGAGGCACAGCCTGCAGGGTGACAAAGGAGATGGCGTTGGAGTGCTTAAGCTCTTAGCTGGCAAGAAGCCATCCCGATCTTGGCGTGTGCTAGGGGGTAACGGGATGGAAAAGCTGGGGAGGAGAAGCAGCTGTCTTCTAGCACTGCAGTTCTTGTTGTGCCCACGAGATGGGGGAAGCTGCTCACTGGATAGGCAATTGGAAGGGGGGGGCTCGCCTGTCCCCTCCAGGCCTGGGTGACCTCTGCCTGTGACCACTTCTGAGAGAGAATGAGGAAAGGGGTTTGTTTGGGCAAGGAGTGGGGCGCAGGTGGGAGGCTGAGCCCTAAAGGCAGCTGTGCGCTGACAAGGGGTGATAAAAGAATATGCTGTGGGTTTCCATGACCACAGGGTCTTCAGGTCATACTGCCTCAGCTTACCAATGAAACTGTTCTTACTGCTGGCAGAAAAAGTTCCTGTCTCTGGTGCGTGAGCCAGGGCAGGCTTTGGCACTATCTCCAACCGTCAGAAGAGCTTAAAAGTCTTACTTACCTGGCCTGGCTCTTAGAGAGGGCTGGTACCAGGCAGTTGAAGCTGTGCTGTTCTTGTTCAGTTTCATTAGTAAGTTTCAAACAAGTGTGTTGAAAAAGACATGGCAATCTTCTTTGGAGATGCAGTTAAACTTGACTTGAGTTCCAGCTGGCCTGGTCTCTGGCTTTAAACACTGGACCTTGCTCCCACAGCAGAGAAAGAATAAACAACTTGCTTGTGATCTCTAGTTAAAATTAAGCTTCAGATATCTGCATTTCTTGTGGTTAACTAAGACAGCCCCATCAGATCACCCTCACCTACCTCCATCAGTGTTCCTCAAGACCCCCTTCTACCATACTTTCCAGAACAGATGAGTCTGGTTGTGGGAGTGGAAGGGCAAACGGGATGCACTACTCTTCATTTTGCTTTTGTCTGGCTCTCATTTCCTAGAGGACCAGATACCGTCCCCTGTCTTGGGACTAGTACATAATTTTGGATGCTAACTCAGCAATAACAGCCCCACTGCCTAGGAGGGTGCTTGATTGTTTGGTTGACAGTGGAGGTTTGTGCTCGTTGGCTAATGACAACTGAGAGAGGGCCTTGGAAACCACTGTAACCCTGAAACATGACTGGAGGGTGGCAGTTTCCTCCTGGGGGAAGCACATGTCAACAGGGGCAGTGCCTCGGGAGTAATTAGCTGCCCAAAAAGGATGTAGACAGTACACCATGGTTGTATGGAGACTGTGCCATAGCTGTCCAATGTGGGTATAAATGTGATGCGACATTGCTGGTAAGGTGGCTTGCCCTGAGGTGAGCAATGCCAGATTTGAGATTTGGCTGCATTTAGGCTGCCTCTCTGACCCTGTTTGTTTTTTCTCTCCCCACCACTGCAGGCACGGGCCCAAGCGGAGGCCCTCCACATTGGGGATGTACACTTTTCTGTCAAGCCTGGTTCTAGCACCTCCTCTCCCAAGCTCCACTCCAGTGCCGCAGTGCACCGGCTCAAGAAGGATATCCGGCGATGCCACCGCATGTCCCGGCGCCCCCTGCCTCGTCCAGACCCCCAGAATGGCGGAAGCGTGGGTAGTGGGGCTGGCATCCGTCCTCCCGTCTCGCCCTTCTCGGAGACCGTCCGCATCATCAACCGTAAGGTGAAACCCCGTGAGCCCAAGCGCAGCCGCATCATCCTCAACCTCAAAGTCATTGACAAAGGTGGGAAGCCAGGCAATGGCTCTGGGGGCCTGGCTCGGCCCAAGATCCCATCCCGAAACCGCGTCATCGGAAAGAGCAAGAAGTTCAGCGAGAGCGTCCTCCGCACCCAGATCCGCCACATGAAGTTCGGCTCCTTTTCGCTCTACAATAAGCCGTCCACTGCACCTGCCCCCTCTCTGGAGGGCAAAGGGGAGGCCGAAGGCTCCCAGGCAGCCTCCTGTGGGCTCATTATGGGCTCCACACCTTATGATGCCCCCAGCTCCAGCTCCTCTGGCTGCCCGTCGCCAGCCCCTCACTCCTCATCTGACCCAGATGATTCCCCTCCGAAGCTGCTTCCTGAGACCCTCAGCCCAGCCATCCCCGACTGGCGCGAGTCAGAGGTCCTTGACCTCTCAATCCCACCCGAGTCAGCTGCCACCAGCAAGCATTCTCCCACAGGAGGGTGCAGTGGGGGGCAGACGCCCTCCTTGTCCCTCTCTTCTTCTGACCCAGAGCAGGAAGCTGGCGACTGGCGTCCCGAGATGTCCCCTTGCTCTAACGTGGTGGTCACGGATGTCACCAGCAACCTCCTCACCGTCACCATCAAGGAGTTCTGCAATGCAGAAGATTTTGAGAAGGTGTCAGCGGGCAGCGGCGGTGGAGGCGGCAGCAGCAAGTGAGCAGCCAGGTCCCCCTGCTCCAGGGGCATGGGGGGAGCTCTACCTGCGAGAAGTTGTGGTGCGAATGGCTGTCCTTAGTTCTCTCCTTCTCCCCTTGGCTGTCCCTCTGTCCTCACTGCCACCCTTCCTTCTCCTTTCCTCCTGCCCACTCCCTCTTGCCTGCAGGCTGGAGCGTGTCAGTGGGGGGGAGCTGGGGCACCCACTGTTCCTGGGTGTTGCTGCCGCTGGGAGGAGAGGCAGGGAGGGTCGTGGTGGGGCTTGGGGAGTGGTTGGTTGTCCTTGAATGTGGTGTTGTCCAACGGGCCGTGGAGCCTTTGGGGATGAGGGAATGGGTGAGCGTGTCTCAGTGTGCCTGTGGGGGTGATGGGGAAGGTGCTCTTCCCCTTTCTTCACCTTCCATCTGCGACAAAAACTGAAGAGGAGCTCCAGACCCTTTAGGGGAGGATGTAAAAGGCTTGGAGCCCTTCCCACTATCCCCAAGCCTTCTCCCACAATGTGCATGCAGTCTTTTCCATTCGTATATTTCCCCCTTGACATGACTCTTATCCTGCCATCCTTCCTGTTCTTGGCCTGTGGCCTGGATCTGTGGGTATCTGTGCTGTCCTGGCAGTGGCAGGACAGCTGTGTCAGCTGTGCTGTCGTGGCAGTGGCTGATCCAGATGCCCACAGAGCGAAGGGAAGAGGGGCAGGTGAAGCGTCATGCCTGGAAGGTGCTTGAGACAAAGCTGGGGTGGTTTGGGGGGTGCCCCATGCAGCATATGCCCCATATTGAATTCCCCTTTCCTTTGGCTATTGGTGCTACCTTGGCAGTTGTATGGGTGCTTTCAGGTGGCCTGGTCGTCCCTCCTCTTCTCCTGCCTCTTCCAACTTGCTCAGCTTTGCAGGGGGAAGGGAAAAAAAGGGGAGTCATCTTCTGGCCCAGACCTTCCTCCTGGTGTTCATCACTTGCACTTGCCTGGGGGGAGAGGGCATGAAATGCCCTTCCCCAGCCTTTCTGTGGTGGAAGTGGGAGTGGGCCGTGCATCCATCCTTCAGTTTGGGGGAAGATACTCCAACAGCATGATGCTGCCTCAGCCGGATGAGACTGATCTCCCACCTTGTGCATAAGCTTCCCCCAACCCTTTTTGCTTCCCCCGGCTTCCTCAGAAGGAGGGAGGGATGGATGCTAAGGCGGGTCGTTTGCTCTTCCTACTTGCTTTTGCCTCTCCTGCTGTCCTTTCCCCATGGTGGATGGCCTGGAAGAGGGTTCCCCTCTGTCTTTTCAGCATCTGAAACAGCCCTTACAACTGTCAACCAAAGGTGCTAATAAGAAGTAACTGTCTCTCTCACATCATATGCATGTGCACTCGATCTCTTCCCCCAGAGCTCCTGTGAGCTCATCTAGAAATTCCTTCTCTTTGCCCCTAGCAAGTAGGAGCAAGCAAGACCACAGCTTGCTGCTGTTTACCCACAGCTCCTTCTTTCCCTGACTACCCTTGTTCACGTCCAAAATAAGCTCTCTCCTTTGCTTGATGTTTCTGGCTTGCTCCGTTTCTGTGTGGGTCCTAAGCTTCACGGGGAGATGATATTCCTTTGCTCTTCCTTCTCCCCCTACTCACACAGGACTCAGCCTGTAGGGGCAAGGAAAAGAGGTGCTGATCAAACTGTGGGAGGGTCTCACCCTCTCAGCCCTGTCCCTGGTATTGGTGTCGCTTCTACATAACATGCTGCAGAGGTAAAACAGGGTGGAAAAAATTCCCTGTGCCAGGGCTCACCT
Source organism: Gallinago undulata (assembly GCA_026546715.1). Taxonomy (NCBI): domain Eukaryota; kingdom Metazoa; phylum Chordata; class Aves; order Charadriiformes; family Scolopacidae; genus Gallinago; species Gallinago undulata. The sequence continues at coordinate 54,344,301 of JAOTQQ010000001.1, forward strand.
ACTTAGAAACCTGCCCTGGACAGGTGAACGTGAGTGGAATTGGCCCCTCTGGTGCTTCTGCATGAGGATGCTCAGAAGCTGCCAGCTCCGAGGAGTGCTCTCGTGTGGTGATTTTGTGGTTGCAGTGGTCTGAGAGTAGAAGGGAGGCAGTTTGTGGGAGAGAGGTAATATTTGTCTGCTCAAGGGGTGCCATTGAGGTGGTAGACCAGCTTCTGACCTTAATTAGGGCTTTTGTGCCCAGAGCTTGTCTCTTCCCCGCCTCCAGCGCCTGGGTTGGTGTAAAAAAAAATCTTGCTGCTCTCCCCACAAGCCTTGCCTCGCAGCGGGTGGCATTCAAAAGACTTGGGGCACAGTGAATTCATACCAGTTGCAGTTGGGTGTCTGCGCAGACAGTCTGAGGGGGATTCCTGGTGCTGTTAGCGCCACCCTTTGCACACCTCTTTCTTTTTCTTTTCTTGGTTAAAGAGCTTAGTGGACTCTTTTGGGATGTGGCTGCACTCACAGCTGAAGCTAGGGACTGGGAGAAAGAGACTTCCCTGATCCATTCACCAAACTAAGGCTTCCTAGACACTTGTTGGACTTGTGTGCGTGTCTGTATTAATACCTGCCTGTATTTTTGTGTCTCTCTTTTTTTTTTCTTTTTTTTCTTTCATCTTTCCTGTGCCTGGCACACCCGGGGATCCCTTATTTTAGCATAGCCTATCCATTTGACTGCAGCTTCAAAGATGAGCAGTTTGTAGGCATAGGGAAAAGCTCTTTCTTAGGGAAATAGCGAGGAGATTCTTCTCTTCCCCCTCTTCCCTCCCCCCCCCCCCTTCTCAACAAGAACTATTCTGCGGCTGCAAGATAAGAGGAGCTTCTTTGTGGGGTGGATGCAAACTGGCCAGTCACTTTAGGTTGTTAAGTTACTGTTTGGTGTGTATGTGGTGATGTGTTTTGTTTCGTGGTATTGAGGTTCTGGAAAAAAAAAAATTGAAGCGTTTAAGTGGGAGATAAAAGGGAACTTTAATAGGAAACTCTTGATGTGCTTTGGCCAAGATGTGTTGGCTTGGCAGAATTCTTTTCCCCAGTGTCTCTTGTATGGTGTTCTTTTGGGGGCAGGGGACAGGAATTGTTTATTTGAAGGGGTTTTGCCTTTCTCCAGAGTGACAAGCAAGAGGACTGTCTGTGGAGAGCAAAACAGTGGGTCATTGTAGGGATACTCCGTGAGGACCTTCCTCCTGTGGTGAGGAGATGAGGGGACTTGTTGCCACAGAGGAACTCATGCAGTAGATCCTCTTTGTGGAGGAAGAAAGGAGTATGATCCGGCTTGCAGACACAGCTCAACTGCTTGTGTGACAAATCTCTCCCTGGGAGGGTCACCAGGTGGGAACCAAACACTGAACCTCTGGATCCGAAATGAGGATCCCATGCTGTTTTGAGTTAGAGGTTTGCTAACTTGAATGCAGCAGCAGCAGCCTCGAGTTCCCTCAGGTGGATGGGCCACTTGAGGCTGAATAACCTACCTTCGTATTCACGTGGGTTACACTCCTCCTTCTGAATTTTTGCCCTTGCTCCTTAATGGAGATGGGGAAAGAAGATCCGTCCATGTCCTTTAAAAAGGGCATGGGATTGAGGGAGGAGTTTATTTGAAAGTATCCCCTTCCCTTCCCCGTAACTCCTAGAAAAAAGAAAAACAACAGGGAAATATTCTCTGTGTCTGTGCCATGTTTGTTCTCTTGTCGTCGTGTTTTTAGAGGAGATTTTATGATGGAGTGGAAAAAGTGAAATGATTAGTTTTGCATAAAAAAAAGAAAAGTTTAAAAAAAATTTCTACAGGGAGAGAGCGAGAGAGAGAGAGTTTAAAAATGAATAATAAATGCAGTGATTGCACAAACTGTAGTGGTATTAGATGGTCCTTAGAGAAAAGAGTATTTTGTAGTATCGAAGCATGTGTGTCTGGGATGGTGTTTGGCTTGCTTGAACTGGAGGGAAAGACATTCTGGGACTAAGCAGCGATCTCTGAGCTGAAAAGGCAAGTTGCGTGTTGGAGGAACCCTGTCTACAAACCCTTCCCGTCCTTGCCTCCCAAGTGTTGGAGTGAGTTCCCTTCCCTCCCATACCTCTCCTGTGAGCTAAGGTGGAGTCTCCAAGTGGCTTTCCGGCCGAGCGGCCCTCAGAAATGGCCGGTTACGTTCTGCCAGAGCGTGGATCAGGCCACCAACATGTAAACAGTTGACTTTCTTTGCATGCACAGCAAGCTGCTAAGATTTGGGGTTGGCATGTACCTTTCCTGCCAAGTCACTGTCTCTTCTCTTTTCCCTCCCCCCATATCCAAGCAGGATTAAACACACTGGGCTTATATCCCAGGAAGCAGATACACCTCCCCTCCTTAGGGTCTCTTAGCTTCTTCCAGCATCAGGTGGGGAGTGGCGTTTTTCCATATAGGATTCACCACATCAGGACAGAGAACCGAGTCCCATCTGTATGTAGTCCAGCTGCCTTGTGTGCTCTGAAGTTGTTGCCAAGTGAGGCGTACCCTCTTCGTGCAGCCAGCAAATGTTGGAGGTTTTGGGGTGAGGAGAGGAGCACCCTGACGGGACTCTGCTGGAGTAGGGCTGCCGCCTTCCGCTCCGGCTTCCTGTGGGGTGGCAGGGAAGAGTTGCCCAAACGTTTCTTCAAAGTGAGGAGGCGGCTTTTGCGTGCTGGTTTCCCCATCCAAGATGTCTCTGCTTGGGCGTTCATCTGGTGCGTGGGAGTGCCTGCAGGGAAGAGGGGAAGCCACCAGATGTTGGTGTCTGAACGGAAGGTGGCAGGCAGGGGACGCTAGGACAGCTTTTCTTGTCTGGACTTCTCTGGTGCCCTTGGCTTTGCAGGGGCAGGTGACTTGATGCCTCCCGTAGCCTGGGCTGCTCTTGGGAACTTGTTTTCCTCTCTGCCCACCGAGCTCTGTCAGTGCTTCCCACAGCCTTCAGCTTGGAGCGGCAGCCTCCTGTCTCGTGCTCTTTTTTCTCCTCGCTGAGCAGAGCGGGACTGGGGAGGCGTGAAGCTAAATGAGATGCAAGCTTCTTTTGGGATGGAAAACAGAGAAACAGTGTGGCGAGCAGACCCAGCTGTGGTGAGCCACTGCTTAATTTCTGTTTTCAAAAGAGAAAGGGAGCATTTCTCTGCGTCTCCCCTTACTGAAGTTCCCAGGGAGATTTTATGAAATAAAAAAAAAAAAAAAAAACCCACAAAAAAAACAACCACAATCCTGCTTTTTACCAGGTAGGAGCTGTCTCTGAGCTGAGTCTTCCTAGGGATTTCACTCCCTTTCCCAGCCCCTCTTTGTAGAGGAGGTTTTAGCAGCTCCCAGTGTTTGGAGATGATCACCTTCCTGGGGACCTCCTGGCAGAAAGAGGTTGCCATGCTCAAGGACGGTGACCTGAGTCCTCCACTCTCTGCCCACCCCAGGTCATGGCATTAGTGGGGCTGCTCAGGAGCAAGTCCTTCTTCCCAGGGAGGTGTAACAAAGCTGGAGTGCGTGTCTGGCTAAGTGCTTATTTTTCCCTTCGCCTCTTTCCCCACCTTCCGAAACAAGACCTTTTCCTCCTTGCCTGGCGCATCCTTTTACTCCAATGTTGCTTGCTTTTGCTGCATTTTTCAATCGCCCAATAATCGTGCAAGAGCTGGGATCTTATTTACTTTTTTATATATAAATATATAAATATAAAAGAAACCCTCTCCCCTTGTTCCCCCCTGTCTCACCCACCACCCCGCACGCAGCCTTCCCCATCTCTGCTCTGAAGGCAGTGTGCTGTAGAGGGTTGATTTTGGGGCTGGGGATTTGGTGCCTCCTGGGGTTCTGTTCCTTCTTGGTTTGCCGTGGCCTTTCTTGCCAGCTGTGTCACTGCCCTGTGCCTCGGTCTCCCTCCTGCGAAGGGGGCGGTGGGTGAAGGGGACCATCCTGCTGAGGGTGCTGGCAGCCCGACTCCCGTGGCATTTGCACAGAGCCAGAGGAGTGCCGAGTGTTGCTTCAGAAATCCCCTTCTCCCTGTCCGTGCTTCCTTCCCTAGGTAACTCCAGCAAATATCTTAATTTCATCCAAGCTTTGGGGTTGAGCAAATAAGTGGCTTTATTAGTTTTTTTTCTTCTTACTTCTGTTTTTTAGGTCCCTCCCCAGAGCACAATGTGTATGGTTTCTTTTTGGGAGTGTAGATGGGAGGAGATGTTGGAGTCCATCTCCGTCCTCACCTTTTCCCTTCCGTCCTCTACTTCTCTGCCCTTTCCATGTTGCCTTGTGTCAGACTGACGTGGCCAGTAGGGCTCGAACCCTTGTCTGTGAAGGGCCAACAGCCTTGACACCAGCAGCTTCACCTGTGTTCTGCATGGTGCATCTGAGCTGCCCTGTGTCCCACCTGCCTCCCTTGTCAGGAAGTCACAGGGCCCCCAGGTTCTTCTTTCTCTCTTTAAATTTCTCCTTTTGGGAATGAAGGGAGCTGTAGCCAGTTTGCCCTTTCTGTGAGAGTAGGCTGCCTCTGCCAGGTCTTCTCTCCCTTCCAACTTCTGACTTGTGGGAAACGAAATGGTTCCAGGACTGTCCGAAAGCACAGTCCTTGGGGTGAGGGTCACTCCACCTCAGGTGAGCGCTGAGGGTGGAGGAGCGGGGCTGCCCTCTGCGCTCCTGGGGTGAGGGGAGCAGGGAGGTGGGCAGTAAGGTGACAGAAGAGCAGCTGGATGATGTCGTGGTGATGCCAACTTCAGCGGCGGCTCAGAAGATGTATCTGGTGGGAGGGAAGGGGCATGGTCAGGACAAGCAGCTGAAGTGTTAATTCCCATTGCAGGGCCCCGGTTCTTGACTTCGTTCCTCCTTCAGCTGAGCACTTAGAGCTTGCACTAAACTGCAGGAGCATGACTGGGTGCATCAAAGCACTTCATGGGGCTTCAGGGCCTCATAGGGCCCTCATGTGCTCCTAAGTAGCCCCCCCGGCTGCTGCGCCCCGCTCTCTGGGAGTGCTGAGGGTTCCCTCCTGGGCAGAGCAGCAGGTAGGTTGCTCTTCAGCTCTCCTGGAGGGAGCCTGCTGCTTCCAGCCACCCTGGCTGCAAAGGGGGACATAGTCTTAGGTCAAGTTCTCAAACAGAACAAAAACCAAAATAATAATTCATTGTGATGGCTTTTCTTTTTTTCTAAGAAGAAAGTTGTCGTGCCCGCGTCTTCTACCAAGCTGATCAGCTTGGTGTGCTCTCCTCCCCTCCTCTTCTACTCTCCCCTGCCATTAAGCCTTGTACGCTCCTTAAGAATAGAGGACTCTCTCTCTTTTGGGATTTTTTTTTTTCCCCATTTGTTTGCTTTTTGGATAGAAAAGTTGTCCGGTGGTGGAGGACAGGGGCCTGCCTCATCTGTTCCTTCCTTTCACCTTCCCCAGTGCCAAGCTTAGGCTTAAATCCTGCAGATTCCTGCAAATAGTGACCTTTAGGCGGGCAAGTTGCCTCACTGAGCTCTGTGGTACTTGGGTGCTTCAGATCCTGCCTGCGCTTGAGTTTTGGCAGCACCAGAGCCTTATCCTTTCTCTTAGAGAAGGTCAGACCTAACTCCTAGAGTGATGGTGGTTCTGGTGCAACCCATCTGTCTCACTCTTTCCCCTCACTTGGCATACAGAGTGAAGGTGGTAATTATTTTTTTTAATTTAAAATAAACCTTAATATGTATCTTGTAATTTTTTTTATTTTGAAAAAAAAATGCATTTAAGGATTGTGAACGGATGAATTGTATATCTATTTTTTTTTTTGTCTTGCAGTTTTCATTTTAAATATAGTGTTTGTTCAGTTTCGTTTTGGTTTTTGTTTGTTTGTTGTTTGTTTTTTTTTTAAATCCAGTTCCCAGCTGGCTAAACTCTGTCTAGAGCGGATGGGTGGGAGGTGTAGCCACTGGAGGGGCGATTGAATCACCCCTTCCCCTGGCGCTTCCCACAAGAAAATGGTTTGCTCCAGGTTTTGGGGGTGGGGGTTGTGCTAATTACTCTTGTATTCTTGTACATTTTGTTCTTTCTGCTGCTCTTGAATATTGTATCGATGCCAGAAATGGGGAGTTAAAAATTAAAAAAAAAAAAATTAACCCCAATAAATTGTTACATTCCAAAACTCTGTTGTCTTCTCTTCCTTGGGTGGACTGCAACCTGAGGAGCTGGTAGTGGGGATTAGGTTTGCTGTAGTCAAATGTACTTTCTTATCCACCCTGGATCAGTTCTGGTTTGGGTCTTCACACCTTTTTGGACATGTAGAAGCTCTAACAATGGACAAGGGACACTTCTCCTGTAACGCTGAGGGAAGGAGGGGCACTTCGGGAAGACCAAACTGTAACAAGTAGAACCTGAACGGGTTCCTCCAAAGTGCTCTGAAGAACCTCCCCTGGGTTTCCCACATCCTTTTCATTTAAAAATGAAATTAGATCCAAGCACAACCTTGCACTTGGTGGCTGAAAAGTGCTTTAGGCTTTTCCCAACTCCAAAACATGTGCTTAAGTGCACTTTATGACATGCTAATCTAAGAAAGAGGGTGAAAAATAACTCTTAATGGGTGTAATCAAAGCCTCAAATTCACTGCAGTAGTCTAGCCCAGAGAAAGCTATAAAAAGGTTACAGGAGAACATCAGGTGGGAAAAGCGGATGGGGTTTGGGCACCAGCTCTTCAGGTGGGCAGGGCAAGAGAGTGGGAAGTCAGGGCTTGGTGCTGGGAAAGGGTAGTAGCTGGACACAGCTGTGGGGTGTTACCTCAGGGCTGCCCTTTGGTGTGGTGACCTTGGTCTTGAGGAAAGGTTGGGCTGAGCTGAGGGTTCCTGGAGGAGTCACTGCTTCGTTAGCTGAGGCTGCAGGTGCCTTGAGATGCCTCTCCAGCCTCTGAGGCCAGGAGAGTCGCGGGAGAGCCCTCTCCAGCAGTGATGTGTCTTGGCTGGCCGGCAGCAGGGAACGCTGCCCACCCAAGCTGAGCACGGCCAAGGTGGTGTGCTATTTGTGTCGTGCCATCAGGCTCACCTTGCTACCACTGCGTGCCAAAGCGTCTGTGGGGACAGTGCTCTCACCCTCATTTCCCTCAGAGCCAAGTGGATCTGGGTATGGCAAATGAAGCCACCTCTGACCCACGCTTTCTGGAGCTGGAGGGAGGTTGGAGAGGTAGATGCCAGCCTTGGCCAGACACATCCAACAAGGTCCTGTGCGAGTGTGCTCGCACAGGCAGACCCTGTAACCAGGCAAGGTGATACATCCGTGGGGATGTGAGACCTGGAAATTAAAGAAACCAGGATTTCCATGCTACATGGAGATTCCCAAGCGAGACGGACTGAAGAGTCCTGGTCTAAGGAAAAGGTGGAGCTGGGTCCATGGGGTGGCAGCTGTGGAGGAGCCTGGGTGTGTCCCTGAACTGGGTGGGAGCCCTGGGGGTCAGAAATGTCCCCAGAGGAAGGGTTCTCCCCTTTCCTCACCCCCACCACCCTCCTGGCCTGAGCATCACGTATGGACCCGGGCTTCCCCCGGCCAGCGAGGGTCTGCCTTGTTCCCACAAGGAGGGTTGGATCGGGGGCAGCAGATCCACTCGGCTCAGAGGAGATCTCCTTCCCCTCATGCCAGTAGCCCACCCCAAATGTCTCCCTTGCCTGGGGCCCATGGCAGGGTAGCCCCTTGACCTGCCTTGCCATGCCTGCAGCCACCCTTTGGGGACAGCTGCCAGTCTGAGACACCCTTTGGGCACTAGATAGAAGAAAATCCCTTAATCACTTGCTCCCGGACCCTCCGGGCTAAATCTGTGAGCTTTTGTTAAAACCAGCTTCTGCTGCCAATCCTGTTCAAAACTGGGCTCCCCAAAGACCCCCCATCACCCCTCCCCTGCACCCCATTGCCCACAGGAGGACAGGGTTTCGGCATCACCGTGTCCTCGCAGAGCCGGCTGCCCACCGAGCATCTTTGAATCGTCATTCACGGGACGGGGAGGCTGCTCTGGCTCCTCACCAGCCTGAGTCATCACCCCCCGCAAAAATCTATTTTTGTCGCCTCTTTGTCTCTGGGAAGAAGTTGTGGTCCATGCTGAGGGGGAGGGACAGGTCGGGACCCTGGGGGTGGTGAGCCCTGCCCTGCTGCAGCACCCCATTCTTCCACCCGCCGGCGTGGGCGAAGTGGGGAGTGCTCACCCATCCCCCTCACTGCCACGGTGGTGTCAATGGGGGGGGATCAACCTTGCCAGCGTGATCCTGCAGCCTTTGGCAATGAAATCTGGATAGCCAGGCCAGCGCAAAGCCCCTGGCACAGTATCACCTCACCCAGCCTGAGACCCAAAACACCTCGTAAAGGCAGGTGGCATCTTTTTCGCAGGGTATGCAGGTGGAGGACACCCTTCCCACACCTGATGTGCATGCTGTGGGGTGGGGTGGTCCAGCACCCGCGTGGGTTAGTTTTTAATCAGCTCCTGCCTGGCTGCTGTCAGGGGTAGGCACACTGCAGGCAAGGGGGTGACTGTAGCAGGGGGGTGGCGCGGGGGGGTACAATCCCCTGCCACCACTAGGAAGGGGCAGTTGGAGGCCGGTGGCCTCCCTTTGCACTGCAGGGCACAGGTTTCCGTTTCCTTTGCATCCCGCACCAGCGCCCACTTGTCCCAGGAGCTCCAAGCTCTCCTCTGCCCGGGGTGCTCACCAGCCTCACCGCTGGGGCTGGGTGCCCGTCACTGGGCTCTCTCCACACCCACCTTCTCGCCCTGCCTCCATGCCCACCTCCACTTTTCCTCCCCGTGATTCCCTTCATCCCTCCTTCTTCCTTTAACCGCCCCGTCCATCTTCCCCCCCTCCTCCCTGCAGCCTCCCAGCACTGAGAGCCAGGCAGGCCCTTTGCCGGCTCCAGGGTGAGGATTTGAGGGGGGAGGGGGGCTGGGGGGCAACACATGCTGCGGGGAGAGAGGGTGACCATGCCCTGCCAGCAGCGTCCTGCTCCCTGCTTGCACGAAGCCACATTCGAGGAGCCTTCATCGCTCCATCTCCCTTGCTATCCACTCAATCCCGCCTCGGGGGGGTGGGGGGAACACGGGAAGATGTTCTCTTTCCCGGTGTTTCATATCCAGCGCTGGAGCTGCGTGAAGCACACGCGCTGCCGCTTCCCTGCCAGCCGGGAAGGATTTCCTGCTCTCGCTGAGCAGAGCTTAAAATCCATCTTGTTTGCTTTTCCTCCACTGCTCCTCTTGGCCCGGCTGGACCGGGTAGCCGAAGCCCCGGCGTGCCTGGGGAGGGAGAGGTGTCGGGTGGGCGAGCATGTTGTTGGAGCAAGGAGAAAGCGGGTGCCTGAGGTATCTTTACGAGTGGCTCAGGATAACCGTGGTAGGGGAAGATGAAATGTAGGTATTTATTTCCCAAATGGATGGCGTGGGCGTGCGGGGCAGGGGGTGAGACACCCCCCCGGCTGCTCTCTGCCACAGTTGGGTCTGGGGTGGGAGAAGAGGACAGTTGCCCCGTCGCCCTCCCAGAGGAGGCACGTTCCAAGAACTGGAAGGTTTCTGGTTTAATTTTTAGGAGAAAGGCAAGGAGGGAAAGGCCCACCAACAGCCTGAAACACCCTCCTGGGGGACACCTGACTGAGAGGTGTCAACCCTCAGGGTAACAAGGGGCCCTTTACTTCCAGCCTAAGCATCTCACGGGGGAAAATCCTCCCTTGGGCTGTCCCGGAGGAGCATCCTCTCGCCGGTGGCGCCTGCCGGGCTGCTTTTGGCGACCCCGAGCCCGAGCACAAGCTGCACCCGTCCTCGGGTGTCCCCAGGGTGCTCCTGGGGTGAGCCCCTCCCTACCCGCTCCCGTCCCGCCGCCGGGGCCCCTCTCTCTTGCAGCCCGAGGCGGACGGGGGTCCGTAAGAGGGGCCGGGCCAGGCGGGGCTGCACGGCCGAGCCGGGGCCGGGGCCGAGGAGCGGGGGGGGGCGGCCGCGGGGGCGGTGCGGTGCGGTGCGGTGCGGGCGGCGCCGCCCGGCAGATATAAAGGCGGCGCGGCGCGCCGGGGCGCCGGTGCTGCTGCCGGTACCGTCCTTTCCCGCCGGCTCCCTCCGGGCTGTCCCTCCCTCCATCCGTCCCTCCCGCTTTGTTTTCTCGCCGTCCGCGGGCTCGGGCCCCCCACGCCGCTGCCACCCTGAAGTTTCTGGCGGTGCTGCTGGCGGCGGGCATGCTGGCTTTCCTGGGGGCCATCATCTGCATCATCGCCAGCGTCCACCCGGCCGGCTCCGCCGCTCCCGCCGCCGCCGCCCCCGCCGCCGACAATGACTCTGCCGCCGCCGCCCTCCTGCCCGCCGCCGACAAGGGGCTGGGAGCCCTGCACGGCCCCGCCGAGGCTCTGGCCAGCGCCGGGCCGCGCCTGCCGGGGGGGCCGCAGCCCCCCCTCTTCAGCCGCTTCGTCTGCACGCCGCTGAGCGCCGAGTGCCCGGCCACCGGCGCCGGCCCCGGCCCCTCCACCGGCCCCGGCCCGGAGGAGCTGCTGGCGCTGCGGAGCGCGGCGGCCCAGCTGCGCCGCACGGCGCTGGAGCAGAAGGAGCGGATCCGCATGGACCAGGAGACCATCCGGGAGCTCACCGGCAAGCTCAGCCGCTGCGAAGGCGGCCTGCGAAACCCCCCCGCCGCCGGGCTCCGCGCCGCCCCGCGCCCAGGCACCATGGGGCACCCCCCCGCCGAACCGCCCGCCGTGCGGGAGCTGGAGGAGGCCGTCCGCGCCCTCCAGGACCGCATCGACCGGATAGAGGTGCGAGGGGATGCTCCCGGGGGTCAGGGGAGGGGATGCTCCCGGGAATCGGGGGTGGGACGCTCCTAGGGGGGATGCTCCGCACACACCATTCCCCAGGCCTGCTGCCACCTGAACCCCAAACCCAGCTTATTCCCATCGTGAGGCTTCGGGAAGGTTGTCCTCGCCTGGCTCTTCTCCGAGGTCTCTGCCCAGCACCCCTCTCTTCTCCCCAGCAGCATGGTCCCATGGAGCCTGGGCTGTCCTGCTTTTCCCCCAGCCTGTGCCCAGGTAGGGCACCTCTCTCACCCTGTAGCACCCACCAAGGCCTCTGCTGGAGCGAGGGCAGCAGGTTGGCAGTTCCTTGGGGTAAAAAGGGGATCCTGCCCTTTAGCAGAAAGGTAAATCCCATGAATGGGATTCATCCCATTATGAATGGGAACATCTCACAAAGTAAAGCTCGGTGCCGCTTGCTGCAACCACAGCCCCCCATCTCCCTGTGGTTTGTAGGAGCTATAGAGAAGGGGGCAGCCAGAGCCACTCGCTGTGCCCATCACTGCGGCATCAGGCTGCTGGTATGGGAGATGTTGACCCTCAGTCCCCACTCTGTAGCATCCGTGCATCAAGTACCTGGTGGGCTGAGTCGTGGCCCGGCCACAAGCCATTGGCACCAAAGGCTCTAGGGTGATGCCTGGGATCAGGCACATCACAGGGCGTGTGTGTGTGCTGATTTATTTGGGCTGATGTGGGCTCAGCAGTCTCATGGACCTTGGCAGAATTTGCAGGATACGGTCAGAACAGTAGTTTGGGCACATGAGAGCTGCTGGAGGGAAGTTGTCTGGTTTCCCTGGGGGAAACTCACAACTTTTGTGGGGGTTGTGTTGTCCCGTGAGGTCTGCCAGAAGCCAGAGCCACCCGCAAGGAGCCTCCTGCGAGTCCTCAACCTCCTTATCTTCTCCTTTGGTTCCCTGTTGCCCTCTCCTCTCCTTCCCAGAGTGTGCAGCTGGGAGGGGGTTCAGGCAGCACCCCATGAGGTCCCTCACTGAGGCCATGTGGGTACAGTAGGGGCAGGCTGTGCGGATAAAATTCCAAGCCACTAAGGTCACAGGGTGAGAAATGAGACTGGGAGAGAGGGTTATTGTAGCTGATGGAGATGTGAACAGGGATAGAAAGGTGGAGAAAGGCAAATAAACACATGCACGAGTGAAGGGAAAGAGCTGGAGACTGGAGGAAGCACCCGTGAGCTGCCAGGGTAATGCACACACGTGTACAAAAGCAAACACGGTGGCACGCCAGCGTGTGCGGGGAGAGGGGGATGCACAGCCCAGCTCAGCATGATGCCCACAGCCCAACGCAGCCAAAGGGAGGGACAGAGCCACCCTGAAACCCCTCTGCAACCCCCAGAAAAACAGATTCCCACAAGTGGGATCATACAACCAAGCTAAGAAATGCATGTGCAGGCAGCAGATGCGCTCAAAAAAGAGAAGCCCTTGCACACTCAAACCCCTGTGTGCATGAGGACCAGGAGCTGCACAGTGGGACAGTGCCTGGCCCATCAGTTTGAACCATGGGGAGCATCGGGCCTTTAGCTGCTCTCTGGTCACACTCTCCCCCTTCCCTGAGGGGCTGTGTCACCCGTGAGCTGCCCTGCCCCCTCTCCTGGGGTTTCTGGTTGCTTTCGGGTAGAGGAGGCTCTCCTGTGTGCCTGGGGAGCCTGAAGTGATGCTGGGTCAAGGCTTACACACGCACACACCGATGGGGAAGACAAGTGCCACATTGCCAAAAACATTCCCTTTCACCCTGCTGGGGCCCCAGGGGTGCTCTGCAGGAGAGACGTAGCTCTTGGCAAGCCCTGCAGGCTCAGGAAATAGGGCAGCGTGTCGCAGGTGGGCTGGACTGCGGCTGCCCTGGCTCTAGTCTCCCGTAACACACTGCCTGTGCTGGACTGGTGACAGTCACAGCCCGGCCAGCTGAGCCTTGGGGTCACACGTCAGCTGTGCAGTGATGGTTGCCTGTGGCCCCCTCCCCAGCTTGCACTCCCTCTCTATGAGAAGACACCCCAAAACTTGATGGCAGGTTGTCTGCTCCTCTCCGTCCTGCATGGCTCCATCCATCATCCTGGGGAACCTTCCTGAGGTACCCCATGGCATGGGGGGCACTCCCAGCCCCAGCAGCTCTCCTAAAGGGAGGCGGTGATCACCCCAAAAGGTGGCCTGGATGGGGGTGATGCTGTGCTGGCTGCCAGAGTGCCGGGGGCTCTGTGAAACCCGATGGGAGGAAGGGAGAGGAAACACTGGTGAAGCCCGGGGTGGCTTAGTCTTGGGAAAGGGATGACAAAATGCCATGGGTCCCCCCTGGGAAGGCTGCATCCCAGGGTACCCCCTGGTGGGTTTGCTGGCAGGGATTACTGGTGGAGGCTCTGGAGCTGGGATTGCGGGAAGGGGGCTGGCGGAAGATCACTGATCTAATCCCTGCGCTTTCAGCCCTGGCTGTAAGGCATAACAAGATTTATTGATGTGCCAAAAACCTATTAAGTCATCTGGTTCTTAATTTTGGTGGTGTGGCAGGAGGATTTTTTTCCCCACAGGCTCACCCTTTGCCCCCTGCCATTTCAGCAGGGACAGGTGAGCACCGGTGTGGCGTTCACGTGGGGACATCTTCCTTCACCTCCTCCTAACCCCCCCCCCCCAAGGCATCGCTTGTCCTTTCCTCGTGTGCAGCAGCCTGGCTGGGCTTTTCCTCCTGTTTTTGATGATCCATCCGTTCTCCCCACACTTCCCGCACGTGCTCACATCCCTACTCTCAGGCGCATCTTGGCACACAGAGCTGGGGGGCCCAGATGCTCCTTTTCCATGCTTTTAATTACTGCTGTATGTGGAAATGGGGCAGTTTCAGAGTGGGGATGGAATTGCTTCACCCCCCTGGGTTGCGCAGGGGGTGCAGATGCCCTCCTTGTCCCCATTGTCCTTCCTGAGCAGGAGAGGGGACAGCCCGATGGGCCCTACAGGGGACCCAGTCTCGGTAGAGCCGAAACAGCCTGTTGGCGTGTGGCCATGCCAGCCTGGCCGTGCTGTTGTGGCTGGTGACCCGGCTGCTGCCAGGAAACCTGGCAGGGCAGCGACGGAGACCTCCAAATTGTGACAGCCCCAGGTCCTGAGCGAGGTTTGAGGGGGACAGGAATCATCAGCGAGCTCTTCTCTTGCAAGGAGGAGGAGGGAAAGGCCAATGAATCCTTGCTCACCCTCCATCCCAGGCACCCCTTCCTGGGGTTTAATGACCCCTGAGCTCCTGCCTGGGTCCGAAAGGGTCCAAAAAGGTAGTAGGGTCCAAAAAAAGCTCCAGTGCAGTGGGTGTGACATCCTGCAGCAGGGAGCATCCCCCGGTGGCCACAGAGGAGCTGCAGGCAGGCTAGGAGGATTCGTGGGTCCAAGGAAGGGAAGGGGCTGCTGTGTGCACACCCAGCTTAGCATCGTGATGCCTGGGATGCGCCAGTGGCATCATCCCGCAGGCATCATCCTGTGGTCCTGCCCGCCCCGTCCCAGCAGCTCAGGTGGGCACTTGTGTGCCAGCCACCGAGCGGGGCCCAGATTTGCCGGTGCATTAGTAAATGAGGCTCTGATCGCCTTACATAAATCAAAGTGAATTTGTCGACTGAGGGCTACAGCCCGAGGGAATGCATGCCCAACGTGGCTGCCCGGGCCCCTCGCCTCCCCCTTTCCCCCCCGCCGCCCCCTCGCCAGCCGCTGACATTTAGTGTGATTAATATTACCTGGCATCTTTCAATCTTTTTTGTGCCGGCTCCGGTGGCCAAAAAAGCATCGCGCGAGCCTCCCCCACACCCGCTGCCCACTCCCCTGCTGCCTGCGTGGCGGCAGATGGGGAGCCGGGTGCCTGCCGAACAGCCGGGGAGAAGGCGCTTCCCCCCACCACCTCCCGCCTCTCTCCTCCCCAAAGGGCATGGGCAGATAACAGCTGCACAGCCCGCATTAATAATTTCGTAAATAATTTGGTTTGGGAGAAAGAAGCTTGAGCAACCACTCGGGGATGTGGAGGAGGGTTAGGGGGATGCAGCCCAGGTCAGCGCTAGGGGACATCACCCAGCATGTCCCACCTGTGGAGGATGGCATCATGAGATCCAGTCTCCTGTCCGGCCACAGCCTGGCTGCAAAGATGGGGACCGTGTCTGCTCCTGGGATGATGAGGTGCCATCTGCATCTGCCGGATGAGGGTGCCATCTGCATCCCTTGCCATGAAGAACACGGGGCTGGCAAGTGGTTTGGCCAGTTATATGGGTCCAGCTGTCGATGCCCAGGCTGGAGGGACCAGGGGGAGCTGGAGAGAAGGATGGAGGGGGGAAAAGCTCAGGAAGGGGAAAGGAATTGAGCAAAAGGGGAGAAACAGCGTGTGTATGCTCGCGTGGAGGGGAGCATCAGGAGGAGATGCTCCGAAGCCAGAGAAATAAAAAAGCCATAGCGGAAAAAAGTTACAGAGGGAAGAAAATAGCAGCAGGGAGACAAGCAGGAGGAAAGAGGAGGAAAAAAAAGAAAGCGCTCAGTCACTACTGAATAATGTAGGGCAGGCTATCGGGGCTAGCGAGAGTGACAAAAGCTCCCAGCCTTTTCTTTTTTCGTCATTAACAGATGGAGCCGTGCATGAAAGCAGGGATGTAGGCTCCAAACCCACAGCTCGAGCAATCAAAGCGTGCGGCAGACAGGAGCGCGCCAGCCCCCACCACAGCCAGGCAGCCTGAAGGGACGAGAAAAGCTCTCAAAGCCCACGGGATGCGAAGAAAGAGGCGAAGGAGACCCCCATCCCACCTGCGTTGCCCCCCACCAACACAGCTGGCTCTGCTTGGATATGAGCACGGGCAGCCCTGGGTGGAAATCTTCCCTGACAGGAGGATAGGAATTAACCTTTCCACTTGCCCTTCCTTCCCTCCTGCCAGCCTTCCCCTGCTTCTCACTCAGCTGCACTGGTGGGTCACCAAGACCTGCTGTGAGGAGGATAACAGGTTACAAGAGCA
>JAOTQQ010000001.1:54360021-54387953 GCA_026546715.1 Gallinago undulata
CCCCCCCCCCCCCCCCCCCCCCCCCCCCCCCCCCAAAAAGGACAAAAGCCCCCTTCCCTTCAGCGAAGCTCTCCGTGTTTTACGGAGACCAAAGGTAGGATGCCTTTTGCCAGTGCTTTTCCTTTCCCAGAGAGGTTTTGCTCTCCAAGAGCACCCCCAGTGCCACCGGAGCAAGCTGACAGCGAGAGCTGGCGTTTGGTCAGGGCTGGCAGATGTCCCCTGCACAACCTCTCTTTTCTCGCTTGGTTTTGGTTCTCTGCATTGTTTTCCTTGCAAAACCTGTGGGGTTGTCCCGGCAGACCCCGCTGGAGGCTTTTCCAGATCTTGGGACATTGTAACCACCCTCTTGTTTGCAGCATGAGTGTGTTCATGTCCGGTGTGGGGCCGTTTGTGCTCATGCCAACATCATCTTCTCAGCCCTCTCTCCCTGCTACCTTCTTCCTGTTGTTCCCATCTGCCAAGGCTGCATCCTTCCTCTGGCCTTTCCCTCCCCACCATTGCTCATGATGGATAGCCAAGATTGGGGGTGACATCCCCCTCTTTGCATCTGCGTGTGTGCAATCATCAAGTCCTGTCCATCCTGGAAAAGTGGGATATAGGGAAGAAGAAAAAGCTGGAAGCCACAACTACAGAGGAGCGTGGTGACCTCCTTTGGGCAAGCTCCAAGGCTGGGGGGACGCTGCGCAGATCAGCAGGCATGGTATTACCCCATGTCATCACAAGCTATACAGAGCTGAAGCAGTCATGCAGACCCTTCTCAGTGCTGGAGCAGCTATGGTGGCCCCTACTTTGGCCTCTGCTAGACCAAAAGTCACCACAGCCACTCCAGCACCTTCAAGAAGTTCTGGCAGTGTGGAGAAAGAGGTCACCATCTTTCCAAGCCCATGGCAGAGTACCTAATACCCCAAGGGCATGGGGAAGGGAAGGGGCTGCTATTTATGGAGAAACACCAGCAGCATGGCGAAGGATCACCTTCTTCCTTCCAGTCTGGTTTTCTTCCAGCCAGGATGGGGTTTCCCAGCGAGGTGGGATCTGGGCTCTTTGCAGGGTGTAGTAGTGGTTGGGAGCATCTTTGGCAGGCACCGGGTTTTGGATCAGCCAAGGGAAGAATTTTGGTCTAGGTTTTTACCCTGGTGGGACAAGATGTACTCGATACCCTCAAGTGATGGGTCATGTCTTGAAGACTGGAGGATCTACCACTGGCCCCACTTCTCTGTGGTATCCTGATGACCTGAGAGAGGCTGGCTTACGCTTACAAAGAGCTACCTGCCCGACCTGGCACGCGTGCAAGCACCCCCGCACTCCGGCTGAGCTGGGCTAAGAGGATTACAGCCCCATTATGTTGATGTGCTGGCCGTGGTGAAGCAGCCTCACGTGCAGTGGGGAAGAAGAGCTCCAAAGCTCCTTCCTGTGTTGTCCCCTCCTCCTGGGAGGCTGCCCACAGGAGCAGAGCCAAGGGATGACCCAAGTGCCCCTGTGTCCTGTCTTTGCTCTCTCTCTCTCTCTCTCTGAAACAGCAGAAAGTAATTAAGAGCAGCCAAGCCTCATTTCTCAGTAATGAACTCAGTGGGGCCTCTGAAAAGGGAGGTACAAAAGTCAGCTGGAGGCTCTTGGAGAAGACCTTGCTGCGGATGCGGGGTTGTACTCCCAGCACTCCCCATGGTGGTGGCAGGCTGGGCATGGCCTTATTTAACCTTTCATGGTGACACCGCACTGAATTTTCTCTTTTCTCCCTCCCCTTACCTGCCCATCGTGGCTGCCGCTGAGTGCAGCAGGAACTGCCAGCCCGCACCAACGGCTCCTCGCCCACCGCCCCGGCGCTCACCCGCGACGCCCTCCACACCAAGATGGAGCAGCTGGAGGAGCAGCTCCTCTCCAAGATCCTGACCCTGCAGAAGGAGCGCCAGGCCGCCAACACCGACCGCAGCCAGCAGCAGCACAACATTGAGAAGGAGCTGAACTCCCTCCAGAACCGGGTGACGGAGCTTGAACATGGTGAGTCCTGCCCGACAGGGATGGAAGTGGCACGGCAGGGTCCTGGGACAAGCCGCCCTCATCCCAGCAATGGGTTCTGACCCTCCTCTCTCCTCCCCATCCTTGACATGTAGGACCACCAGGCTACAGCCCTCCCGATGCTTTCAAAGTGACCATCCCGGTGCAGAACAACTACATGTATGCCCGCATGAAGAAGAGCCTGCCGGAGCTCTACGCCTTCACCATCTGCATGTGGTTGAAGTCCAAGGCCTTGGCAGGGCTTGGCACCCCTTTCTCCTACTCCGTGCCAACCCAATCCAATGAGATTGTGCTGCTGGAGTGGGGCACCAACCCCCTGGAACTGCTCATCAATGACAAGGTCAGTCCAGCTGGAGGGGTGACGGGAGGGAAGCCCCTGCCCTCATCTCCCTTGCTTCACCCCCTCTTGGGAAATGATGCTCCTGCGGGTACCGGGGTGGGGGAGCTGGGAGGAAGAAGTCTGGGGTGGATGGGACAGGCAGGAGGGTGAAGAGGATGGGGAGGATGGCTCACCAGGGTGGGTTTTGGGAAGGAGAAGCAGCATATCCAGATGTCTGTAGAATTTGGGGTGCCACCATCATGCGGGTATACTGCTTGCTCTGCAAGGGGCTGGAGGGACACCGGGGTCCCCTGGCAGTCATACCAAGCACTGGGCTGTTGCTCTTCTCATGAAGGTCGCCCAGCTGCCGCTGAGCCTGAAGGACAAGGCCTGGCATCATGTCTGTGTGGCGTGGACCACCCGAGATGGCAAGTGGTCGGCGTACCAGGATGGCGAGCAGCGGGGTGCTGGTGAGAACCTGGCCTCCTGGCATGCCATCAAGCCCCAGGGCGTCATCATCTTGGGCCAGGAGCAGGTATGTGCCAGCCTGCCACCAACCCCTTTGTCCCCCATTTGCTCCCTGCCTTGTCTTCTTGCATCTCCCCTTCCGCATCCATCCCCTCCCCTCTTTGCCATCAGGCATCTTGTTCAGCTTCCACCCAAACTTCTTCCTCTACCCCCTGCCCATTGTATGTGTGTCCCTTCTCCAGTCCCCATCCCTGTCCCATCACCTCTCCCGCTCTTTCCCAGGACACGCTGGGTGGCCGCTTTGACGCCACGCAGGCCTTTGTGGGGGAGCTGGCGCAGTTCAACGTGTGGGACCACATGCTGGCACCAGCGGAGATCCTGGGCTTGGCCAACTGCACCTCCCACCTTCAAGGCAACGTGATCCAGTGGGACGACCAGGCGGTGGAAGTCTTCGGGGGTGCCAGCAAGGCGGGCTTTGCCGCCTGCGAGGAAGGGAGGAAGGCATGAGCGGCCCCTTGCCCCCTCCCCAATGCTAAGGAGCCCGGCAGCAGCCCCGAAGTGGGGAGCCCCTTTCTCCCCTCCCAGACCACTGATCCTCACTGGGGCAGTGCTCGAGCCCTCCATGCCGGCATCCTGGGAAGTCAGGGGGCCCTGGCAGCCTCCCTCTTGCCCCCATGCCAGCGGCATGGCTTGTTTCCCCCTCCTGGCACATCTGCCCCCGGGTCTCGCCTTGCCCTGGTCCTATTTCAGGAGGACCTCGCCATACGCACAGGTGTCTCTGGTATGGCGAGGGTCTCTGCCTTGTCGGCCCCAACGGGGAGTGGGAAGGTGACCTCTGTCCATCCCAAGCGTAGCCCGGCCCCGGTGGGATGTCAGCGTGTGGGCATCCTCCGAGTACACCCCCTTCCCTTATTTATTTCTAGAGCCCCACTATCTGGTTTTGTGAGCCCAAATGCTGAGCGAGGAGCATCTACCCCTCAAACCCTATCCCTTCTTCCCTTACCATCCTGGTTTTTCAAGCGTGGCCCTGGGGAGGGAGCAGCGTCAGGGGGTCAGTGGGGCAGCTCTCCCCCCCCTGCACCCCTTCCTCTCCCTCCACTGCCTGTTTGGGCAGGGGCGCTCCAGGGGAGTCCGGCTTTTGGAGCGGAGGGAAGCAGAGTGACACTCTCCCCATTGAGGGCAGGGGGGCAGCTGGCCACTGAGGGAACGTGGGGAAAGCAGCAAAGCATCTCCCCAAGCCCTGGCCGAGGAGGGGGGAGCGCAACTCTGCTATCAGAGGGAATGAAAGCAAGAAAAAAAAAAAAAAAGACAGAGGATGGTGGTGGCCAGAGGAGTCCTGGCCTCCATCCCCTGGCCTTTTGGGCACTGAATGGGGTTGCTGCCCTCACCTGCACCTGTGTCCCCTGCTTTGAGCTGCTCCCAGCAAGGGACAGGGCTGCCACCAGCCTTGAAACTGGGGAGGGTAATGGGGTGGGCTGGTATTTTCCCCATGGAGTGCCTGAGAATACGCTGTTTCCACGCTGCGTAGTCACCGAATGTCTTGATACGTGAGTGTGTGTGTGCGTGTGTGTATCTGGAAGGGGTGGGAGGGTTATTTCAGGGGTCTCGTGGTTGCTCAATGCGATGTCCAGCTTCCAGTGCTCCTCTCCATACCCCAAGTCCCACTTCATGCTTTCAGCGATGGCTGTCCCCCAGCCCTGGGGAGGTAAAGCAGGCAGAGGGGACAGACCTGCCACCCAGCATCACTTCCTCCAGGGTCCCCATCAGTGATGGGGCAGCTCAGCCTACCGGGGGGGGGGGGCGACATGGTGGGGATGTGGTGCAGCCCTCGTGCCAAGTGGGAAACACTGTGACCTTCGTGCATCCTGACGAGCTGCCCCCTCTTCCTCGCTCGCGCGCTTTCTCTAATGCACGTTTGTGAAAGGGGCCCCTGACGCGCACCTGTGTGGGGACATTTCTTTTGTAAAGCTGATCGTGGACAATAAACGTGATGTTTTCTGTTCGAGCCTCCTGCAGGACGTGAGGTCAGTGCTGGGATGAAGGGGACTAGGTGGCCTCAACCAGGATCCCAGTCCTTCACCGGCATGCTCAGGGTCAGGGTGGCATCCCTGGGGCCCTGCCATTGTTGGCATGCCAGTGGGGTCTCCTTGCTGAGCCAGAACCATCACTGTGAGGGTGGTGAGGCAGTGGAACAGGTTGCCCAGAGAAGCCCCATCCCTGGAAGTGTTCAAGGTCAGGCTGGATGGGACTTTGAGCAACCTGGTCTGGTGGGAGGTGTCCCTGCCCATGGCAGCAGGGTTGGAAGTATATGATCTTTAAGATCCGTTCCAACCTAAACCGTTCTATGATCACCCTTGGCTCCCACTTCTCTGCCTGGAGGGTATTTAATACCATAAAACAAAATCTGGGGCTCTCCCCTTCAGCCCGTCAGCACATCTCCTCAAAGTTAAAGTTTTTTTTTCAAGAAAAAAAAAAACACTCTTGAGCACATACTTCAGCTAGTGCATACACTCAAGGGCTTTGCTGAGCTATGTCCCAGCTATGTCCCCAGGACAGGTGGATCTGTCACTTCTGGGATGGGAGGAAGCGGGAAGCCTGGCAGCATGGCTTCTGCAGGGTGACGTCCTCTTCCCCCAGAGGGTCACAGCCAGTTAGGCAGTCCTGAGGAGTGGGGGTAGGGAGCAGGAAAACTTGATATAATATATCCAGACATCTTAAAAGCTTACGGCAAATGCCTCCATATAATGCTTTTCAGGAACCGAAGGCATTATGGGGAGATTAGAATCTGGTTGGGAGACGGAAAATCAAGAGTAGGAATAAATATTTGATTTCCACCCTGCCCTGGCTCTCTGCAGGAAGCAGCGGCTGTTTCTCAGCCATCTGGGGAGGAGGAGAGCAAGAAAGGACCATTTATTTTTGGTAAGCTGAGCCTTGCAAGATCTGAAAACCTGCAACAGGGCTTAAAAGGTGGAGGAGACAACAAATCAATGGTGTTGCTGGCTGGAAGGAGTAATTACAATTACACATATTGCTTGCTTCTAAATTAACCAAGAGCACTCAGGAGAAGCCCTGCTTCTCTCTAAGGGCAGCTGGATGGAAAACAACGCGTCGCACACGGAAGAGACGAGGAACAACAGAATCGCCCTTGGAGGGGTTAAAAAAGGAATTTTTTAACAACGGTGCAGACACTTTTTTGTGGTTGGGGCAGGTGTCCCAAAGACAGGTGGGATGTTCTGCTGTGTCCAAATACCTAAGACGGGAGGAAAAAAAACAATAGTGGGGAAAAAATGGAGAAAACCCAAGATGTGGGCAGAGCAGAGGCACCATTGGGCTATGGTTGTTCAGCGGGGGCTGGCACAAGAGAAGATGTCAGGGGACACAGATTGATGCAACGGATACCACCTGCATGCTCTCCTCTATTGCCCCACCACGGGGTTGTTAAAACCTTTCAAGGGGTGGAAAGGGGCTGCCTTTTCCCTTCCTGATCTGTGAGATGTGCTGCCACAGGGCTTCCCATGGGCCAAGGGCTTAGCTGGACTCAAACAACCCCTGCCAAAAAGGGTGTCATCCTTCAGAGAAAAAGAAGACCAGGTCAAACAGGGCAATAGCAAACCTTCAGGCCTGACGGCTACTAATTATAGGGTTTGAGAAGAAAATGCTACAATTCCTGAACCCCTCCAGCCCTTGCCCAGACTGCTAGAGGGCACTGACAGCAGTGCAGGCTCTGCCTCCCTGGGGACATGGGCAGCCCTGGGACCCCCACCTCAGGGTGGGCTTCAGGAAGCTCCTGTGCTCACCGACAATCACAGCCTCAGCATAGGGCATGCAGGTTGCCATTCTGCTGCATGTCAACCTCCCGAGCCCTCTGAAACAGGTCAAGCCAGCCTATACTTCATCCCCCGGGAGGTGACACTTCCGAACCGCTACCCACGCTGCTCTAGCAATGGGGGACTGCCTTAATTGCCTCCCCGCACCTCTCCATCCTGCCGGGAGCCTCTTCCGCTCCCTCCCGGAGCCAGGCAGGCTCATTAAGACTCGTGTAGTGCTCGCACGGGGAATGTGCCATGCTTCCAGAGCATCTGGCACAGGAACAGCCCCCGCGTGGCTGCTGGCACTGCAGCAGCACCGTTACCAGAGGTAGCAGCTGAGGGATCACGTGTTGTCCATCAGACATGGGGATCCTGCCATCCCCAAGCAGGTTCCTCTCTCCTCCAAAGCAGAGGGCTTGGCTCCTTTCAGCTGCCACCCGTTCCTGCACACCAGCATTCCCAACTCTGGCTTCTCTCAGCTCAATACAATGTGGTGGGGCTCTGATACCAGTGAAATGCAGCTTCAGCATCCCCATGGGGCCTCCTGACCATCCTCCTGCCTCCAGAGAGCCACAAGCATCTTACCCATCTTATTCCAGCTGCAGGACAGACTTCAGCATGCCCCAAGCCCCAGCCCAAGTCCTCCAGTACCACCCAAGATGGTGTGGAGCAACACAAGCACCTGGGCTGCAGTCAACAGGCAGGACAGCCATCTCCAACCCACCGCCTTATTGCAGAGAGGACACAGAGAACAGCTGGAGCTGTGTCCACAGGGACAATGGGGCTCCACAAAACTTGGCCAGCGAGAGTCTGTGGATCCACTCTGCATGACGAAGAGTTAGTCTGCTCTCCATCACCCCTACCATCAGCGATAGAGATGGCTAAAAGAAAGCATGGGGTGGTATATATAGGTATATATTATACATACACATATTTTGCAGTTTGCAGTTACATTTCTGTTTCTCAGCTAAAGAATACCACACAATTTAATGTCAGACCGCAAACGGCACTTCTTAGTTTTAAAGCATTTCACCGTGGCTGCCAAAGGCAAAGGGCTGAAAGAGTTTCCACCTGAAATTAATGGCGAATAAGAAAAGGCCAGCCAGAGCAGAGTGTGTTTCCTTACTGATCCAGGGAGCCAAATTGGACCCTTGCTCTGGACTTGCCTTCACCAACAGACGGGCTCCTCATCACTTGGTATGGAAACTAGAGACCAGGTGACGTGAAGCCAGCTGCATATCTGCCTTTTGGGCTAGCAGCTGAGGGACCCAACAAGGCTTTTTCTGGCTTTTGGTGTTGTAGAGAGGCAGATTGCAGAAACCCTGCACTTGAGGGCCAAGAAACGAAGCTCCTGTGTTCTGCTAAGCCAAAAGCAAATGGGGATGGGCCAGCAGGATGCTCTCCTTCCTCAGGAGGCATCTCCACCTTGCAGTTCCATTGTATCAGCCACCACAATCACTAAAAACCACAGCGTTCCTAACTTTGAGCCCTCCGCAGTTTGGGGTTTGGCCATTTTTCCTTAGCTTTTCACCTAGGAGCTGCTGATGAATAATCCTTACAACCGGTCCCAGCATTTCCTGAGGGAAACGCTCCCTGGGGACACATTGATCAAAACCGAGGCACATTTAATTGAACCCAGAATCGCATACGCATGCGCGCTCTCCCCCCCCCCGCCCCCCCCACACAGAGGAACAGAGGCGTACGCACACAAACACACCAGCTCACGCCGACTTGCTGCTTAGTAGCAAAAGTGGGTGAACTACACAGGGATTAGAGCATTAAAAAAAACAAAAACCACAGCAAGACTACGCTGCTTGAAAGCGCTGCGTCCCCAGAGAGATTAGAGTAGCTGCCTGGAGATAGAGTAATGATGATGGAAAGATCTTCTTCCTCAGAGGTTCTATTCCTAATTATCTCTCTTGAAAAAAAAAAGAAAAGAAAAAAAAAAGATCTCCCAGCTTTTATCTATCTCTTGACAATTTTAGCTCTCTGCCTGCCTTGGAAGAAGCCGATGCTTGCAGAAAGGAGGAAGGATAAGGAATTGGTGCAGGAGGTAAGAGCGGCAGGAGAATGAGGGGGACAGGAGGCAGCGCTTCATTCCTGTCACCAGCGGCAGTTAAGGCAAAGGGAAAGACAAATGATCACTGCAGCGTTGTTTTTCCGAGCCCAGAGACGACTCCACTGCCTCCACCATTGCTTTGCCAGGCAAATGACAACCTGATTCACTGCTACACCAGCGGAAGAGGCAACAAGATGTCCTCTCTACAGCTATAGAAGATTACAGTGAGGGAAGAGGACATCTTCAAAAGTTGGCAGGGGCAGGAGAGTGCCCAGTCTGTTCCTCCCCCACTCTTTTCCTTCTCAGACAGCTAGAAAGCAATTATTCTTTCAGCAGATGGCCAGCAATGAGGTTTCAAATATACGCCAAGCCCTGACAGAAATCCATGCATCACACCCAGCACCTGCAGTTTTGCACAGGAAAAGTCTTTCCCCTTGGTTTTATCCCAGAGATTGCTGCTTCTCCTGCCTGTATCAATTTCATACAAATACAATCCTAGACTCGCAGGAAACTGCTTAAGCCCTGGTTTAGGGGCAACCAGTTTTTGGCTAGGGGGTTGCAGAGACAACACATGTTTCCTGGAGAGCTAAGAGACAAGGAAAACCTCAAAGAAAACATACATTACAAATATGAAGTCTGTGGAGGGGCAGCAGGAGGTCGATGGGCTCAGTGGGGATTGGGGTTAGTGTTACAGGAGCTACTTGCAAATTCATGACCCATCCCCACCCTCCCGGGGTCATTTTCTCCTTCCTTCAACATGCAAATCTGAGTGGTTGCCCCTCCTATACAATAAAAACTCATTAAAAAATTAATTGCCCCTGAATTGCCCCAAACTGTTTCCATATTTATTCTTGCTGTTTAAATCAAGAGGTACCCCCAAGGGGGTTTTAAGTGAGAAAAAATATGAGGTCTCCAGATACCAGGCAGTTTGGCTGTGGATGTGGCTTCAGGGCCAGGCCTGACACTCGTGGGGGGCTCCAGTGGCCATGCAGGACTGGGGCCTTTCATAGAATCATAGAATGGTCCAGGCTGGTCATCTAGTCTGACCTCCCCGCAGTCAGCAGGGACACCCCCAACTAGACCAGGTTGCCCAGGGCCTCATCGAGCCTCACCTTGAATGTCTTCAGGGACGGGGCCTCAACTAGCTCCCTGGACAACCTGTTCCAGTGCTCCAACACCCTCACTGTAAAGAGCTTTTTTTTAATATCCAATCTAAATCTGCCCTTTCCCAACTTAAAGCCTTTGCCCCTCATCCTGTCACTGCAGGCCTTTGTAAACAGGCTCTTCCCAGCCCCCCTGTAGGCCCCCCTCAGGTACTGGAAGGCTACTATTAGGTCTCTAATAGCCTCCTCTTCTCCAGGCTGAACAACCCCAGCTCCCTCAGCCTGTCCTCGTAGCAGAGGTGCTCCAAACCCCTGATCATTTTAGTGGCCCTCCTCTGGACCTGCTCCATCAGGTCCATGTCCTTCTTATATTGAGGGCTCCAGACCTGCACACAGTGCTCCACGTGAGGTCTCACCAGAGCAGTGTAAAGTGGCAGAATCACTTCTCTGGATCTGCTGACAACACTTCTCTTGAGGCATCCCAGGATGCAATTGGCCTTCTGGGCTCCAAGTGCATACTGCCTGCTCGTGTCCAGCTTCTTGCCCATCAGCACCCTCAAGTCCCTTTCCTCAGGGCTGCTCTCCAACACCTCATCCCCTAGTCTGTACTGATAGCAAGGATTGTTCTGGCCCAGGTGCAGAACCCTGCACTTGCTGTTGTTGAACCTCATGAGGTTCACCTGGGCCCACCTCTCCAGCCTGTCCAGGTCCCTCTGAATGACATCCCATCTCTCTGGTGTATCAACAACATCACACAGCTTGGTTTCCACACGGGCCACGGCAGGGGTGTTTAACGAGGCCTCCCGCAGTGCTGTCAGCCCAGCCCCAGCCCCGGGCGCTCCGGTGTCCCTCCTGTAAGGGACACCGGGCCGCGGGCGCTGCCACCCCCGCGGGGACACTGGGCCGGCGCCGGGATCAGCGCAGGACGCGCATCCTGCCGCCGCCACCACCCCACAAGCGCCCGCGCGGTAGCCGGCACGGCAGACCGCCAATCAGATATGCCGGGCCGTGCCCTCACATCCAATGGACGGAGAGGTAGGCGGGACTTCCTGTGCCGGTTGCTACGACAAGTAAGACTCTTCCTTAGCAACCGGCGTTGGGGTGGTGGCACGGGTTGTGGCGGTGGTACAGGTGAGGCCGTGCCCAGAGTCCCCTTGTCCCCTTTTCCTGCTGTGTCTTGGGCTGCTTCCTGAGCCCTTCCCTCCCCTCCCCTCCTGCGGCGCTGAAGGCGGTGGGCTGGCATGAGCGGGGCTGCTTCGGGCGTGCGGCCTGTTCGGACCAGGTTCCGCTACCGCCTTGCACCCCTTGATGGTGCCGCGCCGGGGACGGAGGAGGCACATCTATGCCTTGCTCCCCCCCCGCCCCGGTGGCTCCTCCTGTCGCCGGGGCTGTGGTGTGCTTTTCTGGATCCACGGCTGGCGAGTTGCCCCCAGGATGCCTCCCTGCCCTGTCTTTGAACAGACGCAGCTGCCCGTCGGTGGTTCCTCTCCGGGGAAACTGCCGCCGGCCCGTTTCATTCTTATCTGGCGGCCTGCCTCGGTCTGTGGCCCCAGGCACGTCTCGGGAAGAAGCTGGGTATTGAAGTGGCTCCCGAGGTTTGCATTGCTGCGGGAGGCTGGTGACAGTTCTATCCTGTGGAGGTCGTGGTGGGGATGTTTACAGGTCCTACAGTCCCTCGTGTGAGAGTCTGTAGTCTGTTAGATTTGGTACTTTAACCAGCAATTCTACATGCTTGGCATAAAAGGTTGGTCTGTGTGGTGTTGCCTGACACCGTGTTCGTTTCCTTTTCCCTTTAATATGGGATCACCCTTGCTAGGAGTGCCTCTATGTAGGAGGGGAAGGTGCTTTGCTCTGGATGAAAGAGCCAGAGGGAATACTGTGGGGAAATGTTCCAAATCTGCCAGTCAGACAGTGCTGTGTGTCTGTGTTGCCCAAGAAGACGGTTGGTTAATTAGGCCCAGAGGCACGGTCCAGCATTTTCCCATATGGTCCACCCCGGTTGACAAATGTTCGGGGATGTGAGGATCAAGTGCGCAAACTAGACCAAGATGTTCCCATTAAACATTTCCGTCCAGACATGTACAATGATCCTGTTCCTAAAATACTCTTACCCTTTGCTTGTCATGCGCAGTTTGAAACCCTCATGGATAATAGTGCCCTGGGAAAATACTTTTGGAGTTAATCAATAGATATAGCGGCTGATGTATTGTTCTTTTCTCCCTTGTTGGAAGCTGTACCCTGACTTGGCTCTTCCTTCAAGCTCGATTGGTGCTTCTAGGAAGTGCTGTGCTCTTCAAGCCCCGTTTATGGAAAAGGATAAATTTTTAAAATTTGTTCGCTTTAATGATTTGTAAGATAACACTCTAAGTGTCCGGTGTTTAAAGACGGTTCTGAGAAACAGCAAGTAACTGGGATGGGACAATATTGTCATAATAGATTTATTAGCCTTTCATTTTAATTCAAAGCTTTCTCTCTTTCCTGTGTTTGTTTTTGTTCAAGCAGTGTCCTCCGGGCTGTTTCCTCTCCTGTTGAAGCTGCTCTGCCTGTGTTCACAGAGCCGTGTTCCTCTCAGCTGTCTGTGTGGCAGCACTTTGCTGAGCTCCAGGCAGCCCCTCTGCCCCTTCCCGGGGTCACTGTGGAAGGACCATGGCAGACACCGGGGAGGGGAAAAAGGAGGAGGCTGACTATAAAAGACTTCACAGCTTTCCACTGATTAGGGTAAGAAGATATGAAATTCTACCTTTATTCTTATCTACCCTCATTCTTACCAACCTTATAAGCTAAGATTTTTCCCACTGGGTAGTTGCTGTGAGAATGTGTGTACTGATGGTCCTGTGGAGGGGTCCTGGTTGTCACTGCTGCTTTTTCCCTGTCTCTGACCTCTGTCAGGGAAATTTATCAGCATCCTTGTTCACCCTGTCAGCCAGGGAAAGCCTGGGGCAAAGTGATCCATTTAATAGATTGAACGTGCTGCCTTTGGAGCCATCTCCTGTGTTCTGGATGCAGCTTGTTGTTTTTCCTACAGGAGCTGGAGTAAAAGATCTTGCTAGCCAGCCAGATAGCAGAAGAGGAAGAAAAGGCTGTGTAATTTGGAATTCTTTGTTATGCACGTAGCAATAATTAAGGACTGTGGTTGGAGCAGTATTAACATGCTTTCCCTTCATCTTATAAAAAAAAACCTGACAAATGTATTTATCTCCTCCTTTAAGCTGTGCTTACTTAGTGCTGATCTTAATGTCAGGTAGAGAAGAATTCTGCATTGGCTGGGACAAAGGAACGAATGGATCATTTGTAATGCAATAAGCCATTTTCATGTTTGCTCTTCTCAGAGACAGTGGAAATGGTTGCTATATGGACAAGCCTGTGTTGCTGGTGATGCCCCCCACTTTGAAACAAGCATTAAAAGTCACAGGGGCTAGCTGTCTTTTACCCATGCCCAGCAGTCTAGGTTCCTGCAATAGCCTGCGCAAAGTAAGGGCTACTTACTGTTGTCTTGTGTCTAGCTCTTATTTGTCTGCTTAGTTCTTGTTTGTTTGCTATTTCCAGCACACAGACATGCCAGAGGAGATGCGTGTAGAGGCCATGGAGCTTTGTGTCACGGCGTGTGAGAAATATGCCACCAACAATGAGGTACTAGCCAAATCCCAAAATGGCCAATCTTCAGTTGCTGCAGCTCAGAGAACTGCAGGAGAAGGCCTAGGGGTGCAGGGCAGAGCGGAGTCAGATCTTGACATCCTGTGGGTCTCTTTCTGCACAGAGCAAGGGTAGAAGGCGGCAAAGAGCTTGGCTAGATCTCAGATGCAGTTCCCTTTGTCAGCAAGATCCATAATGGCCCTTTACTTTCCCACAGGAAGCAGACAGTAGTAGTGATGCTGCGACCCAAACCTTACCTCCTTCCTGGTCCTGCCTTTCCTGTAACATGCTTCCAGTCTGTTCATGAAATGTCCTATGTCCTGAGAGCTTGGTTTAGAGCTGTGTGGAGGTGGGCCCTTCCTGTCTCTTCTTCAGTGTTGAGCACCAGAGTGGGGAGGAGACTTTTGTTTTGGGGATGAGTCTTTAAACCTTTAAGTACAGTCTGTTTCCTCTCAGCTTTCGGCCTCCTGAATGAAATCACTGAGACCATGTAAATGGGGGGGTGATGCAGAAGTTCCGTTTTCTTGGAAAGGTTGCCCTTTACTTTGAAAGCCAAAGAGGATAAAACACCTTGCTCCATGGGCAGAGCACAGACTGCTTGTTGCCCCCGCAGTGTTGTGTTGGACCAAGGCAAAGCTATGAAGCCAGAGATTCCTTCTGTCCCATCCTGCTTGAGACACCACATGTCACTGCAAAATCTTCCTCTCTCCTTTTTTAGATCAGGCGGGGTGTGATCTGGGAGAAGTGAGCCTTTTAAAAGTCAGCCTAGTTTCAGTGTTTCGGTAATTAGCTGGAGAGAAAAAAAAATGGACTCCTGTAAAAATAGCTGCAGCTTAGTGACCTGAATCTCCTCTCACACTTGCTGCGCCCAGCATAACTCCAGCAGCATCTAAACCAGAACTCTTGCTTCAGACTGTGAATGAGAGAAGTGATTGCTAGATGCAGTTCAAATTTAATTTCTTCTAGCTGCTGTGTTGGAAGCTGCTGAAAGCAGAGACACCTGTTTTACCCTTGGGTACAGCTCTGGGGAGCTCCCAGTTCCTGCAGTGCAGCTGCTATACCTCTTGCCCATGGCTTAAACAGTCTATTAAAGAGAGAAGATGACTAGGGGGATGTTTGCGTAAAAATCTCACTGCTTACTCTGTCTCACCCTGCAATCTCCTCCTTAACATTCTCCAGAGTGCTGCCAAGATGATCAAAGAGATGATGGACAAGAAATTTGGGTCCTCCTGGCACGTGGTGATTGGGGAAGGCTTTGGCTTTGAG
Organism: Gallinago undulata; assembly: GCA_026546715.1. Classification (NCBI taxonomy): domain Eukaryota; kingdom Metazoa; phylum Chordata; class Aves; order Charadriiformes; family Scolopacidae; genus Gallinago; species Gallinago undulata. Next base: position 54,374,692 of record JAOTQQ010000001.1, read on the forward strand.
ATCACTCACGAGGTGAAGAATCTGCTCTACATGTTCTTTGGTGGCAGCCTGGCCGTGTGTGTCTGGAAGTGCTCCTGACATCTGTCCAGGTCCCAGACTCGCTGCATACGAGAGATTTCTTCCTTCTCTTAACAGGTTTTTGTACAATCTGGAGGTGGGGCTTTATTTTTAATAGTTAAACGTCAAGATTATTTTTTTTTTCATACTGATGTAACAGTTCCATGGGATACATATAGCTGGTGTGTATATGCGTATAAACTTGCTAAACTGTCCTGTCCTTGCTCATGGGATTTCTCAGCTGTCTAGGGCTCTTTCCTTGGTGTTTGAGCTGAAGCAGTAAGGAGGTGGGGAATAGGTAATCTCACGACACGCTGGAGGGCCGTTCTGCAGCTCTAGGAGGGGGAAGTGAAAGAGAAAAGGTGCTATCTAGCCCTGTGTTTTATTTTTCCTCCCACTTGTTCCACATCGTGTCCTCTCTTCTCTGCCTTCCACACTACCACCTGGTATGGCTCTGACCTGCACCTCTCTCCTTTCTCTGAATGCCAAGAATACCTTCTCCCCCCAGGTTCTAAGTTGTCCCTTACAGAACCGGCAGTGCTGAGGGTCTCTTTTTGGGCTGCCCATGGAGGTGTATGCTGCAGGAAGCAGACTCAGTTTGCCCTTCCCCGTGTCTTTTGGGAGGGTACAACAGCTGAGCTGCCTAGGTGTAGGAGGTTGCTATGCAAACTGCCCCCTCCTTTCTCACCCACGGCACACTGAGATAGCATAAAAACACGGGCGGCTGACAACGCCTGGGGAGTGGGTGAGAACTATTCATAAGGCTCGAATGCCTCCCTGTCAGTTCTTGGGGGTGTTGCAAGTGCTGTGTACTCTCAGCATCTTGTTTGGAGGCTGGTAGAGGAAGGAGGCTCCATGTGAGATATCACTTGGTCATCGGAAACCTAACATCTTTTTGGATTAGTGTTCTTTTTGCCTGTTTCTATTTTTTTTTTAAAGCTGTCAGTGTTGGAGGATGGAATGAACGTAATTGTGTATTACGTATATGGCTTATTTATATAAATCTGGGGAACTGTGTTTTTACAATAAAAATTTAGGAAAATGTCCTTTTCTCTGTGTATTCTAAAATGAAAATCCCCAAGTGGAGGGTGAGAAGGAAAAGTAGTTCAGGAAGTAAGCAAGCCATGGTGTAGTTCAGGCAGTGGACATTGACAGGTCTCCATCCCGCATGTTTCCCAGGTGACTCGCAGGTACGAGACATGCTCTCATCCTACCTGTTCAGTTCCTTTCACTAGTGCAAGCCACAACGCTGAGGAAGGTTGCCAGGCCCACGGTGCTGCTGGCCAAAATCCCAAGACCGCACAGCTGTCTAAGCAGTAGCAGCTAAGGAGTGTACTCTTCCCAGTGTGCCTCTGCTCTGACCTTTGAGATCTTGCATTTGTGCCTTCCTTGATTTTTCAGACTTTCCTCTCGTAACATTGACAGTAGCATTGACACCTGGTGTTTTATGAGAGGCCACACTCCATCCATAGTTCAGTTCTGAACGACCTTTCTGCATTAGTGTCTGCAGTGGATCAAACAGGTGGAGGGTCTTATCATTCCTTTTGTTTCTTCTTTGAACCTCAGTGTGATCCTACAGATGTCCTTCCTCTATTTCATCGTGCCAGGAGCTCTTGTGTAAGCCAGGAATTAGAGTCATATGAAGACAACAATTTCTTCAAATTTGGACCATCTGCTGGCTGGGCCTGATGTCCTCTCATGTTATTCCATATCAATCAGGTGGAAGGGAACTGCAAGGCAGGGGGGACACGTAACGGGTATCATAAGGTAGTTGGTACCACAGTACCTGCCCTGTGCAGTGGACTGCAGTGGCAGGATCGCTCTGCAGTGCAGAAGAGTCCAAATCCTTTGAGCTGTCTCCTGGTGTGATTGCTCTGTCTCACTCCAACTGGCTGCCTTTACATGAAGATGTAGCACTGTTGACTGGCACTTTCTGCAGCTGGCAGGTGGAGGAGATTATTTTTCTCTTCCACAACTTCCTATCTCCTCTTGGTTCGGAGGAAAAGGTAAACCCGGTGTCTTTAGAATGCCCTGCGTTGGAGCACGGGGGTAGCTCCAGCCATACCATAGTTGCTTTAATCGTGCCCCTCTCACACTAATGAATAATTAACTGCTGTGTGCGTATGCACGGACACTCTGGTTGGGGGCATCTCTGCAGGGTCGTGGTGACCCGCAGGTGATCACAGGGAGCTGCTTACCTCAGCATGCAATCTTTTGGCCTGGCTGCCAAGTTGTTATCTCTTTGACCACCAGCTGACCAAAGCTAATGTCTCCATGACCTGTATTGGTGACAGGCAAATGTTGACTGCTCCCCAGCTTTCTTGAAGCATGAGCGTGCAAACAGATTGAAGGTGAGCTAGGTGTGAACTTGCAGCAAGTCAGCTCCCACACTCTAACTCCCCCAAGGTAAGCACAAGGTGTCTCACAGGAGAGCAACGGGCTATTTTTGTTTCACAGGGTAACAGCTTTCCCACAAGAAGTTACTGCGAAGAAGCCAAACCCATTTTAGCTGGTTTGTGTGCCTGTCATCAGCGTTCTATGTGAAAGCAACAAACCTCAGCTTCCCAAAATTTGGCTGTGTGTGTCAAGGCCCCTGCTCCCAGGCAAGCGTTCAATAAGGCAGGTCAATTTTCCTGCTCATTGGAAGTTGAGCTGCGCTGTGCTGGCCCCAGTGTGTTAGAAGAAAGATTTTTGCCCTCCTTTTAGAGTCATAGAATGGTTTGGATTGTAAAGGATCTTGAAGATCATCTAGTTCCAACCCCCCTGCCATGGGCAGGGACACCTCCCCTTAGCCCAGGTTGTTCAAAGCCCCATCCTGGTCTTGGACACCTCCAGGGATGCAGCATCCACAGCTTCTCTGGGCAACCTGTTCCAGTGTCTCACTACCCTCACAGTAAAGAATTTCTTCCTAATATCTAATCTAAATCTCCCCTCTTTCAGTTTAAAACCATTACCCCTTTCCTATCACTCCACTCCCTGATAAAGAATCCCTCCTCATCTCTCCTGTAGGCCCCTTTTAGGTACTGGAAGGGGCTATAAGGTCTCCCTGGAGCCTTCTCTTCTCCAGAAGAACTGGCACATTTTTGGGCATGCCTGCAATTTTCAGGTTCTGGGATCAGAGATGGTCCCTTGTCCTGTGTTTTCCCACAAGAGACCCCTCTGCAGCTGATGCCTTGAAGCCCCTAAGGCCTATCTGCTTTTGACTATAAAACTGCAGTCTCTTGATGGAGGATTTTACCTTCTAAATTTTCAGCAGGAAGCTGGGGAAGTTGGCAACAGGTGGCTTGCTATTGTGTCCTCTTCTCCTTGCCCCCCTGCATATGGCTGCCATTACCCATCAAAGCATCGGGCTGAGTCAGATGTAGAAAAAGGAGATGAGGAACGCAGGGTGATGCGTCGGTGCCAGCCGAAACGACCCTTTCTATGCGCCCAGCCAGGAAAGCTGCGATAGCAGCTCCAAGGGCTGTGCTTCATGACTTCATCCCTCCCCGCTGAGGAGAGACGGGCAACATCATTATCAGCTGCCGGGGAGTCCTCGCGTGTTGTCAGCAGTGGAAATGCTCCTCCTCCTCCCCCCCCAGGATATCTCGAACCTTCTGGGAAGAGGGGAAGGTGCTGGGAAGGTGGAGGAAAGGGTTGGGGGGGGGGGGAAATGGGAAGAAAGAGGTGCAAACTCAACCGCTTCTCTGCGACGATGTCATGGCAACGAGGTGCATCGACGTGCTGTCTGGCAGTCAGGGCAGGCTTTGAAGCTCTGCAGCTCTTCCTTGTTGCTGTCAGCTCGTGTCTGACTCGCTGAAAAATCTTTCGTTTAATATTTAATGCCGGCCAATGTTGGAGTGCTAAGGGTGGCAAGTGCTCCACCTAATCCCTCTGCCTCTGCTTCCCAGTGGGATGCTAAATTGGGGTGGGGTAGGACTGCAGGCTCCCCTAGCCCAGGGATGGGACTCCTGGTCAGTAGGGTGGCTTCAACTCATAGGTTCCCTGTCCCCATCAGGGTTTGGGATATGGGAGGGAGGTTTCTATTCCCCCCGGCCCAGATTGGGGCACATGAAGAAGGAGAGTCTCCCTCTCTCTGTCTCCCAGGGCTGGGTTTGGAAGAAAGTCTGTGGCCCTGCTCTGGGAGCCGAGTCCGGCTCCTTTGATGCCAGCAGTTAGCACATGTTTTTTGTAGGTTTGTTTTGTGGGTTTTTTTTGCTAAGCAATGACCTAATGATCCTGTGTTCCAGCTACAGCCCCTCCTAGGTTCCTTCTTTCCAAACCATACCTCCGGACTGGATCCAGCACCCCTCCTGGAGCAAGACACCGTGTTCCCTTCCCCGGGGAAGCCATCTGCTCCCCTCCGCCCGGCTCCTTCTGCAGGGCTTCGAGCTCGCCAGCCAGGCTGGAAAGCTTTCTTCCTCCTCCTCCTCCCTGTTAGCCCCGGCTCCCATCGGCCATCTTGTTAGCACAAGGCACGGGGAAGGGAACGCGGGGCCGGCTGAATCTGGGGCGGCTGATGGTGTCAGCCGGAGGCGGTTTCCAGGCAACTGTCGCGCCGTGGGACACGGCGAGCCAAGAACACCGGGAACACCGTGTTCTCACCACGCCGCCTGGGAGGGGGCCGAGCCTGGCGCGGATGGAGCCAGCACGGGACAGTGGGGAGAGGGTAGTGCAGGGATGGCAGTGGAGGAGGGGGTCTCTAGTGTACCCCCTCCTGACTGCCATTTGTCATACCCTCCCTGGCTTGGAGCGAGGATGTCCAAGCTGGCTGCTGGTACATCACGCAGCGAGAAAGGACCATGTGATCTACAGGATTTCACGTGCCCGCTGTATCCTTTGGGAAATCAAAAAGAGGAAAAACATTGCTCCAGACCCTGTACCTCTGTTATGGGTAGTCTCGTGCTTCTCTGTCCCTTAGCAAATCCAAAGCTCCCTCCCTGCAAGTCACTAATGTTTTTTGCCCCCAGAGCCCAGCTCTGTGTCTCTGGATGTCACTGGAAAAATGAATTAGTTGTAAAAATGGGCTGCCCTTCCCTTCCACAAGCTGTCAGTCCTCCCCGGTACTCGGGGGTCCCACTGCCCCTATGTGCTGATGCCTGAGGCAACGTCCCCACTCCTGCCTGCCCACCTCCCCTGCCTGATTCAGAGGCCCTGGGAGCATCCCTGCCCATGAACCCCACCTGCCTTGCAGCCCTTCCTGCCAGTGGGTTGAGTAGGAAGGATTTTGGATAGATGGGGGAGGGTGGTAAAATTGGTCTGGTCAAGCAGCAGGAGAAAAGCCCTCCTGGATTACGGGTGTGCAGATGTGATGGACATGGGGAATGGGCCTGTGAGGTGCTGGGCAGGGTGGGTGCTGCAGAGGGGAAGAACTTCTTTAACACCTTCTATACCAAGAAATGTTCTGCAGCCCCATGTGGGTGACAGCACAGAGGGACAGGACAGTGCAGGGGTTATCTGCAGCCGTCGCTGTCCCCGAGCCAGCCTTGTGGCTATTGATTTGGAACTTGCCCCGTTCACCCTAACCTTGGCAGTGCCAGCTCACCCCTTATCAGTGCTGATAAACCCCACCGCTACCTCCCGCCCCTCCTGCTGCCGGCTTGGAGGTGTCACCCAGCCAGGTGCCACAAGGACAGATCTTTCCTGCCACTCTGTTCTTGCACTGATTGCTCTTTTGCCATGATGCTCTAAGTCCAGGACGTCTCACTCCTGTTTTTGCCAGAGGCTGCAGCCACACCAACTCTCTTTTAGCCCCGGGTGGGTGACCATCTCTTGCTAAGCATCTCAGGTGAGGAAGGATGCGGTGCCGGCTCCAAACACTTTTCCAAAGGAAATTTAAAGTCAGCCTCCTCTTCCTCCTGCTCTTAGCCATCCTGGTGCACCTGGTGATGGATTTGGCTCTCCCGGCAGCCTGCAGGCCCTGTGGCTATGATGTAAAAGCACCGAAAGCCTCAGGCGTCCCGTTGGGCAACCCCATGCTGTCTGGCTCCAAAAAGCTGAGCCTGCGAATCCTTCAGGATTTCAGCAGCAGCAACGGCTCCTTGGAGAAAAGCTCCCATCTGCAGGAAGCTGGGCTGCAGGTGAGGGCTGGAGAACCAGGGGTCCAGCACCAGAGTGGAGAGGGGAATGTGGGGCGGACCAAGGGATCAAAGCTGGCGGCGCTCTTCGAGCATCCTCTTTACAACATCCCAATCCCGGAGGTGACGGAGAAAGACAAGCTGTTTGTTGTCAACCCCATGGAGAAGTTCAGCCTGCACGGCAGTGGGAGTGATGAATGGTGAGGAGCGAGCTCAGCCCTGGCTTGATTTTGGGAGATTTGAGGGGGTTTGAGGGGACAAGCGGGAGGGACCAAATGTGATTTCCCTGCGTAGATCAACATCCTACCCTGGAGGGGCTCTGATTGCTGAGCACACTCTTCTTGTGCCTCAAACCTTCTCTTAACCCTGAATTTCTTGGGCTGCTACGCGGAAGCCTGTAGCACATAGTAGTGGCAAAGGAGACTCTTGAATTATTCATAGTATTACGTAGGGTACCTTTTAGGTGATCTCCTCATCTCCTTTCCTTCCACAGTGCAGACTAGCCTTTGCTCTCTCTCTCTCTGTACATGAGGATGTCCCCGCTCCAGATTTCTAACCAGTTTTATCCCCCCTCTCCTGACACACTGGAGATGCAAAGTGTGCAATGTAGGTTACTCGAACCATGAGACCGTCCCCATCCCGCATTTTGTAGGACACCTCCTGACCTCTTTAGGCTGGGCCGTACGGTGAGCTCACCATTGCCGGCTGCCTATTTTTATCACTGGACTACTAACCTCTAATTAGGAGGGAAGATATTAAAAGCTTTAGCGTCAATAACACGTAGCAGCTTCCTTATGGAAAGCACACCTTCCAAACATAGCGTCTGCTAAAATTGGGAGAGAATAAAAGCTGTTTTAGGAGCTGGTTTCCACAAATGGGCATTTGCCTTGTCTCTGAGCACCACCTCGCCTAAGGATAACCATGGGAGATGGGTCTGATTTGATGAAATTGGGGCACAGTCTGCCTTTTCCTAGAGAGAGAGACATGGATTTGGGTTATAGATGCTGTGGGCAGGACTGTCCCATTGCAGTGCTGGTGGGTGCTGGTGCAGAGGTGGGGGGCAGACACCCCCAGGAGCCCCCCTTGAACGCCAGCAAGCTGCAGATTTGCAGGAGGCTCGGAAACAGGGGTAGCACTAACCCAAAGTCATCCCCTCCAGGGAAACCAGGGGAGTCTGGTAAAGCCATCCCAAGGGGAACTGGGTGTTGAGGGTGGGAATTCAGTTTGGCACTGGGAATGGCTTGAGAAGCCCCTGCTCCTCTGCCTGTTTTGTGGATGTATGCGTGTCCCCAGTGAGCACATGGGCGCGTGTAGCCAGCTGTGTTCCCAGGAGCTAATCCCTTAGGGAAATATGATGAGATGAGCTGCTCTGGCAGGGAAATAAAGGCATGGATGAAAGGAGCAGAATCAGCCCAAGGCTTTTCCATGGGGGATGCAAGGGAAGCCACCAAGCCCCCCCTGGGGCCGTGCCAGTGGGTCTCCCCAGCTACCAGCTATGGGTGGGATCTGCCCAGGTGCCAGGAACCCCAAGGAAGGCCAATGGGCTAGTGGGTTTTGCCACCATCCAGGTCTTGTGCTGAGCCTTCCCCCAGCCTCAGCCTCCATGCACCAGCTCCTGGGAAGGGCCTGGGGATGTGGGACCCATCCCGACTAAACACTGTCGTTGTTGTTGGGGTGGTGGTGGCCGTCGGGCTGCAGGGTCAGCAGCAGTAAAGCCGAGACGCTCCTCCCGACAGGGAAGACAGCCTACGACACCTACCCTGCCTGGCTCAAATTCCACATTGGCATCAACCGCTATGAGCTGTACCCCCGTCAGGACCCCCTGATGCCTACCCTCCTCCGGGACTTGGCCACACAGAAGATTGTCAGCTCAGGTACCACCTCCCTGCCTGCACCCCTGCCTGCACCCCTGCCCCGCTGCCTGCTGCCCACCTTCCTCATCCCTGTGTACCCTATTTCAGTCCAGAAGTCTGGTGGGACCCAGCTCAAGCTCATTATGACGTTCCCAAATTACGGGCAGGCCCTCTTCAAGCCCATGAAGTGAGTAGAATTGGGGACAACCCCACCTGCATGGTCCCGTTAGGTGATGAGGAGCGGCTGGAGGAGACCATGGAGGGAGAAATGGAGAAATGCTTGATTTGCTACCTCGTTTCAGTGCCCCCCCCCCCCCCAAACCGAGACGAGAGGAATGTTTCCCTTCCTCTCCTATTCTTTGGTGGTGCTTGCAGCAGGCTGGGCGCAGCTTGTGATGGGGTAGTGACCTCCAGTGGTGGAAAGAAGAAGATGGTCCATGAAAACCATCCAGGACCCTCCAGTCCATAAGGGGCTTACCAGCTCTTGGGTTGGGAGCAGGGGGTACATGGAGGCCTGGCTGGGGGATTTGGGACCACACCACCCAGGAGGGAGCAGCTGGAGGAGACTAGATCTAGCTGTATCTCCAGTGGCACCAGGGAGACAAGGTGAGGGGTGGTTTGGAACTAAGCCCACACTCGGGGTGACTCTGTCCATGACCATTGCCCCCACCTTCCCTTCTCCTTCCAGGCAGACCCGGGACCAGGAGACTCCCATCGACTTCTTCTACTTCTCAGACTTCGAGCGGCACAATGCGGAGATTGCAGCCTTCCACCTGGACAGGTGAATGCAAACTTTGCATCCAGCTCTGCCCTCCCATGATGGCAAAGTGGCAGTGAAACTGCTCCTTCATCCCACCTCTTCCCCCCCATCATGAGGGACACCTGTGTCTCACGGCAGTTTTGATAACTCGCTGTGGAAACCAGTCTGGGTTGGCAAGAAATGGTTTCAAGTTCTGTGTTTCAGGATCCTGGATTTCCGACGAATCCCCCCAGTTTCTGGCCGTTTGGTCAATATAACAAAGGAGATTCATGACATCACAACGGATAAGAAACTGGCCAAGACTTTCTTCATCTCACCAGGTGAGCTTGCACCGCCATCCGTCCTCTTGCATGGCTGCCCACATGGAGCTCAGCTGAAGCCAGCTGCTCCTGTCCTGGATCCCCCTCCACTGGGGCAAACTGTCCCTCTGGGGACTGCTCCAGCTCTCACCAGGTCCCCTGCCACAGGGAGGCATCCCCTGCAGCCAGGGCTCTGCTCCTCAAGGCTTTCCTTGCCATTGCTTTGCTGGTGGTACATGGCCATGGTCACCACCCTGCGTGGGGGTAGCAGGCTGGCTGCCCTCCTGCCCTTTGTCAACCTTGGCTTTGTCCCCATGGCCAGCGGGCAACGTCTGCTTCTACGGGGAGTGCTCCTACTACTGCTCCACCGAACATGCCCTCTGCGGCAAACCGGACCAGCTGGAGGGCTCCATGGCTGCCCTGCTGCCTGACAAGACCTTGGCCAAGCGCCGCTCCTGGCGCAGCCCTTGGCGCCGCTCCTACCACAAAAGCAAGAAGGCTGAGTGAGCTGGGGCATGGGGGACGGGGGGGGCATGGGGCAGCAGAGCCATGGGGCGGGACGGGGCTGCCATGAGGCCACTCTCTGCCCACAGGTGGGAGCTGAACCCCAACTACTGCGCTCAGGTGCGAGAGACGCCACCCTACAACAGGGGCCATCGCCTCCTCGATCTCATCGACATGACAGTCCTCGATTTCCTTATGGGTGAGCCCCACCATGCCGGGGCTGGGGGACTGGGGAATGCTAGGCTGGGGGATGCCAGGCTGCGGGGGGCCCTTGGGACCAAGAAGCCCCAAGGACTCTGTGTCCCATAGTACAGTGGCCCTGTGAGGTTTTTTTGGCCAAACAGAGAGCTGTGCTCTTACCCAAAACGAGACCAAAGGGCTGGGCTGTCCGGGCACATCCTGGGCAGAAGCTGAAGGAGGAGAGATGCTGGGGGGATCCCAGATGAACACTCCAGGCATGGGAAGTGCCTCCTGGCAAGCTCCCACGTGCAGCCCCTGGAGAGCAGGGATGTGGATGGTGCTTCCTGGGGCTCATGCTGTCCTCTCCTGTCCCCGGGGCTGCTCCTTCCTCCCCACACCGTCCTCTCGCCATCATCTGACTTGGATTGCTTCCCGTCTCCTCATCCCTGGCTGCCCAGCCATGCCTTTGCCATTACTTCTGCTCCATTGGCTGTTGTCCCTCCACGGGGATGCCAGGATAAGAAGGGGTCTGGAGGCCATGGGGGCTCTGCTCAGGTTCCCCCCCACAACCATGGCCATCAGATGGGCACCTTAGAGGTGCCCCCAGCCCTTTTCTCCAGCCTCTGGGTATCAGTCTCGTACTGGGAAGGTGCTCCACATTCCTGCTCCTGCTTCCCATCCCACCACATGATGGCTAATTTGTTGCCCCACCACAGGAAACATGGACCGGCACCACTACGAGACCTTCGAGAAATTTGGAAACGACACTTTCCTGCTCCACCTGGACAACGGCCGCGGGTAAAGTGTGTGTGTGTGGGGGGAAGCAATCCTGGCAAAGGGGTGAGGGGAGACCGTGGGTCTTGCTGAAATCGCCCCATGATGGGGGCTCTGAGCTGTGGGATGGTGCTGCCTTGACGCCCACCGATGGGCTTCTCCCCTCCCCCCCCCCAGCTTTGGCACGCACTCCCGTGACGAACTGTCCATCCTGGCCCCCCTTCGGCAATGCTGCAGGTAAGGGGCTCCTGCCACCCACCCCAGAGCTGCCATCGGGGAGAGGCTCTGCAGGCTGAGACCTCTCCTTCCTCATCTTCATCAGCATCAAGAAGTCCACCTACCTGCGGCTGCAGCTGCTGGCCACTCAGCCCTACCGCCTGAGCGACCTGCTGCGGGAGGCACTGGCCACCGACCCCCTGGCCCCCATCCTGGCCGAGCCCCACCTGCGGGCGCTGGACCGTCGCCTGGGGAAGGTGCTGGAGGTGGTGGGACGCTGCCTGGCCAGGGCGGCCCACTCGGAGGAGGTGCTGGTGGATGATATGGAGTCACGGGTGTGATGGGGCGGGGGGGGGGAGGTCGTTACCCTGCTGGGTTGGGGTGTTTGGGACTGGCGTGTAGCTCTGACTCCACATAACATGGGCTTTTGGTGGCGCTGGAGCCAGCAGCTCGATGCCTCAGGAAAGTGGGCTGTGAGGATAGGGATTCTGTGAGGATGGGGAGGGTATTTAAATAAAAAGGTTGGCTTAGTGGAGAAGACAGGAGCTGAGATCTCCCCCACCAGGGCTGCTTTCCCAGCCCTGGCCTGTCGTTGCCTGCCTGGGCGAGTCGCTTCAGCCCTCCAAAGCCTTTGAGGAAAGGGTAGGGATTTTTCCTGCTTTTCCCCAGTGAGGGCTGCCAAACTCGAGCAGTTGGAAGGCTCCTTCTGTCCTCCCACCTGCCCCCCACCCCCCAGCATGGCGATGCCCTGGTGACTCCCAAAAAGAGATTTGAGGTTCCTCGCTGCCAGTGCAGGGAAACTGAGGCACAAGCTCCCAGCCACTCACTGCTTATCCCAGCCCCACTCTTCCCGTGCCCACCTGAAACTCCCCGCAGCTTCAGCATTGCTGCCTGCACCTGGGGTGCAAAAAGGGGGGGACAAGCCCCACTCCCTCCCCCAGCATCCCCCCAAATGCCCCAGGGAACCACCGCCGGCTCCCTCTCTGCACGAAAATTGGCTGTTGGGAGGGGACGGATTGACCCGTGGGGCCGTGCACCCTATTTTAGTGCCCGGTGGCTCAGCACCCAGCTTATCCCCTGAGCCTCCCGGGGGGGTTAATCCGCCACAGGGTTGTATCAGCCAGGGCAGGTGCCATTGCTTCTGCCACCACCGGTGCCCCCGGGACAGGGTACGGGGCTGGCTGGCATCAGGATGGCCAGAGATAAAGGTGCCACCGGAGAGGGGAGAGGTGTCCTCCAGCCCGGGCCAGTCACCCGTGGAAAGGGTGAAAAAGGGTGAAAAAGTGTGGCTGGCAGAGCGGGAGATGGAGCTGCCCTGGAAAAGCCAGGCGGAGATCTGGGCCAGAACAAAAAAAGGGCTCGAAAGAGAGAGAGAGAGAAAAAAAAAAAAAGGAAACAAAGAGGATCTGTCCATATTACACAACGGGAGTGGGGACTCTGAATGGGGGTTTGTTACGGTGTAACACCCCCCACCCCCAACCCCTGGCACGTCCTCCTGCCCTTGCCCCGGCTTTTGGTCCAAACCCCGGGCTCAGGGAGGAAAAGGTTTCGGGGCTGTTTTGCAATAGGTTACTCCCCTTCTGCCGCCTTCAGCTTTTTTAACCCGTTCTACAAACGCCTTTTTATGGCCATACCCAACGCTGGTGGGGCTGGTCCCTGCCCTGTGCCCCACGGGTGCAGCCCCACAGCCGTGTCTGGACACGGGTGGCCGGTTCCCCCCTCCTCCCTCACCGAGTCCCCCCCCAACCCCAGGCAAAATCTTTTTCCGAGACGCTGTGGGATTTAGAAGTGGGGACGTGGGAGGACGGCTGGTTTATCAGCCCGGCAAGTTTGCTCAAGGTCCCAGCTGTGCTGTGGCACCTTCAAGGTCCCACGGGACCGGCTGGGTTTGGCTGGCAACCCCCCTACCCCCCACCGTCGAGCCGGCCCAGCCACCCGTGGGGGGAGAGGGATGGTTAGGGATGGTTAACGGGGTGTCTGAGGCCATGGGCCCGGGGACCAGCAGAACCTGCCCGCCCAGTCGAGGCGTCGTGGACCACATGGGCGTTGAGCGGGGTTGCCCACACCGCAGGGATGGGTTCGGCTGGTGTGCGGTGGGTGGGGGGGCGGGCATTTCCCACCCCAGCAGGGCTGGCAAACCGGCTGCCCCAACAAAACCCAAACGGGGCTGTGGCGCAGCCCTGCACCTGGGCGCCCCTATTTTGGGCCACCATCATCACCCATGGGACCTGCCCCCAGCAGGTGGAGCGGGGCTGCCCTTGCCAGGGTGGGCACGTGGGGGGTGGGGGGCAAGACCCCCGGGGCTGGGGGTGGGGGGTGGGTTGGTGACCAGCTCCCTGTGGGCAGGCAGGGGGTGGGGGTGGGCCCTCCTCATTGCCCCCTGCTTCCCCCCACCCCAAAGTGATGTGGATAAAAATGAAATGAAATGAGATAAAATATAAAAAATAAAATAAAATAAAATATTGCAACAGTGATGATAATGAAGATGATGATAATAATAGTAACAATAATAATGATGATGATAAAGGCGACACAGAGAGGCCGGGGGGGGGGGGACCCACCA
>JAOTQQ010000001.1:54387989-54430199 GCA_026546715.1 Gallinago undulata
GCGCGCGCGCGGTGGGGCGGGGCGGGGCAGCGGCAGAGTGGGGGGGCCGGGGAGCCGGGGAAGCAGGGGGGGGGCGGAGGCGGGGACCGGGGCCGGGCCCGGGGCCGCCTTCCCCTGCAAAACAAAAGGGAGCGGAGCGGGAGCGGCGGCAGGCGGCGGGGACGGTAGGGTTTCCCTTTCCCCTTCTGTTCTGCGGGGCTCGTCGGTGGGGTTTGCGTGGGGAGGGGGCGCGGCGAGTTTGGGGGGAGCGGAGGGAAGTTGCGGGCGGGCCGGCCGGCTCGTACCGGGGCCGGGGTGGGGGAAAAGAGACGACACAGCGGCTCCGCGGGTGGGTGGTGGCGTGGGTGGCCCGTGGGAGGGAAAGGGACGGGGTTTAGGGCCCTATAAGGGGAGGCGGCGGCGCTGGCGGCGGGACGGGCGGCTCGGTCCCGGTCCCGGTCCCGGTCCCGATCCCGACGGCGTTGGGCGGCCCGGGGCGGGCAGGTGCCCCTCAACGGGTTTGGAGCACCCCCCCGGCCGCACCGGGCACCCCACGGGAGGGGGTTTTGGTGTGTGCCGGGACCCCAGCTACAGGGGTGGGGTCCCCGCGAGTGGGGTCCCTCCAGGTGGATCCCTTCCCGCTGACACTTTCCTCTCTCCCCGACCCCTCCCCAGGTGAGCTGCGACAACCCTTCCCCCCCGTCCCCCCACCCCGTCTTGTGCTGTCGCCATGTCCCGCCGCAGCCAGCGCCTTGTCACCACCCGCTATTACCCCGGGGACGACGATGCCACCACCACCAGCAGCAGCAGCTCCCTGCTGGGGGGCCAGCAGCTCCCCTTCAAGGAGACCACCAGCAGGTTAGTGGGGTGCCACCAAAACGTGGCTGGGGCACTCTGTCCCACCCCATGGACTGGCATCGGGGGCGGGGGGGAGCTTGAAGGCAGCGTGACGGCGAGCTGGCTGCATCCCGGCGTGGCTGCCCTGGCTGTGCCCCAACTCCGGCAAAAGCCCTGTGCCCCCCCACCCCTGGCACCTCTGTGTGTGCCCCATCCTGCCCTGGTGCAGGGGGCTGCCGTGGGTGGCTCGGGAGGACTGCGTGCCTCCTCCTGGCCGCAGCCGCCCCCGGCGTGATGGCGGGAGGGAGGTGCTGTGCGAGTGCCGGGCCGGAAAACCGCAGCCCTGCCAGCGGAAGCGGTGCCGGCAGCTGCCCGGGCACGGGCGGGAGGGACTTTCGCAAAAGCACCTTCTGAAACCTACCATCCGGTGTGGCGGGGGTGGGGTGGGGGAGGTGATGCTGGCTGAGAGATTGGGGTGAATTCCCCATTTCTCCCCCATGGGTGCACAGTGACACCCCTCCCCCCCCCTACACCTTATAACCACGGATGGCTGATGAGCCTGTTCTTGACACCCCCACCTCCCCGGGAAGGACGACCAGGAGGAAATCGAGCAGCACGAAGCGCCTCTCTCCTGCCCCCAGCACCCAAACCTCCTACTACAGCGAGTCCATGGTGAGCGAGTCCTACCTGGGGGGCAGCCAGGGTCTCGCCGCGCTGGGCAGCTCCATGCTGGACGATGCCCTGGACAGCAGCAGCTACTGGGGTGAGCCCTCCCTCCATCCCTCCCTTCTTCCCTCCATCCCTCCCTTCCATGGCAGCTGGGGACCTCACTGGGCAAGGGGGGGGGGGGGTGGGGGTGTCAGGGTAGTTCCCCGAGCCAGCTGACTGGGTTGCCCCCAGTGGTTGGTGGTTTCTCAGGGGGCCTCTGTGTTTTGGGGGCAGGTGGGGAACTCTCCACCAGGAGGAGAAGAGGCACGGGGGATACTGAGTCCAGTAAGATCAACGGGCTGCTGGAGAGCAAGACATACGACACCTATGCCTCTTCATCTGGGTACTCCTCAGAAGATGACTATGCTGGTAGGGATGCACCAGCCTCTCTGTGGTGGCAGGGATGCTGGAGGAGACCAGGGGGACCAGCCCAGAGCCTGGCTATGCCCAGGATGCTGCCAGTCCCCCCTCTCTTGCACACCACCCCCCAAACGAAGCCTTCACCGCTGATGGTGCACAGGGATGCAGGCTCCATTTAGTGACTTACTGCCTTGCTGCTTCCTTTCCAGGTCACTTCTACTCAGGCCAGAGTAGCTCCAGGTCGGGGCTGAGGACTGCAGCCTCTCGGGTGGGCTCCTTCCTCTGGCAGGTGTTCACCTCCCCAGGTGAGTGGAGAGCTGGTGGGGTTGTTTCTAGCAGCACCTTTCTTCCCTGCCAGCATCTCCACTCCCCATGGGCCATGTGCTGTTCCCTGATGGGGTGGAAGAGCCTTGGGGACAGAAGGGACATCTTTTCTGTGACCCTGCCTGAGACTTTTTCTCTCCTGGCAGTTCGGTTCATGGGATGGCTCTTCTCGGGGCTGGCAGCTGCCTGGCACCGCCTCACTGGTGCGGCTCCTCGCCTGGGTGGTGTCCCCTTCTCCAGGTGAGTGTGGTGGCAGGACACCAAGATGGAGGAGGTGTGGGGAACACCCAGAGAACTCTGGAGGGCGGGTGCCTGGCACACATGGGGTGTGGGTGTCTTGTGCCAAAGCCCGGCTGGGTTCTGCTTTCCCTCTGGCCCCCATCCAGAGGAGGGCTGCGGTGGGGGAAGGTGGCTGCAGTCCTACAGGCACCTCTTTCTTATCCTTGTTCCAGGCGCTACCCGTGGCTGAAGAGGTCCCTGCTACTGCTGCTGCTCCTCCTGCTCCTCAGTGCCGCTGCCTACGGTGGGTTGGCCCAGCTTGATCTGTTGCCCTGGGATCTGGGGCAGTGCAGAGCATCCCACTGCTGTACCCAGGGGATGGGGTGGGGTGGGATGGGATGGCCCTGAGCTCAGTGCTTGTAGCTCCTGGTACCCTGATGTGCCTTCACCCCTGTGCTGGGTGAAGGTAACCCCAGGAGATGCTGATGTCTGAGCCTCTGCATGTCCACCCTGTGCCCTGCTGTGGCCCGTTACTGGCCTGTTGTTTTAACTCTTTCATCCCCCTGCTTGCCCAGGAGCTTGGTACTTCTACCCGTACGGGCTGTCGACACTCAGCATCCCTGCCTTCCCGTGGTGGGGAGCTGGAAAGCTTTCTTCCTCTGACATGCCTGGGGCAGGGGACCTGACGGCACTGGACCAGGTAAGCCTCAGCAAAGTTGTGGTATTGGCCCAGGTGGGTGGCCTGCTGGGAGAGCCAGGACAGTGTGGTCTGTGGCTGAAGGCGCCATTACAAGAGATGGCAAACTGGTGGAAGATGGGGCCGATGATGGCTCCATGCTGGTGGAAATAGCTCCCCCAGCTTGTGACTGTCTCACCCTGGGTGTCCCAGGGATGGAGCAGGGGGAACATCTGTCCTCTCTTGGGAAGCAGCAGATGAATAAGATGCCACTGACTCTGGGGACCATGTGGTCTGGGTCCCCTTTTGCATGGGTCCCTGTGGAGCAGGCAGCCCCATGGGGGTCCACACCTTCCCCGGGGGGGCTGCATTGGACCCTGCCTTTGCCACCACAGGGGCTGCAGGGGGAGCACTGGCTCCTGACTCGCTTCCAGGCCCTGGAGAAGCGCTTCAAGGCACTGGAGGCCGAGGTGTCGCAGTGGGAGCTGCGTCGGGGAGCGGCAGCTGTGGCAGCAGGGGGAGAGCCACCCTCAGGGGACATCCTGGCACTGCTGGAGGGGCTGGTGAGCCGCCGCGATGTGGGGCTGAAGGAGTATCTCCTCACTGATGTGACCAGCCACCTTCAGGTAAGGGGTGTGGAGGACACGTGGGGAGATGGGAGGGCATGTGGGGCAGACTCTGATGTTCCCCACCATGTTCCGCACCCTGCAGGGTGAGCTGGATACTCTCCGAGCCCAGGTGCAGAGGGATTTAGACGGGCGCCTGGGGAAGATGGCACAAGCCTCTCAGGTATGGGGATGAGCCTGCGGTGGTACCCAGGTGGGACATCCTCACCATTGGCACCACAGGTCTCACCCTTTCCCGTTCTCCTGGCAGGAGATGGAGACGCGCTTGCTGGAGCTGAACTCTAAGTGGCAGAGGTAACGCTGGCTGCCTGGGCAGAGTCACCGCGCTGTTTAGGGGCAGGCAGGTAGCAGGGTGAAATCCCCATAGCGAAGCTGGGGAGGAGTTTCTGGGTCTGGTTTGCTCAGGGCAAAGAAGAGGCTGAGAGGCACAATCTTGGGTGGAAAGGAGAGATGGGTATGTCAGTGTCAGTGTCCTGGCTGGCTCAAAGGATGATTGCAGCAAATGACCTTCACCACTGTTATTTTTCATCACTGTGGGGAATGTGGCTTTTGATTGAGGGGATGCTTTCCCACGGGATACAGTAGAAGAGGTCATCAGCACAGTAATTAGAAGGGTTTGGGGCTGGAGATGGGGTTGAGCGTAGGTGATGGGGGGCGAACCTCTTCCCCTAGTCCCCCCTAGCAGAGGGGAGCTGGGACTGTTGGTACATGACTTCGTTACCTTGCTCGGCACAGCTCGGCGCAGGAGAGCCTGCGAGGGACCTTCCGGCAGGAGGTGGACAAACTGGAGCAGGAGGTGGCAGCGCTAAGGAGGGAGCTGGCGGGCCTCAAGTCTGACCAGGAGGTGATGGGGAAGCACGTGGAGGGGATGCTGGAGCAGCTGAAGGCAGTGCGGGCTGATGTGAGTCCCTGGGTCCCACCCTGTTCGGCAGAGACAGCCATGAGGGTCCCTGCCCCAGGGCTGAGCTCTCTCCTCACCGTTTTAGGTGGAAGCACAGTTCCCGGCGTGGGTCCGTCGGTTCCTGTCACAGTCTCAGCAGGACGGCACCGCTGGCCTTGTTCTCCAGCAGGAAGACTTGCAAGCAGAGCTCCAGGCCCTGGAACGCAAGATCCTGGCCAAAGTCTTGGAAGACCGAAGGCTGTCAGCACGGGATGCTCAGGCTGGTATCGGAGTGGCCCTGCAGCAAGGGGGGACCGCAGGGGTGACAGAGGAGGTGAGTGCTGGCCTGAACCCCAGGGACAGGTGTGGGACTGGGGGCTGTGTGTGTGCAGGGGGGGCTGGCATGCCCGCCTGGCAGATGGCAGAGCATGGAGACAGCCCTTACAGCTGGGATGTTGATCCTGGCAAGAGCATCTCTGAAACTCCTCCGTCCTCTCTCTGCTGTGAACCTCCCCTGGGCTGTGCCTGTGCCCTGCCCTGGAAGGGGACATAGGTGGCAGCATCCACACCCTATGAGGCTCCTGCTGTCTTAAAATCCAAGTTTCTGCTTGCGTATCTTTCTTCCAGAGGGTGGAGCAGGTGCCAGCAAGGTTTCCATGAGCTGAGCATCGTGCTCATCTTCCTCCCTCAGCAGTGCCACAGACTCATCTGGGGCAAAGCATTTCGGCAGGATGACACCACAGGGAAAAAATGAGCCTGCTTGCTTTGGAAAGAGTTGTTGGCAATTCCCTGTGAAGCCAGCGGAGGGAGGGATCAAGCTGGGATTAGCAGTGTCCGTAGTCTGTGCAAGCTTCGTGCACAACATAAAGTTTAGACCCACAGCGGGGCTGCAGGTTCCCAGCTCCTGGGGCTGTGTTCGGCTCCAGAAGGATGCTCCCGTTGGCTCCCTCTTTTCCATGTGGGGGAGCTCCCATCAATCCTGTGAGACAGAGAAAGAGGGACCAGCTGGGGAGGACTGGGTGGGCTGTCAGGTTGTCTCTGGTACCCACTGGGGGATACCCTGGGAGATACCCCACCTCCTCTGGGGAGAGCCCCTCTTTTGGGATGGGGACAGTCAAGCCCAGCCTGCCGGGGCACTGCCCCTTCATTGCACAGCTCCTCTCATCTCGGGTATTTTTAGCAACCTCTAACAAGGCTTCCAAGCCAAATGCGTGTCTTCTCATTTTTGCCACAGTGATTCATCCCTCGGCTGTTTTGTGGGAAGGTCCTTGTGCCCTCTCCATCCCCACAGGGTGGAGGTGGGTGGGGGGCAGGATGCCCACCCCAGACCTTCACCCCTCTTGTGTCCTCTGCTTCCCCCTGCAGCAAGTGCATCTCATCGTGGACCAGGCCCTGAAGCGCTACAGCGAGGACCGTGTGGGAATGGTTGACTATGCCTTGGAGTCAGCAGGTAGGTGGTGGGGGGCTCTCGCCCACCCAGGATGAGCCATCAGTCCTGGGGAGGGGACCAGAGGATACTGGCAGTGCAGCTTACCCACCACTGTCCCCTCTCTGTACCAGGGGCCAGCGTCATCAACACCCGCTGCTCTGAGACCTACAGGACGTGGAAGGCGCTGAGCTTGTTCGGCATCCCCCTGTGGTACCACTCGCAGTCCCCCCGTGTCATCCTGCAGGTGGGTACCTTCAGGGCAAGACCCCACAGTGAGGGAGAACTGGCCGGGCTGGTTCTCACGTGGCCTTGGTGGGTTTTATTGGGCTCTTGCCGCCGCTCCAAGCAAGCGGCCGGGCTGATGTTGGGGTGGGGTAGAAAAATGGCACTGATGGTGATAACGTTGCTGGTGTCTTGTTCCTGCACTCGTAGCCAGATGTCAACCCTGGGAACTGCTGGGCGTTTCGTGGGTCCCTGGGCTTTGTCATCATCCGCCTCTCCAGCATCATCCGCCCCACAGCCGTGACACTGGAGCACATCCCAAAAGCCCTCTCGCCTCAGGGGACCATCCCCAGCGCCCCTAAGGACTTCGCTGTCTACGTGAGTGCCCTCACCTGGACCCAAGGGAGGAATGGGGAGACATGGTGGGAGGATGGGGTGGTAGAGGGTGCAGGAGGATGGGCTAGCAAGCCTGTGTCTGGCTGTGGGGTGCTTGTGGGGGTGGGTGTTATCCTGAAGAGGAGGAAGAAGCAGTAGTGGGGGGGAGAGAAGGGGTGCCAGGCTTTGGGAAGGGTTTTTGGGGGACACTGGCAGAGAGGTGACTGAGTAGGTGTAACTCTTGGTCTTCCTCCCCATCCTTCCCCACTGGCCCCTGTCCCTATTTGTCTGTTTTGGCCTGGAAGAGCAGGAGCTGGGGCCAAGGGCACTTGTGTCTCTGTCTCCCTCTTCTGCCCCGGGTATGCTCGTCGCCTCCAGTCTCCCTCTCTGATCACCCCTGGTTCTCCCTTTCTCCCTCCCTGCCCCTCCACAGGGCTTGAAGGATGAGGGAGAGGAGGAGGGCGTGCTCCTGGGGCAGTTCACCTACAACCATGACGGTGACCCCATCCAAACATTTTACTTGGAGGTAAGCGCTTTGCCCTTGGAGCACCCGACCCTGAGAAGAAAAAGGGGCTCCTGGGGGTCTCTGATCCCTCAAGAGCTCAGTTTTTTCCTTTGTTCTCTCTCCAAAGGGTGATGCCGTGGGCGCGTACCAGCTGGTGGAGCTCCGGGTGCTGAGCAATTGGGGCCACCCCGAATACACCTGCATCTACCGCTTCCGTGTGCACGGGGAGGCGGAGCACTGACCCCCCCAGCTCCGGTGTGGGGTGAGGATGCTGCCGGGCCACCAGCAGGAGGGGACTTGCCTGGTTTGCCGCTTTGGACATAGAAACCCTGGGATGCCCAGCAGCCACCCCAGGGAGCTGCTCCCCTTGCGGGAGGAGAAGAGCTGGTGTTTAAAGGGTGAGGCTTTCACTCCTCCAAGGACCGGTGGG
The DNA here is from genome assembly GCA_026546715.1 of Gallinago undulata. NCBI lineage: Eukaryota > Metazoa > Chordata > Aves > Charadriiformes > Scolopacidae > Gallinago > Gallinago undulata. The sequence goes on from JAOTQQ010000001.1 coordinate 54,395,560, forward strand.
TGGTGAGGCAAGAGCATCCCGTGTGGGTCCTGGCGCAGCCTGGCTTGTTTTCAGTGCGTATTGGACGTTTTTAACTTTTTAAGCTGATTTTTTTTTTAATTGGGTCTGCGCAGCCCCTTGTCCCTGTTGCCTTGCTTCTTTCTGACGGCGCGCCGAGTGCTGCCGGGGCTTGGGAAAGGGGGCATGTAACTTCTGCCATGTGCTTCACGCCGGCTTGGGCACGGCAGGGTGTACAGGACCGCGGCAACTAGCTGGGTGCTGCCAGGCAGGGGAGGTAGGAGCCCACCCGTCACGGGCCACTGAGTCTCTCCCCTCCACGTGGTGGTGGTGGGGGGGCATTTCTCCTGCCTTGGCGCTGGTTTAGGTAAAGATTTCCAGACCTCTCATGCTGGGCTGGCAGAGGGGAAATATGACAGTATTAACGAAGTATTAACATAAAACTAACGGTTTGGGGCAGCAGGATGGGGAAATTTGGCACGCTTGGGTGGTGGGACCTGTCCCAGTGCTGCCCTCTGTCCGCTGGAGCCTTCCTGCTGCCGGCGGCTGTGTTGGGTCTTGGCGATGCCGTCGTCCCCCCCGGCTGGCCGGCTCCCCAGTGTTAAGCTTAACAATGCTACAGAAAACTCCTCTTACCTGCTTCCCCTTTTTGGGTTTGTTCTGTTGTGATTTTGGTTTGTTTTTTTTCCTAAGGGGGAGGGGGACTATTTTCCAGTTGGGGTCTTGAGGGATTATTTTCTGATTTTTTTTTTTTTTTTTTTTTTTTTTTTGTAGTGACAAAAGACTTTTTTCCATGTGATTTCTACTTAACCAGAGAATGTTAATGGTGCCACTTGGGCAAGTGGCCTAGATGCAGAGAGGGCTAGAGCTTTGTTTAGTAGGAGAATAGCACGCACAGTAGAATAAGCTAGAACAAGATGAGCAGAGCCATTGAAAATAGGGGCTTTGAGTTGCCGGTGGCTTAGTAGCTGGACCCTGGGAGACAAGGTCCTCCATGGACTGCTGCTTGGCAGGGTGCTGGAGGCACTTCTGCCCTCCTTGCTCCGGAGATGTCCTTCGAGACTGCAACGCGTGGCCAGGGCTGCTCCCCCGTGGCTGCATCTGTGCATAGGCGACTGTCTGCAGGGAGCTGCTGCCCCGATGCTCTGCATGACTCTCCCCCTGCTTCGGTGGTCTGTTGGGTGGGAGACAGCATGGAGGGGAGACCTCCTGCCCCCAGGGGTTGGAGGTGCCAGCCGTGCAGCATCACCTTGGGGGGCAGCAGGGCCTCCCCCAGCCTGTGGCGCTTGGGGCTGGCAGGGGCTGACCTCCTTTCCCTCCTGCCTTCTCCCTGCTGGTATCGCTCAGTTCCCCCAGCCCTGGCTGCAGAGGACCATGCTGGAGCAGGATGGGGAGTCCTGCCTGCCCTGGGCACGTGTGTACATAAATCCTGCCTGTATTAGGGGATGAAGGGATGGATGGGGGGAGCTATGGCAGGGGACTGCAGGAAGGATGCAGCGGGGTCCTTCCCCAGGCTGAGGAGAGCCAAGGCCATCTGGTTTCTCCACCGCCTGGCTGCCTGCAGCACATTTAGTTTGGCTTATGTTTTTGGATGGTGTTTACAACCTCCACATTTGTCTTGCGTTTTGTTGAAAGAAAAGCTGAAGGGCTTGTGTTTAGCGTTTCAGCCCTGTCTGATGCTGGCATCATCTTCCCCTGGCACTGGGAGCGCTGGGGGAGCACTGTGACTTGAGTCCTGCTCTGGTTTTCTCTGCTTGAAGTGCTGTAGGGTGGGGGCTGTAGAGGAGGGGAAGGGGCTGAAGAGGTTCCTCCCTTCAGCATGTCCTGAAGTGCATCAGGCAGAAGTGCTCAGCTCTGCACCCCTCCGTGCCAGTCCCAGGAGCTGAGGGGTGATGGTGACATATCCCTCCTGGAGGTGTCTTCTTGCTCCAAGCAGGGGAAGCAAGCCCCAAGGGCTCAGCCCCATCTCCAACAGGTTAAAATTACTCCGCGGAGCCCCCTGCAGAGCTGGGAGGCCCTGCTGCTGCTGGGAGAAAGCAGAGCCGCAGCCAGATCCCGTGATGATAAATTCTGTCCTATATTGAGCGTAGTCCTAATTCTTGGCAGCCACAGCCAAAGTTATTTTAAGCTTGTCTGCAGCTGCCTGCTTGCCTTGGAGTCGTGTCCACGAGTGCCCTGCCTGCACCGAGCTGCGCTTTTATGAATGCCTAGACCTGTCCCAGGCTCGGCAGAGCAGCTCCTATATTTAATTGAATGATAAAGAGAGAGCAGAGATGCAGCTCTTCCTCTTCCCCAGGGGTTCTCTGGCTGCTGGAGCAAATGCTGTAATATCCACAAGGCTGGAAAACCCCTTTTCTTACCTCCCTCTTGGCTCCCTGGCCTCTGGGTTGGGCAGACAGGGTCTTCACCCAAGGGAAAAAAAAAATTAAAAAAAATGGTTTCACGGTAAATCAGGCATGCTGGTGAGAGGTGGGAAAAGAGGACCTCTTTCCCTGAGAATGGAGTTGGAGTGGAGTCTCTAGTCCTTCCAAGGGAGTGTTACCCACTTGGCTTTACAGGGCAAGCTCGCCCTGTCCTTTGGAGATGAAAATCTCTGCTGTTATGGGGTAAAACCACTCTGAAGCCACCAGCGAGAGGTCACTCTGGGGCTTTATGCTCTTCTCTAGAGGATAGCGCTGCTTTTAGAAGCCATCCTGGGGCTGCCCAGGAAGGCAGGCTGAGGTTATGTGTGTCTTTTTTTTAAGTCCACGAATTCTGCAGCAGTGCTGGGTACCGAGTGCTCAGCAGCTGCCTCCCGCTGCATTGCTGGAGCTGCAAAGGAAAAGAGGGCACGTAAAAACTGCTGCTTCAGCACAGCCCATCTCTGCCTGGGGTGGGTAGTTAATCCTACTGCTGATGCAGGAGATGAGCTTGGTGAGGCAGGAGAAATGCGAAACAGCTGTGGGAGCAGATTTTTCCCTTATTTACTCCTTTTTCCCCTCCTCTATTCTCCCTCCTCCTCCTCGGTTTGCCCTACACACGTTACGAATTAGCCCTGCAGAAACAGATGGCTACAGGCAGGAGATGAGGTTGTATTTGATGCCGTAGCCCGTTGCAAATGCTGCACTGTTTTGTTGGTTTTATTTTTTAATCAACAGATTGTAATTTATGCCTATGCAAGGGAAAAAAAAAAAGACCAAGACAAATAAATTATATCAGAACTGCTGTCAAGCTTTTTTGTGTGTTTTACAAGTGAATTTGTTGGTGGGCATGATGCACAGCTAGTGGCTAGAAGAGGAGCTACAAGAATAGCCATGTCCATGTAGTCCTAGGGAAAATCTTTATTTTCCAGCCTCTCTAGGGTCAGCAATTTTCACCTTGTCATGGAGCAGGCTCTGGGATACAATGATGAAAACAGGACCTACTCTTAAGAAGCTGAATAGCTTGGGACACCTGAAATCAAAATACTGTGTCTCTGACTTCTAGCAGTCTGTGTCTGTGATGGACCACGGCTGTGTGCTCACACCATCCTGCAGTGACCTCAAAGGTGTCCCTGGGTATCACTCTGTCCCCTGCTAGTAGGAATGGAAAACAAGGCTCAACCTGACACTAAGCATAGTTAAAGGGAGCTGTATGTTGCTCTTTTCCCTAAGAGGGGCTGTAAATTAACTGAGTGGGCAGCTAGGAGCAAATAGAAAGACCTTAATTGTCCTCAGTCTGAGGAAGTTATCCTAGAGCATAAAAAAAAAAAAAAAAAAAAAAAAAAAGGCTGCAAAAAGCAAAAATGGACTGGCTTGAGCTTGGGGAAGCTCAGCTTAATCAGGGTGGGCTGGAGGCAGGCTCATGTTGAAGAGCTCCTTGCAGAAGGCCACCCAAGGGAAAGGCTTGTTCTCTGCTGGCCCTGGATTTGCCCTCATTAGTTTTCACTGGGAAGAGGGATCCAGGGCACATCCGTGTCCCAGCTGGGGGAAGGACACTGACAGAAAAATTGATAGGGACAATACCTGGGAAGGCATGGGGTATGGGGTGCTCAGGACCACCTCCTCCCTCAAGCATAGCCATGACCACAACCCCTGCAGGTGTCCATAGTGGTGGGTCTTCACTATGTCTACCACCAGCTCCCAGCCCACCACCTCCCTCTGTTAAGAAAGGGGCATGCAGGGCAGGAAAAGCCTTCATGAACATCTGAGATCAACCGAGGAAGCAGGAAAAGGCCCATCCCAAGCCCTGGAGAGTCTGGCTGTATTTACAAGAAACAGGTGAGATGCAAATCCCTATGAGGAGCCCAGGGGAGCACAAGCTTACGCAGACAATGGAAGTGCTGTGCTGAAACTACATCCTCTAGCAAAGGGTCTCCCATGGAGTTGGACCCAAATGATTTGGTACAGCAGCTCTTCTCACACACACACCCCCACCCCCATCTTCCACAGCACAGCTCACACTGTGCAAGAGTTCTCATTTCACCAGTTGGCCACCAAGAAGCACTAAATCCTCAGCAGAGGAAAAGCTGTTGGGACTGGGTGGAGGCACTACAAATGTTGCCTCCCCTCATAGCCAGCAAAGGAGCACTGGTGCCAGGTAAGCCCACTTTCGGTGTTAAAGCAGCAATGGTTGGTCTTCCATCAGGACAAAAAAAAAAAAAAAAAGCAACAAGACATACTTGAACTTGGAACAAACTTTTTTAAAATTTATTTTATAGATCACACCAGCCTTGAGTGATCTTTGAATGCTGGTCACAAAAGAGAGATCACACCACCTCCTTTGCACAAACTGAAGTAAACCCTCTTCCAGTCTTGGCAGTCTCCTTCATTTGGAGCACAAGGAATGGAGAAAAAAGAAAACCGCCTGGAGCTCCCTGCTCCCCTCGGATGCAGAGGGCAGTGAAATCAGAAGCAGTTTGACGCTGCTACAGGGCCAGAAGAGAAATGAACGAGGCCCTCGTGCCCTGCTTAGCCACACTTCACACCCCCTCACAATGCGGGTGCTATTAGTGTTGTAGCCGCCTATAGTTCCTCCCGCACCAGGGGAGTGCTGGTATTTAGGCACATAGAGCTTGGAAAGGACCGTCCGACCTCCCCACTTCTACCCACGACTCAGGCCACTGCAGTCTCTAAGGCAAAGTATCCTCATCTCCAAACCACGGTCTTCACCTCTCCCATGCCACTTAATGCTCTTGGAGTGCTGGTGCTGGCACTGGGAGACGTGCTTCCCCCCCACCCCCACCCCCTCCCCGAGCCTGCTGCCCCTCAATTGGCTTGAAAGCCTACCTAAAATCACAAGGTGAACTGGAATGACCTCCACGCAAGTGCCACAGATTTAGAAACAGGAACAACCCGCTAAAGACACAGAAACCTTTCAGTCTCCCTCTAATTAAAAGAAAAAGTCCTTCATCGGAGGAGGAAGCCCTCAAAGAAACCAAGGCTGACCACACCTGCTGGGGAGAGCCAATGATTTGCTGAGGATGCCACCTCCTCCCTCAAAATGCTACCACGCTCCCACAGGTCCCCACAGGCTGGCAGAGGATAACTCCTGACCTCATGGGAGCAAAGGGAAGAGGCAGGGTTAGAAGAAGAGAGATCAAAATAAGCAGGGAATTGATCACTTGCGCATCCCAGGGCTAAAAAACCAACTAAGTTAATCATAGACCACCCTTGCAGGGCCTTCCTGCAGAAGCCAGATCTCATTCAAAAAAAAGAAAAAAAGAAAAAAAGAAAAATTACCATGTACTTCCAAACCTGAAAGTACTTCTGTAAGTTTGGTACCAATTCATCATTGCCCTCCAGCCAAGAGGGGAGAAGACAAATCACACCTCTGCCCTCTGCCATGGCAAAGTTTGGCCAGTGAGTTCCGGAAGAGATCAGGGAAAATTTTGGAGTAAACAAAAATCAAGGGAAAGTCACGTTTTTCCTGGTGTCTCTGTTCTGAAGGTATATTCCCACCTGTGATCTCCATCCATCGAGGTGAGACGGCTTTCTCTGGCTCAAGGGATGGACTGTGTGTTCCTGCACTATGTTCCTAATACTGTCAATTAAGCTGCCGCAGCCTTGAGACGCAGGTTAGATTTGCTCCAATGTGCACTGAACAAACAACAGGAAAAGCAGCATGATAGGAAGGGGAACAGGATTGGCAAATGGCTGCCCATTTAATTCTGTCTCTAATTTAAATCTTAAGTGCTATCAACGTATTCGAGAAGAATATTTAGTAGAGGATTCCTCAACATCAAGAACTGCTTTCCAATTTGCTTCCTTCTTAAGTCTCCAACTAATGAAATTTCTTACCGCCTCCTTCCAACTTTGGTCACTACAACTTTAAATTAAACCTGCTTAGAAATAGTTTCAGATGGAGAGAATCCAGAAACATACTTGTCACGGGGCCACAGTGGTGAGGAAACAATGCCCTCTGGAGCCATCCTACGGAACGTATTTTTACCTTTGCAAGTCTGAAATTTCAGGTGTTTGATAACCCCTGGATCTGAGACAGCGAATAGGAGGAGAGCAACAAGTCCTGTGGACAGAATGGGGTGAGGGAGGAGGGAGGCGGCTAACTGGCTCTTCGCAGTTCTATCTGGATTCTCCTCTCTTCTTCATGCACACAAAATAGAATAAAAACTAATAAGAATAAAAACTAAGCCCATGATGTACAAAAATGTGTCGACGGTGGAGGAGGAAGGTGTCAGTTACTCAGTTCTGTGTGTCTTATCACCTTCATTAGCTTATAAATTATGCTCCTCTCCATTGCTTCCTTCAGGGAGGAGGGACGATTCTTCTGCAGCCAATCAGCTGGGATGGGTTTTGGTTTAAGCTGCTCTGGATCTTTTGGATAAGAAATGAAGGTAAGGGGAGCAATTCCTTAGAGGGAGGAGTAGTAAGAAATTCAGCAGCCACTGGCAGGAGTCACACAGGCTCCCTGAGACTTCACTTTATGGCGCTGACCCCCACGTCGCCGGCCTCCTCCTCCGACTTTTGACTGAAAAACAAGGAGAGACATTTTAGTGCGCAGCGACCTCGGAATCAGAGTGCCAACACAGCAGGGGTTCAGATGGATTACACACATGTCCAGACAGCGGGAGGGCAGTGGTGACTGATCAGCTTTCTACCACTGCAGGAAGGAGATAAGGCAGACAGACACATCATGAAGGAAGGAGGAGAGACAGACAGACCATGACATTAGGCCCTTCAAGCTGGGGAGGACCCAATTTCCCAATTTTCTGAATGCTTCACTCACATGAGAGTCAGCAGGTGCGAAGGAGCTCAGCATCCAGGAAAGCCAAGCCTCAGGCTCCCTTGTCTTTGAAGCGAATGGAAAGGGGACCCCCCACCCATCTACCAGGGCTCTCTTGCTAACCTGACTCTGCTCCCAGCCTCAGGCCAGCAAGCCCACCCTTCTGTTAAAGAGGCCAAATACCTTATTGCCCTCACGGATGTGGGGCTCTTCGTCCAGCGCAGGCTGAGGGGAAGCAGCAAGGAGAGAGAGGCAGAGGTAAGCAAGAACAAAAGCAACACGGACTCTCAGGGGGAGGGACGAAACAAAGAGCAAGCTGGGAGAACTACTTACAACCACAGCGACGCTACAAGACAAGGAGGAGATGGGGCATCTGTAAGAAGCCACAAGCACATGCAGAGGGAAAGAACCCCTGCCAGAAGGCTCTGTTTCAGCTGCCAGCCTGGCTCAAGAGAGTGAGATCTCACCAATGACAACTAAGACAGCTAAAATTAAGAGGGGGAACACTGAACACTCTCGACAGTCAGTTCCTGAACCTTTTGCTTACTAGTTAAGTACACTACAAGAAGACCCATGTAATAAAGCCGATAAATAGCTCACAAAGCCCACAGTTAGCATTGAACTTCCATTCCTTTCAGACTAGAAAGGCTAGGTATCCTCAGACAAGCTGAGCTGAGAAGTCCTAACCAACAAAACAACCTGGATAAATTTATTTCAAAAAAGATAAACCTTTCTTCCTCCTTGGACATCTCCATCCTCTTTCCTTGACAAAGCAGAAAACCTGTGTCTGATATTACCACTTAGGTTGTAAATTCTCTAGCGTAGGGATGTTTTACACCTCATTCAGACAGCAGACCCATTCTGTGACTGGTTTGTAGGTGCTTCACTAGTGCAGCTACTGGGTATATGGAGACACTTCTTCACTGTGAGCACAGTCAAGTAATGAAACAGGTTGCCAAGGGAGGCTGTGCAGTCTCCCTCCTTGGAGCTTTTCAAGACATGACTGGATAAAACCCTGAGCATCCTGGTCTGACCTCAGAGCTAATCCTACTTAGAGCGGAAGTTTGACTAGACACTTCCTGAAGTCCAACCCAAATTGTCCCAGGATCCTAAGCAGCTAACTGCTGAAAGATCAGCCACGACAAGTCATCCAATCACCAGAGAATTCTGATTTCTACTGTAAGACTACCTATATTTTGATTTGTTTCTGTTGCGCATTGAGTCCCAAGATGAGTTCAAGGGTATGAGGGGATAATGCTTGTGCTTTAGGGTGCCCTTCCTCCAACAGATGAAACCACGATGCAAACAGCTAGGACAGACATCATATTTTCCTCACTTACCAATGGTTGCAGGGCAGTAGGTGTCAGTGGCGCTGCAGTTGTTGAGGGGGCCTCGTCCCCAGCTGGTGGGCCCCCTGCTGTGGTCCCAGCTGGGGGAACACCATCCTCTCGTTTCGTAACAGCTCCCTTCTTGGTTGACTGCATCTTAATCTGCTGTGGCTTGGAATTCATTGGTGAGTTATTGGTAGTCTGGAGTAACTGCAAATTACAAATGGAGAGGCCAAAGATCAGCATTAGAATAGCTACACCAATACAGCAAGGTTCAATGCTGCTTTTTAAGAAAAAGCTTTGAGAGGATTGATATCAATAGCCATTGCAAGATGGTGGCAGCAACAGGTGTTCAAAGAAATTTAGGCTCCTGAGCTGCCCTCAAGAACCCTCACAAGGTGGAAAGGGCCACTCAGCTGAGGTGACACTCAGCCCTCCTCAGTGACTCAAAGGGAACCACATAAAAGCCATCAGAAAGAGATGAAGCCATAGGAGCCAGAGGCATCTGTCTCCCCCCTCTGCTTCACATTCCCTCATGCACACCAGCTAAGAGCCACCACACAACAAAGCACACTGGTCATCTGCAACCACGTCAGGGCTGACGTTTGTGATCGAGATGGCCTCTTCCCTCAGTTTTCCAGAGCTATACGGATTCTCCTGCTGGCTTCTCAGCGCCAGAAGTAGCTAATGGGCAAAAAAACAGTTGGACTCTTCAGCCTTTACCTTAGTGATGGTACCCACAGCTTTGGTGCGGCCTTCACGGAAGACCAGACGCTGGTCTATATGCAAATATTCCGGGGTTTTGATGAAGCGAAAGTGCACTGTGGCTTTGTCCCCCGTCCGCAGGCAGTCCTTGTCCATGCTGAGAATTGTGGCCGTCTGACGGATGCTGCCACAATGCACTGTGAATACAATGCACAAAGGCTTTCAAACAGCCAGAGCCATTAGTGGAATAAGCTTCAGAGAGACACCTAAGGCAGCTCTTGCTACCCTACAGCTAACTGCATTGAGTTTGGAATGTAAAAATCCACTGTGTACCAAAGATTATAAGGGTCATATGGCTGCCTTTGTTCAGTCCTCAAAAAGAAAACACGTATAAGCCAGAATAGTTGCCTTCAAATGGAGACTTTGCAGAAGCATCCTCAATAGAATCCTACAGGCTAAGCAGCCAGACTAGAGGGCCTGACCTAAATGAGTTTCTCAGTCAGCATTTGAACCTGAAGAATCTTACACCATGGAGATCTGGCTCAGGCAAGCTCCAAGTACACTTGGAGTCACACATCTCCTTTTTACCTACAGCCTTTGCCATTCTCCTCCGTCAGCTCCGTCCCCTCTCTCTAGTGCGTTGTTGGAAAAGACCAAACCAGGAACTTATATTCAGGCTGACAGAGCCATCAGGAGAAAAATGATCTCAGGCTACAGCTGACACAAGCTGTTACCACTGGAAAACAAAGATGAGACAACACTGAGACACATACCCATGGCCTGATAGCGTGGGCTGATGGTGGTGGGGTGATGGAGCACTAGAATCTCTGCTTCAAACTCCCACGATGCCTGTGGATTCAGGCGGGGTGACACCATCACCATGCCTTTCCGGATGGAAGAACGCTTGATCTGAAAAGCAGAGACAAAAAAAACGTAACATGATTTTCCAGGGAAGAAATGTGCTACTCTGGCTGACTACATCCAGAAGGGTCCTAAGGGATTTCAACAGGTATTAGCTCGTGCTCACCCAAATGCAAAGCCAGAGCTGTTTAGCAGTATGTTATGCAAAGGTTGCAAAAATCAAGTTCAGCTGAAGTTTCTGAGGAAGTTTTAGTTAGAGTGCTGGAAATGCTGGACACTGACATGGAAGTTTTAACTCACTGATCCTTAAAAAGCAAAACATACATCCTGATTGCACATTACCCAAGCAGATGATGTCTCCAAAAGCATGATGTCTGTTAACACAAAATGGTAAGACTAAGCACATGAAGTTTGGTAAAGCTGAAACTAGATCTCCTTAAAATCAGTGCATCTTCTATTGACAGAAACCTTCCACCAGAGGAATTGCATCAAATTTTGTTGATTTTAAATCCCCAAATCATGCAGCTGGTCCTATAAGTTGAGAGGAATAGCGTAAATACCCTGCCTATGCCACTAACATAGCTGGAGCACAAGAGCTGGTGCACTTTTCTTGCACCTTGTTACACACCTCCAACGCTATTCCTCTTTACCTTGGGTCCCAGTGCTATTACCAGGCAGCTGTCAGCTGGAGCAACTGGGACACAGGACCCTCAGAGGTTCTATGGGATTTTCAATGCGTTGTGAGATGAGGCAGCTGAGGTTTGCAGAAGCAGTTCTGATTGCAGCTGAACTCCAAAAGCACTCTCAAGTAAGGAGGGTGGTTCCTGTTCTGGGGGTCTAGAGCAGATCATCTCACCTTTTTCAAAGCAAAGGAGGCGGTCTGGCCTCCCCGCACTTCTTTGACGGGCATTCTCTTGCGGTGGATGGACTTGACAGCAATCGGTAGGAAGTTGCCAAGGGGATCTGGCCCCAGCAGCAGGGTGTCATTTAGCTTGATTAGGCCTCTCAGTGTCGTCCCAGACACAACTGTTCCTACACCCTAGGCCAAAAAAGAAAAAACAGTAATTGGGGTCACTTGGCCACACTAGCAGAAGAGCTCTAGAACTCCCCTCTCCAGGGAAGATGCCTTCTTCAACCTGAAAGAGGGATTAGAAAATTCTTCAAATACCAGGCCCCTTACCGGGACAGAGTAAGTATCATCTATCTGGAATTCTGCTGGCTCTTCTTCCCTGTAACTGGTCCGTGGAGACAAGAGATTAAGAAACATCTTCAGCAAATCTAGGTTCTCTCCGGTGACATTTGAAATCTGGAAAATTGGGCACATCCTGTAAAGGAGAATTGATGAAAATGGAGTTAGTTCACCTCCCTGCCTGGAATTCCACGTGTAGGGAGACATCCAAAAATCTCGGGACTGAATTCAATACACAGTGCTAGGAAGGGAGAGCCTGGCAAGCAGTCAGATGCACAACACCCCATGTTTGAAAACCTGCAACATTGCCTCTGCCTTCTAATGACTTTCAGGAATAGGTGTAAGGTTCTGGGACTGAAGGAAGCTGAATACCCTGCCATCTTCTGCAGGCTGCCCAGAAGCAGCCTCTCATTTCTGTCTCACAGAGGGGAACACAAGCGGGTCAAGCTCAGAATCAATACATTCTTATGGAATCAACACACCACATGGCAGATGCAACCTTCACACATCTAGACAATGGGATTCTCTTTCTGAATCTTCTCACCCAGTCTCCAAATAGGATGGAAAGAGAAACGACTTCTCCTCTACTCCCGTTACCTCTCTGAGCTGAAGTTGGAGGCTGTTACAATGACATCATCCTTGCTCTGAACCAGCACGGGAATCTTCCTGCACCCTGGGGACTTCAGCAGTCGCTGTAACAGCTTCAGGGTTTCTTAAAGGGTGAAATGAATATTGTTAGGGAAGCATCTCCCGTCTTTACAAATCGCTTTTGTGGGGTCTCTCCCCAAAAGGAGACTGGTGTTCTTGCCACAAATAGACAGGAGAAGATGGCTAAAAGTGCGTGAGAGAGACTATGAGTTTGCTGCAGCCCAGAAGGGACTTAGGAGCCATTCCATCTTCCATTTCATGCCAGTTAGCTTGCTGCCAAGCGATACTATACATGAACAGACAAACAAATCTGCATCTGCAAGACATTTTATAGCTGTCTGTTAAGTAGCTTTAAGCAGTTACAAGGTATTTCCTAGTATTATAAAGGATTTTTCACATTGAATTAAATGAAAACCAGCAGCACTCGGGAACTGACATATTTGAGAATACGTGAATTAGAAATCAATTTTGACGAAACAAACTTCAACACACTTTGCCTGGCGATCAACCTACCCTACAAGGTTAGAGAAGCATGAAAGATGGCCATCACAGACTAGGACACTGTAGGTGGACAAGATCCAGAAATAAATATTTTGGGACAAATCTCATGGCTTCCAACTTTGATCTCTTGCCTCTTTAAAATTTGTTTTCTAAGCCCCATGTCCACCAGCCAGCAGGGGTGCTACCTGATGCACTCGCATCAGCCTCCTGCAATGTGCCTTACAATAAACAAGGGGGGGGGGGGGAAGGCTAGTAAGGGCTTAAAAGAGCAAATAATTTACATTCTACAATTGTCATTCAATTAGATGTTTTTGTGAACAAATGATTGCCTATGGGAAAGTAATGTTTTGGATACAGAAACAGAAACATCTAATCATGCCATCTGCTCTTCACAGATACACTAGAGCCAAATCTTGTGTCTATTTAATTTAAACAGAACATGACACAGGAGTGGCTCCTCCCAAGAGCAGCTCTTCTCTCCTCACCCTGAGCCAAATGTTTTCCTTCTCTCCCAGTTATTATCTTATGATCAGGCCTTACATTTATTTGCCAAACATCTATTATAGAATTCTTTAGATTATCTTTTGATCATATATGCCTGTTTACCTGAAACATATTTAGGATTTTTACAATAATGAACTAACCATGGACAGTACTGGGAAGATCCACTTTCCTGATTCTCAGGACTGCTTATCAAAAAAAAGCATTGCTCCCACTAACCACAGCATGTTCCTGAAAGTGTGAGAGATGCATCAAGAGAATTTTAAAGGTGAGAGTTGGTCACAGCCTGAAAAAATGTCAAGTTAAAAGGCCACTGCTGGGGTTAGAAGTGCTGCTTTAATAGCTGCCGAGTAAAAAAAAGTCACTAGCCCCTGCTGCTCATTGCCATCCCCACTTGTGTCCAGTCCAGTCCTGCTACCACAGCCTACATACTGCTTTGAACCACGATTTATTAAGTGTTGGTTGGCTGCTCAGAGAAGGAGCTGCTGTAGTTATGACAGCATATCTGAGAAGCACCCAGGTGAGCAGGATATAAGCAGCAGCTACCCCTTCATCTAAGAGAACAAGTTTGATCACAGCTTAAGGTCACACTCAAACTGTGAGCAAGAAGGAAAGCAGCTTTCGAGAGAAGTTCCAGACTCTCCCTCCAGGTTTAAATACCCAGAAAGAACATAAAGCCACAACCCCAACTGTAAATTTCTCCTCTTAGAGCTCAGTTAAGTAAAACCCTGTAGCAAACACTTTTGGGTTGCCCAGCTGAGTCCCCCAAACTTGGGTAATTTTGAAATGGTGACTGCGAGTGAACTGCGTGCAAAATGGGTAAAGGAAAAGGTTAGATTTCTGGAAGGTGTATAAGACGCAGTCAAAACCAGATAAGGCAGCTTTCCTCCAGCAGTAATTCCTCAACCCAAGCAGAGGATAACAGCACACAGAGAGGCAAGAAACAGCCCTGGAGAGAGCTTGTAGGACTCACCTTGCAAGATGTTGGCAGGGCACATGTCGATCTTGGTCACCACAACAAAGACAGGAACGTTAAGTGCAAGCGCCAGGCCTAAGTGCTCCTTGGTCATTCCAACAATCCCAGCATTACTGCCAACCTACACCAGGGATACAAGAAAGGGTGACGTAAACGTTCCTCCTCCAGTGAGCTAGGTCTTGTGTCTGACATGTAGTAGGCTGTGATAAGGTTGTAGGTGCGTTATTGGGAATGTATGAGCACACCTGGCTCATTTCAAATACTGCTGGATACTGGCCGAGGACTCATTGCTCCTCAACTTTAGCAAGGTATTCTGGAGTTTAGAAATCTTTCAGTTTTCAAGAACAACACACCTCAAGCCCATACAAAACTGACAGTCCTGGGGCGCTTGCCTCAGAGCCCTGGCTACATATCCACAGCAGTTGCTGTCCTCCACCCCTGGGAGATGCTGCCTCCCTCTACCACCCCGCAGGCACTTGGAACAGGAAAAGTTGAGGCTGTGAAAGCTGTGAACAGTCCCAGCTTGTGCTAATGCCATACAACTTTCTTGCTACCTACCATAAGCATGCAGAAGTCAGGTAAATGGCCAGTCATGCCGAAGACAGTGGTTTTCAGGTACTTTTCGTGACCAGCCAGATCAATGAAAGTAATGACCTTGGTGGATTTCTCACAGATCTTTGTCCATTCCAAGCTGCCACCGTGGCTGTCGGGCTTGTTGACCACGTTGCCCTCGCTGTCGAAGCCCAGAATGTCATTGCCCACGCTGCTGGTGCGGCCTGACTCAATTTCATGCTTATGGCGGAAGAGCTTTTGCCGTGCAAAGCCTCGGCCATTGTCAAGTTCGCCATGTGTCAAGACACCTAGCAACGTGCTCTTTCCTGCATCCACATTGCCAACCACTGCTACCCTGGAGGGGGAAGGAAAAAGGAACCTGGTAAAATCTGATACCTGAAGAAACAAAGAAGCAATCAAAAAAAACCCCAACAAACCAAACACACCACCGCTCCTGCAAATAACTGGCTTTTTCTCCCTAACCTTCAAAGAGAGATTCACGAATGTTACACCTTCACAAGCAGAGCAGAGATTCTTACACAGTTATTAGTTAACAACAGAGATCCCAGACTCTGGGGACTGAGATGTGGAAGACTGTGGAAACATGTCACTGGTGCCCCGAACACAGAGAGCTGAACTCAACATCGCTTGACAACACATGCATGTGGCAATTCAAAAGAAAGTCTAAATCCCAACTTGATCTAAATACCTCTCCCTTTTTTGTATTTGTCATGTTGCAGTAGTAGCAGCTGCTAGTGAAAACACAGAAATTTTAATTTCTGTTCCCAGAAAAGGAAAAGCTCAAACGACAACCAAATTTTTGGGGAGAAACCCCTCTCCTACAGCAACCTCCTTCCTTGTCTCTGATAAAGTTGGCTATTACAGCTGTTGGCAAATGTTAAAAATCCATTCCAATCCAGACCCATCCAGATCTGGGCAGACTCTCAAGTCATGTCACACAAGCTATTAGATGTCCATTAAAAGGTGACTTGGATCATCATGGTCTTGGAATGGAATTGAACCCTTAGTCAAAAGTACTGTATTCCAGCAGCATGCACATAGGCACACACAGACGCACATGCACATATGAGTCCCTACTGGGATCCCAGCCCACAAAAGATCCCCAAACTGTGAAGGTGTCACCCAGAGGGCAACAGCCCTCAGCTAAACACAGGTAAATCTTCGCAAACATTTTGTTCACAAAAGAGACAGCAACAACAACCACCAAGAAGCGATTTCATTAGCAAGGAGTGGTGAAACTCAACTCCCTTTGTTGGGTAGCTACAACACCCAGACTCGAATCCGCGTTGCTGGCTCAGCATCGCTGACTGCTCACAGGGTAAAAATGCAGCCGGGCTGCTGACTAACCCTGTCTCCACCCGGCTTCTCACCTGACCTCCAGGAAGTCGTTGTCACCCACACGTTTCCGAACGAGGTAGTCGCGCACCTTGCCCCCTGCTTCCTGGTGCTCTCGCAGGAGGATCACATCTGCCTCGATCTGCTCTGCCATGCTCTTCAACGTGGCATAGGATGCCTCCATGTCTGCCTCACTCAGACCGTATTCGGTCCCATCTAGTACCGTGTTGAGGAGACAAAGGACAGCCAGTGAGCACCACCTTGCAACGGCCAGTAGCAATGTCATTCTGCCTGGGACTTTCCACACCAGTCAGGATTTATATGATTTATATGTCCTCACAGCCATGTGAACAGAATAAGCACCCTTTACTCCCAGTAAAAAAGGATGGTCTCCACTCAAAGTCTTAAAAAGATACTGGAAAACCACCACCTTTCATCTACAGGAGTTTCCTTCACAATTTCTAAAAAAAAATATTTACATATTGGCAAGAAAGACACATTTCTATCTAATTCCCTTACTTCACACATTAAAGGTACTTTCCGTGCAACTTCCTGCAGTCAGATAAAACATCTCCTCTTGCATTGCAATAAAGGGAAAAGCATTAACAAAATCTCTGACTGTGAAATATCACCACAATTAACCAGTGAATGTGGGACCAATTTAAACAATCAGCTTATTTTATAAAACCACATCCCAAGTGTACATTTTCTGCAAGTCTGCCCTGCACAGCAATTTCTTTAGCCCCCACAATACTCCAGTTAAAACGATGCTTTTGGCCTTCATCCTGGCAATTGAAAGAAATGCTGACAGCCCATGAGGCCAGAAAAAACCAAGGAGGCATGGCTGCCTCTAAACAGCCCCCCCAGAAAAAGAGCTGACAGTTGGAGCAAGTCGGTGGCAAGTTATCTAGACAGTTTAAAGGCCACCACAGCTTTCAGCTGCTCTCTTAACACAGGTGCCGAGGAGCTGCATGGATTTAAGGACAGAATCTCCTCAGTGGGTGAAAAAACCCCAACAAACAAAGGCAGAGAGCCACATAGCACCTGGATGACCGAAGCTATTGCTGTGTGTGCATTTGTATACACGTCTGACTCATCAGCAGTAACTGCAGTTTGCATGAACTAATCAGCATTTTAACTACTGCACAGCTCTACAAGTAGAGTTGCTGGGTGACTTCCAATCCAGCTCATAAGCTGGCCTGAGAAGTTGTTGAGAAGGTGGGGAAAACAAAAAGCACAAGGGCTTGGGGTCTTGGGTCAGAGTCAGTGAATGAGAAGTATGGGACAGGAGAGGGCAAGAGCCAAGGAGAAAGGGAGGGGTCACTACTAATGAAGCAGTGAGCTTCCTGGCAGTCTTCACTCGCTTCTCAGTCATCTGAGTTGGGTATCCAAGATGATCAAAATCATAGACACTCAAACTGAATGAGAAGGAGGGACGGTAGCAGGGATATCAACTTTTTTTTTTTTCAGTTGGCTATTGTTTCAAATTTACAGAAAAGATCCCCATCTTCCTTGACCATGCAGCAACCCAAATTGAAGTCCGAAATTTTAGGCCTTATTTTAAGAAACAAATGCTCACTTCTAAGTACATCATTGCATCAACCACCAGTTAACACCCTCACATGGTATCCTAGAGGAGAAAGCAGTTACTAGCCCAATCCCCCCTGCAGATGTGGTTATCCCAAACGCCACCAGTTCAGACTACACGTGGGAAGCTCGCTTGGACGCGAGAGCCTTATCCTCATTATCCTATGATCTTGGCTGCATGACCAATGGCCACCTAATCCTGGCTTCTTTTCTGCGTTGGCTGCTTCTCAAGACACCAAAAAAACCCAAAAAGCACACAGTTCTAAGGTAACACAACTCTCTCCCTCCACTACTTCAGCCAAACTTGTGCACTGATGACCAAGGTTTTGTATTCTTCTTCAAACATATTAACTAATAGAATATCCGATGAACAACTTGATATCCAGCAGATATATTATATGCTTGAAACAAGTCTTTAGCCTTATGACAGCCATTGATATATATATTTTTGCATTCAGAAAAGAAATTTCGATTTCAAAGCAAGAACACGTTCAATGTTATTTTACCAGCATCAGATGCAAGTATTCAAACTGTGAAAAATAACAAAAAGGTAATCCATGCTAACTGCTAAAATCTGCAAAGGCAAATGACTGCAGTCACACCCGAGTTAATGTGACAATAAAGGCCTCACGGTAAGAAAAGGAAAACCTGTCTCCCTATAGCACACACTAAAAAGAAGGTCAGCAGCATATTATTTTGGCTAACTTCAATACATTCCTGTGGGGTAAAAATATTGTTGTTTACAATAAAAATACAAGAAATGAACAAAACCAGACAGAACAAGACCTCCCTCAAGCACTGAGGAGGTCTGTACTAAAACCGTTGTTGTAATTTCAGATCCTTCATCTTTTCCTAGTGTGCCCAGACAAGTTATACCTTATTTCCAAACAGAACTTGTATCATATTATACAAGAAATACGTTTACCTCCACTGCATAAGACAGTTGCTGGCAGGTATAAAATAAAAAGAATCTGTGCCACATGTTCTGCTATAATTTATGGAGGTTTCCAATTTATTCTGGTCAGCAGCAGCACCCCAGCTAGATGAACTAGGCTTTTATTACAATTTTTATGTTTTGCGGTTTTCCTCAGGCAGCTATACTCACCTGATCCTTGACCAATGACATAGATAGTCTCCCCACATCCCTCATCAATTCTCTCTGACATCTGTCGGAGCAAACTGTCATACTGCTCTGAAGTTGGACTCACCATCACCAGCTGGAAAAAAGATTAAATATCCAATTTGCAGATGTCAAGCAAACAATTTCACCAGCAGCTTCAGTTATAAGGACAATCAATCAGTATGGTTTATTGAAAGAAGAGGCTGCTTTTCAAGGATCGCTTTCTGGCAGATTGTTTTTGTTGTTGTTTTTTTTTTCTTTTAAATGAGCTTCTCTGACAGCTATTTCCTTGTGACACTCCACAAGGTTATTTGTCTGAGCTCAGAGTGCATTTATGTTGGAAGATACACTTCAAAGCAAGTAAGAATACCAAGCAGCCCATTTTGAGGTAACCAGTGTTTAAAAGCCACATTTAAGTGAACATCCCACTTCTCCTTCTGTGTAATACATGTTTCCAAGCAAGGAAAAGAGAAAGGGGAGGAGCTATTTCCTCCAAAGAAATTCCTCAGCTGGGGACTCCACTGTCTATGCTGCAGAGAGTGCCGCTGCTCCCCCAAAGCCAGAAGGCGGCAGCCAGACCTCACTGCAAAGCACATGTAGGCACCAAAACCTAGAATATCTCACAAATCTTTCACATTCTCAGTCTCTCCTTTTGTTTTCTTCCAGGGCAGAGGGGAAGGAGACAACAGGAATAGGCATTATTTTCAAACTCCTAACAAAACTTTAGGTACTTTATGCTACAATGCTGACAGGCAGATATACAAAGGAGTTTGTATTTGGACATTTGTACATTTCACCAGTGAAGAGCTGCATTTGGCAAGCCAGCAGCTGTGTAATCAACAAGCTTTGACTGCAGTTATTGCAACAACCGCAACTTCTGTCACCCTTCCCTGTAGAGGCATCACGAGAAGGAAAAAGCAGACAGAAACGAATAAGAAAATGAGGACAACAAGACAACGCTTCAGGGTGGATTTTTCTTAGAACAGAATGGACTAGCACCATTTTTGGCAAAAACCTCTGTTGCTCATACAGTACAGCTGAGGACACTCATACAGAGTAGCCACAATGGTGGTGGAGGAATGGCAAACCAAGGAGACCTTCATCACCCATTTGGGACCAATTGGCTACTTGCTTTCTGGCTGCCTCCATGGTTACAAATCTGTTGGCCAAGCATCCTGGCACAGTGGCTCAATAGCTGTTGCGATTGAGATAGGCACTGTTGCTAAAAAGGCACTTTTAATAAGAGTTGTAAAGGCTATCACCTACCGACAGCCCTATGGGTAGGCACGCCTGCGCCACACTACAATGCCCAATGAAATCCAGACTTCCACTAGCTGTCCTCACACACACATTCCAAAATCATGCCCAGAATGATGTAATTCACTACACACTAAGGCCAGTCTAAAAATCTGTGCTAGATTTACCTAAAACATATGGTTTACAGCAGGTTGTAATGATTACAAGCCTGCCCAACACTCTACTAACACAGCCTGACTTGCTAGCACAGCTACTGCGACGTATTCAAGGGGAACTACCTTTACCACCTACTACCACTACCTAGTTGATGAAAACCTTTATTAGAAATCTAGAGTGTAAGGGAACCCCAAACCCCACAAGTAAGTCTTAAGCAGCTTTTAAACCTATAGCGATGCATGCATCTGGAAAACTGAAGCACAGGCAGCAAGTGCTAGTTTAGAAGGTTTTAGGGCAGTCAAAGCACCGCTTTCCTCAAATGTTGAGGGTGACGCAGAGCAGGTACATGTCTGCAAGGGCCAGACAGCTACGAGAGACAATCACCTTCACATGCCTCTCTTCAGACACATGCCCTACCTAACCTTTTTAACTACTTGGCACGGTCTGCAAAGGGTAGCAAAGCACTCTGGAAGGCCATGTTGTCTTTCAATTTCATGCTACAAAGGGCTGAGATTGCCTTTAATAGTTCTTTTGGTTTTGGTTTCTTCTTAAAGGAGACCACTGGATGAAAATGTATTGAAAAGGAAATCAGCAAGTGTTCAGAGGCTTGATCAGCAGAGGAATGGAAGGCTCTGTGTTGATGTGTAAGGCTTGTTTTGCCCAGTGAACACTTCAGGAATTCCTGGAATCACAGCAGATAGGCTCAGTGTTTAGGGTAGTGCACCAGCACAGGTCAGGGACTCAGGAAGATCTATTAAACAGGCTGTCATACACATAAAAATCAATAAAATAACAGGGGCCACTAGTGTAGAAGCACAATAACTTCAGTTTCTTCAAGTCTCATCACCAGCTTCATTCTTCTATGAGCAGTGTGAGCGGGCAAGGTGTTTAAAGTATCAGGGGACATTTCAGCTTAGCATCTCGCTGTAGCCTTTCTTCATGGTGCCAGGCAGGAGGGCTGGGTGCTAAAACATCATGGTACCCACACATATCAGCTCAAAACACTGTTCCCCTACCCTGCTGCTTTCACTGCCATGCAAAGGTGCTGCTGAAGGGTGTTCCAGAGGTAGACTGCCTCCAAAGCCTACCCTGGGGCCAATGAAGCTTACAGCTGATATGACACAGTGGGATGTCAAGAGGAAGATGCGTAGAACAAATCACAGCTTTCATGGATCACACCTTCCAATGCCGTCCAGTATTTCTAACAGCTGCTTCTGCAGCCCCCAACCAGTTCTGCAGTTCTCTGGGTCACTGCAAGACTTTAGTATGTGTTCTGAAGATCTCTTTAGCTAGCTTCCTGGACAGAGGGAGCCCATTCTTTGCCATTTCCTTGGTTGGAGAGAGGCCCTCCATCTTGGCCTCTCTGCTTTTACTGCTTTTCATCTTTGAGCTATCCCCTCCATGCTTGCACTACATATTCTTGTTTTTCAGAGGTTTTCACAAAGTCAAAATTTTTCACTTTTGCTCTTTCCACTTTGCCAGGCATTGAGCAGTTAACAGTAGGAGCCATGTGGGTCTAGCAACCTCAGATTTCCTATAGGGCAAAAAAAGTAACAACCAGTTATTCTTTTATTCTCAGGGCAGCAGAAATAAATATATCTCACACCTTTGAGATGCCATCTCTAAAGTCCCTTCCCAATCTGTGGGGAAAGGTAGCTTTTCCCATCTTTCCTCTGATCAGTTTTGGGATTAACATACAATAGAAGTAGGTAATAGCTATAGGTGTCTGAACTTACTCTGGGGAGACAAGTTGGAGTGTGCCATTCTGCACACCCCAACAGCAAACAAGAATCCATAATATTAATTAACAGCAATTTCCACACGCCAGTGAAATTAAGCTAAGTTTATATCAGCACTACTACAAGCAGTCCTTACAAAAGAAGCATCCCATATCCATGAGGCGGACAAACTTTAAAGATTAAGGGCAAACCAAATACTATGTGGTACGTAGTGGTGCTATTTATTGGAGTAACACAGACTGATATTTTGCATGGCTGGAAGGCCATCACCAGCCATTGGCAAGTCAGGGGAAAGGTACCTTCTGCAATGTCGTATGTTGCTTTTTATCTCCTGTGGACATACAACATTCAAGTGCTAATAATGTTCTGTTGTCAGTGTAGATCTAGTAAGTATCAGCTTCACTAATAGCCTTGTGTGATATGGTTTTGACCTGAAAGATGATTACTGCTGCAGTGTGTTGGTACTGAAGGGAAAACGATCACCCATTAAGATCGACATGATAATGAATTTGTGCTGATGAATGGGACTATTTGCTTGACCAGCTCACAAGGTGCACTTGATAACTGAATCCCAAAATACTCCTCTCTAAAAGAAGCACACCTTATAATGAACGCATTGGGGGAGGACTGGGAGAAAAGTATGTAACACAGTGAGGGGGGACGTCAGACCCGGACAGAAGCAGCAAACAATCTGCAGCAGGAATCACCATATTAAGCGGGAATCAGAGGGCAGCAATTCAACTGGGGAGACAGAAAAGGTGGAGGAATCAGGGCACAGGGGCAAGTTAGCTACCACATTCTCACCATATGGGATTGCTGTTTTGAGCACAGAGACGGAGACTAAGTTGGAGAGATGGGGCAGAGCTCATAGTCTTAGCTCTAATCCAAGATGGTGATCAATGAAAGGTCTGGGGAAAAGACAGCAGGTGTACACTGCTGTATGGAAAAGGAACTTGTAATAAAGGTCAAAAAAATGCTTACCTATCACCTCCACAGTGCTGTAGATTTCTAGGAATGCAAGACAGCCTGACAACATAGATGGAGATTCTGGGATAAAAGCATTCCTCCCTCTTTATCAGAGTTTTGGTCAGGTTCCTGGCTGTCAAGAATCAGTGACACAGCCCTTGGCGTCCTCCTGGGCCCTCTTCCACATCAGCCATGTCCAAAGCACAGATCGATATTGGCATCCTGTATCAAAATCTTGTCCAGCTCATTAAGGCATGAACAGGTGGCTCAATAAATACTGCAGGTCTGATTTCTGTTCTTTATTTCCTTATATGACATCTTCATAACATTTGTTTTAATACACTACCACATCGTAAAATATCTGGTCATTCCCTCAAAACCAAACATTTCCACATCCACACACCACAATTCCTCTCTCTCCATCTCTCCACGAAAGTCAAGACAATTGAGGACTTTGGAACAACTCCAGCTGGAAGTATGAAGAGAAAGGCTGGCAGAAAAACAGGAGGAAACACCAGCTACGCTGACTTCTGGATACATAATTACAAGCGAACTGGACCAAGTTGTCAGGAGATTTCAGAGCAGGAGACGGCACCACAATACATCAAACGCTTGGCAGCAAAAGGTATACGGTTAAAGAGAACAGCCAACAGGGTCAAACAGAAGGCAGTGTAGAAAGGCAGCTAACACAGCCCGTGGCAGGCTCTGGCATGCACCTATTATTACCATGTACCTTCCTGCAAGATGCGAGCGAGAACAGATTCTGATAGAAATAAGACCACCACGCAGCTTTGTCACTTGTATCCTAGAAAGAAACTGCGCAAGGCGAACAAACCTTTTTTGCGTTGCCATAATAACCTGGTTTGCAAGAGCAAGGCACCCCTGTTGCTGGGCCCTTGTGCCCAAAAGTTACGAACCCTGACCTGCTGTTGAGATCGTGAAGAAGAAAGCCCCGGGACTGGTGACAGAGATAACTACGGAGAACCGGGGCTGAGGAGAAACGTTGGTGAGACGTTAAACCAGCTGCCAGCTTTAAAACCTGCGTTTGCTGAGAGGTAGGACATCCACACACACACCCCCACCCCCACCACCTCGGAGGCCCCTTGCTCTCCTGAAGCCAGGGGAGCGGGGTCGGCCCCGGCTGTCGGGCTGGCCCCGCTCCGGCCGGGCCCGGGGGGAACCCCACGGGTAAAGAGGATGCCGGGGAGAGGGCAGGGCAGGGCCCGGCGGGGTGATGATGGCACTCACCGCCCGCCCCCCCCAGCGGGGCCTACCTTACTGGTGAGGTCGATCTCGGGCTCGCCGTTGAGCGCTTCGCCGTCCTCGGCGTCGAAGGTGGCGCGGAGGGGACAGGCGGCCGCCGCTACACGAGGCCCTCCACCTGGGGAGCCGGGCTCCGGAGCGAACATACAGGCCGGTACCGGGGAACCCCCCATCGGTGATCGACTCCGCTCCGCCGCCGCCATCTTCCCTGCCCCGGCCCTCCTCCCTCCCCGCTCCCGCCCCTCCGCCCCGGGAGGCGCGGCGGCCCCGCCCCCGGCCCGCCAAGGCGTTGCTAGCCAATCACCGTCGCAGGAAGGGGGTGATTAGACTGTAGCCATGACGACGGCGGGCGGGGTCTTTGTTATTCATGAGGGAGGGCCACGCCCCCGCCGAGCGCGCGCAGCCAATGGGAGGTGCACTGCCAGCTCGACTTGTTTTCCATATATACACACACAACAGAGCCCGCCCGACGCGTCCAGTGCTTTCTATCCAATAGAAGAGCTGGTCCTCGTGACAAACAACCCTAAAGGTCAATCGAATAAAAAGACTCAAGACTCGAGGGTGGGACTAAACGGCTGCCACCAACGGGCAGGGCCCGCCCTGATGGGTGGGTACTCTCTGAAATTAACCAATAAGAAGGAAGAGATTTTTCACAGGCAGTTGTGTAAGCCAATGGGACGGGGAGGGAGCGCGCTGGGAGCCCCTTCGAGCCGCCGATTCGGCTGTCTCAGCCGGAGGCTCCGCCAGGGTGGC
Source organism: Gallinago undulata (assembly GCA_026546715.1). Taxonomy (NCBI): domain Eukaryota; kingdom Metazoa; phylum Chordata; class Aves; order Charadriiformes; family Scolopacidae; genus Gallinago; species Gallinago undulata. The sequence goes on from JAOTQQ010000001.1 coordinate 54,420,215, forward strand.
GGGTGCCGGGGGGCCGCAAGCTCCCGGGGCCGGTGCGGGGTCGGCAAAAGGGGTCCGACGCTCCGTCAGGCCCCGCACTTCTGACAGAAAGTCCCTCTGCCCCCCCCCCCTCCGACTGTATGAGTTCGCGGCGTTCGGACGGTGAGGGGCCCGAGGAACGGGGAGCGCCCCGCCCGCTGAGGGGTTTGACGAGCCGGCCGGCGGGGAAAGCCGCCCGTCCTGTTCCTCCACTGCCGCCGCCAGGCGCAGGTTGGAGCGCAGCGAAACCGGGGAGGGTTTATGTCTATTTCACCCGGCGGTGAAACCACTTTAGTCGTCCCGGCTTATTTATCGCGGCGCGAGACTCCACGCTCTAGCTAATTAAGCGAGGCGAGACGAGAAAAGGGAAACTGCAGCTCGGGGAAATTAATTCGCCTCAGGTTACGCGGCGAATTAACCGCAAGGGCCGGGAACGAACCCCAGCCGGCCCCGCTCTCCGGGCACGGCCTCCCCTCCGTCTCCCGGGCCCCTTTCCAGGAGGGGGTTGTGTGGGGGAACCGAAGGGTCGGCCGCAGCGGCACACAGGTATCCCTCCTCCCCACTCCCCTCGGGCCGTCCCGCCCTCTGACGTCGGAGGGCGGGCGCGCTCCCGACGTCGGCGGGTGCGGAGCGGGCCGCGGGGCGCGCGCGCGGCGGGGTTCACGGGGAGGGAGGGGGGCGCGTGTGTGTAAGAGCGGAGCGAGCGGGACCCAGCGCGCATGCGCCGTGGGCCGTCGCTGTGGGGCGGCTGGGGCTGAGGAGCGGGTGAGGCGGCGGCGGCCGGGCTCGGTGGTTCCCTTCGCCTCCCTCCTGAGGGGAACGGTGGGCGCCTCGGCCCGGTGGCGAGCCCCGAGGGGTGGGGAGGCTGCCAGGCGGCGGTTGTGGGGGAGAAGGGAGGTTAGGCCCCCTCAGTGCTGGTGGGGGGGGCTGGGCCTTGGTTGTGGGAAGCGGCTGTGCCCCCGGTGGGCGGGGGTAGTGGTGGTTCGGTGTGGGGAGGGCCGGGGTTGGGAAGGTGCGAGGCAGGCCTGGGGCTGGTCCGGCCTGCTGCCTGCCTTCCCCTTGCCCCCACAGGCCTTGTGCTGCCTCTTTTCAGCGCTAACGGAGACTTCCCTTTGTCGGAGCACAGGGTGGCTTGTGAGGAATTGCCTTCCCCGGAGCCTGGACCTGGTGGTGGTGGGTTTTTTTTGTGGCCTAGCAAGAAGCAGTTTCCTTTCTCGAGCTTTTGGCATCTTCTTGCCTGGATTCAGTCATTCCCAAAGGAATGGAGAAATGCAGCTGATAAGTCCTTAACCACCCTGTGTTCCCATAGGCAACACCAGAAGCTGGCTTCACCTTCTCCACTTTGGGGGTGGGCCTGTCTGTTACCTGCTCTGGGTACCTTTTTAGTGGCACTATAGACAAAAGGAGATGGAAGAAAAGGAGCGATGTGATAAATCCCAGCTGGTATCTTGAGACTAAGGGAATTTCTGTCTTTGGATTTGCTTTGTTTTGTTGTTTTTTTTTCCCGGGGGGGGGGAGGGACGTAGTACATGTTTAGAGGTATGGAAGGAGGGAGAAAAAATATGTTGCAGATCTTTATGTGGTTTCTAAAACCAGCCATCAGAGGCAATTACTAAATAAACTGAAGCACAAGAGGAGGGTTTGTGAGCTGGAAGCAGAGCTAGCCTACAACAGAACGGGGCAGTGGGCTGCTGTTGTGACTGTGGAGGAAGAAACTTCAGCCTTTGTTTCTCACCACCTACCCTCCGTCCACCCTGCGAGAAAATGAATTGTGTGCCATGGAAAGGTGACAAGACCAAATCGGAATCGCCAGAGCAACCTCAGCTACCACCACTGCATATTTACCATGAGAAGCAGCGTAGGGAGCTGTGTGCCCTCCATGCCCTCAACAATGTCTTCCAGGACAGCAACGCCTTCACTAGGGAAACCCTGCAGGAGATTTTTCAGAGGTAGGATACTCTCTGCACTGGTATTAGCTTCCCCTTGTCCTCTGTTGCTTGGAGGAATTTTCAGATCTTATTTGAGGAGAAAAATAGAGCAAAGGAGGCATTCAGAGTATGCCACTGCTTTGAACTGACTGTAGCTTCTTTTTCAAATCCTTCCTCTCCCCCCCTTTTTATTTTTTTTACTTCTCTCCATGCAGAAATTCTCTTTTTACTTGCTGCTTAAACTATTCAGGCTGCCAGTTTTACGTCCAAGGGCTTTATTGCAGATGCTGTCATGTGGTTGGACTGCTGTCTTCTCCCCCACCCACCTTAGTGCATCTTCTAACAGTCTTCCATATTTTTGCCCCTGCCTTGTATAGATATGTTATCTTTGATGTCAATAACGGATTTGGGGATTGGCTTGAGAAAATGAAGGTGTCAGGAATAACAAATGGTTCATCACAAAAACTTCCTGATTTAGTACTGCAACACTCCTAAGTGTTTTGGAAATTAGAAGTGACTTCTTATTCAAGCAGTAAAGTTCATTATGTGGGTTTTTTCCATACAGTGAGACCCTGTGTACTCTGTCAAACTGAAATTAATTTCAGTAGCTAGATCCCCTTTTTCTGTGTCATTGCTAAATGTTTCCCAGCAGCTTCAGATAATTATTAAAAGCGTTTTTGAGTTTTACTGGGTTAAATGTAAATGATATGTTTACTTTGTGCTGTTTTGACACTTTGTGGAAATTCTCCTGAGCGTGCCTTTAGAACTTGTGGTGACTGTCCATTGGTGAAGCTAAGCAATCACACAGGAAACGGGGTCTCCTCTGATACTCAGCCTGTGAATGCAGTGCTCCTCACATAGGTCACACTCGAATACCTGTTACTAGCAGTTGATGGCGTCTTGTGTTTGTGACAGGTCGGAAATCATGCTTTTTGATGGTGGTCACACAGGTACTGTTGGGCAGGGCAGTTGGGGTGCCCCGTGCTGATGAGCAGGGAGCTACGTGCCTGTTGCTGCTGTCCTGAAGATGGGCAGATTGATTCATCAAATGCATGCCTGTCTTTGGCAAAAGAAGTGTGATGATGGGCAACAGCAAATATCATTTTGAAATGCTATTTATGATAGCACTGTAAATAAAATTCCTATTGGTGAAGGGGATCTGATCCATGGCAGGCTCAGGGCGCTCTCTGTCCAGTGTAAAGACGCTATGTTTTTGTTCCACAGCAGCAATTGTCAGAATCTTAATAACAGAAAGATTGTTATTGGCCTAAAGCAAACAAAGGCAGTTCATGTGGTAGGAGTGTGATGATCTAATTAGTTGGCTTTCATTGGGTTTGGTGAGAGAGACTTAGTGTGCATCATGAAACCTCTCACAAAGTGCTGGGATTTCAATCTCCTTGGACCTCTTGCCCTAAAAAAGAGAGTTTGTCTTTGATTCCAAACTGGTATTGTTCCATCCTAATATTCAGATCAAGAAACACAGGTTGATTCAGCCCCATGGTGGTATGGAGATAAATGTGGAAATTCCTCCAGAAATGGATGAGCTGTAAGCTGTGCATAAGAATTGTCACTGCCTTTGCATCTCTGTTGGGTTACTACTCATGTCTAGTTCTTTGACTTGCCTGTAAGAAGCGTTGATTTAGTTGCCCTTTATACATCACTCTACTGTATGTTTTTCTTGTGTCTAGTTGTATTCTGTGTTGGATTGATAATGGATTGATGCTACGAAAATGTTGCGAGGTGTGATTTTTTTTTTTAAGACTGTGTTGACAAGGTAACGAAATTGCAAATGAACTTATGCTTTCTGTAGCTCTTACCACATCCCTTGAAGAATAATTGAACCCTGTTGCTTAATTGTTAGTTTCCCTTTTGCTGCATCCCATTGCATTAGGCTAGCGTGGTCTGATGATTATCATCTCAAGTATATGGCAAAACATGCCCCAACCTCCCATCTGATTTTGTGGTTCTTCCTCTTCTTTCCTCTCATACAAGAAATATCTTTTTGATGTTCTCTAGCTTTTGTTGCAGGAAGTAAGATTGCATGTTCCAATTGTTGGATGGAAGTACAAACAAAATCTCTTTGCTTCACTGGAGCCTGTGTATTGAGACCTGTTTAGGAAAGACAGCTGCGTATAGAAATCTTGGAGCCTGTTGTGTTAAGACAACATGCTCATGAAAGTTTCTGACTTCAAATGCTCAGGAGGATTATTACCTGGATTTCTGTCCAGCTCTGTCAGTCTTCCTCAGCTTAGTGTCTAGATAAAAAAAAAAAAAATTAACTTTGAGGAGGCAACTTAATTCCTTGTCTAATCGGAATCCTTCAGCTGATGATTGTGGACGCTATTTAGCTGTGTGAGAGTAAAGATGTTGAGGCAATTCTTGGTGAAAGTTTGCTCATGGGTACCAGTTCTCCAAGTGTGTAACCTCTGCTGATTTCATCATCTTGTTTCTAGGGCTCTGAAAGTTGCGGGAAGGAACAAAGATAAATGTGTTCTTTCAGCTCTCAAATAAGCTTGTCTCTGCAAAACAGTGCCACAAGAGGGTACTTGTGCAACCCAAAGGGCTTTGCTCATTGGAAGGCTTTCCTACTTTGCTGGCACTGAAGAGAGTTAATAGGTTGAAGCAATGATCTTGAGGAATTAGTTGTAGCCAAGTGATCTTGCTTTATGGAGATGCTGGAAGAGCTGTGACAAGCTAAATCTCTGTGATTAGTAAAATACAGTGGAGCTTTTGAGACTGAAAACTGTGATTCTGTGAAAATGTCCCTGCCTCACTTGGCAATGCTTAGTGATGGGTATTAATGGCTTTTCCTATTACCACATTGTTTCGGACTCTTCTCCCTTCTGTAGTTAAGTCATTTCCCAGGCTGTTCTGCAACAGTCTGCTCCACTGCAAGAAAACTCACAGCTGATGCAAAAGGTACCCGTCTGTAGCTTGGTTGGTCTGAAAGTCCTTACTCAATCTTGCTTTCTTCTTCTTGTTGAATGCCTTATGTTGCCGGGGAAGGAGTGCAGAAGGGCTGAGGGGTTTTCCCCAGATGAAATATGCCTGCAGAACTTACATGGTGCTAAAGGCTGAGTGAAAAATGTGCAAGAACATCAGGAGGTTTGGGGGACAGAGCCAACATGAGGGAGAGGCAGGTGAAACATGGGTGTTTGGATGACATGAAGCATATGAACCTTGTGCCAGCAAAGCTGATGGAGTCCTTACCAATCAAAAGAGCAACTCATCAAAACAGAACTGATCTCAGGCTTGACTTTCTTTGGTTTGGTGTGGCATGACCTTGCTGCTCTCTGCTCCCAGTTTCCTCCTGTGCTTGCTCTTCCAACTGTTGAAGCCCATCTGTCACCTTCCTAATAACTCACTTCATTGTTTCCCCTCCTTATATTTTTTTTTTGTTGGGGGGGGGAACATACAATAATAAAAGTGACTAACTGGGGTTTGCGTTTTTTTTTTTTTTTGCCATGTGTTTGCACATTTTATGCCTTGCATCCATTATCTGTATTTGTCCAAAGACTGTCTTACATTTTTGCATGTAACATAATGGACTGTGATTCTGGATCTTTAGATGCTATAGTGATGCAGGTGATGTCTAGGCAAGCTTATGGATTAAAGTTCAAGAGATTTGTTTGCAACAAAGTTAGCTGTTTAGTTACCTACAGCAACAGATTATTTTATTTTTATCTTATAGCAATGGTACTGTTTTAGAAAGCTCCCAAACCCAAATGTCTTCACAGCTTTGGGTCTGAATACTTCTTTCATTTACCAGTGAGGGATGGGGGAGAACAACCTTTTCTGCAGCCAGCCCTTCCTACCTCTTGTTATCTCAGCCAGTTTTCAAGACTGATATTGACTGTTGAACTCTTGAAATTGTGAGCACTGTTGTTTTAAATGCCAAGCTGGCATGTACTCCAACCATGAATTGAGGGGAAAATAATTGAAGCATCCTTCAGAAGTACCATTTGAAGGAGGGGATGGGGGGAGGCTTCCCGCTTTGCAGTTTCTTTCACAGCAAAGCTATGATCCTGGGAGGCTTTGTACATCAAAGTTATTGTTAATGCATTATTTAGCCCTCTCAACCCTTCTGAGTGAGAAGGGGAAACAGATCAGTTCATGTTCAAACATAAAATCCATTAAAATGGCCTTCAAGTTATGCAGCAGCTAGCCCCTTCCAATTGTGGAATACAGGTTCAGCAAGTGCCTTCTGGATCAGTCTCCTGTTCCGATTGCAGGCTGTCTCCCAACACCATGGTGACACCCCACAAGAAGAGCATGCTGGGAAACGGAAACTATGATGTGAATGTGATCATGGCGGCACTTCAGACCAAAGGCTATGAAGCGGTTTGGTGGGACAAACGCAGGTACTGAGAAATTGCTTAATTCTGGAGATGGCCACTGTTTGTAAAAATGAGAAGAAGATAAAGTACCAGGGTCTAATCTGATCGCTGTCTGGTTTTCTGCCTTCTTTCAGGGATGTTAACGTCATTGCCCTGTCCAATGTGATGGGCTTCATCATGAATCTGCCCTCCAGCCTTTGCTGGGGGCCCTTGAAGCTCCCCCTCAAGAGACAGCACTGGATCTGTGTCCGGGAGGTGGGAGGCACCTACTACAACCTTGACTCCAAACTCAAGATGCCCGAGTGGATTGGAGGTGAAAGTGAGCTCAGGTAGGATTTTTTTTTTCTTTGTATCCTGTTCTTCCTCAAATCCCTCCCTGTTGGAAGTGAGGAATCTGTCCTTGAGCAGTGAGCGATTGAAATATTTATGGTTCAACTTCAATAGCAAAGTGTTGAGAGGAATAAAGTTCTTGTGCTTCCACTTAAACTTATACTGCGTTTGTGAATCTGGGAATGATGATGATGTGGTGATGACTTCCCTTGCATGGCTGGCTCGGTCAGTAGCAATGAAGGTAGAGGCCAAGTCTGATATTAGTATGTGGCCCTTGGCAATGAGATGTGCTGTGCCTCATGCTCTCAAACATGAGAGTATCAGCATCCCTTTGCCTCTTTACTAGCGATCTGTGTGTATGTTCCCAGAAAAGGCTTTCCAGACTAGGACTGCAGCCTTATCCCTGACAGCAGTGAAAGCTGCTTGCTAGGAAATCACTTGCCTATGTAAGCATACGCTGTGCCTTTGGCTTGACTTCCCTCTTCAGTCTTAACGCCAGGTGGTTGGTGTAATTACTTTGACTGTGAATCTAACCTGCTCTCAGTTGCTGTGCAGCTCCCATTCCATCTTGTAATCAGCTTTGCTGCCTCAGCTAGACTTGTTCTGAGGTAGGGATTGCACATGAGCAGTATTTGCAGAACCTACTGTGCCACTGAAGTCTTGGTGAAGTGAATACCAACCTTTTGTGAACTTCTAGGATAAAGTAACACAATTCTGCAACTTCTGTGCAGAGCTTCTGATAGATTTTATTCTGAGTGTGCTGTTCTTCAGCAATAAATAAGGGCTTCCTAGATAGGGAATTTTGGAAATCTGGGCCAAAAAGTATCGGAAAAAACGTTGATTTGACTGTCACAGTTACTGGAGGTAATCCAAGTTTGGTATTAGAAAAAGCTTATGGCCAGAAAGGGGCTGCAGAACCATGTCAGGTGACCAGATGGTACAATGCTCTATGATGTGATAAAGACATCTAAATGATGGGGTGGGGGTTCCCCCCAACTATTCCAGACTTATTGGAATTACTTTAAAATACAGTTGGATTTTTGGTTGCGGAGATCTGAAGAAGCTAAATGTGATTTTAGTTGTATTTTTGCGACCTTGGAAAACTGGAAAGTGACTTCTATGTAGATTTATCTCTGCTGAGGTTAAGATCATGTCTATCTGAATCTGCAATAACTTGCTGTGCAGAGGTGTGTTGAATCTAGCGAGGCAAGTTTAACACTTTCAGGTTTTTTTCATTATCAGAAAATAAGACATTGTGTGGGGATTTCCTCCCATTTCTTGTCATGTTTGCCATGAAGGTGATGGAGTTCTATGTTCTGTAGCGCTTGCTTCTGTTTCTCTTCATGATAGGAAATTTTTGAAACACCAGCTGAGAGGAAAGAACTGTGAACTCCTGCTGGTGGTACCAGAAGAGGTGGAAGCACATCAGAGCTGGAGAGCTGACGTGTGACCCAAACCGACTCTGTCCTCCCACTACAGCTCTTCCCCTTTACTGAACTCCTGACATCCTGAAACCCGGATAATGGGTGCCCCGACTCTTCTCGTCTGGAACTTCCTTCCTTCAGTCTGGCTCTTCTTTTCCTTTCTTGGTGCAATAGGGCAATGATGTAGGACACTGGGTGGGGTGGGTGGGGAAGAATTGAGGGCAGAGTGGAGGAAACTGGAAGCCAATCACTTCAGTCGCAGGGGCGGATGAGCTGCATGCCCTTCAGCTAGCTAGAAGGCACTGTGCTCTTTAAAACCAGGCTTTGGGGCTAGGGTGTCTGGAAGCCTCTTGGCCACCTCCTCCCCACGTGGCTCAAAGCAGTGTGTGGTGGGACGTTGCTCCTGCTGGGGCTTGTCGGGGATGAGCAGGGGCCAAGCACGCTGCTGCCTCTTCACCAAGTCTCTCCCTCCAAAACAAGTTGTCGTGAAGACGTTTGCAATTCTTAAGGGTCTCTCAGGATGCTCTCAAAACACTAGGAATGGTACGGTGCTCAGCACGACCCTCTGCTTCTTCGGGGTGGTTTGTGCCAGGAATTAGATAACAATAATAAAAACCAAGAAATTCTTTGGGTAGTTAGAGGATTTTTCCCCAGAGTCTCCAGGGCTTTATGTACGTGGTGAGTGGTTGTTGGGCAGTGTCTGGCTGGCTGAAGCAATGTGGAAACAGCAAGCGCAGCGTAATTGAGGAGTATCGAGTTTCTGGACTGGAAAGAGGCTGTAGTCTGCTTGGGTTTCTTTGTGCTATGTTGGGATATATATATATATTATTTTTTTTTTAATCTGGTTTGGTTTTCTGCATGGTCACCCAGTAGTTTAGGGGCTGCTTGGAGAGAGGAATGAAACTTGCAGGGGCTTTGAGAGGAATTAATTCCCTTTTATTTTGCTTCTTTCCATAAGTCTAGCCCACAGTTGCGAGTGAAGCATCCCAGAAATAGGTAAAGTTACAAAACAAAAATCATCTGAGGAAGGAAGACTTCGCAATAGTCAGTTTTTGCCCTTTACATAGTTCCTAGCTGTAAATGTGGGAGCTGCAGAGGGTCCATCAGAGCCTTTGGGTGTTGGAGAGACCCTGGCCTGGTAGTTGAACCAACTTCTCTTGTAGCATTGGCCAACAAACATTCCATTAACGGACGGATCGCTTTTTCCTCCCTTCCCTTCTGCGGAGAAAAGTGACGAGATATGGAGATGCTAAGAGGAATCTCCGCTGAGTGCTTCCCGGTCACCTGGGGGAGCTGTAGCTCAGTCACACCTTCCACAGCAGGAGGAGGAAACACTGAATTGGGAACAGACCTTGTTGCGTTTAGCTCTTCCTGGCTGATCTTCCGTTTGTTTCCCTCCTTTATGCACGGGATGTCTCAGTTAAACAGCAATCTCCAGGACATCACGGTGCTTGGAGGATCCCACTCCATCTTGCCGGGAAGTCTCATGACTGGTGTTGGAGCTTGCGAAAGGAAGAGGGGTTTGAAACTACCTACTCTCAGTTATTTTCCTCTCGAGAGCTCCACAGAGCATCAGTGGGTGTTTGAAGCTGAGAGACCACCAAACTCCCACCTTCCTAATGGAGAACAGAGGCCATGTGAGGAGGAGATGCTGACGTCCACAGACCTCCCCGGCCGGACATCTGGCAAGTGCCGTTTTGCAGTCTTTCGAGCACAGCCTCCGCAGGCAAGGGCAAATGGCTCTTAGGTTTTAAAGACCCGACCTTTCTATAAAAAGTCCTATTTCGTAACACATTCCGATGACCAATACCAGCTGGCAGAGTTTTTAAACACTTTACAGGCAGGACGTGCAGCCTGGAGGCGTTCTGCTCCTGACTTGAAGCCATTTCTTCAAGAGGGGAAGGTGGGGGGGGGGGGGGGGGAGAAAAAAAAACAAAAGCAATGTTTT
>JAOTQQ010000001.1:54430209-54469187 GCA_026546715.1 Gallinago undulata
CCCCCCCCCCCCCCCAGAATAAATCTCAATAGCAATGTTTTTCTATGCTGATTAAAGTCGCACTTTGGAGAAAAACCCTGTTTGCATGGAAACTGCAAGCCAATGGATCAGTGCACAATATGCAAAGATGTTTTAAAATATTTTGGGGCTATTTTCCTCTCCTTGTATGTCAGCACCTTTCCTGTGGGGTTGGGGGGTGGGTTAGGGGTGGGGAGGGAGGGAGGGAACAGTGTGATCCAGCTGCTCAGGTAAAGGGAAAGTGTATGATCACACCCATGGGGGGAGGCAAGGCCAGGCTGCCGTGCCCCAGGGTGGGCGAGCTGGTCCAGTCCCACCTCTGGGGAGCAGGGAAGCCTGTGGTTTTGTTTTCTTGCTTGTTTGGTTTTGTTAGAGCCTTGTCTTAGGTTTGTTTACAGAGATGTATTTTGTTTAACCAAATATTACAAAATGGAGAAAAAAAAAGTTTCCATATAAATGTCCTATCACTTCTGTATGTTCAGCTGAATTGTTCTGTAACAAAATATGTAAAGGAAAAAATAATTTTTTTTTTCTTTGGTTATAAAACTACAGCCTTTCTGAGAGTTATGAAGTCTCCATTGTTAATTCCCTTAAGGCACACAAAGCCCTGTCCATCCCTTCCCCCCGTGGTCATGTGTGAAACAGGGCAGAGTCTCTACCTTGTGAGGCCACCACAAGTATGAGCCTCCCTAAAGGACGTCTATTAAAACCATACTGCTCAGGTTGGATTTATTTAATATTTGATACAAAAAAAATACGCAGCCGATATCTGAAGTTCTACTTTAAGAGAAAGGGGATCAGCCTGGATGTAATCGTCTCAAACCTGGCCTGCTGCTCCCTTGGGTTCACACATGCACACAGACACACACACGTCAGGTTGCAGTGAAGGTGTTTCTGCACATGCTTCTTCCTGCAGCGTGTGGGTTTTTTTCCCTCCTCCCTTTCCTTTGCCTGCTGGGAAAGTCACTCCTCCTCCCGTCCCAGTGTCCTTCGGCTCCCAGCCAGCCAGGAAAAGGATTGGTTTTTGTTGTTTGACTTTTGAAGCCTGACCCATGCCCCAGGGTGGTTTTGTGATGGGGCAGGGGGTGAGGAGGCTGGAAGAGGAGCTCCCCCAGTTCAAGTCTGTAACTGGTTTATGGCATTCTGATTGTATCAAAGGAAAAACTTATGACTTCTACGGGGCAGGGGGAGAGGATGCAGAACAGGAGCCGTCATCAGGTCCAGAGAGGAGGGGGGGCGTCTTTCCCCCCCCTCATTATGAACAGGTCAATGTCCCAAAGGAGAACCAAAAAAATAGAAACAAACAACCGGAAAAAAAAAATGCCCTGACCCAACAAATCAATAGTTTGATGTATCATCATCTCAAGGTCTTCCCACATGATACGAATCCAGCGCAGCTCCTGCAAATTAGATTTTCCCGGAGAGTGAAGGCAGGGCCCCTGGCATTCCCCCCGAGAGCCCTGTGTTGGGTCCAAGGAGGATCTGGAAGGGAAAGGGTCAGTTGAGGGGGGGACCGTGAGGACAGGGGGCAGCTTCCCTCTGCCCAGCCCTCCCCTCACTACTCCCTGGGGCAGTGTTTTTGCCGTATCAGCTCCTCCCCTGCTATGACAACCAAGTTTAACGCTTGGCCACACCAAACGTGAGTAGGGTGGGTGGGGAAGTCGCTGCATGGGGCCCAGGCACAGCCCTTGCCACCCATTTTGGCCCCAGCAAATGCCAGGTTGCGTTCACCGGTGTCTGCCACCAGCCTCTTACTGGGAATCGGCAGGATTGTCCCATCGGAACGCCCAACCAGGGTATCTGGTGGGATGCAGGAGGCCAGAATCGCACTCTGCTCCCTGAGCTCCCTCAGCAGCCAGCTGTGAAGGGCTGTGGGGGAGAGCTGGGGTGTCCCCGCCTCACCTGTCGCTGCTGCAGCTGCTGCTGTTGTTCCATCTGCAGCTTTTCAGTTTCAAAGACGACAGGAAGAACCAGAATCATGAAGGAGGTGGTCCCAATCCACAGAGCTGCCCTGGAGAACCTAGGGAGGAGAAACCACGTTGGATATAAGAAACGGTTCCTTAGCTGTTCCTTAAAGGCACGGGGCTCCTGCCCAGCTTCCTTTCCGTGCCTCAGGCAACCCCCCCCCTCCCCCGCCAAGTTCCACCCCCGAGCTGCCACCTTCTCCCCGCTCTCCCCACGCCACCGAGAAACAAAGACGGCACGCCCGTCGCTCCCCGCCCGCCCCGCGGTACCGGCGGCTAAAGCCGCAGCGGGAGCCGGCGGAGCCGCACCGCACCCACCGGTCCGGGCCCGGCCCGGCTCTCTCTCACCGGTACATCTTCTGCGCTACCGTCAGCGACAGGTCGAAGGTGGCTCCGGCCGCCGATCGGACGCTCTCGGGGAACATCTCCGTCAGCCCCCACAGCCGCTCCACCAGCGTCTCGTCCAGCTGCGGGGCGGCATCGCGGCGCGTCAGGGCCTGGCCCGCCTCTGCGGCCCTCGCCGGGGTCACCTCGCCCGGCCGCCCGCCCCTCCCGCCCTTTCCCGCCGCCCCGCTACCTCCTCGTCGTCGTCCTCCTCCTCCAGCTCGTCCTCCAGCTCGTCGGCCTTGCCCGAGCCGCCCTTGGGCAGCAGCTCCTCAGGAGAAAGGGACGCTGCGGCCGCCATCGCCACCAGACAGGGACGGAGGGGGCGGCGAGCCAGCGGAAGCGCGGGCGGAGCGCCGCCGGAAGCGGGGCCGTGCTCCCGCCGCCCTGCCTCGGGGGAAGCAGCGACCCCTGGCGGCCAGGAGGACCCTCGGCTCCCCCCCTCCCGCCCCCGCCCCTGCAAGGGGCGCTCACAGGCCCCGGCTCCTTCTGGTCCCCCACATCTCGCAGCACCGTAACAAACACCCGTAGAACCTTGTTTTAAACGTGGTTGGTTTTTTTTTTTAATGTAAAAGTATGCAAAACCCTTGAGAAGAAGCGCTCCTCACACCCTGCTGGCCAAAGGCAGCACTGAAGCTCATAAGAGCCCGTCCCCATGTGAGAGGAGGGATTTTTTGGGGGGGTCAGGAGTCTCCTCACGCCTTGAAGCGGAGCAGGCAGAGAGGGGACCCCCCGGAGGTGAACCTTTCCCACCACTTGCTGTCAGGCCACCTTAGGAAAAGGGGTTCCCACTGCCGGGCTGGGGTGAAGCAAAGGTGGCGAAGTCAAGAGAATGAAGGTGAGCGTTAATGAGCGACGTGGCGGCAGTGTTAACGAGCAGCGTAGTGGCGTAACTCGCTGGGGTGCCCAACCTACAGCACCACACAATACTGGAGGCACCTTGATCCTAGTGGTCCTGTGGAACAAAGTACCTACACATGGTACCAACAGGGGCTAACAGCTGGCCCCCTCACCCTCCCCGTCCTTCGCTGCTGCTTCTTCACTTCCTCCTCCGGCTGTGGCTCTTCAGTTCCTCCAGCTCCTTCTCCATCAAGTGGGACTCAGCTGTGGTCTCGGAGAGCTGCAACACAACAGCGAGAGGCAACACGAGTGAGCTACCTGCTGTGTGCCACGGCTGCGGGGCCAACGCCGGACCTGCGGCCTCGCAGCCTGTTACACCCTTCCGGCAGGACAGGGAAGTCCCTGAGAGGGATCAGGGATGGCTCTCTCTCTCTGGAGAAGCACCTCGTGTCGCAACACTTGTGCCTTGGAAGCTTTTTTCTGCATTCACAGTGCAACTTTTCCAGAGAGGTCGCTGAGATTTACGGCTGCGGGCCCACACCCACGTGAGGGAATTTATTCCCATGTGAGTGAAGGGGAAGATGAGCTTTTGCACCTCCATGAACTCACCTGGAAAACCTGGAGAGCAGCTGGGGCTTCTGCTAAACCACAAAAGCCCCTTGTCAGTTTTAAACCATGGGAAGAGCACGAGGAGGGAAAATGATGAAGGAATAAGTGTTTTTTGGACTGACGGAAAGGTTAAATCACTTGACAGACTGAGAATACACCTCTATTCTGTTTCACTGAAAATGTCTCCAGATTTGAAGCACGATCTCTGTCTGGGATTGAATTTCAGATTATTTAGAGCTTGGGAATACTTTCATCCATAGGTTTATGCATAGAATAAATGTGACACTACTTGTGACAGCAGATGGAAGCTTTAATCTTCTGTGACCGGAAAGGGTGGCCGTAATTTGGTTTCAGAGTTAGGACAGAGGCCAGAGGGGTGAGAAAAATGCTGTATTCCATGCAGAAAGGGAAAGAGGAGACACAGCACTTGCAGGGGCTCCTCTCTAATCAGCTACAGTGTTCACAAAAGCCCAGCTCTGCTGTGGGGGGAACCTTCCCCTCTTCTCACAGAGGAGCTCGGACTTTACTCCCACAGTCACGCTGCCATTACACTTGTCTTGTGGAGAGGGTGAAGTGGAAAGAACGGGGTGCAGCGAGAAGGGGTTCCTTTAGCGGTCCCAGCACCCTTCGCTTGGGCATTCCCGCTGCTACGGGCAGGAGACAATTGGGCAAAGACTCACCATGTCCAGCAGAATGTCCACTTTCAGCCGAAGGAGGTTGTTTTCTTCCTCTAGCTGCTGGTTTCGCTTGCGCAAGCGCTGCATTTCCCTGCGATCCCCTGTGAAGGTTCCTGATTCTGGAAGGAAAGAAGGGAAAGAGGTCAAAATGGGGATTGTCAGCCAACCGTGGCTACTTCAGATCAAAGCAATCTGAGCTGCACTCTACCTGCCACCCACTGGCCGTTTTCAAACTTCAGGCTCTGGCCAGCAAGGTTCATGGTGGGGATGCCGTACTCCAGGCCCAGCTCAATCTCACGGGTTGATCTATCCAGCTGCAGGGAGGAGATCACACTCAGCGTTGGTCAGAAATCCAAAGCCAGACCCTGCTCTCCCATTTCTTACTGACTGGCATTCCAATGGAAGCTGCTGGTCTGATTGGCCCTGGCGCCTGAAACCCTAATTTCAGCCATGTACTGACGCAATAGAGGGCTGGCTCCTCTCACTACAGTGCCTGCACTTTCTTTAGCCTAAACATATATTCACCTCCGTAGGCTTAAAGACCATTGGTGAGAAGTTTTAGGTGAAACAGTTCTGGGCTGCAGGTGGGGTGGCGATGATCCTTCCCTGAGGTCCATTTTTACCTTCAGAGAATCATAGAATTGTCTAGGTTGGAAGGGACCTTAAAGGTCATCGAGTGTAACCATTAACCAAACACTTGCAAAAACCAACACTAAACCATGTCCCCCCATCTACTCATCTTTTAAATACCTCCAGGGGTTTTGATTCAGCCACTTCCCTGGGCAGACTGTTCTAATGTTTCATAACCTTTTCCATGAAGAAATTTTTTCTCATACCCAATCTAAACCTCCCCTGGCACTACTTGAGGCCATTTCCTCTTGTGTATTGTTACTTGGGAGAAGAGACAGACCCTCACCTGGATGCAACCTCTTTTCAGGTAGGTGTTGAGAGCGATAAGCCCTCAGCCTCCTTTCCTCTAGGCTAAACAATCCCAGTTCCCTCAGCCACTCCTCATAAGACTTGTGTTCCAGATCCCTCACCAGCTCCACTGCCCTTCTCTGGACATGCTCCAGCACCTCAATGTCTTTCCTGTAGAGTGAGGAGCCTAAAACTGGACACAGCACTCAAGCTGAAGCCTCACCAGTGCCGAGTACAGGGGGATGATCACGTCCCTAGTCCTGGCCACACTATTCCTGATGCAAGCCAGGATGCTGTTGGCCTTCCCAGCCACCTGGGCACACTGCTGGCTCATATACAGCTGACTGCAGACCAACACCCCCAGGTCCTCTGCTGGGCAGCTTTACAGCCACCCTTCCCCAAGCCTGTAGCGCTGCCTGGGGTTGTTGTGACCCAAGTGCAGGACACAGCACTGGGCCTTGTTGAACCCCATATAAATAAATCATACGAAGAACGATTGAGGGAGCTGGGACTGTTTAGTTTGAGGAAGAGGAGACTGAGGGGTGACCTCATCACACTCTACAACTACTTGAAAGGACACTGTAGAAAGGTTGGTGCTGGTCTCTTCTCATAAGCAATTAGTGATAGAACAAGAGGGAACAGATTCAAGCTGCAACAAGGTAGGTTTAGACTGGACATTAGGAAGAAATTCTTCACAGAAAGAGTGGTCAAAGACTGGAATAGGCTGCCCAGGGAGGTGGTTGAGTCACCCTCCTTGGATGAGTTTAAGAGTCGTTTAGATGTGGTATTGGGGGATATGGTGTAGGGAAGAACTTTGTAGACTAGGGTAGATGGTTGGACTCGATGATTCCAAGGGTCTTTTCCAACCTAGATAATTCTATGATTCTTATCCCACTGGCCTCGGCCCATTCATCCAGATCCCTCTATAGCGTGTTCCTACCCTCAAGCAGATCAACACTCCCACACAACTTGGTGCAAACTTACTGAGGGTGCACTCAATGCCCTCGACCGGGTCACTGATAAAGACATTAAACAGAACTGGCCCAAATACTGAGCCCTGGGGAACGCCACTGGCGACCAGCCCCCAACTGGATTTAACTCCACCACAACCCTCTGGGCCTGGCCATCCAGCCACTTTCTTTTTTACCCAGCAAAGCGTATGCCCACCCAAGTCCTGTTTCTCCAGGACAATGCTGTGGGAATCGGTGTCTGGTCACCCGCGAGGCAAGAGGCACCGTAAAGGAGCTCTCATAAGGGCTATGGCGCTCAGGACCACCCCTGCCCAGCGACCCTTCCCACCACCATCCCGGGGCGGCGGCACTCACCAAGTGCAAGTTGGAGAGAGAGGCGCATTTCCTGGGGGGGGTCTTCTTGGGGCTGAAGGTGCTCCCGAAGAGCGGCATAGCGCGTTGCCGGCCGGGCCGGGGCCGGGGGACGACGGGGTGGCAGCCGGGTCGGTACCGTAGGCCAGAAGCAGAGACCGTGTCAGCAGGGACGGGGTTTCCTCCGGCGGCCCGTTTTGCGGCAGTTCCACCTAAAACCAGACCTCGTTCTCCTCACACACTCTCTTCAGAGAGCGTTAAATGGCGGGGGGGTTGTGGGGGGGGTGGAGGGGTTGAGCCGCCGCCTGTCCCGGGAGCGGTTTGCGGCTGCCGCGTTGCCATGGCGACGGCGGGGCTTCGCGCCGCTCCGCCCCTCGGGCCTAGGAGGGCGGGACGGGGCTGCCGGCCGGGCCCGGCCCCGAGAGATGCTCCAGGGTGAGGGAGGCCCCTCCGGAGGGTCCGGCTGAGGGGCCTGGGGCCCCGCTCCGGATCCCGAGCCCCTCCGCGGGCCGCCACGGAGAGGGACCAGCGCGGAGGGGCTGGCGCTGAGACGATACGGCTCTTCCCGCGGTCCGGCCGCATCAGGCTTGACTTTTTCTTTTTTCTGCCCTAAATGGTTGAATTGGTTGGAAGGGTCCTTTTAATTGTTTTTTTTTTTTTTTTTGCTGATAAACAGCAAAGTGCCATTAGGCAGAGAATTGCCTCCTTGCTTGGAAACAGGTGGGTGGGGTGGAGAGGAAGAAGTGGAGAAGGTCTGGGGTCCCGGACTGCAGGAGCTGAGGAAATCAGAATCATAGGATGGTTTGAGTTGGAAGGGACCTTAAAGATCATCAAGTTCCAACCCCCCTGCCATGGGCAGGGACACCTCCCACTGGAGCAGGTTGCTCAAAGCCCCATCCAGCCTGGCCTTGGACACTTCCAGGGATGGGGCATCCACAGCTTCTCTGGTCAACCTGTTCCAGTGCCTCACCACCCTCACAGTAAAGAATTTCTTCCTAATAACTAATCTAAATCTTCCCTCTTTTGGTTTAAAACTGTTACCCCTTGTCCTGTCACTATACTCCCTCATAAAAGAGTCCCTCCCCATCTCTCCTGTAGGCCCCCTTCAGGTACTGGAAGGGGCTATACGGTCTCCCCAGGGCCTTCTCTTCTCCTGACTGAACAACCCCAACTCTCTCAGCCTGTCTTCATAGGAAAGGTGCTCCATCGAGAAGAGCTGGCAACTCTTCCATAAGCTGTCCCCTGGAGCAGTCCCGCTGGCCTGATCTTCTCCATGTGTTACAAAGTCCTCCCTTCTCAGCACATAGTGGAATAAATTTAGTTTTACTGTGGTACTCACTGGCTTGTATTCCATGAGAGGTGGTATCAGTAGTTGGTTTGGACAGTATTTTGGATGAACGGTGGGGGTACGTATTTTTCATAATGCCAAGGCAAAATACCACTCCTTTTGTAAATTTTAAAATAATTCTCCAATCTATTGGAATTTAGTGATCTGGAATTGGTTGCTTCATTGTTAGAAAAACTTCTGTGGAGGACATTGTAAGGGTTTCCTGAAAATTTCAGAATAATGAGATATTAGGATGCTGATTTTAGCTAAGGGGAACAAGAAAGAAAAGGGAGGAAAAAAGGTGGCAGAGAAAAAAGAAGTGCCATGAAAAAGAGGAGAAAATAAGAGAATCACCAGCCTTTTAATTTGGTTTGCACATGCATTAATATTCCACAAAAAAAAAATATTCTTTAACAGCCTCACATCCTGAGAGTCCTTAATTGGCATCCCGCCTGAAGTCCACTGGAAAATTGCTCACTTGGAATGAGAACTGGAAAGATACCACACTACTAACCCAGTGACTACAGACATGAAAAGTCTCTGGTGCTGCAGGTTCTTCTGCTAGTCTAGTTAAGCCATATCTGATTCTTGCAGGACACATGCTGTAAAAACAGTGGCCTTCTGACCCCATATACTAGAGTCTGTGCACTGGAAATCAGTGATTTTCTTTTATTAGAGAAGGGATTACAGTGTGAGGGAAAAAAAAACAAACCAAAACAACCCACAACATCCTTAAAGTTAGAACAAAAAGTTGCAGTTCTGAACAAAGCCTTTGTGAAGTAGTTGTGGCTCCTGTTGGCTTTTAACATCCATATATGTGCATGCATATATTGGATAAGAAAGATGAAAAGAAGAAGGACCAGAGTGAAATTAAGGCAAGGACCTCAGAAGAAAGGCTGGGAGAATGGTTCAGTTCAATTCTGAACTGAAAAAAACTGTAGCTAATGTAGGTGCTTATAAGAGTCAAACACCATAGAGGACAGTGAGGAACTGATTCCTTAACACTCGGTTCCTTATTTTTATTTTTTTTTTAGTTTTTAAATGCATTGAAAAATTCTGAGTTTCCAAACCAACGTTCAGACCACAAGAGCTGCAGATGGCAGAAGCATCTCCCTGAGATGCTCAAAGACAAAAAGGCACATACATTTCCTTTACAAATACTTCAGGGGGTTCTTATTGAGGGGAGGAACACAGAATGTTAAGAAGCTCTGGTCAGGACATGCACCGCCAGTACCACAGGGGTGGTGATGTTCACCTTCCTAGAAGGAAAACCTGAATATTTCAGCACAGTAGTGTGCTTGAGTTCTCCTTGCACTAAGCAGGACGAGGTATTGTAGTAATACAGTATAATTATTGTAAAACTAAATTGTCTCATTTATCCAGGGTCTCTCGGTGATTCCCTGGCAGAGAGAATCTCTGAGAGCCTCTTTCTCCGAGGCAGAAATTTGGAAAAAGCCTGGCAGCCCATCCCACTGCCTCGGCGTGTGAGGCGAATGTGTACTTCTGTGTGCCCGACCACTGTCTGCACGGATGCTAATAGGTACGTGAATAGTTTCGCAGCTGGTAGGGCTCATGAAAGAGACTTCAGAAAGCTTCTCCAGAATTTTGAGGGTGAGAGAAAGAGGTTCATTGTCTGCTTTGCGGTGTGATTTGCTTCAGGAATCTTTCTTCCTTTGCGTGGATTTACTGAATTTAATTTCTTGCCAGACTCCATTTCCTGGGAAAGTGCTGTGGAATTTCCTCACTGCACCAACCTCCCAGTAGCTTTTGGAGGTTATTTCCCCACTTACATCAGGTAAATACTGAGACAAGACCCAACCATTGCTGTTTCTAGCGTTGCCTCTCAATGTATTGTATTGTTCTCCTGCCAGCGGGTAGTTTCACATTATGATTTTAAGCAATATTAAAAGCATTATGGTGTAGCACTGTGCGTCCTTCTGTGCCTGTCACTCCATGGGGAAGTGAACACCTAGCACATGCTCTCTCTCGTGGTACAATAACTAGAGATATCAGTTAGGATCTGAAAGAGCTCATTAAACAGTGAGGAACCTGCATATTGCAGTCATTGTGTAAGGAAACTGCATACCTTTTTATGAAGACATCTTTGGGAACGCTGGTGGAAGGCTGAGAGAGTGACAGGATGAAGATAGGGCTGTAGCACATGAAAATGTGGAAATTTTCAAATAAACCCAAGCTGTTCTTGGTAGCCTAATTTGGAGCATCTTCCTCAGCTTTTTCAGTTCACAAGTGATACAGAATCTATAGTTTAGATGATCTCAGAGCCACTTTTAACTCCATAGTGTTTCTCTTGCCTTTTTTTCATATAGACTGAGGGATTATTATTGTTCTCTGTTATAGCAGTAATTATAGGGAAACCCCACTGACTGGTGAATTCAGTAGACTTACTCTGATGTCAAAGAGAACATTTATTATTGCTGCTTGAAACTTGCTACATTGACTGGTGGGCTAAATGAGACTGAGTCTAAAACTTATAAAATTATTTTTTTTGTGCATATTGAAGTTAATTCCATGCCCAATTAATTTCTTCAACAGTGAAATAACTCCTGCCATGTCAGTGCTGTGTAGTTAACCATGTCCCTTCTTTTAGTATCCTAGATATTACAATATCTTACCTACATTTTATTGACAGAGCAAACACCTCTTTTTCTCTATTTGTTTCTTCTTTTCAATATAGACAACTCAAGAGACAGAAAAACAGCTCTTCCACCGCATTGCAAGAATTATGCTTTCCTCCTGCGTGACTGTTTTAAATTCCGCCACCAGGAGGCCCTCATTAAAGTGCTTAAAGCTACACAAAGAAGACACAAGGACAGTGAAATGAGATGCAGAAATCCAATCCCACGGAAGTAATATGAAACTAATACTTATCCTATAAATACAGATTTTTCAGAGTGCTGTGCAGGCATCTATTAGTTGATTCTTGCAGGACTCTTAATATCCAACCACTAGTTGTACTGTAACTTTTGAGGATACTGAGGTGTCACGGATGGTGTCCCTGCATTGAATCACCAAGTGATAGCCAGGAAAGTTCAGGCCTTTGTTTTCCAGATAGGAAAGCTCTTAATAACGTAAATAAAATAATAAAACGGGAGAAAAACATGGTTTTGCCTTCTAATCACTCACGTCTGCCCTCTATCTTTCACCCAAGGAATATGCCTTCACCTAATTCAACTCTGCCTTCTTGCTTTTAGTTCCTTTCTTATTCCTGGGTTCTTAATTTTCTGCCATTTTTCACAGCAGTTTTTATTGTCTCCTGAAAGTTCTAAATATCTACACTAACTGATTTTTCACTTTTGCTAACATAATCTTCTTTAAAGAAAGGCGGATGGAGAAACGTTTTCATCCTTTTTTTTTTTTGCCAAACAGTGCACTTCTCAATAACTGGCATTTCAAAGCAGCAGCCATTCCTTTGGCTAAAATGTGGACTTTGTTATTGAAAAGAAGAGTGTGTCCATGATCTCTTAACTAAAAAGTATATAGAGGTGTCATTTTTCTTTCCTTCAACCCTAGATTTTTCCTCTTCACTGCTGAGTTAAGCCTTGTATATCTGATTCTGTTCTGGTCTCCCAAGGTCCCATTCTGGTACTGATGAGCCCAAGACACAGCTTTGCAATGCAATTTCAGAATGGATTATAGGTGACAGTGGCTTTGTTCCTGTCAGGAAATGTGGCTGGTGCAAGCTGTAGGCTGCAAACTGAGCTATCCCTTGTCTTTCAAACTCTGTTTCAGCCCTCCTTCCCTGAATTCACGCACTTATATTTCACAAATTTACTTTTGTTTACTTGGGCCTTTCTTACATGAGCTAATGTGTAAAACCTGTGTCCTATGCTCTGAGAAGCAGAAAAAGTGGATCTGAGGCCATGATGTTGTATACAAAATTCCCAGGCCTCTGAAAAGGTTTTTCAATCATTGCTCACTGTTCTTGCCACATTGTTCACCTTAAAGAGTTTAAGCAAATATACAGCCAGTTCTGCCACTCACATGCTCTGGATATAGAATCCATTGCTTCCTGACGGAGTTTGCCACAAGGCTGTCCTTGGTGACCGGGAGACCGAAGGTTCAGAGGACACGTGCAATCCACACAGCAGTGAAAGCTTCTGTTAGGCTCTATTTTGTTCTGTTCCTACTACCTGCCTACTCCTTGCTTGTTTCCACATTTGTCCTTTCATTCTCCTCGTTGTGTCCTACTTCCACAGCCATCTGTTTCTGTGGGTCACTTAAGATGTCCTTTCCAGGAAATGATGAAGTATTAAACCTCTGGTCTGTAGATTCCCAATTAGCAGATGGCGGGGAGGCTATACCAGGGAAAGGATCACTTGGTATTGGTTGGTTCCTTATCCTCTGTTGTAACTCTCCACAGCTGGCAGCTGCTGGAGACAAGATGCTCAGCCTTTGGGAGCTGTTTATACAGGAGGACAAACGGGGCCTGCATTCTAAATCCCTTTGTAAGCTTATTTTATTTCATGCCTTAGATGAACATCAACCGTGTTTTGTCCATACAAACAAGAGACACCACATCACAAAAAACATGAGGCTTAGTGTGTACAGCCCACTATGAAGAAGTCCTAAGTATTCTTTTCTCATCCGTATTCTTTCAGTATTCCTCCTTTCTCTCCCCTTAGGCACACTACCAACCCCAAGAAGCTTCACTAACTGGTACTATTCCCAGTTGGAACTGGAAAAATTCAAGATGAACAACTTGCTGTCACCAAAGGGAGAGTTGGAAGAACACTGGTATAAGCAGTTCTCCCTAGTCCCGGCTAATTTAAACAGGAGTTTCACATCCAAACCAGGTGGTCATTTTTCTCCCCAGGATGCCTTGATCTACAGGTCGTACTTTATACTGATTCTTCGTGTTATGCCTGTGGATGACCTTTTACTGAAGGCAAAAATTGGAAATAATGTGGGCTTTAGATGATGTGGTGTCTGTAGTGGCATGAGAATAGACTGTGTGGCCCAGAAACGTCCCGGGTATCTCCTGCAAGCTCATATGCAGCTGAGGCAGCTCTCCAGGCTTTTGGAGAATGCAGATGACTGCTCATGACTGCCATGGCCTGAACAACCCTGGAGTAAAAGCTATTCAGGGACATGCAGGAGATTTAGAAACTATTCCTATCACAGCTGGAAGTAAGTAAATAAGTTTTGTTTTGTTTTCCTGTATTAATTTTGCATTGCTCCCTGGGGTAGCAAGGGATGCAAATATGAGACATACTAGGACCAGGTAGAAGGTGGTCTTGATGGCTCAACAGTTGTCGTATAAATAGCTAGATGGCATCAGTGTATTCAACAGCAGTAAAGCAGGATCTTCACTGGTCCACAAGGAAAACAAGACCCCTGAAAATTTTGAATTTGCATTGAATGCTCAAGCAAAATGAGTCTTATGGAGGGTGCTCTCTCTGCATAAACTTGGTTCTAAGTCTTGGATTCAAAACTTATGAACTGTGTTTTTCATTCTGCCTCCCTTCCCTAGATTCCTTCAAGATGACAAATAGCCCAAAGAAGACCTGTAAGCACTCTGTACAAGAATGTAAGATAAAAATATGTTCACAAAGATGTGTGGCCAGCAAGTGGATGCGCCACAGAACGTAAAGCTTTCATTAAAAGTATCCATTGCTGACCTCTTCATCTTGCTCCTACTAGTGACAAGTTTGTTAAGTTTGTGGGGTTTTGATCAATTTGTCAGATGACATTAAAAAGGAGGTCTTCCTTAACCTTTAAGAAAAAAATTCCTCCAAGTCACCGGTGGTCCTCTCATTTTCCAAGTTTGATCCTGCTAATTTCAATCCCATGTCCCACAGGCATCTTCTACACTTCCCCTGTTGTTTAGGGATTTCCACTCATTGCAGCCCATCATTCCACAGGCAACGCTTGCTGCCTGTATTGTACTCTCCAAGCAAGATACAGCAGACATTTCCTTTAGCAAAGAAGCAGTAAGTGAAGAATGTGGAACAGGGAAAATGATACTTAACTTTGACTTATGCATTTATGCACCAAGTACTTAAATATTGTAAAGAATCTTGTATTTTTAACGTTACTGGGAGGGAAGGGGTGTCATATTTGGAAACTTGGTCCCAGCTCGCACATCTGTGTAATTTGATTCATTTTGGAAATAAAAGTAAATGAAAATCTGAGTCTCTGAAGATTTAAATCTTGTCAGTCTGAAAGAAAGCTAAATTGTTTTCATGGGTCAGCAGACAGGCCGTTCTCACAATTCATTCATTCATTTCCTGCTGAAGTAATGTGCTACTTCAGTTCCAAGATTAAACAACTGGTGGTGATAACTCGTTGTCAGGGATCGTGTCAGTATGTCAGGCCTTGTGTAGAACAAGGAAAAACTTGTAATCAAAACTGAGACAGGTGAGGCAGTGTTCAACAGGCTGCAAGTACAGATAATCAAGTCAGCAAAAAATGGGAAATGCTGTTTACAAAAAAAAATTTCCTCATTTGATATTTAGTCACCTAGACAGGTAGTGACATTTTCCAAAATGGTCCATTATAAGCATTTATTTTGCAGTCAGTGGGAACTGCAGGTACCTGGCACTTAAGCTTTGGCTGTTTAGTTGTGAGCCACTGATTGAATTCCTGGTTTGAAATCTTGGGACATGAATGACCTGGATGAGAGACTAATGCAAGAGCATTACCACTGTACTTGGATACAGAGCAGCAAATTACTTTGAAATGTCTAATAGAAATTCATTGTTTATTAGATGTGGTTTTGTTAGTGTTTTAAGAGAAAGGAAAAGATGCTTATTTGTCACACAAAGAAGGAAAACGTTCCCAGCACAAATGGCAAAGAAAGTAAGGCAGAAGGAAAAAAGCAAGTGAAGGATATTTGGACAAAGTAGAATGGAAAAAAGTATGATCAGTGGAAGGAATGGTAGTGGTAAATGTACACAGAGGCTGCATTGAATACGAGGCTGGGAACGCAGAACCTGATTCAGAGGCCAGTGAGAACATTCAAAGTCAGCAATGATGATTTATTTCTCTGGAAATGCTTTGGAAAGAAATTTAATTCTATTTCTCTTAAATCTAAGTTAAGAACAATGTGTGTACTATTACCCACTTTGTGGGGTTTTTCCCTGTATTGTACATTGAAGAGGGGGAAAAGAAATAGGTCAACAGCCAAAAGTTCTGCCTGTACTGTTAAAATGCAGTCCTGGAAAACAAGCTGACAGGAGAGCAAGTTATTCTCCTTAAGATCTGAAATTAAGTATATCAAGCATTTTCTTTTATATTTACTCTTATTGCAGAGGACTTTTACTTCTCAGCTAACACACAATTTACTCAGCTTGCATCTTGCTGATTTCTACATGTTTTTATAATGAAAGTTTGTGCTGTCACACATCTGTCAACAAGTAGGAGCAACAACTTCTCTTGACCAAACTAAATCAAGTTTGGAGTAGTTTTTCTCTTCACATACACTATTAGAGCAATCCTGCCAAGTTCCACATCAATTTTATGTTTTGCAATCCCTGTCTTTGCTTCTATTTAAATATAATCAAAAAGATACTGCTATACTGCCAGCATATCAATTTCTCTCACCACAGCCAGGGTCTTGCCATTACAGAGTGTTAGAAAAAGCACCCTTACCAGTGCTGCTTTTTCACTGTGGAGTGGCAAAGAGGAAACACGTTTCACTGAGTAATTATGCCAGGAGTAGGTATTTGGGAGAGATTGCTTATAAAACTGGCTTAGAGAGATACAGTAACCATGTGACGTTAGTGCCATTTTTTTTTACCCAGAACTGCACATTGAAACACATGTGAGCGTGTTGTGCTTCATTTATTTTGTTAAAGCAATTTCTGGAGTTGATACATCTTGAGAGAAGGCATCTTCTAAACTTGCTGCTGTTAGAGACAGCTGACTTGGTTGGATGTTTTATGGAACAGCTCCATCAGTTACTTTTTACTAGATAAGGACATTGCCCTGGTGTCATAGCTATTTTGCAAGCCTGTAATTGCCTTCTATGACCCTGAAATGCCTCCTGCCATTTCAGCAAGAGAGGATGTTTTTATCCTTTTTCCCATGACTGCAATGTGGTGCTGCTGGCACTAGTGGCTGCTGTATTTTGCCCTACAAACAGCTGTGCTTCACTTGTGGCTGGGCTAGACTTTTAAAAGAGAATCCATGAGAATTAAAGCATTAATCCTACCAACATGGTAAATTACTCAAAGTTTTTCTGCCTTTCATTTTTCTTGAAGGAACTGAAATGTGGGCAAGCTTCTAGCAAGTACCAACCTCATCAAACAAGCAAAGTCCTCCAAGTCCAAACAGGTAAAATATAAACCAGTGACTTTTCCCAGGTCTAGAACAGGAAAGAAAAGGCAAAATATTTTTTATTTTACTAATGCTTTGCAGGCTTGTTGTTTGGAGGCCTTTGCTATGCCTTCCCATACGAGAAGCACGAGAGTGTGTATACCTATATGTGTATATATTTGTCAACCTAGACAGCTGGAACCCATCAAAGTTGCTTATGTGTTTATCCTCTTGTGTGTGCCTAATTAGTGCAAATATTTCCTTAGGTATTGGATTCACTAACGGGGCGAAGGGGAGTCCGGACTGCTAGTATTTCATATTTCAGACCTCCACACACAAGATGCAAAGCTTGAAAAGGATAAGAAGGAAAGTGTTTGGAAGCAGTCTCCACATACGCTTCAGACTACAAGACTAAAAATAGCGCCTCATCTTAGAGAGGTGATGCAGTGTTTGGAGAAGGATGGAAGATGATGTGATAGATTGAGTGAATTTTATTCTCTCCCGCTGACACAGCTGATCTTGTTGGCATCCACACATGCCCTGCAATACGGAAAAGATTGCTAAGGGCAGTTGCTCGTGTAAAGGGAGTGTGAAAGTGGGATTGCTTTGCACTTCTTGGTGTTGGTTTTTGTTTTTTTTTTTTTTGTCAGTTTTTCTTCACAGATTCTGTCCCTAGGCCAGTAAGATTCCTTCCCTTGCCTGCACTAGAATGTTTCATCCTCCTAAGAAGAATGGGTAAGAGGACTTTACTCGTTTTTCCAGAAAACTGAAACTTCTGTTCTGTTGAGCTATTGACAAATACAGCTTCCAAACCTTTGTGTTTTGCACATAGTTTTAGTCTTATAATGATGACAGTCCCAGAATCTGAAGTATTGTGTGCTTTTCAAGAGGGCTCCTTTTGCAGTTGCTCCTTCGGAACTTTATATTAGAGTTGGTCACAAACCATATATTGCATACTTATTCTAGTTGTGTCTGGAACTTCCTTCCCTGCCTTTTTTTTCCTATCAAATAGATGTTAATACCTCTTGAAACGACACCCAGAAAAGTCCTCCACCCAGATAGTTCAGACTCCCAAGATGATTTGCAGACCCTTTTAATTTAGATAGAGTTCCTTCAAGGCCACTCAGTCATTCCTTAGAAATGCCTGGGATGAAGATGGTTGTTATTCTCATCAGCTCCTTATCTTCAATTTGCTTTTGCTGCATTAGCACTGTGATAGTGGGGGTGGGGAACAGTGGCTGGTCAGTCTGGAACATCTCATGGCTGCAGTTCAATATTGAATACTATTTTGAAATCAAGGATTTGAGCATCATGTGATTTCCTACTTGTCTCACTGCCCTAAGAACAAAGGTCACATGTTCTTAGGTGGTTTCAGTTTGGATAGCGTTAACTTTCTTACCAGCAGCTGGTACAGTGCTACAGTTTGGATTTGGGATGGGAAATAGTGTTGATGGCGCACTGGTTTTGATTGTTGCTAAGCTCTCGAGGTCTTTTCTGCTCCTCACACTGCCTCACCAGCGAGTAGGCTGGGAGGTCACAAGAAGTTGTGAGAGGACACAGCTGGGACAGCTGACCCCAACTGAGCAAAGTAATATTCCATGCCATGTCACGTGATGCTCAGGACATAAAGCTGGGGGAAGAACAGGGGGATGTTCAGAGTGATGGCATTTGTCTTTCGAAGTAACCGTTGTGCGGGATGGAGCCCTGCTTTCCTGGAGATGTCTGAACACCTGCCTGCCAATGGGAAGCAGTGAATTAATCCCTTGTTTCGCTTTACTTGTGCGTGAGGCTTTTGCTTTACTTCTTATTAACTCTCAACCCACGAGTTTTCTCACTTCTGATTCTCTCCCCATCCTGCCATGGGGGGAGTGAGCAAGATGCTGCGTGGTCCTAGTTGCTGGCTGGGGTTAAACCATGACACCACGTGAAATTTGGTCTCAGAACCTCTGACCTATTTCTCTCTCTTGGATTGCCTGGCCAATAAAGCAGGAAGTGCTGCCTAAATAAGCCAGTGGGAAAGTAACACTGGGGACAGACAAAACGGAAAGGAAGACTGCAGTAGGAAGTACTGGGATATGTTGAACTGAGGGGGAGTTGTGCACCTGCATGGAGTTTCAGAGACACCCATATGCCGCTTATCATCACCAATTCAGCAAAAGCACCAGGAGGAGAGATTAAAAGCTTTCTTCAGATACAGATAGAGGAAATGTTCAATAAATAGCACACTTCCAGTAAGGCTGGTGAAGAAACCATGATAATCCAAGGAAAGGGGAACAAAGAATAAAACAGGAATAATCAGGTTAATGAATCTCTGAAATCTGCAAGATTGAAGAAAATTATTAGGTAGACCATTACTGAAAATCAAGGCTCTATGTGTAGCAAAATCAAAGAAAGACAGTATTTTAAAGCTAGTTATGACTCCTGAGAGTGCTCAATATTATTCTACACTAAAAATAACTGTGTGATGATGCAGCCGATGCCTATCCAAGTTTTGGGGTTTGAAAAACAAACTGCTTATGATCTCTTCTGGCCACTAGCCTGGCAAACATATGGAATAAAAATGGAGCAAGACTGTTTTTTTTCTGTGGTTTACATACAAACTCACTCACAGAAGCAGCAAGCAAAGCCAGGAGTAGAAAACTGGCCAAAAGAAGACCATGTTCAGTTCTGCAGCATGGCTGGTTGAAAAGAAAAGCTGCTACCAACTGAGAGGCTGAACTAGAAAACCTTAACTTTTCCAAGCTCACAAGCTATGTGGAAACACTGTGAAAACGATCAAGTTTCAAGTAGAGGCTCTTCTGGGTTTTTTAAATGAAGAAATGTTCTCGAATACCAGTGCTGAACTTCTTCCAAGTGTGATTTTAAAAATGTTTTTCTTGTAAAACGCCATCCTTTGATGTGACCAGTTAATTCCACTGTGACCTGGAAATTAAAAACTTTCTATTAGCTGAACTTTAAATACATTCTTCTTTCTGAAGCATGCCAATGAAAATACTGTCCTGAGTACAAAACAGAGCAGTGTACTCAAAGTCATTATTCAATGTACCTGACAACAGAAGCACTCAGCTTCTGTGAGCTGGAATGTATTGGGGGGGGGGAATTCCGTGAATTATACTTTTTTTAGCTGTAGCCCTGAAAACTCTGCTTTCCTATGTTCTGTGGATAAAGTGGCTTTGCTTTGTGTCTTTTTCAGATTAATTTTCTAAGCTGCTGTTCGAATAAGTTAGAGAAGCACTCACTCTTTTGGCCATAACAGTTAAGACAATATTTGCAGTACTTCCAGCTTGTTTGTATTAGGAGTCAAAATGTCTTTGATGTGGAAAGTATACACACAGTCCTGTGTTGTGCAGCATGGCAGATGCATCCGTGAGCAATTTTCTTCTTTTAACTCCCATGCTGATGAGTTATTGCGGTTAAATCAACTTTTCTGCCTCAGCTTCCTCCTAAGACAATAAACCCTGCTGCTTCTCTCTCTTTTCCTGCGCTATGCAGCAATGTGAACAGCTGCCATGCAAATTGCCAGGCAGATTCTATCTCACGCATTTGTGTTCAGTCTCAGAGAAGTCCCTCTGTCTGTAGGAATGGTGAGAGTCCACCAAACAGCAAAACTGACCCCAACTTTCCCTGTCTCTCACCCTCATCCCCCAGCTGACCAATCCCATCTTCTGTTTTTCACTGTTCAGATGAGCACCAGAACGAATACAAATAGGAGAACTGCAAACCCATTTAGATATGGGAGAGCATAATGCCCTGCCCTGCATCTTTGCCCACAAGCATTCTGCAATTCTGGGAAGATTTCAGGTGTGTCACAGTTTTAGTCTGAGACCAACTGTAAGCAAAATGCATTCCTATGGAAACCAGAAGGCACAGTTCTTTCAAAACCATTCAGACATAAATGTACACTCATATCGCAAGCTGAATCTTCATGGTTTATATTCTGAAAGGCCAAATATCAGATTATTCCATCCTGGTTAAGAATGGGCAAACTGCCTACTTGAAAGTTCAGAGAAGGCATTAGCTTATCTATTTAACTGTAGTCCATTTAATTAATGTAAATCTGAATCAAAACCAATCAACTAAAAAAACCCTACCATTTCCCTACTACAACTGTGAAATAAAATGGTTTGTGAGGATGGAAAAATCAGCTGGATACTTAGCATTTTTATGGTAATGGTTTGACCTGGGTTTTGTCTTGTCCAAACTGGTGTAAGATCTCAGGGGAAAGGAAATGCAGATTACAGCAGGGTATCCACCTGCAGCTGGAGATGCACTGATCAGCAGCAGAACCTGTAAAAGGGAAGGAGCAGACTCTGGGATGCCTCACTCACTTGGCTGGTGTGTAATGTGATGGAGTATGTGGGTTTATTACACAATGCCAGCTGGAAGCTAAGTGAGCAGCGAAAGAACACACAACATTTTGAAGATGTAGAATGAAATTTATTGCTCAAAGTAGCATTTTGGGTTGGAAAATGATCTTCAGACTCTGTGCATTCATTGACCCCTCTGAGAACTGTTTTACAAACTAGAAGGATAATGGAGGGAAGGCTGTTTACAGAGGCATTAGCTGCTGCAGGGCTGTTCAGCAGCACCAGAAGGATCAGTCTCTGCGTGTGCATTCTGTTCTGTAATAAAAGCATACTTTGTGAAGGAATTTGTCTTTAAAGGGCTGTCTGCCTAAGTGCTCTTCTGGAATAGCTCTTGTGGAATAATGCAGTTTTCAAAAGCAGTGCCAGCCAGTTCCTCTCTATAGAAAAAGCCTTGGGCACCCAGAATTAGACTTCAGCTACTTACGTAAGTTATTGATGTCTCAAAGGGAGACCCCACAAGCACATCCTGATGATGGTTAGGGGCTGTGGGTTTTGTTGGCTGGTTTTCCAACTTGGCCAGCACTGATAACACCCATGTGTGCTCTTAGCTGCCTCTTAATGGGCAGAGGGTGGGGAAGTTTTCGCAAGTACCTTGAGACAGGCTGAGATGCTGCTCCCATCCCTTCTGTCACCCAACGCCCTGTAAGAACCCAACAGAAAGACAAGATGCCTCAAAGCTCCCTTTCTGCAAGACTTCTCTTGCCAGTCTACTGATAACAAGTACTCAAAACAACTGTACTCTCCGCCCTGAAAACGTTCCTGCCTTGCAAGGCCCAGCACTACTATTGTGCAGCAGAGGCAAGGGGGGCTCATGCAGCAACTGTGTTGGACCATGATTGGGTGGGACCACCCCCCCACCCCCCCCAGCAGAGGAGCCGCCCTGAGGGGCAGCCAGCAATGCCTCCTCCTCTCAGGGGCGCCACCCACAGCTCCTTTACCTGAGTCCCAGACCAACTGTCTGTCCAGAGGTGATATAAAACAGGAGAGTACTTCCCAAACAGTGTCACCAAGAAGACTGGAGACTCGTAGAAGCGTTTGTATGCTCAGAAGCACCTTTTCCGTCCTTTTAAAATGGCAGATGATGTCATGCATATGACTCAGCCTCATTTTCTCAGCCTGTGACGTCAGGCTACTCACTTCTCTTCCAGCCTTTGGAAATGGATGTTCATGGGACAGGTTTTGTCCATCTGTTCCACAGCCACCGTGTGCCTTGCTGAGGAAGATGGACGTGTGGAACACCGTAATGCAAAGCTGAGCTGTGTTGAACTGAACCCCCTCCAAACCAATTGCATTCCACAGTATTTATTACCAGGCCTGTCTTTGCCAGCTGTAAAATACGGGCAATACCCTATTCCTTAGAGACGACAAATAGAGCAGCTGATACACTTTAAAAGGCTTTAGAAGTCACTGAAGACAATAATCCAGCAGTATTTCGGAGCCGGGCCCTGGGGGAGGGTGTGAGGAAAAGAGACAGCCCTCGTTCCTGTCAGGGGCCCGCGCGCCTCCCTCGCGAAGGCCCGACGGCAGCGCGAGCACCAGCCTCGGTTTGGCGGCCGGGAGGGCCCCGCCCACCCCTCCTGACCCTCCTGAGGCGGGAAAGGCGCCGCGCCCCTTCTCTCAGGAGGAGGCAGAGGAAGCGGGCGGGCAGTGAGTCCAGCCTGCGTGGGTGTAGGGAACTCAGATCCCTGCGGGTTTGGGGTACCGTAAGCACTCGCAGCCCCGGAGGTGCCCGGTGATGAGCTGTGTTTTAATTATCGTCGTAATTTTGATGGGGAATTTTCGTGCTCTCCTGGGTGTGAGGGGGTGTGTGGACTTCAGCGGTGCCTCACCCTTTAGGAACAGAAATTTACATCCCCTGAAAAGGCAGCTGGCAAGGAAAAGCCCAACCAACCCCTGAGTCGATACAGGATTAATTGTTTATTCTCCTCTGAGGCAACAGATGTGAAATTCCACCACGGTGCCCCTCAGGACAGACCAGGTGGCTCCTGCCCCTAACGCAGGGCCCAAAGGTGGGCGCCATGTTTCTGTCAGCTCAGAACCAGCCTGTTAAACCCAAGGCTGTAACCTGGGGTCAGGTCCCTGTCACAACCATAGCCTGTGTCCCTTGAAAAGAGCGTGGCGTGAAGGTCTTCCTCACCCATCCTAATGAAGAGCTCCCAGGACAGGAACAAGAGGGTTGGGGCACTTGAGGTGGCACAAAAGTGTTTCTGTTTCCTCACAAAGATTCTTGTTTCTTCATGGATTTGTTGTGTTGTCTCAGACTTTCACCCTTTTATGTGCTTCACCTCAGGTGGCAGTGGATGAAATCCTCTGGGTCTTTGGTGTGCTGACACACCAGCAACAGGAGGACCCTCCACTGAACGGGAGAATTTTATTCATCCCGCAGGCTTTTAGTAGGGTGTGGAATAAATGTCTTTGTTTCCCCTCCTAGCCCACAGGAAGGCACAGGTCCAGGTCTGCCTCGTTTTTCTGCTGTGAGCTGCCAATTGCCTAAGGATGGGGAGTAGAAGAACAATCCCATGACCTGTTCAGCTGTGCTTGGAGTGCAGGGTTATGTGCATTTCAGGAGGATATTTTTAATGGAGGACTGTAATACAAATGTAATGCCTTTTTGCATTATTTGGGGTTTTTTCTTTCAGTATTTGAAGCTAAGGTTTTTTTAAAAATATTTTCAAATATTTTTAAATTAATGTTTTACTGTAATTATTTTTTCTGATTTATATTAGGCATGATTTTGCATTCCATAATTATCAGGGTTCTGACAGAGAAATGAAATCTATCTTGACAGTATTAGAAACAACTGATTTGATAGGAATATTTCCATTAAATACTAACAGAAATAACTATCATATTTTCACTCCAAAACCAAATAAGAGCATTCTAAAATTGTATTTTCTTTTTCACTTCTTCCAGCTTCTATACACAAGATTCTTGCAAGCAAATTAGGCAGACTGTAAGTTTTTATTTGGAAGCTGAAAAAAACTATTTGCAGATTTTTAGTCTAAATTATCCCACTGTTTGTTAGATGTAGCCCATCTTGTAGTTTCACAATAAACCTGAATAAGCTTTCATGGATTTTATTAACAAGGATGAGCAAGCAAACATATATACGTGTCTCACAATTAACACAGAAGCAATCCACCCATTTACAAAACCACAAAAATGATACAGCAGGTTATAAGGTCATATTTCTAAGGAACTACTTTGTATTAATTTTTCTTACATTCATAAAATTGAAGGAGATAGTACTTCACTTTCTATTTGACCATGCTATCAATAAGCGCCTATTCTGGCTTTAGGCCTTGCTTTTAGGAAATCACATAAAGAGGGCAGTGAGGCTGTACAGACATGGCAAGTTAACCAGGAAAAATCGTGAAATTAGCTCTTTGTGTATGTTTTTGCATAATAAAAGTCTCAGATTTTTATTATCCTTCCTTTATTCTCTTCATGCAAGGGCATTCTCTTCCTACAGGCATTACTTCTATGTCTTCAGCATTTATTAGGTATTTTGAACTCCAGTAAGAACTTGGAAACAAATACAGCTTTATAGTGTACTCTCAAGATACATGACTAAGGAGTTGTAGCCTTCTCAATAGGACTGTTTTGTGGGCTTTCTGTCACATAAAGATGGGGAAACTGAGATGTTGCTTAGCCTTCCTATTACCCATTCTATCTGCAGCTCTGCTGACTTTTGTTATAAAAATACAGACTGCCTGTAACTTTCTTTCCAGAATATATTCCACTAATGATAAATCATTTAAAATGTTCCCACCTACAAACTTATCTCTGACCCAAGATTGTCACAAGGGAATGAGATCTCTTTTCCTAATACTTGTTAAACTATTTTGAGCCAAACTGGTTCATCAGAGAGTAACACAGTAGATCTCCTTTTGGTCTGGTAGATCAGGTAACAAAGATCTGGAAGCAGAATCCAAGTTTAAATCCATATGTGATGGCACACTGAGAAGGTTCTGTAGTTCAAGGACTTTTAAAAAGTCCTTTTACAATCATTTACTCATTTATTGACACCTGAATAATATCTTTGTTTGCATTTTCAAGTAGTGATCAATACTTTATTGCCTGCTCTTTCATGATGAAGGCCACGGAGGATCAAGTTGTCCAAGAAGAACCAGGATACCAGGATGATGAGGTAAATTTACAGTGGATTGAAAAATATGTGTGGCAAATGTTGTTTGAAGGTATTTTGATAGTGTTATGAGATCCACAGAGAGACAGGAGGTCCCCCAAAACCATTTGCAGTTCAATGCATTTAAAATTTTGTTCCAGTCTAATACCAAGAAAACCTCATTCTTCTAGTCCCTATGCAGCCTTGCTCTTCAAATACTCATTAACCTTTCAAAAGCTATGCACAGTTTTTAATGGGATTATCATTATTTCTTTATACTTTGCACTTCTATATTAAATGCAGGGGGACTATCAGTTATTTTTATGCTTCTGAGGAATGGTCATCAGCCTGAAAAGCTAAGAAACTGTGGTGGAAAAAATCAGGATGATGAAGACTGTAACACTAGTTTTATTAGCACAGCAGAGGATTGCTTGCCTGTGAAGATACGCTGTATGAAGATAATAGGAAATGTGTAGGTCTTCTTGGCTCATTATGGCTTTGCTTATTTGAGTAGTCCAACAAGAAACATGTTGTTATGGAAAATCCTTTAAATGTTTACAAATTTGAAATGGGCACATTGTGAGAGAGATGTAACTACAAGAAAAAGCAAAATCTATTTTTTCCCCTGCTATCTTTTTAGGAATCCTTTTTTCAGGATATTGACCTGCTACAGAAGCATGGAATTGTAAGTATTAGCAATGACTTTACAGCACAGAATTGTCCATGTAAAGCTATTGTAAGTTTATTTCCAAAAGCGTATACATATTGACACAAATAACTGGAATTCCTCCTTGCAATAAATTCTAAATCATTCATGTGAAGACAAATTTTGCCTCTGGTGATAAGACAGGTTTTCAGAAAATCTCATTCACATCAGATTCCTAAATAAGGTGGCAAGATATTCAAAGTATTTAGCACCCAGCACTCTTGAAAACCAACTACTTGCTAATTTATTTGAAAACTGTGTGATAGATTACTTCTATTCCTGCCAATCTTTGTAATTACTCCTGCGTTTTTGGTGCCTGTGAAATTACACTGTGACAATTGTTGTTCTACTATTTTCAGCATGCTGGTGACGGGGGCAGAGTGGGAGTGAGGAAAATATTATTAGCTAGAGAAAAAAACGTTTTTATTCATCAAATATGAATTCCTCTAATTGTTATCACCATCATCATTATTATCACATACACAGTTTATTTGAATTACTATTATTACATGTTTATCCAGGAGATTGGCTCATGGATCAGAACCCCATTATGTTCAGTGTTATAGAAGCAGAATAAAAAGTTGAGTTTGCGCGATATAATGTAAAATTGGACTTTCAGATAAATGACTACAGATGGATACAGAAAGAGAGGACAAAGACAAAGCAAGACAGCATTGGTCAGCAGTATGATTATCAGGCTCAGCATGTCAGCGGTGTAACTGTTGTCAACGTTATTTATTGGCAATTCATTGACAGTTGTAGAGAGAGTTTTGAGAAGGATCATGAGGTTGGGAGCTCTTTGGGTTGCCATGAGTCAACATTGAAAAAATACATGAATTCTTGGGTTCAAAAATTTGACAAGTTGACCAAAGAGGCTGACCTCATGAGCTGGAAGGTCCTAGCCTGTCAATATTAAATGAGGCATGGTATGCAGAGAATGATACCAAGGTATGAAAGATCTTGAAAATAAAGAATAATGACTTAGGCTGTTCTTCTAGCTTAGTAAGAGTTTCCTGCTCCTTTTCTTTTTTTTTTCTTTTTTCTTCCTTCCAAGTGGCTATTCCCACAACCCAGGGGAATTTTTTGTTCTCAGCTATGCGAGTTAAAATCTTTGTGTGAACATATGGTAATGCATATCTGTTAAATTCATTTGCTTCTTAAAGAAATAGTTTTTGTAGGTTTAGTTTTTTTTTCCTAGAAGTAGAGAGAAAATATCTACAAGATCTGACTGTGGCCACAATGAGAGTCAGATTAGCACAACCTAGGCTGTGGTTTGGTGTTCACCACAAGTTGTTGGTAGGAATTAAGGTGCTGTGACCTTGTAGCCTCTGCTGAGTGTTCCTGCTCCTAAAGCATGCCATCCCTTCTTCTGGCACATCTCCTTTTGTAGCCACCTTGTGAACTGGATTTGTGAACCAGAAAGACAAAGCTACCGAGGAAGTGCAGCACCAGGGTAATGCATTTAAGGTTTTGGTCTAGAAAAAAATAAAAAAGATCTTTGCAGCAGTAGTCTTTTGTCTTAATGGAAAAACACAATAAAAGAGCTAAATCCTTTTTACATTTCTGATTATCATATTCTTTTGGGTGGAAGAGTCATTTTTATTCGTGACTGATTTTACCTCATCCATCTCTATTAATGTAATAATCAAAAAACACATCACAGTATGAGAAATAAGCTTCCAAATGAACATGACTAATTTCTAAGATAGCACTGCTCCATTCTTACGTCCCATGCACCCACATGCTCTAGATAAATAGATTCAGTTCATAAGTTCATACTTTTTTCCAAAAAAACAAACCTTGGCTGGAAATGGTAAATTGAAGTATCCCAAACCTTTCACATAGTATGTTTTCTTGTGAGTAATATGTTGCTTGCCTTTATGTCAGAATCATAAAATGAGGTGAGAGGAGGTGAAATGTGTCAGCAGGGCACTGAGTGAAGTCACTCGGTATCCAATTTATGAAAAACTCATTCCAGCCCAAAGCGTTGGTCAAATCTGGAGGATACGTTTGTTTTAAACTGGACATACACAGCAGTTAGAGTCGACTTCCGACAATCCACACGAGTCAGCTCCCAATTATCCATGATCAGATTATCTGGTTTACAGATCATCTGTGCTAAGGGACCAAGGACAGATTGAGAGTTATAGGGTTTACTGGGTTGGTTTCCACGCTACCCGAAATAATCCGTCCTGTTTCCTTAGTACCAGCTTGGATCTAGAAAGACTGACACTGAACAGGGACAAGGAAATACAACTGGACCCAAGACACCTTTCTCTCAAAAGCACCAGGATCTGGGCTCTGCACCATGATCCCTCACATCAACAATACTCAACATTTTCTGTTGGTGTCATAAAATACATAATGAAAAGTTTACTGTAAATCTGTTTCTTTCTTGGTGAAAATACACATGCACATGAATGTATGATAAAATGTGTTTCAAAGGTTTGCTTTGCCTTCTAGTTATTAACTATCATGAGTACTTACAGAAGGGAACTTTCTTCACAGAACGTAGCAGATATTAAAAAACTGAAATCAGTTGGGATCTGCACTATCAAGGGCATCCAGATGACCACAAGGCGGGCACTGTGCAATGTGAAAGGGCTTTCAGAGGCCAAAGTGGACAAGATTAAAGAAGCTGCAAACAAGCTTATTGTAAGCCAATCACTTTCCTGATAGTTTAAACTTACACTGGCCTCTCCAAAATGCTGTGCATCATTTCTCTTAACAGATTTTTTTTCACTACATCATTAAGAAAATTTTGAAAATTATTCTGCTTGTTACTCTACAGGGATAATACTTAATACTCTACAACAACCAGTCAAATGCTGTGGTATTTTCATACCCAGCCTGTGTAAATGAAACTAGGGTAGAGAGAAGGTACTTAGGTGGGATATTGCACTTTACCTTCAGGTTAGAGCCAAAATAAATATCTCATCTTCTCTTTGGTCCTCCTTAGGAACCAGGCTTCCTGACCGCCTTTGAGTACAGTGAAAAACGGAAGATGGTATTTCATATTACCACTGGCAGCCAGGAATTTGAGTAAGCTTATCTCTATTTAAATCTTTTTTAGTCCAGTAATTGTTGCTCTATTGAACAATAATTCCTTATTGTTCCAATAATCATATTTATTGTTTTTAATAAGAGACAAAAATATAAAGGAACAAATACTCAGCTAGGACACCTAGGTTGCCTTGCATTTGGAGCAATGTTGGTTCAAAGATCAATAAGCAGCAAAACCAACTCCTTTTCTACAGTCATCGTAAACAGAATTTGTATCCAGAAATCCTGAACGTATCATCATTTTTTCTCCCAGTCAAAACAACCTGCAGGGTCTCAGATCAAAATTATAAGTCTTCAAGACCTCCCTTGAGACATTTTTATGTTTTCAAAGGTTTTTTCTCTCTCCTTTCTTTCCAGTAATAATTTCTGTAGATTTTTCTCTTGCACACAGAAAAAAGGTTGAGAAAGAGTTAATTCTTTATGAATCAGTGATTATTTAGTGCCCTGCACTTAATGCATCAAGAGAGGGGCTTCAGGGTAGAAACAATTTTTCTTAAAGTAGCAAATTTCTCTTTTTTTACTTTCTTCTTGTAATTTTGTGGGTTTAACAATATTGTAATTCTCTCCCTTTCCCCAGTAAACTTCTGGGTGGTGGGATTGAAAGCATGGCAATCACTGAGGCCTTTGGAGGTGAGAAAATCACATTAAATTAGTATTACTGAACAAAGAATTGCATCTTAGTTTAGATTTTAAATCAAGCTGGATCACTTCTATCAAACTTAATGACATTGTAGTCATAAAGATGAGTACCTGCATGAGTGTAAGAGGAAAAGAATCCACTTCTCTTAGTGTTTTCCAATTTTCCCTCTTCATTTGCTTGCAGACTAAGTTTGAGCTGAGTAATTGTTAGACTTGGGGCATGCTGATTCAATACAACATAGCGTTAGTAACACTATTACTAATATTGCATCAGGGAAATCTTTCCTATATGACATGTGTTCCTTTCCAGTAACAAAACTGCCACAAAAAATATTTATGTACACGTTGGATCTATTGCATTTCATATAAGATTTTGAAATTACAATTAAGTTACTGTTATAGTAAATTTGATCAGTTAGTGGTTAACACTTCAACAACAATAAGAGTTTGTAAAACAGTACTCTTCCCTTTAGAAAAGATAAACTGGAGACTAACATGATTTGATAAAATGAGATTAATAAACTCATAAGCTTGTCCTTGATCATTTTACTGAAACTGGACTAAGCGAGTGGAATCAAGCATTTCTCTCCCTTCCCCCTCAGTTAACACTTTTCCAGAGGTGCCACGTGCTTTTAACTTCTACACAGAAAAGAATCAATGACCTTAGCAATTAAGCATGATCAAATTAAAGCATTTCAGATTTTGCTTTTCATGTAACACATTTCTATTGCAGAGAATATGATTTATAAATTGGGGTTAAATGAATTTTAAAAGGTAGAGATAGAGGTAAATTTTGTTAAGAGTGCTTCCAACTGCAATAACTCCTGAACCTGGCAAACTCAGAAAAAGAAAACATGATTTATTTTTTTTTTTTTTTTACTTTTCTTTATCTAACAGAGTTCCGGACAGGCAAAACCCAGCTCTCTCACACCCTTTGTGGTAAGTGTACTACTTTAAAAGAGAGAGATGTTTCTTCTCAGTGAATCCATTCTTTACAACCATACCAGAATTAAACACATAGAGACAAGTCCCAATCTTTTATCCCTAGAAATCCAGAGAAACGTATCTTGGTGACTCTTAGCTCCATTAATTGTGTTTGAGTAGAGAACTCATATAAATTATTACTTTTTAATACTGCTCACATTGATGTAAGTTTTGCCATACACAGACAGATGATAATGGATTGTCTTAGAGAAAGAAGTGAAACACACCATCTGGGAAAGCAGAGCACAAATATGGGTTACAGGGGGACCAATTTCCCGGTTTCAAGAGGTTTTGCTGAATATGACATTCTGAAAGGTCACTGAAAGGATACTACTGGCTGATGGTAACTGGACAAACAAAGACTTTGGCAGTCACCGTATTCGGGTAGTGCCAAATTCAGCAGGACTCTGATTTCTCAGTGATATCTCTCTATGTGTAAATAGTAGTAAATAATAACTAATGTAACTATTAATGCTGCTGGAATATAGTTACCAGACACTGGACAGGCAAATGTTCCCCTAAATAAACTCTATATTATAAAGGCAATTATAGCACCTTCTGGAAAAATAAGGCCTCTTCTGTTTAGTACAGCCTAATGGTCAGCAGAGTCATACCCTTTTGCATGAATGATTACAACTGAAATGAGTATTTTAGCTTATTCACTCCAAAGAGACTAAACCCACAATCAGTAACTATTTGTATATCAGGAAAAATTAATATCCAAAGAATTTGTGATCATATGAGTTACAAATGGGACAAAAACCCCCTACTGAATCAATACCATTAATTTGGGCAGAGGATTAAGAAGATGTTTTGTCCCTAAGAACTTGTTAATAATATCCTTACCTATTTTCAATATAAAATATAAAGATTTAGTGATAGTACTTAGTAAAAAACATTTTTGACACCATTAACTAAATCTCATCTGCTTTCAAATTGAGAAAAGTGGCTTGAGTTTCGTCTCAGGATGGTGGTAAGACTTGAGATACTCCTGAGTTCCACATTGATTAAAACTAGTGGTTCTTTGTGATATGGATAAGCAGTCGTATTTTTATTAAAAAATAATAATAGAGGGAGTAAGAAAATATTTTTCCTGCTTTTTCATTTTGATCTTCTATGATTCACTGCAGTGACAGCTCAGCTTCCAGGACCGAATGGCTACACAGGTGGAAAGATTATCTTCATTGATACTGAAAACACTTTGTATCTTTTGGACTGTTAAAAGCTATAGGAAGGAGGAACTCAAAAGACAGTTCATTTTGTTATAAACAAGTAGGACGCTCCAGGTAACTTTGTACATGTAAAGTATGATTGGCACAGAAAGCCTGGAGAGCACAGTGTATAGTGGCCCACAAGGCAGTGACTTTTTTTCTCTGTTGTTTGATGTAATCTAACCTGGAAAAATTAGATTTAGGATACAGATTTTATATTAACTGGTTTTGGGTTTGTTTTTTTTTTGAGATCTAATATGCTTCTACAGGTGATAGAAGCTTTTCTGTTTACTTCTTGAGGAATTCATCTAAGTACTAAACACTATTTTTGACACTGTATCTGTGGTAGACCATGTATAAATAGGTTTTGCTCACGGCTAAACTCATAAAGCACAGATATCTGTATGTCAGCTCTTCCCACCTCAAACCCTAAACACGAAACAAATTATCATCGTGAGCCTTAAACTATCTTTAGGGTATGTGGGACAGTGTGAAGAGAAAAAGTCAGTCTTCTCTAGGATCAAAATAAATATTATTCTTTCCCCCCTCTCCCTTCTCCCCACCAAGTTCTATTTTGGAATGGAGTTTTATTATTTTCAGAACACGGTTTGTACAAAGAAAAATCCTTAACTCTGACTAATGTCAGCCGTCCAGACCGTCTGCGTGACATTGCTGATCGCTTCAATCTTGACCACGATGCAGTACTTGACAACGTGCTGTATGCGCGTGCATATACCAGTAAGACCATTGTTACAACTGGCGTGATACCTGTGTTTTTTCTCTAAGGCTCCCATTTTAATAGTCCCCAGTTTATTAACTGAGGTTGCCCAGATTGCCCACTGAGGATCATGAAGAATGTTTTGCTGCTAACAAAAGAAGTTTTAAGTTTACTTCCGTTTTCTGTTTCCGGTGGTGTACAGTGAGCAGAGTAAGTATTCCAATGAATGTAGCCACGATTGCCTGAATGTAAGCTAATTCTATAAATGCTATTGAGAAATTCCCTATCATCTTGTGAATGGAACTTGATAGGGACAGCTCCAACACGCTCTGCTATAAGACATTGCATTAAAACTTCGAGGAAGTTTTAATTTAGAGTAGAAGATGAACATGAATAATGTTATTAATACAATTT
The DNA here is from genome assembly GCA_026546715.1 of Gallinago undulata. Classification (NCBI taxonomy): domain Eukaryota; kingdom Metazoa; phylum Chordata; class Aves; order Charadriiformes; family Scolopacidae; genus Gallinago; species Gallinago undulata. The sequence goes on from JAOTQQ010000001.1 coordinate 54,462,774, forward strand.
CTATGTGTCATTTACTTCAACATTAAATTCAAATATTTCTATTGCTTTTCTGCTCTTCACACAACAACAAAAAAAAAGTTGTCTTCATGCATAGTTTTGATGTGAAGGTTTTCCCAAAGAAGTTTTGTTAGCTGGGCAAGCAGGAACGGGAACCTGCAGAAGCACAGGCACTGTTGGTTACTGTAGAGGTCGCTTGTTATTGAGCACTGAATTTAAAACTGCTGGCAGAGAAAATATAAACAGTGTAGACATTTCAGGGGAATTTTAAAAGTCAGGCCTTTGTTCCTTCTGAGCTCTTTCTGGTCCTAATTTCACTTGGCAACTGTACTTCCCACCAGGTGAACATCAGATGGAATTGCTTGACTATGTAGCAGCCAAGTTCCATGAGGAAGCTGGTATCTTCAAGCTATTGGTACAAGACTAATGTTATTTTTTTTTTGTATGCTTACTACTTTCAGAATATGTTTTCCTAGTTTCATTCATGATACTTACTTATCTAGCATAATTACAATGCAGATCATTGACTCCATAATGGCACTTTTCCGTGTGGATTTTAGTGGTCGTGGTGAATTGGCTGAACGACAACAGAAACTGGCTCAGATGCTGTCAAGGCTCCAAAAAATATCAGAAGGTAAGGGAGACGTTGCAAAAATTCGGAAAACGTGGACTGGAGCTACTGGAACAGTAGCTGTTGGTACCACAACCACCTAGTAGTCCGAGTGTATTATCAATCAGGCATCGGCTCAGGAATCTTTCCTCACTTAACACTTCCATCAGTTACCAAAAAGATCAAACTGATAATATATTATTTCAAGATGACAGTCTAAGGAGCCTGTGGAACTATTTAACACAGAGTTTTCCTAGAAATACTGATAAGAAAAGACCTAAATAAGAAAATAGGTTGTAGAACTGGACAAATATCCAATAAGACAAACGGTCTTCCCCAAATTTTGACAGTGTAAATAGATGAGAAACATGAAGAATAGGAAAAAGGATGAAGGCACAGTGAGATGAAAAACTGTGCCCGTTGCCATGTTGCCAGTACTTTGCAATGCTCTGAGGGATGATGACAGGATGAATAGGGTTCCCCCTCTTTGGAATGTCTCAGAAATGTTCATGAGGAATGAGTAAATGTGGGGTTTTTTATGCGGTAAATTTGAAAAAAAAAAAGGGCAAAGAGACAAAGGGAGGGAGAGGGAGCTGAGGGCAGGGAGCCAACAGGGAAGATGGGAACTGAGGAGGACTTGTTCAGTGGAATTCTGAAAAGTGCTCATTTTTGGATGTGTTCCAGCTGAAGTCCCACAGGAGCAAATTTAGGCTGTCTCCCAATAAACTCCAGCCATCAGACATAAAGAACGTTTGCTTCTCTTTCATTTGAAGTTTGAAGTGCTTCAGCAGCAGCCTTGCTTTTACCATGGATGGGAGAATACTTTGGAATTGTAATTGGATATAGTCCACCTTCTTTGCATTGTTTTCTGTTGCAGAATATAATGTGGCTGTGTTTGTCACCAACCAGATGACTGCTGATCCAGGAGCAACTATGACGTAAGATATTTTTTCTGTCTCTTTTAAAAAATCAATTTTTAATTGATCAGAGGGGGGATCTGATCAACACCTGTAAGTACTTAAAGGGTGGGTGTCAAGAGGATTGAGCCAGTCTTTTTTCAGTGGTGCCCAGTGACAGGACAAGAGGAAATGGGCACAAACTTGAACATAAGAAGTTCCACCTAAACATGAGGAGCAACTTCTTCACTTTGAGGGTGGCAGAGCCCTGGAACAGGCTGCCCAGGTTGGTGGTGGAGTCTCCTTCTCTGGAGACATTCAAAACCCGCCTGAACACATTCCTGTGCAACCTGCTCTAGGTGGACCTGCTTTGGCAGGGAGGTTGGACCTAGATGATCTCCAGAGGTCCCTTCCAACCCCATATCATTCTGTGATTCTGTGAAAAATGTCTTCTCTTTTATATTACATATTTAACAGAGTTGAACACTGAGATTGTAGAGAGCAAGAGGTAATTTGTGATTCTGTGAAGAAGCATCAAAATGAAGGTTCAGATTGGTCATTGGTCCCTCTAGTATGATGGGATGGCACCTATAGGTTTCATTCATGGATGAACATCTATAGGTTTCTCTCAGCTTTTGTAATGAGATTTTTAATGTTTATCTGCTGCCTGGCATGATGGCTTCTTTCACTGTGACTTCAACAAAGAGAGCAAGCCATAGAAAGTATTGAAAAAGCATCCCATTTTCTTTTGGAGCAGCTTATACATAAAGTTGAAGGTGTGTATTTCTTGAGCCTCTTGAACTTAATGTGTGGAAAATTATGCCAGCATTGAACATTTGAACATCCTATCTTGAAGCAAGTGTGTTAAAGTCCTTTTGATATATTTACCTATTTATTATTCATTACTGAGTTCAATGTGCTGCATCTGGCAGTTAATCACAGTATTAACCCGTGGAATTTGCACCGTCAATCATCATAATTTTCTCGCTAATTTAGCTTTCAGGCAGACCCAAAAAAGCCCATTGGGGGCCACATCCTCGCTCACGCTTCGACTACCAGGATTAGCCTAAGGAAAGGGAGAGGGGAGCTGCGTATTGCAAAGATATACGACAGGTAAACCACCTTTCCTTCACTGGAAGGAAGCTGTTTTATGAGCAACCAACCGTAAGGTGACAAAGTTCATGGTACTGAAACTTCATAGCTTGATAGCCGAGTCATGGTTTCAAACTAGCCACGTTTCTGGACAGTAAGTTGAGAGAAAATATCTGAAAGGACAAACTAATTAACAGACATAAAGTTATATTGTATATTGCATACATTAAATTACATAATCTTTAATCATAAATCCTACTAGATACTCATCTCTTAAAGGAGACCATCAAATATTTTGGTAAGACTGGTAGTCCCTTGGCAGGAAAATTCCAGAGCTGTTAAATTACTAGATTTTGCTGATTACTACAATTACTATCACTTTAACTGATAAGCTGTGGCAGACGCAAGTCATTATAAATCGTACTAGTGGGACTGCATGGAGAGACCAGTGTTTCTGGTCAGGAACTAAGAAATTGAGGGTTTGCACAGACAGACTCTTTCCTTCTCCTGCACCTTCTCCATTCCCCCCTTCCTGTGTTTGTCATCTTCCAAGAGGTGGATTTCACATTTTGTGATCTTAAGAATATTGATCACATTCTACAGTTTGCACATAGGTACAAAGCTGTGGAAGTAGTCAGGTTGCTTACACTTAGACCATTTGGGGGATTGTTTCACATCTGCATTTAACACAGGGAAACCCACAAGTTTCTTATTTCTCTCTTTTTTTTTTTTTTTTTTTTTTTTTTAAATTTCCCCAGCCCTGAGATGCCTGAAAATGAAGCCACATTTGCAATAACTGCTGGAGGGATTGGAGATGCCAAAGAATAGGCAGAAAACTGATGTAAATATACACCTGAAAACCACCTGGGCAGCTGGGATGAAGATTTGAGTAAGGTCATCAACTGCCTGGCTGCATTTCTATCTTTTGGGAACCATTTGAGGTATTTTGGGAGAACACTGGGATGAACTCTGTACAGTTCAGTTTTACTGATCTTAATAGAATTTGGTTCATTTCAGGTCTTCATTTTTCAATTGAACTTTCAGCAGAGCGAGATTTAAGAAATAAGCTTATGAATGGTTCAGAGAATCCTTATCCTGTATTTTGTAGAAATCAAAGCTGTCCTTTCACATGAGATTAATGTACTCTTTTTTAGTTTCTTTCAAAGAGAGTGTCTATGTGGTAGAATTTAATAGTGTGAGCTGGAACAGAATTGGAGTGAACTGTTACAAAGTTGACATAAATAGATGGAAAAGGCAGTGGGAGCCCCAGAACTTGGAACAAGATACTTTAAAAATACATTTTTAGGCATTTTTAAGTTGACTAGGTAATTTTTGTATTTTTATTTAGCATTTTCTACTTTTTGGATAGAATGTTTTAAAACTGTTCTTATTAAAGTTAAAAAATAAAGATTATTAATTAGAACAGCACTCTGCTTATGTTTGCGTGCTTTGAATCAAAGCCTGCTCTCAGTAATATTATCTCCCTGATCTGCCATCAGAGAATTAAACCAGGTGCAAGCAAAACTCTTTAAAACCCTTTGTCTAGTTCTCTAAAGAAACAAGCTTTATATAATTGCTGTGGCAGTCTCCTAATATAAGAAAGAATATTTAAAATTATATAACATTAAATACTAAAAAGCAGGAGAAAACAAAAACAGTGGCTTGGAGAGAGGCTGACAATGGTACTTACAGTGAGGGAAAGGCGCTTAGGACTCGGCTGGCAGAGGGAGCGTGCCCGGGAGCCAGCCGGCACAGGCAGCGCTCCCAACTAGCCGGGGATGTTTGTCACAGGGGACAAAGGAAGAAGCCGGGAGTAAAGAGGGAAACATGGGGATCGGGAGACCAATTCAGTTTACATCACCTCCAATGCTCATGGAATTGCTTGTTGTAAAATAAACTCAACCATTTATTTATTAGATGCTTTAAGGGAAGGCCTTACTTGGTCCTCTTGTATAACAACGCTAATTAGAGTGGGTCTAACTTTGGTGTCTGGTTAGAGAGCTCGTCCTCGCCGACATGACTTTTTTTTTTCGTTTAGAATAACTAATGCATGTTAAGATAACATGATGTAAAAAGACAGCAATGGCCAGAAATTCATCCAAGAAGAGCCTGACACCGTAGCCAGGGTGTTACCTTGTGACAAAGCTAGAGTCTGCCTTCCTCGAGTGCTTTCTTAGCAGATAGTTATTTTTTCCTGAGGTAAAGCACTACTTTTCACAGCAGAGGGAAGCCTAGAGATAGAAGGCAAGGGAGGTTGGCTGATCTGAGGGAGCAGTAATGGAGCAGCAGTTGGTATTTCAGGTAACACCTAGTTTTTAGCAGGTACCAGTCCCTCCCACACCAGGCATTGCTAATGGCCAAGTACCACTGTTGCCCGAGTCCCACCCACGCAACAAGGCCAAAGGTTCTTCCAGTATTTTAAGCACAAAGATTGCTTTTTGCTTTCTCGTGTATTTCATCCATCCATCCGGTAAAACTAAAATGGTAAACAATTTGTCTCCTTCCACGCCAAGCTATTTGTTTCGTGGGCCTGAAAGTAGGGAGACTTTTCAGCCATCCTAACTGGGTTTTGACAATCTGACAGCCCAGAAAGCACTAGATGAGTTGGTTACCAGTTTACTTTCTGGAGAGCTCGCCCTGAACCTCCTGCAGCTGTGGAGGGTGGTGTGTGACCAGGGCGGGGGGGGATGCCGATGCCATTTTCTCCTGGCACTCAGGCAAAGGCAAATATGGCTGCTATCACTCCCACCCCTGCCCCAGCGCCGCACCGACATTCCCCTACTGATTTGCCAGGGGGAAAAAAACAACCAAATAAACAAACAAAAAAAACAAAACCGAGGAAAAACCCCAACCCGCCGCCGCGGAGGCCCGAGGGGCCGCTCTCCTCCCGCTGGGCCAGGCCCTTGCCGTTATTGTTTCCTCAGCCCCCCTGCCACCCACCACGGGGCCCGCGAGCGCGTAGGCGAAAGGCCGTATTCTCCAAACCCGGCTACGCGACTAAACCACCGTAAGCTTCCGACCCTCCGCTAGCCCTGCCTGCACAGCCCGCGGAAGAATTTTACGCCACACGCACGGCTCGCTTCCGGCCCTACGCAAGCCTGCGTTACGCAACTTGCGTAAGCAGTGTACTTGCGTAACGTACGCCTCGACCTGAGTTTTCCCTACCGTCTAGAAGGGGTTATGGGGTTGACTCTGTGCGTAGCAGCTTTGAGGAATAGGGAGAGTGTTGCTCTCCTCTCTCTCTTCCTCACGTAGGGGCCCGGCTCAAGTAAAGGACACTACGCACCTTTCGTAGCCTGCCCACGGCACTGAGCACTGTTTCGACAAACGAGTTTAGGGCGTAGTTGGCTTCCGGGAATAGGCGTAGGTATTTTCTAGAGCCACAGTTTGCGCAGCGTCGGACCGCCCGTAACGTAACTGAAGCGGTTGGGGCGGTGGCAGCCATTTTGTGCCGGGAGGCCGGAGGAAGAAGACGCTGGTGTCTCCACACTTGACGGGCCCTGGAGCCGACCGAGAGCCCCGCCGTTCCGTCCGCCGACGCTCAGCGGGTCTCTGACCCACTGACCACTTCTTCTCCTTTTGTATCCCACCAAAGAAGCGAGGTGGCGCAAAGCGATTCCTCCGAGACACAGCCGCCCCTGGCTGGACCCTCTCCCCGTACCCCCAGCCCCTCGCCGTCCCCACGGCCGGCTTTCCGCTGTCTTTCTCCCACCCCTCCGGGGGCGATGAGGGGCTTCGGGGACCGGGGCCGCGACCGAGACCGCGGCGGGTAAGGGGGGGAGTAGGGGGGGGCGGTTGGCGTGGGTTGGTACGGCCAGG
>JAOTQQ010000001.1:54469197-54593941 GCA_026546715.1 Gallinago undulata
GCGGGCGGTGGCGGGCCCCTCCCCCCCCCCCCCGCCCCCCCCCCCCCCCCCGCGTTGGTGAGAGGAAGGCTGGGGAGAGGAGTGGGGACGAGGGGGGCGCGTTCAGCTTGTGGTATTGAGGCAAGATTTTCCCCAAAAAATTATTGTGTCGGGATGGGTGTGTGTGTGGGGAAGCTGGAGACTTTATTAGTACGGTTCTGGCAGCAAAGGGTGTTGGTGCTTTTTAAAAAATGCTCTATTTAGCTTTTCCGTCGTTCATGTGTAGCCCTGAGTGTCTTACTTTTAGTTTTTAGGCCTGCCTTTTATTTTTCTCCCCTACCTTTAATTTATTTTCTGCTAGCCGTCCTCTCCTTTGCCCTACTCCTTCACCCCCCCCCCCCCCCCCGTCCCGCAAGCCACGCAGATCTCGGTGGCCCTGGCAAGACCGTCTGTCCTTCTGGTTGTCATTGCTCCGTCTGGACTTAGTGGAAAGATGGCAGTTGGTGAAAGATCTTTCTCAGTTGCACTCCCAGGCGTATCGTTAGAGGAAATGAGAATGAAAGCTGCTGCCGTGCAGGGGACTTGCACATACTCGGGAGGGTGATCTCGGTAAACATGGGCCTGGATCATACTTAACGAGCATGACCAAGCTTAAGTAACACTCATACAGGAGTTGTCTTTGTGGTACTGCAGAGGCCTCGTGCTTGATACTCTCGATTTTGCTATTTAAAGGAAGCTTGACTTGAAAAAGGTTTTTGCAGGCTTGTTTTTTTTTTTTTTTCTTCTGAGTATGGCAGCAATAAATACAGTGGCATTCCAGTATATAACTAGTTTGAGACTTGGGGGTTTTTTAAGGGTTGAAAACAATGAGACGTTCATCCCAGGCCTTTTTAAAGAGAAAGTTAGAGCTACTGTAGGAGAGTGGCATTTTCGGCCCTTACATCACAAGTAGTTAGGCTTCTGTTCTCAAGGATTAACAAGAAACCTATCATGTGGGTCCTGTTCTTAATATGGCAGACTAGATCTCAGTTAATGAATCTTCTTTCTCCCCTTTCTTTCCTCCTTGTTTTCCTTCCCCCTCCCTGGGGGAGTCAGGAATATTTTGTTTATATGTTCCAACGCATGTTAACATTTAGCTTCTTGTCGGCTGTGCAGGGAGATAGTTGTATCCTTGCTTTATCTTACACACACATTTCACACTCTGAAATTAAAAGATACTTTTGTTTTTTTGACGGACAGGAGGGTTCTAGTGTTTTTCCAGTATGAGATTTCCAGCTCAGTTTAACACAAGGACGTTGGAGTAAATGCTTTGGCAAGTCTGAGATAGTTCAGACCCCAGCTGTTTTCTGAGTTTAGTGAGTGAGTTTGAGTGTGCAGTTTTATACACTTACTTAAAGGAACGCTATCCAGAGTGTTGTTACAACACTTGGCTTGCCTTAAAATTTGTGTAATCTCATTGTATATAAAGACTTTGATTATAGATGGATGCTTCCCTTTTAGATCTGGAGTTTTGCATAAATAAAAGGAGTGCCTCCATGCTTCTTTGTGAAATTTTTGGACATTTGCATGGAAAATCGTTTTCTTGGCATATTATCCTGGAAGCTTTCATGCATCAGAATTCAGTTTGTTATACGTGTCTACTTAAGGTGTGAAAATATTTGTAACTGCTAACACCCATCATACTTCATAAATAGCCTCTAAAATTTTGGACCACCTAGCCCGCTGTTTTTAGTGCTATTAGAAAGCGTATCACCTCAGTGCTGATTTTTCATAAGCTAAACAAATGCAGGCTGTTTTTTCCCCTGTCAGGAACGAGTTATAGGTGACTTCTTAGAATGGAAAGTTGCACTGTTTTGCTCTGGAATTTAACAAATTCACTTGGTTCTGTCACAGAAATGATGGCACTGGTAGTATTGGAGAGGAATGTTTTGGGTCAGTCTGAATTTACATTTGAAAAGAGAACTGTTGGCAAATCAGGGGAATAATCTTAGATTTAAATCAGTTTAATTGGAATTGGAAACTCATTTTACTTGTAATCAGAATGTAAAGTGTGAGTTACTGCCAGTTTAGCAGATAAACTTCAGCAGAGGCAGTGTTAAGGACTGTTGCAGAGGTCACTTTTTTGGAGGTCAGCATACAACCATGTTGCGTTGGGAACTGAAACTGCATGACTTTTTTTGTAAAATGTACTTTCTGGGTAGCTGGGGAGCAAATATTCCCAGTACTCAGCTGTTTCAGTGTCCAGTCTTGCTGTCAGTACTTCCATATGTTTCCTTTGCTAAGGAAACTCATTGACCCTTTGAACCTGCAGCTGACTTCAGTAAGACTGAGGTTTGTTGGAACTACTGGATAAAGAAATAGTCACTGTTTTGACCTCAAATTAGCATGATCAGTAGCAGACATATTCAATAAAGGTGAATGTTCCTGTAAATGAAAACCTGTACTTTTTTTTTTTACTTTACCATGAAAGAAAATTTAATGCTTACGTGAATTTTTTGAAGGTATGTTTCCCAGTCTTTTCATATGACAAATATTGCTGATTATGCAGGCTGTCTGGGGGATTTGATGGACATACCAATGAGAAAATAAGGGATATATATAGCAGAGGGAAGAGACTTAATGAAATAGTTGCCAAGAAAGCAAGCAATTTAAAACTTACTTAGCAGGTTTTAAATTATATTATTGGAAAAGCTAAGTATGGTAGATATAATTTAACCCCTTTTTTCCTGTTATTGTGTTGATTTGAATTTGGTTTTTTGGTTTCTTAATCACTATAATTTGTGGCTTCCATAGGGAAGCGATTTAAAGAACAAATGTAGTTAATATCTGAAAAGATAGTAATTGAGAAAGGTAGTAGAAGGAACTGAGAAATTTACTTCAGATCATCTTTATTTTTTAGCAACTGCCTCACCCAGTTACTAGTGTAAGAAGATTGCTTTAGGATTTCTGTTGCTTTCAGTTTGTTTAATTAAGAGTTTTTATTTACTAGCTGACTGCCTAGGTAAGGTGCAGACACTTACGGATTTGCTATCTGAATAGAAGTCTTGTTGTAAATGAGCATTTCTTGTGAATTTGTGTTCTGCAAAAAGCTGTAGCTTTATTAACCAAAATCTGATCTAGGGCAAAATTTGACCCAGTGGCACTTGGAAAAGTACTTTATCCTGTGTTTGTATGATACTAATGAAAAAGCTATAATTTTTTTTGGTGGAATTTTAAAATACATAATATTTACAGTAGATAATCATTTTATGTCACTCAGTTTTCAGTTACTCTTACAGATTATTGCTAGAAGCTCATGTTGTGTCTAGTGCATCAGTCATTACAGTTAGTTCTTAACATTCAATTAACTAAGTGGATGCAGAAACCTTATGAGAGAAAATCCAGTAACTTTTGATTATTTCTGCTAGTTAGGAGGAACTTTTTAGCAGAATAAACATTAGCTGCTTACTCTCTTGAGTCTTCTTCAAAAGCATTTGAGAGAGGATGTGATTTTTTTCCCAGGTACATTCCCCTCCTTCCCCCCTATTAGACTGGTTTAAAAAGGATTTTTTAAAAAGTTTTTATGTCTTTGATTCTAAAATGACAGATGAATTTAGAGGCTTGGCTGGACTCATTTACTTTCTGCTCTTGGCTCTCTTATTTATTTGAGGCGTACCGCTTGATAAGAAAAGAGACAAGATGGAGAAAGGGAGACCATGAAGTAGCTATTTTTGTGTAAAATGAACCTTGAGAGAGATATGGGGAACTTGGGATTAGAGATTTTTCTCCTCCCTTTCATCTAACCATGTTTTAAGTGTACTGTGAGTTTCAAGAAAGATAAGTACTGTAGGCATACCTACAGCTTTGTCCTGAGGGAAGGAACCTTGATATAGAAACCTAGCGAAAGGAGCTTTAAGGTAGTTACTGGAAAATTCCTGTACTAGAAGGAAACTTCAGGATGGTGTTGGGTTTAGAACTGACTTAGAGCAGGTTTATGTTATTTCAAGAAGTTGTGTACCGTCATAGTGATTGGGGGAGGGAGAGGAGTGACTTTTTGCTCAAATATTGTGCTTGTTTGAATTTAGGGAGGAAAAAAGAGTGGAAAATGCTTCAGAAACTTGCACATTACGGAATAATTAAATACTCTTGTTTATAGCTAACGTTGTCATTCGCAGGTTTGGAGCAAGTCGTGGAGGTCCTCTTCCTCCAAAGAAGTTTGGTAATCCAGGGGAACGTTTACGTAAGAAAAAATGGGATTTAAATGAACTGCCCAAGTTTGAGAAGAATTTTTACGTGGAACATCCGGAAGTGGCCAGGCTTACTCCAGTAAGTGTTCAAATTCTGTCTGTTCCATTTTCCCTACAACAGAAAATGTCACAAGTGGAAAAACTTGTCGTAGGAAGTCTTGGACAGCATGTAATAGAACTGTCTTTTCATTAAGCTTGTTTGGTGTGTGTGTACCCTGCAGGATACCAGCTCTAGTTGCCTTCAATATTTAACGTTAGTAAAGGTGGTGCTTCTGCTCTTAGCTATTTCTATATGTGATATTTTACACTTGATCATTTCTAATTCACCATCATAATGCTCGTCTGCTCTAGCTTTTTGTCAGTGAAGGTAAGACAGAACTTGAGAGTTGCAGTACTGGGAAGGCCCTCCAAGAACCTAAAATAACAAAGAGTGGCAGAAATAAGAAAGAAATGTTTGAAAGAATATTTTATCGTAATAACAACTTGGGCTGAAAGAGGCCATGGGAGGTCTTTAGTCTAATCCTCTGCTCAGAGCAGGGCTAACTACAAAACTAGAAGAGGTTGCTTAGCGCCTTGTCTGTTTGAGTTTGCCCAGGGATGGACAGAGTTTATATCTTCTCTGGGTGACTCTCCCAGGGTTTAATGTTTCTCATGGTAATTTTTCCCCCGCTAATAATTATTTGTAGCATCTTCTCTTTAGTGACCCATTGGGAAGTCAAAAGTAGCATGTGAAATATTAATGAGCTACTTATGTGGCATAAAGGAATTGAAGGAGGCATTTTAAAGAGACAGCAACTTCAGCTACTGACCAACAGTTAGCATTGCTGCTGTAGCTGTCTTTGCCTTAGCCAACTACAAGGTTTTTCATGTTTTTCTCAGAAATTGTTTTCTTTTTTTTTACCTTTTCATTCAAGCTCAAGAGATTCTCACAAATAGTACATTTATTGCTTTGGATAAAGTGCGTACTTGGTGTGGATGTACATCTTTCTGTTTGTTGGGGTTTTTTTTTGTTGTGGTTTTTTTTTTTTTTAAATGGGCATTAGAATAAGATCATCAATTCTGGAAGCATGTTGCAAAGTGCAGTTGGACTTGCAAGATAAGCTAGACAAAGATAAAACACTTTTTCTAGTTATGCTTATAGAGATACACATTTCAGAAATATTTTAAGAAATTCCATTATTTAAAAAAAATGTGTGGTCTTAGGGTATCATTATGATGTTGCCTGGGGTTCTTCCATACAGAAAAAAAAGTGCTGGTTCTGAAAAGATTCTAAGCAACATTTCTGAATTGCAGGTTGTCCAGTAAGAGCTCTGTATTTAGCCACTTCTAGAATGTGTTAATTGGAAGGAGGGTGACTGTCCTGCCTTCTGCTTGTCCATAGTATATTAGGGCCTATATATTTTGTTTACTGCTTAGCACTGCCACATAAAACATGTTTCAAATCATCCTTTTGTTCTAATCACCTTAGAAGCTGTTGATTGTTTCTGGCCTCCAGAAGAAGAGTAAAATTGTTAAAAATAGTATATTACTGTACTTTTCATTAAAAAGGGCTGGTTGGAAGAAGAGACCTTAGTCCTTCTAGGCTACGTAGAGAGCTCGTACCTCTGAATGTTGTGGAAGCTATGTGATAGTTCAATCTCAAACTAAAATCCTTAGGAAAGCAGTCCTTATTAGATCTCTGTTTCATTTCAGTTCTCTGACAAAGCTGCTGTGTATCAGCAAAAAGTGAATTAATAGTTAGAAATGTGCACTTTAAGTCCGTGCTGACATCTGATGTTTGTTTTTGTGTTATTATTACTTTTTTTTCTCCACACAAATAGTATGAAGTTGAAGAGTTGCGAAGAAAGAAAGAGATAACAATTCGGGGAATGGAGGGCTGCCCCAAGCCTGTGTTTGCCTTCCACCAATGTAGCTTTCCACGTAAGTATTTTGCCATTCTTAAAGATAACGAAGATTGCTCAAAACCAGTAACTGTTCAGGCCTGTTCTGTTTTCTAAAACATCTTCTGAAGCCTCAGTTATTCTTTAAGAAATGTTTTTTCTTTTCTTAAATTGTTAGAGTATGTGATGGATGCCTTGATGGACCAGAACTTCACAGAACCCACTCCAATTCAGTGCCAAGGCTTTCCACTGGCCCTTAGTGGTCGTGATATGGTGGGCATTGCGCAGACTGGCTCTGGGAAGACACTAGCAGTATGTATTCTTGCCTTTTATTTATTTGGCTAATTTTCCTAGTCACTTTGCAGAAACTACCCTTAGCTACTTGTTAGTAATTTGGGGGCTTGTCTGTACTACAAACATCAAGTGAGATGATTACATGTTTTTAAAGCATGCATTATTGCATCATGGGTGAGACTTAAGTCTCAACTCGACTAGCCTGTCTTATTCACAGGCCTGTGTTTTGTGTGTCTTTCTTTTTGGTTGCTTAGTCACTTCTCTTTGGTCTGTGCTTACATTGTGGTTTAAATAACAGCGTGCGCTCTTTGGCATATTTGTTTTATTAACTATGAAGTTGAAGTAAAAGAATGGTTGAGTCTTCAAAGTATAGTATAATTTTATCTGCAGTGGTTAAGAAGGAATTTTATCCTCTATGAAAAGCATTGATCAGAGACAAGATTGGTCAATTCTGCTAATGTGGATTCTCAATTTAAATGAGCCTTCCTTTCAGAGGTGCTGAGCAACTATATTTTGTGCTCATGTCAAAGCAGGTATGGTTGGTCAGCAACTCTGAAGATCTTATGTTCTGCTGGATAATAAGTATCTGATTTGCAGAATCTTGATTTTTATAGACCCACGGTTTCTTGCAATCTCTCACATCAGGTGTTGGCTTCTTGAAGGGATGTTAGGCTAAATGGGCTTTTGCTGTGATCCACTTGTAATAGCAGGTGATCATTGGCACTGAATATTAAAATCCTGTGTCTTGACTTAAAGTTCTTCTGTTTTTAGTACTTGTTGCCTGCAATTGTTCACATCAACCACCAGCCATATTTGGAGAGAGGGGATGGCCCAATTGTAAGTGTTTGTCAATTCTCTTCCTTTTTGTGTGTAAGGCATGGAATCATTAATGAGATGTGTAGTTTATTCAATGGGTATATCAGAATAGTAAGCAGAGAAATGTTTACTGTCACAATGTGAACATCCCACTCAATAGTTGAAATGCTGTGCAATTGCTGACATAGGCTTAAAGATATTTAAATGTTGTAGCTAATAAAGAGCAGATGGTCCAACTTGCTTATGGTATCTGTGTGGAACCCTTAAGTTAGGGATACATGTGCAGCTTGGCTATCCTGAGTGTCTGGCTATCCTTTTGCAGTGTCTGGTTCTAGCACCTACGAGAGAGTTGGCCCAGCAAGTGCAGCAGGTGGCTGATGATTATGGCAAATGTTCAAGACTGAAGAGTACCTGCATATATGGAGGAGCACCCAAAGGTCCCCAGATCAGAGATCTAGAAAGAGGTAATTTTAAAATGGCTTTTAGGCAGTTCCTGGAGGAGGTGGTATTGTGAAATCTCTGTAAAAAATGATCTTAGAACCTGTTTGAAGGGGCGTGTGTGTGAACAAACAACTCTATCTTTTCAGTTACAGTGATAGTGCACGTAGTATTTCTCTTCTTTGTTGTGTAGTGACTTACTTGAAAATTGGATTTCCTTTCCATTTTCTACTTGAACTTTCCACTTGTGAAGATCATCAGGACATAGGAAGAGGGAAGGGAAACTTACCAGAAAGAGAATGGGTTATTTTGAGGAAGTGCAGTAGCAGCAAGTTTAAGGAATGATTTTCCTTACGCCAGATGGCAAGTTTTCTGTCCAGGCTTGTTCAAATAATCAAATTTAATTTCTGAATGTGTAGAAACTTTTTTTAGACAGCGGCTTTTGTTTATTTTGTTTTTTCTTTTCAATTGTTCTTAAGCACTAACCTCTATTTCTGTTCATTAACCCTATAACATTCTGTAACTGCTTTTCTGTGCATAAGACGGGACTGGAGTTGGGAATAATGAGGCATCCTGGTTCTACAGCAACTACTGTAACATAGTGGTACTCAAGTGACGTAACCTTCATATCAAGGGCTGGTCACATACTGTTTCAAGTGCAGGAATGTGCTGATGGCTTTCATCTTCCTTAGATTAAAAAAATGTAATAGAATTATGTGAAAATATGTGAGAAGTATTATCAAGGTAAGCTTATATATATACATATCTACTCAATAAACCAGGAAAATTTTACTTACCACTGCAGTTTGCAGTTATTGTTAAAAACTGCAGTAGTGAGATAAAGGCGTGTTTGGTGGAGGGCTGTGGGATACCTCTCTTCAAGAACATAGTAGTGCGTTCCAATACAAAAGTAGCGTCTTGAATGGAAGGTTCAAAGGTTACATGAAGAGACATTGGGAGGATCAGCTTGGAGGGTTTCTGCACGTCTTTCTGGAGTACTGTAAAATAGGTGTTCTCCAGCTTATGAGGAAGACCATTTGGTTAGAGCATGTGGGCAGGTGTAGCGCTTTCAGGTCCTTGGATGTTCGCTTAGTATTTTCTTCAGCAAAGATTGTTGAAGAGATGAAGTCCAGAAAATGTGGGTTGTTTTTTTTTCTTCTCAGGGTTTTTTTTGTTACATAGTGAATTTACTTTGGAGGAATACATCATTGACAACTGAAACTGCAGTTTCTTCAGTCACCCTGGCAGACTAATGGCTCTGTTAGAAATCTAATTCTTGCGTGAGCTTTATAGAAACTAGAAGTAGCCCCCCCTTTGACAGTTCTGAGGAGTCCACGTTGACACAAAGGTCTGGGTTGCCCCAAAGTAGTCTGCATCTATAAGTGCAGTATCAAGAAAGCTGTTGGGAGTTTTTCTCTTTTATCACCTTCCTGCTTACCTAAAGTTACCTTCTGTGGATGTTTCCCTGAAGGAAGGCCCATGAAGGACTCACAAACCTGTATGATTTGAGAATTGGTGGAAACCGGTCCCTCTTTATAAGGAATGTATAAAGCACCATATCTCATACTATATATATAGTATATATATATTATATATACTTGAATTCTGGTTTTATGTGAATAGATACAGGTATGATGGTTGTCTGTCACTGTTGGTGCATAATTGAAAAGAAAAAAAAAAGGTGTAAGTGGAAGGAATTTGACCTGCTCCAAGAGGAGCACTTTGTCATTGCTTAACATGTGGAGTTCAGCTAGAGTTCGTTCTGACTTCTCTAGATAGTGCTTTAAATGGTATAATTCTGGATGAAGGTGGGTCAGGCATGAGTAGAAGCTTATTTTACTTCTGATTTTTGGACAGGTCTTAGCTGGTGTTTTCTGACAGTAACTTTCAGCTTCTGTACTGCATATGTTATTCTAATGGCATTGTAACAATAATTTCAGAATGGAAAAATTTAAAAGAAACTAGGGCTTCTACTGAAATGACTCAATCTTGGGTACGAATGAGGGTGGTGGTTTTTTTTTGTTTTTTTTTTTTTTTAAACAATTTTGCTCTGGAAGGTGATTCATTCTGACTAAAAATACCAATTGACATTCAAATGAAGAGCCTTACTCTTTTTCCTCATTCTGTTTTGAAGGTGTGGAGATCTGCATTGCAACACCAGGTCGCTTGATTGACTTCCTTGAGGCAGGAAAGACCAACCTTCGTCGGTGTACATACCTGGTGTTGGATGAAGCAGACAGGATGTTGGACATGGGATTTGAACCTCAAATCCGTAAAATTGTCGACCAGATAAGGGTGTGTGGACCTTTTAAAAGGACAGCCTTCTTTCATTTCCAAGTCAAAGGCCAGTACCTTAAATAAATCTGTTTTCTTAGCCTGACAGACAGACTCTGATGTGGAGTGCCACTTGGCCAAAAGAAGTGCGCCAGCTTGCCGAGGACTTCCTGCAGGACTACGTTCAGATCAATGTTGGAAACTTGGAGTTGAGTGCCAACCACAATATCTTGCAGATAGTGGATGTGTGCATGGAAAGTGAGAAAGACCATAAGTAAGCTGATTTTTCTGACCTTTTGGTTTTTTTGGTTTTGCTTCAAAAATCTACATTGCTTTGAAAACCAAATATGAGTTCTAAATAGTGAAGTTGCTTGTAGTATTATGTAACCTTTGAACATTACAGAATAAGTAAGTCCTGTAATTAACTAGTCTATTGCAGGTATTCTAACCAGACTATTGTACAACAGACACAAATTCTGTGTGAATACTGACTTATTTATGTGCATGCATTTTGTGTATGTTCTCAGTGTGAGTGCTCCTATATTATTGTATATGTGGATATACATCTTGGCTCTTGTCTCTATTTCAGACTGATTCAACTGATGGAAGAAATCATGGCTGAGAAGGAGAACAAGACTATTATCTTTGTGGAGACAAAGAGGCGATGTGATGATCTCACTCGAAGGATGCGCAGAGATGGGTGATTAGCTTCCCTTCTCCCTCCCCTTGTTTCTAGGGGGAAGCAGAAATTGTAATCAAAAGCAGTAAGGTTTAAATGTTTATGTTGCTGCTGTTGGGAACAACATGTCCGTTCTGTTCCTGGCTGATTTCAGTCTTGGTTTCCCAGAAGGTTCCAGTCTATCAAAGCATTAGTGCAAGAGAGAATATCTGTGAGCTGGACAGCTTTTAGTGTATCAGAATACTGATACCCTGATAGCAAATGTGATTTGGCTTGGATTGTTGTTGATGTAGGTAGTGGGTTTAACAAACCAGTATACGTGCTAGGTAGATACAGATCAGAGAGGGACAAGGAATAAAATAATAATTCTCTCAAGTCTTATTTTTTTGCCTTTTTACTGAAATGCCAATAAAGCTTCTTGTTGACTTTAATGTATGTACTTTCTGTCTATACTAATGTGCATCTCTGTTTGGCAGTTGGCCAGCTATGTGTATCCATGGAGACAAGAGTCAGCCAGAAAGAGATTGGGTGCTTAATGGTGAGTCCATCACTGAGGGGAGACTAACTTGGGCTGCTCTGCGTAATTTACTGAGGCTTTTCTCTAGTAACCTTTTTTTTTTTTTTTGTCTCTCTGCCTAGTAAATACTTTTCTAAGAACTTCCTTTGCCTTTGCACTGTTAATTTCAGTTCTTTTATATGCCTTGTTTTTGTGGGGGTTGTTTTTTGTTGTTGCTGTGTTGTTTTTTTTTTGTTTGGGTTTTTTGGGGGTGGGAATAAAACACAAAAGGAAAATTGCTTAACCCAGAGAGCTGGATGTTGAAAAACAGTTGACACCTTATATCCTGACTTACTGGGATTTCTGAAATTGACTGACCCATCTTACCTAGATTCTGGAAAATGAGCATTTAGTGTAAATCAAGTTCAAGTATCTTTACCTTTTTGAAAAATCTAACTTCATAGTATGCTTTGTTTTTCAGAGTTTCGTTCTGGAAAGGCTCCTATCCTCATTGCTACCGACGTTGCATCTCGTGGGCTAGGTTTGTACACATAGACCACTCTTGCCTACTGCTGCATATTTTTCTTCTTTGGACTGAAATATGTTTTCTTTTTAAAAAAAAAATTCAAAGCGTGATTTTCCCCCACATGTGAAATACGTTTTTTAACATTAATCTTTTTTTTTTCTTTCATATTCAAAGTCTCTTCCTGCTCCTAATGAACAGGCTTTGGTCTGCAGCAAGGCCTAGGCATGACCAATCGATCGCCAAGAGGGAGAAGAGACGTCCAATTATGCAACCCAACCCTTCCACCACACTCACTTCTTCCCCAAAACCAGCTTTTGTTGCTGGATGATAGGGATGGATTGCTCTCAGTTCAGAGCGTGTCAGATTAAAGTTCAAGTAGGAAGTTGTGGGAGAGCATTTCAGCAGCAAATAGCTAATATTCTCCCTGTATGACACACCACAGATTTGAACATACCAGCCCCAGTGTACATGCATGTTTACCCCACAGATGTATTCACATCTGAGAAAGCACTGCTCCATATCTTTGGTCTTGACATATAACCTTCCCTCCTCTGCGTTCCTTCTAGGCAGGACCACTGAGATTATATGTGGCCTTTAACATCATGTTACCCAGATGTCTAATTGATTCAAAATTGCACAGCTCTATTCTACTGGTACAAAAACGATCTGTCTGGATGCATCAGTTGTGCCCCCTTTTTTAATAAGCATATTTGTCTTGTGAAACACTTTGTGTGCTAAGCACAGTCCTTATACATCTGTCTATGGGTCCTTATATGCTTACTCTAGAAGAGGAGGATGACTTCGGAAGTGCTCTTAGTTTAATAATGACCATTGGATATTGCACCTTCCCCAAGTTTGGTTGAAGATAAACTGCTTGGGGGTCGATGTCTCATTGTAGCAAATTTTAGACAACATGATTGCAAGTCATTGCAATTTAGCTCAGAAATATCTCTTAGTTAAAAAAATCTAAGGTATCTGAGCTCTCGGTTTTGGTATGCTGAAAGGGTGGCTCTGCTGTGCATTGTATGGTCTCTTTAATACAGGCAGACCATTACTAGACTTGACAGCCTTTGTTCACACAACCTTCACCCCTTCTTCCCCTCCCCCCCTCAAAAAATGTCCAACACTTCCTCAGAGAGGTGATTATATGGACTTCAGTCTCTGCCCTCTAGGGTCATGTCTGGACCTGTGCAGTTAGAACTTGGGCCTGTTGGGAGAAGGGACTGAGGCCTGAAACTAGTTTGTATGAAAGAGAGCTGCTTTCTCTAGCAGCATTTTTTAAACAGGCTTGCTATGTGCTGGTAGCTTCTTTGTGCATCTTGCCTAGACATTTAAAACAGCCTCGCCCCCCTCAAAAAAAAACCAAACCACTCCCTGCAAAACTACTCAATTGGATAACACTTCAGAAAACCATCTCCCCACTTCCCATCCTCCACTTCACCCGAGCTAAGGGGGAAAGGTACCAGAGTCTGTTTCTTGTTACTGAACAACATCTCTGCTTATTTTGGGGCCCTGAGTTTGCTGCTTCTTAAAATAAGTCACTTAACTGGCAAACTTCTGGACGACTTCCTCCAAGATCCTGGAAAGTGAAGGCTTCTACCTAAATAACATAAAACAGGGGCGCGCGCCTTTTGGCTGAGTCACCAGGGCTTTCCCTCTTCCTAATGGAACAATGGTTTCAAAAAAGCTTCTTCCAGGTAAGTTCTGAGTCCCATAATGACTTCTTTGTGATAATTCCCTGGAGTGAGGTCCTCTCTCTGCACTGATACTTATTTATTTTTTTTACTTTATTTTTTTGTTCAGTCTATTAAACTAAAAACATTGAATTTGTTTTGTTTTGTTTTCTTTAACAGAAGCTTTGATATCAGCTGCAGGTCATTCTCAGTGCAGGGGGGGGGCACATCTACATTGATGGTCTAAACAGCTCTCTAGACTAGCATGTTTGCTAGTTTATATCTCTTCCGATTAGTAATCAGAGACTGTGCCGTAGGGCATTCTGATGGTCTGACAATGGGAATATTTCCCAGGTAGCTGTCAAAAATGAATTACAGTTTCAGTTCTTAATCCTGCTACGTTACCTTCTAAAAGCGCAGGAAGATTGCGAGTGTGCGCAAATACTTTGGAGCATGCTAGACTGGAGAAGCCGAGTCTTGTACTTGCTTTGGTCTTTCTTCAGCAAGCTGCGTGCTCTACCAGGACCACTTCCTAGTCTGGAAAACAACCCTTGCATTTTCCTCTTCCTGCCTTCCCATTCTTCCCACTCCTCCCCAGTCAAGTCAGTTCCACCTACATCGGTAGCTACAATTCCCTGTGCTTTCTGCTGGGAAAGCACGTCCTTGTATCCTCTGTGGTAATTCCAAGTCGCTTTGCTACTGATGGATGTGCAAAACGGGACTGACTGAGGATCATGTAGCCTGCAGCTTGTCAGACTAGTTACACCCTGGCTGTGAAGATGCAATCTGTCATACGTACTCCTCTCTTTACTTCACTTTCCCCTTTTTAAAAAAAACTGTTGCATCAAGGACCCTAGCTGGCGACTCGCGCAGCCCCCTGTGAAACCTGCCTTCTCACTCCCTTTTTTTTGGTGTGATTCAGGACTTTGGAGTCAGCAAAGACTGAGGAGCCCCCCCTTTGCTGTAATAAGAAACAGACATAACGTCCCCCTCTTGTCACCATATCCCTCTTCTTTTTATTTTTCCTACAACTCCCTTGAAATTGAAGCAGTCTGGGCAATAGATGCAGTCTGACCCTTTGGATGTAATTTTTGTATCTTCATTTTTTTGACAATTGCCCCCAAGAACCCCGAATAGGGGGCTAAAAGCGTTGGAGGACCTGAAACTTTTACCTGAGCCCAGGTTCTCCGGCGCTTCACAACCAAATGGGGCAACAGAGAAGCGTCTAAGCCAGTTCACAGAGCGAGCGTGTGTGGGGACTTCTCGCTGCCATGGACCCTTGATGCATGCTCCCCGCGCTCCAGTGGTCCCGTGTCAGAGGGCGGAGTTTTCGAAAGGAGGCCGCCAAAAATAAAAGGCAAAGAGACGGGATCGGCTGCAGCGGTTTCCCACAGGAGGAGGGAGTGTGCATCGGTCTGGTAACAAACAGAGAATGTTTCTCTCTTTAAAACAAAAAAAAAAGGAAAGGAAATCACAAAAATCTGTGTTTTATCTTGGATATTTTCAGAATATTCTTCTTAAAATGCAGATTTTAAATTTTTTTTTGTGAGCTGTTAGGGCACTTACTGTAATACCATGCTTTTAAAAAAATATACTATAGCAAATAAGTGATTCTGGTACTTGAGGTGCTTTCACTGAAGCATTACACTAACATTTACTTTGTTTCTGTCCCCTAAGTTTATGAAGTCTTGACTTCCCCTGAGGCATGCAGTTCTCATCTCCTGAATTCTAATACTATTTTGTATACAGAGCAATTTTGATGATTTCCTGCTTCTGTCTGATGCTGGAAGTGGGGAATTGTTAATGGAATTGAGAATTGTCCAAATTACAAAAGCTTGCCAGAACTGGATGGAGCAGCACAATGAAATGTTAGTGCAATGCGTTCTGGTGATAACTACAAAGCTGAGTTAAGATATTCTAGGTCTGAATAATTTTTAATAAGTTGCTGAATAATACTAATGTAATTGGAGTGTCTTAAGCTTTAGCTAGGGAAAGTAGTTCACTGTATTTTATTAGGACTGTAAAAGTAAATATTTTTAAGACTGCCTTTTATTTCATGTTACCAAGTGGAAGGTAAGTGATCTCATTACCGTTATTATTTGCTAGACTTCTCCCAACAGAGTAAGAGCTTTACTGTGGCAGTTCTGCCCTTCCTCCACCCCAGTTTGCTCTGTCTGATGGTGGCATTTTCACTTTTCAGATTGTTATTTTTTAAAAAATAACAAAATTTAGTTAGCTCATTTGACAAACATCAGTGTCTTTGACACATAAAGACAGAGAAATCATTCCGGGGAGGATGAATTTGAGCACAGGGCAAAACTGCCTTAAAATTACCACTTCTTTTGCAGGACACTGATCTTTGTTCCTGATAATCTTGAATATGAGTCTTGTACTCTTTTGGGATGAGTCTGTCTTGTATTTATTCCATGCAATTACTAACTTTGTATTTTTTTTTCTTATTACTGTCACCTGCATTCGTGCTCCCCACCTTTCGTTGGCACGTCCTCTCTTCTCCCCTTTCCTCAACCCCACCCCTTCACTGTGCTTCGCACCTGGGCACTTCACAAGACGTGGAAGATGTTAAATTTGTGATAAACTACGACTATCCGAACAGCTCTGAAGATTACGTGCACCGTATTGGCCGTACCGCACGTAGTACCAACAAAGGTACTGCCTACACCTTCTTCACACCAGGAAACCTGAAACAAGCCAGGGAGCTTATCAAGGTGTTGGAAGAAGCCAATCAAGCCATCAATCCAAAGCTGATGCAGCTTGTGGACCACAGAGGAGGAGGAGGTGGTGGTGGAGGTAAAGGCACATGGGAAAAGGGCTATACAGGAAATAGATTCCCTATTTTGAGGGAGGGAAGATTAAAAGAGGGTAGGGTAATACTAAGATAGCAAACAGTAGATTAGTAATAAAGCTCTCTCATACCCAGGGTATCAACACATTACATAGATGTACTAGTTCAGTCCAAAAAAGAGGTAGTTGACTGTTTCACCTTATAGAATTTTTATTTTTTCTCCTGGTAAAATTAGCTCTCACAGAGCTAATTTTGCTTGATTTAATTAACTCCTTGCAGTTCCTGCCGTAGCACAGGCAACAGGATGCACATGCACATGCAAAATTGAAATCAGTGAGGGACCTTCAGGGACCGAGACTATTTTTTCTTTCATTCCCTGGAGGAACAGTAAGTTTTGTTTTATTTCCAAGCTGACCCTGAATTTCTTCAGTTTCTTTAGTCTCTGAGTATGTGCATTAAAAACCCCTTTTGAACTTCATATGTGCACCTTCGACAGAATTAAGAGCTGCATGCACAGCTGTGCAGGGAAGATACAGTCAGTCAAGAGAACTCGCTCCTTGTGGGTGAAATTGTGGATGTAGAAGGGGGAGAAAGGGTGGCATAATTGTACCAGAGTTCATTGTTTAAGACTTGTTCCCAGTACTAAATCTTAATATATTCATCGCCAGGAGGTCGCTCTCGTTACCGAACGAGCAGTTCAGTAAACAACCCTAACCTGATGTACCAGGAAGAGTGTGACAGGAGGCTCCGGGGAGTGAAAGAGGGCCGGAGAGACTCGGGTGGCTTCAGAGACCGTGAGCGTGGTGACAGTTATGCCAACGGAGCCAACAAGACCTATGGCAGTGCCTACGGAAGCCCAAATTCTGCTTTTGGGGCAGCACAGAGCCAGTATGGTTACACTCAAGGGAGCTATGGAGCAGCTGCCTATGGCACGAGTGGCTATGGCACTGCAGAGTACAGTGCTAGTGGCTATGGTGCCAGCACCACAGCTGCCACCGCTGGGAGAACCTCACAGAGCACTACCCAACAGCAGTATGCAGGGATGGTGGGGCGCTCGGGTCAGCAGCCACAGCCGCTCATGTCACAACAGTTTCCGCAGCCCCCTGCCACTAACGTGATGGGCTATATGGGACAGACTGCCACCTACCAGTATCCACCCCCTCCCCCGCCCCCTCCCCCCTCACGCAAATGAGACCACTCACCCGCTGGTGACCAGTGTAGACCTCTTGCATTTAAAGGAACCTTTTCTTTCTCTTCTTTCCCATTGTGATGTCTCTCATGCAGGGTAGGCTTAGAATTCACCACTCAAGTCCCTCGAGCCCAGCAAAGATGACCCCCAGTCCACATTACTGACCCTGTCCTCTTTTTTTCTTTTTTTTTTTTTAAGAGATATATATAGTTGACTGGAAAATTTATTATTTTTTGTCTTGCATGTTGAGGAAATTGGAAATTTTATTTTCTCTAAAAGAAATGGGTATAAGGCAGATAGGTCCCAGCTCGATCATCTTGGTGTCTAAGGTTTGTGTGAAAATTTGCCTTTGAGGGGAGAGTTTCTATTCTGTAACACGTTAATTTCAGGAAGTATCAAGAGAGGTGGGAAACTTGGGGGAGCCAAAAAGCACTTCACTTAAAATGATAAATGCAAGGGAGCAATGCTCACTTCTCCTAATCTTAATATTTTAATATTTTTTTAATAGCTCACTATTATTGCTTGTAATCTATCATAGGTGACTTTCTATAGGAAAACTCTTGTCATTTGTCTGAGCTGGGTGGTGTTCAGAGTACTGCCCCGGGTAAATAGTTGGCATTTTTTGCAGCTCTGGAAGCAGCAGGCCCATCTTGTGGTACCTGTAGCAGCCTGCAGTAGGGAAGTTGGGATTAAAACCGCAGCGTCAGAGATCAAACCCATCTTGGGTTTGGTACCTGAAATCCAGATAGTCACTGGAGGTACCACTGCTATAACGTTTAGCCAAGTAAGTTCTTTCCCTATGATTGTTGAATTGCAGCATTGCAAACGCTTGGAGTATCCTTGTTAGTTTCTGCTCTCAAATTCCTACTGTTGGGTTTATGGAGAGAAGTCTTATTTGAGAGTCCAGAAACTAAACAGAACTGAGACGATGAACAGCATCTCTCGTTTGTCTGTCTTCATGTTTGTCTTCATGAACAAACTACCTTTTGCCACGGGGAAGGTTCCGAATGCCGCTGCGCTGAATAAAATGTGACGAGTTTTCCACGCTTAAATTTAAGAGGTTTGAATAGGGTGGGCTGGGGGGAGGGCAAGGGGAGGAAGGGTGAAGGAGGAGATTGCCTGGAATCTCCTTTTCATGAGGTAAGCGGTGAGCTGGTTAGTTCGTCTTTAATTCTGAAGCTTTATTTCTTTTGTACCTTGCTCTGACTATTGCTTTTCCTGGCTTTTGAGTGCATTTCCCTGCTCCATTGGTCCCTTTGAGCTGAGCTCTCACAGGTAGGTAGCATTTTAGAAAATGTTAGAGAAGAGTGAAATTTTAGTAAATACGTAAATAAAACTTGTTTATTTTACAGGCTAAGGTGGGTGTGAGGGGGTTTTCTCTTTAGTAAAAGCATGTTGTTGACTTGTTATTTCTAATACCAGACGGTTCAGAGACAGTAGATGATAACAGGAGTTGGCTGCTCTTGATTTCATAATATGGCAAAAGAATGGATACATCTCCTGGTTTTGTGAGGCATAAGCTTTGCATTATGACTGCAGGGTTTTGGGTGTGGGGTTTTTTTTTTTCTGTTGGTATTTTTGCATATGGATGAACAAGGCAGCCCACTCCTGTAGCAGAGGAAAAGAGCTTGCTTATACAGAAGCGGTTTCTTTTTCAATTTTAATTTCTTCCCAGAGTAAAATTTTGGGGGATAAATGTGCATTTTTTTTGTGTGCAGTACACAGGTAGGTTGCTGACAAAGACGGAGAAGGGAGAGATCTTCCGGAACTTTGGTTCCCTTGTCCCATCTTCAAATTCCAGTGCTTGGGGCAGGAAGTTCCTTTGCTTTGTTAAGTGAAAGCGAGAAACATTTCATTTATCCAGGCGCTTCTGATTTGTCTTTGGCCTCCCTTGCAAGCAAATTTAAAGCTTTCTTCTTTTTTTGCCTTTTTTTTTTTTTTTTTAATATATAAATTTGCGAGTTCAACACAGAAATGTGTTTGAGGAGTGTAGGAGTAGAACATCTCACTGACTGACTTTCAGAAAGGGTCTCTGGACTGCCAAAGCTGCCTTGTATAGTCTGCTATAGCTTTCACTTCTTTTTGGGGAGGACTTGTGGTGCAGGCATAAACATCGATGCCAAGTTCTCACAGTGCTTTATTGCTGTTGAGGTCAGCTGAAGCCCAGGGTCTTGGTTCAGTTCAGAGCGTTTAACCGGGCTGTCGAATGCACCAACACACCATGGCGTGTGCTGCCCCCCGTCCCACCGGGCACTCGCTGTGCTTTGCTCCACGTCCCAGCTGGAGGGCCCTTGTTGATAAAGCATTAGCATCTAGTGTTGTTTGCCTTGTTTACGAGCTGTAAAAGTCAGTGGGAGGTGTTAAATGAGTTGGGTGTCTCCTCCCCTCCCACTTCCTGAAGGGATTTGCTGTTTGGACTTCTCTGAACGCTGGAAGGGTTAGTGGCTTTGTGTGGGATCAGCATCTTGTTTCACACACCTGCTGGTCTCTGAACACATTCCTGTTGCATTAACGAAGACTTGAATTGAGAGATTCATAGATCTGTGGTGTTCAGACACAGGATACTAAAAGCTATGTTACTATTCTTAATTTGTAAATGGTCCTTTTGATACCATCTTGTTTTCTTTTGTAGGTATAAATAAAAACACTGTTGTCAATAAATTGTGAACTTTGTCTTTATTTGTGGAGTATAAAACCATCTTTGCCCCCATTCTTCCCAGTTCTTAAAAAAAAGTCAAATTCAAGGAGTTGGAAACACCTGTTGGCAACCCACTGAATTTTAATTGAAATGATCCCCATTTGTAGGATATGAGGAACTGCTGTCACTGAAAGCGAGTGGGGAGGATGTGTGGATACCTGTGGAATTGGAAGATTCATGTCATTATAAGGGAATGTATTTGGGAAAGTCCCAAATGTTACAGGACTTGAATAGAATGGGAGTCAGGCAGAGCTACCTCTCAGGAGGATGTTGGTTCATACAGAGTTAAAGTAAGAGTTTGTAGCATCCACCATGGCAGATGTGGCCATGTGTGACATGGGTCAGTGGCCTTTGTGTATGTTGTCAGACTTAATGGTACCACCTTCCCTTTACCCTCGATGCTCGTTAAAGGACTAAAGGTAGTGACAGTTTCCCTTCAGGGTCAAGGTGGAGGAGTGTTTTGGAGGTAGATGCTGGGAAGAGCTGGGAGAGAATAATTTGCACTACATCACCAGTATTGGCCAGCACTAACTAGCACCAAATTCAAGTAAGAACTAAGAAGAAAAAAAACGGGGAAAAGTCTCGTACAGATGGAAAGCATGGCAGCTTTTCAGGCCTCACTGTCGTCCTGGCACTGGAGTGACACTTGGCTGAGCCATCCATTAGTCAAAAAAGGGCCAGGAAAGGAAAGCTGTGGTCTTCAGAGCTTCAGAACTTCTTGTGTCATCTGTGGAAGTGTCTTCAAACAGGCATGGGAAGACTCAGCTTCTTTCCTTTTAGGACTGTGTGAAGAGAAAGAGAAGGTAATGAAAGAACATGGGGGAATTAAACTGTTTCATGGTTTCAACAAATATTTTTCTGAATTTGCTATTTTGAGAGCTAGAGAACTGATTGCTGGGTTTGCAAATGGCAGTGAAATTACAGCTGCTGAATGGACTTCCTTGGGCACCTTCCATCTGTTCCTGGAGGCTGGTCAGGAGTAGGAGCTGTGGTTTCTTCAGGTAATCCAGGGAAAAGGGAAGAATTGATGTGATGCTTGATGGGAGACAACCACTACAAAATTGCTTCTAAGGGGGGAAACTCCCTAAAATCTATTTATACTCCTTCACTCTAAAGGAGAAGGTATTTGTTTCCTCTTCTGTGGTTACTCTTTCTAATGTGTGGACCCCCTTAATTTCCCCATTTTTTTGTGATGATGTAGTTTGGAATCTGCTGTTCTACCTCCAGTGCCTTCTACCCTCCTTGACCCTTTTTAACAGAGAACTTGACCCAAATAAATGGTCTATGGCCAGACTCCCCTGAGCCTGACCCACCTCATCTGGTCTAGAAGCTGGGATGGGGCACCTCCTGGAAATGCTATAGGCCCATAGACTTAGATGAGGTGGATAGAGAAGTGGCTGCCCTGGCCCTGCAGTGGTCAGTAGTGTGGAGTCCAGCTGGTGGCCTGATACTGGTGGTTTGCCCTGGAGGTGGGCGCTGGGACCAGTGCTGCTTAAGGCCTTTGTTCAGTGTCAGAGGAAAGGGCAGAATATGCCCTCGGTGATTTGCTGATGATGCACAACGAAGGGGAGTGGCTGATAACACCAGATGGGGTCAGAGGGACCACACCAGGCTGGAGAAATGGGCTGACGGGGACCTCATGAAGGTCAGTAAAGGGAAACGCTGGGATGGACTGATCCCACCTACCAGCGTGTGCTGGGGGCTACCCAGCTGGAAAGTGGCTTGGCAGAAAAGGCCCTGGGGGGGGGCTGGTGGACACAGAGTTGAACGTGAGCCACCACTGTGCCCTTGTGGCAATGAATACAAACAGCCTCCTGAGCTGGGAAGGGAGGTGGTCCTTCCTCTCTGCTTGGCCCTGCTGATGCCATGGAAGGGGCAAAGGGTCCAACTCTGGCCTCCCCAGTCCAAGAGATGGGGGCATACCGGAGCAAGTCCAGAAAGGGCAGGAGGATGATGTAGAGAGTGGAGCGTCTGATGTAAGAGCACAGGCTGAGCTGAGACTGCTCAGCCTGGAGAGGGCTGGGGGATCTCCCTGTGTACAAACGCCTGATGGGGGCAGTAAAGGAGGCAGAGCCAGACTCTGCTCAGTGGAGCCCAGTGATGGGGCAAGGGGTGATGGGAAATTCCATGTAAATATAAGAAAAAATAATTACAGTTTTTCACGGAGGGTGGTCAGACACCAGCACAGGCTGCTCAACGAGGCTGTGGTGCCTCCACCCTGGAGATACTCAAAACCTGACTGGACAGGA
This sequence comes from Gallinago undulata, assembly GCA_026546715.1. NCBI lineage: Eukaryota > Metazoa > Chordata > Aves > Charadriiformes > Scolopacidae > Gallinago > Gallinago undulata. Next base: position 54,491,418 of record JAOTQQ010000001.1, read on the forward strand.
CCATGTCAACCTGCTGTAGGTGACCCTGCTGTGAGCAGGAGGGTGGATTAGATGATTTACCACCCCACGTCCAGTTGCTTCCCAAACTCAGCCATTCTGTGAAATGCAAGCTTTTGGGAGTTGAAAGCTTCCTAGGAGTATCTTTCAGGTCCTTGTGTTAACCAGAAAGGAGCTCATCTAGTTTTGAAAACAAGATAAAGAGAAGTTGCCTTCTATAAAAATCCCTTTGCGATGCTTTGCTGTAGGCTCTGAAAGTCTTCCTAAATACATTTCTTTATATAACACACTTTTGCTTTTTTTTTTTTTCAGCATTGCTGCCCTTTTGTCTCAGCTCTTCTGTGTTAGAAATGTTTTGAAAAGGTGCTTTTTTTATTTTTTTGTGAGAGTGTAAAAGAGGTGCAACCTATTCTAATATTGCTGGTTTTCATAAATGACTGCAAAGCATTTGCATATCTTCAGTCACCTTTTCTCTCCCTTCAGCGGGAACGTTTGTGTAAAAGAAAAAAAAAAAAGAAAAAGGCAATTCTTTTCCTGCTGTGATGTTCAGGGGACAAATGTTTTTTCTTCTTCCTCCTGTATCATCTAAATTTTGCAGTTTTACCACTAGTGATGCGAGACTGAAAGCCAGCAGTTGTTTTTTTTTTTTTCCCCCACTTTTGTTCCCACCATCCCCAACTACAAAGGTATGGATTTCACAGAAAATACAGGACACAGGACACATCAATTGAGTGAAGCTAAAATGGGAATTAGTTTAACAAAAAAAAAAAAAAAAGAAAAAGAAAAAAAATCGACATGGAGGACCTTGATGGCAGTTTAACAAAGTACTTTTCTTGCTACAAAAATGTTTTAATGACAGAAGGAAGTCTTAATCTGCCAAGGCCAGCCACCGGCTCGGTGCTCCTGTCACATCTCTATCAGCGGGTATATCGCACGAAGCTACCATAGATCCAGCCCTCGAAACATCAAAGGCCAGGCCCTCACTGCTGCTTTTGGCAGAATAGTTTGGGAATGTGAAGTAAGAGAAAAATATTTGTTCCCTCAGGCAGGTTTCATCAAATTCCATCTTCCCCAGCAGAAAAGTGTTTTAGAATGTACTTTGGCCTCAGCAAACTGTAGCATGTTCTACCAGATTTTATGCCCTTGATGCACTTGTTAGCTCTGGTACGTGGCCATTTACCAAAAGCATGGCGCTGAAGTGGAAAGGGTGTCAGATTTTGGGAAATAGAAAGGGGTGTCGTGTCCGTGCAGATGCCCGTCTTCCTACAGAATCAGTTCTTGGGAACGTTACATCTTTTCCATCAAAAGAAAAAGTAGGCTTAATAATCTTTCCATATGTCGGCAGTCGCTTCTCAGGTACATTGTCTGCCTACAGCTATTTTTTTTTTCCCTCCTCAATTTTTTTTGCGTGATTCATAATCTTTCAAAATGTATTTAGAATTGAATATACCTCAGTTGTTAACTGGTGGGGTTAAACCAGGCTGAGCTCTGGTTTAACTTCTACTTCGTTTCACGCGCATGTCTAGAGCCTTGTGAACAGTGACATCCGTTTGCATTCAAGAGATACATTTTTTTAAACTGGATTTTAGGTGGACAATGATATGCATCACAAATACAGCAAAGAATTAAGTCACGTTAAGGATTAACGTGTGGCAAGCTGTAGCTCCACCATATGTTGCATGAGTGCCAAACGAACATTTTGGATTTATACCAACCCCTTAGAATCATACAATGGTTTGGGTTGGAAGGGACCTTAAAGATCATTGAGTTCCAACCCCCCTGCCATGGGCAGGGACACCTTCCACCAGACCAGGTTGCTCAAAGCTCCATTGAGCCTGGCCTTGAACACTTCCAGGGGTGGGGCATCCACAGCTTCTCTGGGCAACCTGTTCCAGTGCCTCACCACCCTCACAGTAAAGAATTTCTTCCTAATATAATCATAAAATACCTATAACTTTACCTACCTTTGGTAACATAGAGATAGAAGAAGTCACAGTAGAAGATGGTTTGCACCACCCCGGAAACGACAGCTATCTGATCGTAGAAGTTCTCTGTGTAGTAGCGCCAGACCCAGTTGGCAATGTAGAGAGCGCGGTAGAGGCCCAGGAAGAAAAGGTAGTGGGTTGTGATTGTCTCTGCTTCCCCCGTCTTGCTGATCATGAAGAGCTGAGGAAGGATAGCTACGGACTCCAGGTAGATGGAGAAGGTCCAGAGTATCTGTGAGAGGCGAAATAAAGGCAGTGGAGAGTCTGGGTGCTGATCTATAAGCATTCGGAGCCAAAGCTTTAATTTGGCAGAGCACTGATATAGGAGGGGGATGAACAGTGCTGCTGGAGTTGGAGAAAATGAGCCTACTCTGCTGTGACTGAGAAGAGGCAGCTCTGAGCTGCTCTGTAGATGGTATGGTCTTCAGGGCCTGCCAACCTTGCCTTTTTCCGCCTGCTTTTGCTGTTAAAAATCAAAAATGTTTAATGTGCTGCAAACTCTGCTGCCTGGTGTCAGGCTCCTGCTTCCCCCTTCCCCTTTCCCCTTCTCCTGCCTCAGGTTTTCCTTACCTCCAAGAGGGTGAAGCTGTGGTTCTCCAGAAACGACAGGCCTGTGACAGGGACCAGCAGGAACTCGAGGCGAAAGGAGTCATTCTCGCTGTCAAACGTTTTCCGGAATTTCACATAGATCATATACACGGTGACGTAGGCACATATCAAAAAAATGACCTGGGGGAGGGAAGAGAGACGGCAAGACCTTACCTGTGATTATACCTTCTGTGCTTGAAGAGAGGATGGCTTTACTAAAGATCTTTTAACCTGGTTCTAGTGGGGCTGTGCCAGGTGAGATAGTGGTGAATGCTTTTTCTGCGTTGGCCTGTGGATTGATTTCTGCTGGAGACACTCCAGCAGTCAACTAAAGGTTGCCCCACCATGAGGACCACACTTGCTTGAGCCCTCCAGTGCTCTGTGTGAAGAGGTTGGCTTGATGGCAGCCACCTGTTAATGCTCCTGCTATGCAAGGGCACCCAGGTTTGATTCCTCAAACCTTGTCCTGGTTTTGGTGGTACTAAATGTGGCAGGCTCAGCTCATTCACTGACTGTGGTGAGGGGTTGATTTTCTGGTCAATGAATGGCCAGTGACACCAAAAGAAGCATCTTTATCTGCCCTTCCTCTGTATAACCCCCTGTAGCATTGGTGACGAGTGAAGAGAATGGAATTGCTCCTCCTTCCCTCTGTCTGAAAACTTCATTGACCATGTACCCCTGCTTCCCCCAGAAACCGCAGCAAGGTGAGGGGAACCCCTGCTTCCGCACTGCCCTCTCCTTACCTTCATCACGGTGTTATAGACAGAGATGAAGGTGGTGAACAGGTCCAGATAGCGGGTTGTGAAGACGAGGGCAAAAAGAATCTGACTCTTCCCAGAGATACCTGCATGGCAGGGAGAAGAAAGGAAAGTAAAGCAGATGGGAGGAAGGACCCTTGGATGGTGGTTTCCCCTTACACCTTCTTTGGAAGCTATTGTATAGATATTTGTTGCTTTGTGAGCCTGGTCTGGCGTGTCAGTGCTGCGGTGGCTCCAGACCTATCTCAAGACTGGCTGGAGCCTCCCAAGTAACAGGGCAGGATCCTGCTGACACCCCTGAGCCCTGTTGTGGCTCATAGGGACCAGCACTTTCACTGCTTTGGCCAACTCAGTCCCTACTGTCATCAAAATGCCTTTCTCTTCCCTCCCTCGCCCCCTTCACCTGCCCGCCTCACCAGGGGGCTCTGTGACGGGACATCTGCCACACCAGGAACAAGCTGCGGGACCAGGGACCAGCCCAGGGATGCTGATGGAGCTCAGTCACCACTGGTGGGGAGAGGCAGAGAGACCCACCCATTTCTCTACCTGTGATAATGTCCACGATGCTGCAGCCCAGCCCCAAAGCCCCTTGAGGAGGGAACTGTGATCTCTGAGCAAAATCCTCCAGCGGGAAGCTGCTGTCCTGACTTCCTCACCCAGGGATAGGGCAGCCTCTGGTATGTGGCTGCCTGCAGGTAGGTCCTCTGAGCCAAAGCAGCTTTCTCTCAAGGTTGCCCATTTTGGTGCCACCAAAACTTTTTGCACTCATTTTCCGTCTCCCTTTCTGCCCTCCCCTTCGCTTCACCACCCCAACGCTAACACCTGCCCGAGGCTGTGTGCCCTGCCACATCACATCCTTCCAACGCGGCCTTCTCCTGGCAGGGACACCTCCTGGAGGAGGATGACTTCCCTCAAAGAGTCCACCGGGAGGGCTGCCAGCTTGCATGGGCTATTGCTAGCCTTTTTTGGTACCCATTTTACTCACACCCCTCGCTGAGCTGCCCTCCAAAAAGGACCCCTTCCTTCCCCAGGGCATTGGAGCACTCACCGGCGCAGGACTTGGACTTGTGGATCTTCACCAGGAGGATGATGATGGCCAGCAAGTGGGAGATGTCCCCCAGGATGCGGAAGACATTCATGGTGGCTGGGGGGCTGCTCCGGAGCACAGGGAGTGGGGCACTTTCTGCAAGCAGGGAGGGTGAGGGCAGGGAATTTCTTTTCCCCCAAGCCTCAACCAAACGAATGCTCTCCTCCGGCTCAACTTTCCTTTCTTCCCCACTTCGGAGCCTTCTCTTCTCTTCTAGCGGAGAAAAGTTGAGGCTCCCCTCTCGCCTGGCTGCAAGCGCCTCTCCTCTGCAACGGAGCTCAAGCCGGAGGTCTCCCTCGCTTACTTCCCCCCCCCCCAGGGCCTTACTCTCCCGGCTCCAGACAGAAAGTTGGGGTTTGTCCCCTGGAGAGCCCCAGGCTGAGCCTGCTGAGCAGCCCCACAGACAGCGCTGGGTGAGGGTGACGTGGCTCCTGGCTGGCCGGGGAGGAGGAAGAGGAGGAGGAGGCGGGAATAACAGCGCTATTTTCCCTTTTTCTTTTTTTTTTTTTCCCTTCCCCAACTTGTCTCAAGTTACACGCGGAAGTGTCGTTAAAGGCGAAAAGGCAGAGGGAAATGGATCCCCATCCCTGGGGCTGCACCCTCTGGCGAGGGCCGGGCTTCCCAGGGACCCTTCCCCGTGGGTGCGTTAATCTCTGTCCCGCTCCCAGCTGGCAGCCTCCTGCCCTCTGCCCTCCCCAGCCCTGTCCCGCCTCCAGCGCCTTCTCCTTGGGGCTCCACCTTGTCTCCTCCAGCCAACGAAGAAGCTGTGAGAGATCTGAATTACCGGGCGTGTGTCTCATCCCTCCTGGACCCTCTCCCTCCCATGGCATGTCGTGCACAACCCTTTCCCAGAAGCCTCCCACCAGCTGCCCTCACCTTCGGGTGTCCTTGTCCAGGACGAGGAGGACCCCAGAGCCCAGCCCTGAAGAAAAAAAGATCCTCCCAAGGGCTGGTTTGAAGCAAACTTTGTTGAAAAGTATTAATCCTGGATTCCTGCAAGTGGATTGCAAGCAATGTAATACAGGTACTGCCTGAAAGGAGCACATAGGGACTGCCATTTTTATAGATTTAACCGAAATAAGTTTAGTAGCGAGGGTTATATAAAGTTTTAATATATTCAGAAACAGCCCTGGGTGACCAGCCTGGCTGGGATAAATCATGTCCTTGCAGCTGTGGTGACGCAGGGAGGTCTCATGGCAGTGTGAGGGGACACCCCCAACACATAAAGACAGGACCATTAGTTATTCATTATCTAATCACTAATATAAAGCTGCTTTAATATAACCAGATGGATGTTTTAATTTGTCACCTTGTTGCCACGCAAATCACATCTGGCCATGGGTCTAATCTGGTTACCCAAGGGTTGCGTGACCCTGCCTGGTCTTGCCCCAGGGCCATCTCTGGCTGTCACCTTCCCTGTCCCCAGCCGTCACTCGTGGCCATCTCCTCTGGGGCTCCCTCCATCGGCGCATCCTTATGGGCTTGCTCAGTGTTAAATCCTTAAAATGTAAGAATATTATTCCTGGTGCTTACAGAGAGGATTAACAAGTCTATTAGCATCACCGGATTCCTTTCTGCATATATTTGCATACATTTCCTCTCTGCCCATTAGGCTGGCTGCCGTGTTTTCCCTCTCTGCCACTCCAGCACCTGCCACACCGGGCTTCTCCAGCTGGATTTCCAGGCTGGGCTGGAAAACACCCCGCAAAGCCAGGGAGGGCCCTGACACCCCCCCAGCCAGGGGTCAGTCCGGTGGGAGAAGAGCAGGTTAGAGCAAAGGAGAGCATCTGCAAAGGAGGGATGGGGTGGGGACTGGCTGAAATTGGGTTTCCAGCCACATGAGCGGAGCTGCCTGGGGTTTCAGCAGGGCTCTGCAAGGCCATGCAGGAGCTGGTGGTGAAAGCCAAGGCCCAGAATCCAGTGGCCCAGCAGGTCCCTGGCATCCCAAGTCCTTTCACAGGTGGGCAGAGAGAGGTTGAACTATGGAGCAGGGATGAGAGGTTTTGGGGGAAGAAATTTAGGGTCCTCTGTGTTGATAGATCCCCTTCCAAGCCCCTGGGGGTCAATGTCTGGGAGCCCTCATCATCCTCCAGTCCCTCTGCTCCTCTCCACTTGTCCCATCCAGGGGCTGAAGCCTCCTGTGGAGGGGTAAGACTGTTGTGGCTGGCAAAAGTTTATTCTTTTCATCTTGACCCTTCCCAGGAAGAGCTGATCATCCCAAAGCCGTGATATTATCTCCTGCTGTGGCACCAGGAACCGCCATGTGAGGTGGCCATCAGAGAGACTTCATGGGAGCAGCCCAGCCCAGCTCATCCACCTGTGACACAGTGGTGGGGCTGGGGTCTCCCAAAGAGACGTCCTGGTGCGGCATGTGGAAGGGCCACGGGAAGGCTGCTGGGAGGGTGTGGGGTGCTGGGACCTTTGGAGAAGGAAAAACCGGCACATGAAGTGGGAGCAGGTAAAAATAAACCTTCCCTCCTCGCCACATCATGAAGTACTTGCACCGGGTGTCTCCCTGCCTCCCAAAATAATGCCGGGCGCTGCCACCACCCCACACGGTGATGCTCTCTCCATGCCTCCCGTTTCCATGGTGACCGCAACGAATGTCGCCAGGGTGACAGGGAGGCGAGCAAGCTGGGATTTGGCATTAAAACCAGGAATTTGGGGTTGTTGAGTTTATTTTTCTTTCTTTTTTTTTTTTCCCTTTAGTTCTATTTTTGGGTTTCCCTCTCTGCCTCTGCAGCTCTGGGAGGCTCCTTCTCCTGCAGAGTCCCTGGGCAAGGCAGCAGCATTGAGGGCCCTTGAGAGCTCCATTGAGGGCCCTTTCCCACCTCTCCCTGTCCTGCAAGACAATGGCAGCGGTGTGAGAAGATGGGAGAAGGGTGTTTCCTTCTCACTAAAGCATTACTTTCCTGCTACCAGGAATGCTTCTCTGCCATGAAGGTTCTTGGCTGGGAGTCCTCCTCTGTTTCTGCTGCAGGCTGTGGCTCAGGCCACATCCAGAGGGTGGGCAGGCCCCAGGATTCATCCCAAACCAGGCCCAGAGAGGGAAGTGATTCAGAATTCCCAGAGGGTCTGGGGAACATGGTGAGGTTGAGCACTGTGGGCCATCTCCATCTCTCACCACCTTTGCTCCTGGGACCTGGACAGCTCAGCCAGGGTAGTCCTGGAGCACTGGGATCAGAGATGGAACAGTTGGAGGAGGATGGCAGAAAGAGGCTGGTAGGTGCTAAGGAGTCCAAAACTGCATTATCTGGTTTAAACACTCAAAGTCAGACCTTCCCAGGGCAGAGAGGGCTCAAGGGCTTGTGCTGGCTTAGCTGGTGTTGCAGGAAAGCAGGACCATATGTGCCCAAGGAGGGGCTGTTGGCATGGGGATTGCACTTGTCTTCATGCCCTGACAGGAGAGGGGTCAAGCAGTGCTTGCTCACCTTCCCTGGAGCTCCTGCTTCCCCCTCCATCCTCCATCCCTCTCCATCCATCCCTCCATCCACCCTTCCATCCCTCTATCCATCCATCCGCCCATACTTCCATCCACACCTCAACCTCTCCATGCATCCCTGCAAACATTCCTCCATCCATCCCTCCATCCCTCCATCCCCCTTTTCTTCCTTTCCTCCATGCCTCCATCTATACCCCTACCCTTCCATCCCTCCATCCCTCTGCCTCCCCCATCCCCAAAGCAGCATTGGGAAAGGTTGGCGGAGTGGGGCTATTTTTGGGAGCGTCTCCCTGGCAACGGCTGCCACCACCGTCTGTGGTGGCTTTTCCATAGGTGCTAAAATATTCCACGCTTCTTATTAAAGACGGTGCTGGTGGAGACGGGCGGGGGTGGCGAGTGTGAGCCACCCCGCTGCTGGGGCCGGCGGGCCTGGGGCGGCCGGGGCATGGCACCCTGGGGGCACAAGGACAATGAGGGGCTGGTGGCATCCTCCATGCAGTGTCCCCATGTCCCTCCCGATGGCCCCGGCCATGCCGACTGCGTCTTGGCCATTCCAGGATGCCACGCCGTGCACAAGATACGGCAAGTCATCCTCTTGCTGCCCAAGTGGAAGGAAACGTGGCAAGGTCTCGGGGGGAGCTGGTGATGAGGAGCGAAAGGCAGAGGAGGGTGAAACCCAACCTGAAGCCGAGGGCACTGCAGGGGCGAGTGGGTGCCTGATGACTTCACCTGCCCAGGGAAGGAGCAAGATGTCTCAGCAGCATCTTCACCCCTTTACTGCACAGAGGCGAAAGGCTGGTTGTGGTGCCAGAGGGCTGGTGAGCTTTCTGGCAGGCACCCGTGCAGCTCCCAGACAGTAGCTCTTGGGATGCAGCCCCACGAGCCCTGGGGACAGATCTTTTGGGAAACCAAGTCTCCCCTCTGCACCTGAACTGTCCCCATAGGGACAGCTGCAGAGGGGATGGAAAGAGCAGGCCAGCCCTGCTCCATCTGGGTGTCGTGGCTCCCTGGGACCCCCAGCTCAAGCAGCGGGGAGCAGCTGTGGGTATGCTGGGGTGAACGGGCCAGGCAGGAGGCTGCCACGCTCCCCATTTTCAGCTGCTCATCTGCATGGAGAGCGGCTAAAAATCTCCTCTGCTCCCCCTGGGGTGGCTTTGCCAGGTGAGAGTGGGCTGCCCTTGCTGCAGTGGGGCTCACTGATGCTGGTGGGGGCCAGCATCTGCAACACGTTGTGCCAGGGGGCATCCAAGTGCCAGGGGATCTTGGGATGATTTTGGGAGGGAGGGTCATGATTGCTGCAGGATCTGGATCCAGAGGACACCCCAAAAGTGGCTTTTTGGTCTTTTTTGACTTTCCAGCAGAGGCCTTAAAGTTGGAGATGGCACATGAGAAACTCAGATAGAAACCATGCCCATGGACTCTGCTGGCCTGGTGCGGGGCCATCCCCAGAGCCTACAGCTACTGCCTGTGGGGTCAGGGATCTCTTCAGCCTCTGGCTTGTCTCCTGCAAAAAACAGGCAGCTTGGCTGCCATGGGGTCCCCTGGTCCCCCTCTTTGCCACCAAGAAGTGACCTCTCCAGAGCCCCTGAGATAGATAGTGCCTGCCATGGAGACCCAGGTTCTGGGAACCTGGTAGGTTCCCAGGTTGGGTTTCCAGGCGGGGTGACCACGCACCATCCTGGAGCCCCAAGGGCTGGTCCTTCTTTGCCCGTGTTCTGGTCCTCAGTGTCACTTGTCCCATCAAGCCATCCCCAGCACTGCAGGGTGGGGATGCTGGGCTGCAGGTGCAAAGGAGGTGATGCCCCGCAGCAAACACTCTGCAGGAGCCGGGTGAGCCTCGTCCTTCCTCAGGGCAGGGTATCCCAACCAAGAGTGGGTATTTCAGCCCCTTGTGCCCGAGCCGGCAGGAAGATTCATCTCCCCGGGGGGTGCCTGGTGGCCCTGCTGTCCCCCTTCCCGCTGCCGATGGTTGCGCTCTCATCTCCCCCACGGCAGCTCCGCAGCGGTGCCTCCACGGCTCTGAGCTCACATGCGAGGATGGGCTAAAGTAGCGGAAAGCTGTTGGATCCTACCACGGAGTTACTGACTTCTCAGCTACAGATTGCATAGCAATCAGCGAGGGGGAGAGGCAGCCAGGGAAAGGGAGCGGAGCACAAAAAGGGAGGAAGAGTGGAAGAAGGGAGAAGGGGGGATTTGGGGAACCGGAGCAGGGGGTTAGCGAGGGGCAGGGGGATAAGGGAGACAGGCAGGAAGGGGAGACCTGAACCCATCGCTGAGCCGCGAAGGCACATCAGCTCTCCGTGGGATGGACGCTCCTGGGAGCAGAAAATGCTGAGGAGAGGCAGAGGCAGGAGGAGAGCGCTGGCGTGGGCAGGGCAGAGTTAGGAGAGGAGCAGGTCGCAGCGGAGAAGTAGCTCCTTGCGGCGGGGGGGGTGGTGGTGGTGGTGGTGTGTGTGGGGGGGTGAAAATCCCACCAAGCCAGAGGCAAGCAAGGACTGCAGAGAGACCTCCCCAATTCCTCCCGGTCCAGCTGAGGCATTTCATGGTGAGATGGAGCAACCGGCCGCTTTCCCCTTCCTCTGATGTTGGCTCGGCGCGGCTGGAGCAGGCGGCAGCCCTCGGCAGGACCCGGGTAAGAGGCGGTGCCGGGGTGCGCTGCTCCCCTCGCCGGCATGACACCGGGAAAGGGTTTTTTTTTCCTTCCCCTTAGGAAAATAATGTATTGTTTCATCTGCGCTCGCTCTGAGGAACAGCTATAAATATAACTTAGGGAGAGATGCGTGGCTTCATGTGAGTGTGCCAATGAATAATAAAGTTGCCTGTGTGCACAGTGTGTGCACATATGGCTACCGGGGTGGCCACGGGCCGAGGGGCAGAGGTGGGTACCTGCCTATAAACCTCCCCAACTTCCTTCCCCTCCCCTCGCCGCCCTGACTTTGGTCACTTTGCAGGTAACTTCTTTGTTTTTTCAGCTCCCTGTGTTCCTTCAGTGCCTTTGCACCCAGGGCCGGATCTTGCTCACTGTTTGTTTCTCCTGCTCTGTGCGGGCAATTGTCCTGAGCCTGGAGAAGAATGGAGCTGGGGACCTGTTCTCCAAGCACTTGGGTGCAACCAGGGCTGAAGTGGAAGTGTTGGTTTTCCCACTGCCCATGGAGCTCTTCAGGCTCCAGACCTGAAACCCCCTCTCTCTTGCCTTCCAGTTCTTCTACCATGGCTGATCCTCCCCTTAGTGGTCCAACATCCCCCAAGATAGGCATGGTGCAAAGGGTCTTCAGGATACTGGGTTTGGATGAAAGAGCTGAGGAGAAAGCCATGAGCAAAATGCCAGAGAAACTCTGCCTTTGCTGCCTCTTGGCAAGGCCAGCATACCCACTGGGGCAGGAGCAGACAAGCAAGTTTCCATGGTGCAGGCAGGTCACCTCAGACATCCCTGGTGCCACCTTCAGCCCCTAATACCCTCCCTCCTGGGCAAATTACCTGGAGACAACCAAATCTCTCTGCCAAAAGCCTGGAGTTTCCCAGTCCTGGCTCCATCCATGGCAAAGCAAATGGGTGGCTCTGGGGCCTCTTCCTTCTCCCTTTCTTCCCTTCACCCCCACTGGGGTGTGTTCTGTGAAGGGCAGAAGGTGACAGCACATGCGGGGGACGCGTGGCAGAAGTGACATGGCTCCAAGACTACCCTCAACCCCTGGCTCCGTGCCCTCCTTAGCTTCTCAGAAGGAGACATCCGTGGGAGGTGGGAGGTGTGGAGAGGGACACGGGGCTTGGGGTCACCCAGCCTGGGAGGGGATGAGAGGTTGTACAAGGAGCTCATCTCACTGAAGACATGGGGATGTGCCCCTTCTCCATTTGCCATCGGAAGTGGTGCCCACGGATGCCTGAGTCACGTTGGCACATGGCCACCCCTGTTTGTAGCCACTGACAATAATAAGTCTAGGGGGAAGATGTGCCTTAGGAGGGAAAAGTGAGCCTGATGGGGACACGGGGTGGTGGGGAAGAGGAGGGATGGTGAGGATGGCCATGGAGAGGATGAGCTGGAGAGGACATCCAGAGAAAAGTGGCGCTCCCTCTCCTCCACCTTTCTCCTCTTCCACCTCTCCCGCTCCTCAGGTGCCAAAAATAAGGGCCATGATGTGTGAAGCTGGCAGGGGGCTGACAGGGGTCCTTGCCCCTTGCAGCCCCCCACCATGGTTTGCAAGGAAAGCCAGGAAGCGAGGAGGTAGCCAGGGAAGGATGGAGTTAGCCAAAAGAATGTGTCCCTGCTGGCCCCTCTGGCTGCTTGGCCACCCCAAGCTTGGCTGCCAGCCACCACCCCGGGAGCAGCCGCATTCCTGGGGTGGCGTCCCTGGAAGGAGGGTGCCAGCAGAGGGGAGGAGGACATGGCGATGGATACCTGCGCCTGCCACGCGCTGACATCAGTGCAGACGCAGAGCGCAGCAGTTAATGGCAATCTGCCTTCAGCAAGTTCCCACTGTCCTGTCTCATCATTGCGCTGGGCTGGCTTAACCCGACGGGGCGGCCGGGGATCAATAGATGGATGCTCGTGTCTTAGCGATCGATCCCTCACTCACACACGCCCAGCTCCCCAGCCTCCCGCTGGACCTCGCTGGCCTGTGAAGGGTAAGGACCGGGTGAAGCCGCCTGCTTCACGAAGCCGCATGGGGCTGCATTCGCCCTCTTCAGTGGCGCCTCTCTGTGCCCCGCAGCAGCGCGGAGGGGCCTCACACAGAGCCCCCAGGGACACTGGCATCGATTTTGCTCCCCCAACAAGGTGGCTTTGTTGGGGGTGGTTGGTCTTGAAGCCCCTTCTCGGGAGAGATGCTGAGCTGGTAGTGGGGGCTCAGGATGGGCAGGGGCTGCCTTTGAGCTGATGCTCACCCTCAGACCTCTCAGGCTTGCTCTCCAGGAGTGCAGGTGGTGCTGTGGCCTGAGCAGACGCCAGATGAGAGCTGGCTGCAGCACAGCCCCATCCTGAGTGCCCCACAGACCTGTGAACCTCCATGCCCATTCTCTGGGGAGCCTGGTGGAAGGCAGCCTGCCTGCAGGGGTGGTTTTGGCATTGACCCACTGGTGTATTTAGGGAGGAGATGCCACCTGGGGCTGGCACTGGCCATGCTGTCACGGCAGCACCACTGCTGGTCGCACTGGACATGAGGGAGCAGAGGATGGAGAACAAGGCATCCTCCAGCCTGGCACTGCCCCATTCCACCAGCCGGGGACTCCTGCCGGCAACTTGTCTGCACCTACACCAGCCCCTGCCACCACGGTGTCAGGCCTGCCCCTCGCAATCTGGACGCCTGTTTTATTTCTATGGCAACATTACTCCTGAAAGGCTTCAGAGGGAGACTGGTGCTGTGTGAAAACAAGGGAGGCAGCATCCCCCACCCTGTCCCCTGCAAAAGGCTCAGAGGAAAGACCCCGGCACCTCTCCTGCCTCCCTCCTCCACTCCCTCCGTCCCTGGAGAGCGGCACCAGCACTGGTGCAATGAGCTGCCGGCCTCATCCCGTCCACCTCTGGGCTGCCTCTTCCCCCTTCCCCTGCCTTCATCTTTGCTCTCTACTCTCCTCTCGCCCGCTCCCTGCCTGCCCCAGGGCACGGCAGCCCGCTTAGGCACCTGCGCACAGTGGATGGATGGAAAGAGACTTATAGACAGAGGACATCAAAAGTGACTCCGCTCTAGAGGAGGGTAAAGCAGCCCTATAGCCCGATGAGAGCTATAGAGATTGTCCCCACCAGCAGCACGGTGAGCACGGGGGCTGAAGGGCATCGGGGACCCCAGAGGCTGCACAGGCAGGCGCTTCGTCCCTCCGAAAAGCTCGATGGCATTATGAAGAGGCGGTGCCTGCTGCAGGACTAGACCCAGCGGCCCCAGAAGTCCTCTCCTCTCCCCGTCCCTTCCCTGACCAAGAAAGAGCCTCCTGTCTGGGTGGAGGTGACCAGGGAGAAGCTGCGGGCAGCACCGAGTGCCGGCGGGCGAGAGGCAGGTGAGCAGGCAGGGAGCCCGCGGGAGCGAGCAGGGGTATGGCAGCAGCCCATGGCGATGGCGGGGGGGGAAAATATATCCCCGGTGGAGCAGCCTGGCAGCAAACGTGGCTGCCCTGTCCCACTTCACATGGCTCTACCCCTCCGCCCGAACCCGACCCCCCATGACCACCTCAGGGAGCCAGGGGGGCATGCAGGAAAAGGGGGACAGTCCTCCGTACCGCAGGCAGGGCTTAGGCTTGATGCCTTCCAGGTGCATGTGTTTAAGCAGTGGGAGCGAGCTGCAGCCGGCAGGCTTGTGGAGAAACAGGGGATCCCTCCTCTGCAGGAGCGTGGTTTTGAGGCTCACCTGGGATGCTCCCTCAGCTCAGTTTCTGAAGCCCAGCGGGCAGGACTGAAAAGGGGAGAAGCTGGGACCACCTCGGGAGGCTGGTGGCTCGGCTGGGCTCCCTGTTAGTGTGGCGACAAGGGTTTTGCGGGGCAAGTTTTTTTGGCTTTTTCCTGTTGGTGATGGGTCAGTGCTGAGCAGCTGGGCCAGGCTGGGGGCTCAGCCCTCCCGCAGCAGCCTGGTGGGGAGCAGTGGCTGTAGCCTCTCTCGGTCGGGGGCTCAGCGCTGAGCAGGCTTCACCCTGGCTACTGCTCGCCCTTTGCTGTTGTCGCTGTTATTATCATCGTGAATAACCCATTTGGAGGCACTTGTCTCGCCAGGAGCTTTGCAGAGGCACTGGGCAGGCAGGTGACCTTGGCCACCCTCACCCCTCTTTTCCTGCACACAATCCTTGTCCCCAACCAGCTGAAAGCCATCGAGAGCCTGTGCCTGGGCAGCCCTGCTGGCCAGGCCACCATGGGCTCAGGAAGGACTCTGTGCTTGAGAGACACCGAGGTGCAGGGACATTGCTGGGGACAGCCTTTTGGCAAGGCTCCTGCAGGGCAGGATGCTCAGCAAAGGGAGCTCCTGTGGTGGGGGAGTTAGGGGAGATGCCCTTTTCACTGGTGCAGTTGTGCTGGGAAGCTGGAGGAGGTGACCTGAGCACACCAGAACCACCCAGGACCTGGGAACCTCGGGAATACCCCAACGCCTTTGTTTTTTCATCTCTTGCGGGTTTTGCACCAACCCTTCAGGGTCTAGTCCATGGTTTTGGCAGGACGGCTGCCAAGGTGGACGTCAGCCTCAGTGCTTCCTCAGGAGCAGATGGGACACAGTCTGCGCCTTGGCTGCCACAAAAGCCCAGCTCTTTTTTGGCCAGAGGCCTTCTGAGCATTTAATTCTCCCTGTGATGCCAGCCACAAAAAATAACACCCGCCTACCTCGTTCAAGAAGAAAAAGCGGGGACTTCTCCCCAGGCCACTGCCCCAGCAGCATCCTTGCCCTACTCTCCTGCTCGGCCGCCCCCCAGCCCCTGCCTCTTGACCCCTCGGCCCCATTTTGGCCAGAGGAGAGCAGGTGAGTGCCCATGCCGGTCCCACCAGCCCTGCTGTGGGGTCCCCCCGATCTCAGCCAGATTCCCGAGGAGCGGGCGGCTGCTCCTGCAGCGCCATTGCCCGGCTGGTGCAGCCGGAGCGGGGATCGCCGGGGCGGTGTGGGAGCAGGCATGAGGTGATGCTGTCACCTTTCCATGCCTCTTCCCGACTTTGTCATCCCGGAGACCTTTGTGTGGATCCCATTTTTATCTGTGTTTTCTCCCTCTCTCTCTTTCTCTCCTTCTCTCTTGCTTTCTTCTCTCCCCCTCCCGTCAGTATGTGGGCTGATCACTGCTCAAACTTTTAATTCAGATGGTAATTGGAATAATAATACGGGCAGAATCCTTCTGGCTCCGTTGCTGCAGCTGGCTTCAGGGAGCTATGAATAGCTCTGAGTCACACACTGAGATGGTTTAACTTCAAATCATTTTGTTTTGTTTTCATATTACCCATCCTCAGGCTCCAGGGCTTCACAGAGGGGAGAAAAAAATCCCCCCCTCTCACTCCACCCCAAAATATAAACCGGGCAGAAGCACGTTGATAAAATCCTCTTTTGGAGAGAGAAGCTGGTCAGCGGATCGTGCCTTGCGGGGCAGATGGGGACTGTTGGCACTTACTCGATCTATTTATAATTATTGAACGAAAAGGCAGAAGTGTGTATATAAAAATGGTATGGAGTTGATTACAGCTTCCTCCCCTCACCTTCCATATGTCACTTGCCTTTTTAATATGGCAAAACTCTCCTGCACGGTGACTTGTGCCTTCGCCCGTGTTCGTACAGCACCTAGCTCCCAGCTCCACTGGCACAGGGCAACCAGAGCTTGGCCACTGCCTCTTGCAGCGAGACAGCCCCACGGCACCGAGCACAAACGGCACAAACCCCGGGAGCATCCGCAAGGAAGAGCATACAGGATGGAGTTACAAAGAGGCTGGAGAGGACCAGCTGAACGCTGGGGGTCTGCGAGGCTCTGCAAAAAGCCAAAGGGGGCCCCCCTCTCTCCTTGTGGGTGTTTCCACCCTGACTCCCCACGAGGCAAGAAGGTGTCTGCTGGGCTGTCGCCGTGCCCGAGCCAGCAGGCTGGGTCTGCGGAGGCTGATCTCAGACCTGGACAGTGCTACCCAGTCGCTAAGGGGAATAAAAGCATGAAGAGTGGCACAACCAGCGGCTGCGGTATTGACCACAGACAGGAGGGAAGCATTTGCCAGACGGCTCCAGATAAAGCAAAGACTAAGAGTGTAAAAATACCCTGGGATTTTTCCATCATCGTCGTTTGTGGTGTACATCCCAGAGCACCAGATACGGTTGTTATAAAAAGAGAAGTGGGGGAGTGCTTCGGCGTGGACTTTTCTGTTCTGTTTCATGAGACTCTTCCACCGCAAATTTAAGGAAGGATTGACAAATATGATCCGCTCTGGCAGGGGCTGGAGAAAGCCTGGGATGTGTGAGGCGCTGCACTGTGTACTGGGATGGAGCGATGGAGGCATTGCATCAGCACCATGCGCCCTGACGTTATTATTAGCCTGCAGATCCCTCGGCAAGCGATGGCAGCAGCCTGGCCCCACGTGTCTGCTCGGGGTCAGAGCAGTGCTGGGGTGGCAGCGTGGGCTGGTGCAATGGTGTGTGCCTGCTGGAGAGCGGTGTCATCTGGGAAGGTGGGGATGACTGCGGCACGGCGGTGGTGTCCTCGGCATCACTCGATCCAGGGTGCAGGAGGGGGGAAGTGTTTGGGAAGGAGGGAAGGGCAGCCCAGGCTGCAGGGCTGGAGGCAGCTGTTGGTCCCTGGAGACCCACCTGGCCAACAGCTTCAATGCTGAACAACAGCGGCTGTGATGTCCATGCTGCAGCGGCTTCCTGAAGTGCTGGGGGGCTTCCTCAGGCCATGAAATATGTGGGTTTTCATGTATGTCAGGGACAGGGCAGCAGAGAGATGGAGAGGCATCTCTCCAGCCCACAGTCTCCTGCTTAGCATCACCCAGGGTGCCCCATGCTGCGCCCACTGGTGGGGTTTCATCCCACTCCCCAGGAGTTGTTGCTGACTCCCCTGGCTTTCCCCATCCTCATGTGGTCTCAGGAGGCAGAGCAAGCTCTAAGAATGGTACTCAGACATGCTCAGGGACTCGCATCTCTGTCCTTGGCCAGGCTTCCCTCCCCCTTGTCGGTGTCATGCCCTTTTGCTGGAGGCATCTCTGAGCCCTCCCCCTTCATCCCATTTGTGTTTCAGGTTTCCAAGGAGCAACAAGACCATTTCACAGCTGTTTGAACTGAGTTTGCAGAGGGCTCGGGCTCCTAGAACGGCCCCTGGCCTTGCCAAGCTGGCGGCATGCATTTTGCAGGTAGGGATGTCAGTGGTGGCCCTGGGCCACCAGCTGCAGAGGAGGGACGGTGGTGGCTACATCACCTGCCACTGTGGCATCTCTTGGCAGGAGGGGGTGTGAATGTGAATGCCAGCCCGATGCGATGGCAGTCCCCAGCCCAGGGCTTCTCACCTGCCTGTCTGTCTTTCCCATGGTGGCACTGCACGCTGTGGGGGTGTGTTGGGGTGGAAGTGGTAAGTGGGTTTATTTTCGTTCGTCTCCTGGCTCGTGCCACTCAAAGTTTGTGGCACCCAGTATTACTAATGCTTCCCTGCTCCAGCTGGTGGCAGGGGATGAATCAGATCAGCAGCACCACAGCACGGACTCCTTGCTGGCCAGCTGGCTCGGGTTGATGGCCAAAGCACCGGTCGTATCTCCTGCCTCTGCCCACGGTGAGTTTGCTACTGCTGGAGATGTCTCAGTAGCCTGTGGGTTGTCCCCTCTGTGTGATGCTGCGTGCTTGAGGATGGCTGGTCCCTGTCCCCACTGCATGCTGGAGGTCTCAGGTGGTTTCACGAGCTCCTCTCTTCCCACCAGCAGCATTTCTGAGCTGGGGGTGGCTCTGCAGCCATGAGGATGCAGCTTATCCTCCTGCTGCCCTTCTGCAGTTGATCGGTTCCTCTCCTGGTCATGACCTCACAGCACACGATGACATCACAGACCTTGGTGACTCCTGTTCTCCCCATAGCAAAGACACAGAGATGCCTAGTGCTCCTCTCCAGTCCCTCCCGAACAACCCGGTGATCTAAATGGAGGGATTTTGGTAACTGCCTCTCCCTCACCAGCTGAGGCTGCAGAAGTTGGCACACTGCTCGTCAGTGTCACCTGCCTGTGTGACCTGGGCTCCAGGAAGATAATTTGGATCCTCCTGCTTGCTGCAGCCCAAAGCATCCCGAAAAATGTCACAGCTGCTTGGCATCTCTGGGACAATGGAGAGGGTCTGCCCAGAATCTCAAGCCTTAGAAGATGATGAGGAGGATGATGACAATGATGACGAATTCAGCTACTTCTGCCACTCTGCACATCCTCCACTCCAGTGCAAGAGCTCTGACAGCTTGGCTGACAGTCAGGGGGAGGATCTGGGAGCACCCACCCCATTTTCCCTAAATCCCAGGCACTCTTACCTGGTGAAAGATGAAGAACTGAAAAATAGAATATATGCCAAGAGGTTGGCCAAGCATGCACTGGCACTTGAGGAGGAAGCTCAGGAGTTTCAGGAACCATTTTACAAAGACATGGAAAGGCCTGGCAGCTTGTCTGAGGATGCGGACCACAGCTGGAACTACCACCTTCCTGTGCATCAAAGGTCGCGTGTTCCCCGAACTGTCAGTATGGTACCGAGTGGTTCCTATGACTCTTTCCAATACAGCAAGCACCTGGAGACGGATGGCTTTGTCCCATGGTCCCATGCTAGTGACCCTTACCTGGGGAACTCAGAGTGCACCAGGGAGACAGAACCCCACGTGCTGCACGAGGAGGCTGTTGGGGACAGAGAGGTCCCATCTTCACAGACAACTTACGACATACTCAAGGAGGAGAACACCATGCTCAGGAAGGTGGTCAGCAGCATGAAGAGCTCCTTGGAGAGTCAGGCATGCACAGTGAGGAGGCTGGAGAGGCAGCTGGCTAAAGAGGAGAGGGAAGCCCAAGAGCTACAATCCTTTGTCCAGCAGACTAAGTGGAATCTTCAGCTAATGACCCAGCGGGCTCTGGAGGCAGAAAGCAACGTGGAGGAGCTGAAGCAGGAGATCTCTATTCTCCAGGGAGAGCTGGAAAGCTCCAAGGTGAAGAGAGAAGACCTGAAAGCAGGCCAAATAACTGACCTGGGAGCAGTGAAGCACAACATAGACTTTGCCCTGGAGAACCTCCACAAGATAATAGCGGGCGCAAACTTGTCCATCAGACAACTTGCTTTGGGAGCAGAGTCGCTGCATTTTGTTGCTGAGGTCCTTGAATCTACTGGAAAAATTTCTGAAGCTGAAGGAGAAAAAAAGCTATGAACTCAATTCTGTGTGGGTCCTACAGACCAGTGTATGGACCGAGACCACAGATGTCCCAATACAGCCTATACCAAACCCATTTGCTCTCATGTCCTCAAATGTGTGTGTTCAGATTCGCAGCCTTTATTCTTCACAGAAATACTTTTCTTGTGATCGAGTACAAGTTGCAGGTAGTGATGCGGTTTTAGCTGCTGATGATCTGTTCTGGCAGCAGCAAATGTTTCCCAGGCTCTGAGCTGCAAGATCCAGCCATGGTGGGTTCTGCACAAGGGGCCAGTTCTGGCTGACTTGAGCTCCCACGCAGGAGCCAGGAGGAAGCAGAGCAGCACAGGTTGCAGCACAGTGTGCCCATCCCTCCCCTTAGCTGTACCAGCCAGAGATGAGCACAGCCCTTGCGATATCTGCATTTCATCTGCTTCCTTTGTCCCTTCTTGGTGAGGTGGGGAAGGTTAGGAGCAGAGATTCGGGTACTTCAGTGGGCAGAAGCGCCTTAGGTCCTCCTTCCTCTTCTTTTGGAGCTGGCTACCACCTGGGCCAGAAATCCAAAGTCTCTAGAAATTGTGCACCTATCCCTGCAGCTGGGGAAAGGGAAGGGTGGGGGTGGTCAGAAACATTTAGGAAGTTGTGAAGTATCCATACGTGAGCTGCGGCAGTGCCTTTCCTCCAGCACCAGTGTCAGTGCTGGCTTAGGATGAGTTTGGCTTATCCAGGCTGCTTGAGGAAGGTGCCGGCTGGAGAGGATGCCCTTCCTTTCTTGGCTGGATCTGGCATCAAGGGGTATACCCAAATTGTCCGCCTTTTCCATATCCCAAAGACCTGCAAGACTCTGCAGTCGAAGTTCACCATGTAATATCTGAAGATAAGTCTTAGCTTTATCTTCATGGGACCATCTGTGGGCATGAAGTGGCCTTTCTTCATCCCCTGGTCATTCCTCAACATGAATGAATGAATTTAGGTTAAACGAATGGATGAATTTAGGATTAATTTAAGTTACCAACCCCCGTTTCTGCTGTAGGTTTACCCAGCTGCACAACTAAACTTCCTACACCTGGCCAAATCCATCCTCCTGAGACTTGAATGCTGTAGGGCAGTAAGGGAGTGGGTCCTGGCAGAGTTCAGTGCCAAAGCGCCTTTTGCTGACAGGAATTTTGGGGCAGCTGTTCACTTTTACCTCTGTATGGTGAGTCGTGCAACTGCAAGGTTGCTGTCTTCTCCCGGTCTCATAATATCCTTGGTCTGTACAACCTTGTTTGTGTTGCCAGAGGGCTTAAACTGCCTCAGTTTCCATAGCCTCTGGAGGAGACACTGCTGGTTAATCTTCATCCCAGACATGGCAACAATGCTACTTGCACATCAGAGGTGATGTCTGGGGATCCTAACTTGCTGCTTTCTAGTCTGTGCTCCTAACTGGGGAAAACGGGTGGTCACCCTTAACCACATGAAGCCCTGTTCTGGTGATGAGACAAGGATGGTTCTCACCAGCCTTTCTGTCCCTGGTAACATCTCTTGCTGTTCCTCTCTCCTGTCTGTGCATGACCACTTGCAAGCAGCTCTAAGCCTTGGATTTGACCCAGAAATCCTTGGATTTGTCCCAGATATGGCAACCACTGGCTGCTCGCCGGTGAGGCTGGGAGGAAGTGAACTAGCTGGCTGTGCCTGCGTCCGGCGCTCCGCACTGGCTGCTGTAATCCAAAGGTTACAGTGCAGGATTAGCATGGGTGTACAAAGCCCTTCCTAATCTGTGAGTCATTGCCCCCTCACTGCATTTCACTTCCCAGCAGCTCTGGGCAGACGGGATAGGTCGGCTCTTGAGTCTTCAGTTTCCCCGTTCTTCAGTTCAGGGAGGACCAGGTCGGGACGTAACATCTGCTGGACATCCTCCCCAGGGCTCTGCTGCTGAGCCGCTCCTTGGATGCTGTACACAGGGCACGTCGCAAGGTCTGTTGGCTCTAACCGGCTTCTCCTTGGCTACCCCTAAGCCCTTCCTTTCCATCAGTCCTCCCTTTTGGCTCTAACCATTGCTTTTCTTATCCTCTTTGAAACGGTGCGGAGCCGGGGGGGAGAAGTTCTGCATCCCCTGGAAATAGATTCCCTCTGGGTGAGGCTGGGCTGGTGGGGATCCCTGAGGGCTGCCGTGCATGTCTGTGCTCCGTTAGTCCTTGTGTGCGAGGTATTTAGCCTGGCTGAGCTCTCGTCCTACTGTAAGCTATAGATATTAATATAATGGCTCAGGGCAAGGGCCCTGCAAAGTGCCCTTGATCTGAGGAGCAGCGACCAGCTGGCCCTGCACCTCTTCTGTCAGTAGATGCCAGGGAGCGTGGGGGGCTGCAGGCCGGGCAACCTGGTCTGCATCCATCAGCTCCTCACCTGCTGTGTCACAGTGCCCCGTGGACACCTCCAGAACCCTCCTGAGCAAAAGGCTGGGAGCCCTGTGTCCCCCCACTGCTCCAGGACTGGGAAGAGTGCTGTCAGGGGAGGCTCTCACTGGGTTTTGCTTGATCCTCTTCCCAAAGGTTCGTGCCCAGGAGCAATGGCAATGGCAGTGCAGGCCCCAGTTTGCTGGAGGTGAAACCTGGAGCCGCCTGCTCCCATGTGAGTGCTGCTGCATGAGA
Organism: Gallinago undulata; assembly: GCA_026546715.1. NCBI lineage: Eukaryota > Metazoa > Chordata > Aves > Charadriiformes > Scolopacidae > Gallinago > Gallinago undulata. The sequence goes on from JAOTQQ010000001.1 coordinate 54,513,686, forward strand.
TCCTGTGCCCTCCCAGCTACCGCCGCCCCCTGACACCTGATGATAAAGCGAGCCATGGGCAGCGTCCGAGTCAACCGGTGAGTGATCCCCTTCTCAAGGACTGCTGCTGCCCAAGGTGGCTGGTCCTTCTCATCTGGCCCCTCAGGCCCTGCCTTTAGCCTGCCTTTTGGTATATTCATCTCTGCCAGAGGATTTCCTGCTCCAAGGTATGGCTCCTCTCTCCTCCAATTCAAGACCAGGCTGAATGGAGCTTTGAGCAACCTGGTCCAGTGGGAGGTATCCATGCCCACGGCAGGTGCTTTGGAACTCAATGATCTTTAAGGTCCCTTCCAACTCTAACCATCCTATGACTCTATGAAGACAGACCCAACATGGGGGCAATGCTCAGAGGAGGAGTGCTACAGAGGAGAAGCAAAGTGCTGTGTCGTCCTGGACCAGAAATTACAGATGCAAGCAGTGCTGCGGAAGCCCCTGCTCCCCAGGAGCAGCCTCTTCCCATGAGAGGAGGAGGAGATTCATGGATCCCATGCTGGAGGGCATGTGAACACTATGGGGTGGGAGGGAGGCGCTGGAAGCCTGACATCCTGGGAAGACAGGCTCAGTAGTCATGAGGGCAGAGCGGTCTTGGTGGGTCTGTGCACTCCCTTGATTTCCTCAGTGGTCACAGCATCTTCTGCCATGACATCTTAAAGGAGTAACTGCAACTGTGGACCCAGCAGCACACAAGGGGCAGTAGTGGTGCCACCTGTGAGGGAGGGGAGCCGGGGGGGGCAAATGTCTCCCACAAAGTGTGTGGGGAGCTTCTTCCAGGGAAATCTGCCAGTACTTTGGCTGTTGATCTCCAAATTACACCTTTGGCTTTGGATGCAGGATGCTGGGAGCTACACATGTTGCTGTGGCAACAGAATTGTCCTGAGCGCAGGAAGTGTATAAACACTGTCACCGACGCACCATGAAATCAGTGAGGAGGGTGGAGGAGAAGATAGAAACTCACGGCCTTATATAATGTCAGGGCCAAACTGTGGTCAGACTACGAGTGCTTGCTTCCAGGCTTCCTGGCTGTCCCAGCTCCCGTCAGGTTTCAAAGCCTTGGGTCCCCCCTCACCACAAAAGCTGGAAGGAAGCACAGCGCCACAAGCTTCTCCTGCTTTGCTGCCCCGTCAGGACTTTGCTATATACAACCTCCTGGCAGCAAGACTTGGCAAATATTGCAGCTGAGCTCCACCAGTTTGGTCAGGGTGGCACCATGGTGCAATAACCAGAGAAATGTGCTCTTGTGATACTCAACACCATGGTATCACAGCCCTGTGAGCCACCTATGTGTCTCACACCCTTGCTGCCTCAATGTTTGCTGGTTTTCTTCACATATTTCTCCTGGAAATGCATGTTTCTTCTCTTCCAGGTACAGCATCGTGTCGACTGAAGAAGATGGACACAAGGTGTCCGCGCTGGGCAGCATGAATGGGCATAGCCGGAACGGGAAGGGCCATGCCCCCCGGCGGAAGCACCGCAACCGCTTTGTGAAGAAGAATGGCCAGTGCAATGTCTACTTTGCCAACCTGAGCAACAAGTCTCAGCGCTACATGGCCGACATCTTCACCACCTGTGTGGACACACGCTGGCGGTACATGCTTATGATCTTCTCTGCCGCCTTCCTGGTCTCCTGGCTCTTCTTTGGCTTCCTCTTCTGGTGCATTGCTTTCTTCCATGGCGACCTCAATGCACCGTCAGTGGGAGGTGGTCCCTCTCTCTTCAAGCCCTGCATCATGCACGTGAACAGCTTCCTGGGGGCTTTTCTTTTCTCAGTGGAGACACAAACAACCATTGGGTATGGCTTCCGCTGCGTGACTGAGGAGTGCCCACTGGCTATCATGGCAGTTGTGGTCCAGTCCATTGTGGGCTGCGTTATTGACTCCTTCATGATTGGCACCATCATGGCTAAGATGGCAAGGCCCAAGAAGCGGGCCCAGACCCTCCTCTTCAGTCATCATGCAGTCATCTCAGTGCGGGATGGCAAACTGTGCCTCATGTGGCGGGTGGGCAACCTGAGGAGGAGCCACATTGTGGAGGCCCACGTCCGAGCACAGCTCATCAAACCCTACATGACAGAGGAAGGAGAATACCTCCCCCTAGACCAGCGGGACCTCAATGTGGGCTATGATGTGGGCCTTGATCGTATATTTTTAGTCTCGCCCATTATTATTGTTCATGAGATTGATGAGGAGAGCCCACTCTATGGGATTGGCAAGGAGGAGCTGGAGACGGAGAACTTTGAGATTGTTGTCATTCTGGAGGGGATGGTGGAAGCCACAGCCATGACCACACAGGCACGAAGCTCTTACCTTGCTAGTGAAATCCTTTGGGGTCACCGTTTTGAACCAGTTGTGTTTGAGGAGAAGAACCACTACAAAGTGGATTATTCACGCTTTCACAAGACCTACGAGGTAGCCGGCACGCCTTGCTGCTCAGCCAGGGAGCTGCAGGAAAGCAAGATGACTATCCTACCTTCTCCCCCACCTCCCAGTGCCTTCTGCTATGAGAATGAGCTGGCTCTTGTCAGTCAAGACGAAGAGGAAGATGATGATGAAGTGGGTGTGGTGTTAGGGGGCAGCACTAAAGAAGAGGGAGGCATCATCCAGATGATGGATTTTGGAAGCCACCTGGACCTGGAGCGGCTCCAGGCAACTCTGCCCCTAGATACAATCTCATACCGCAGAGAGTCAGCCATCTAATTCCAACCTCCCCATTCCACACCTGTCACCCACCATTTCCTCCTCTGTTCTGCACCCGTGCATAGCTGGATAAGTTCTTTGCCCACCAAAAAATGCCTCCTGTGACTGCCTCCCAGCCCCTGACTACATCAAGGCCTGGAGCTGCTCTGATATATTCCCTTTCCCATGAAGTCATACTGCCTGGGAGGGGAGTGAGGATACACTGCTCTTCCAGCATGTGCCAGGATCCCTTTCCTGCCCAGAGACAGGAGAGCAGCACGCCTGGTTTCTCATTTCTGGAGAGGCGACATGAGTCCGTGCCCTCAATGGACAGGCCAGGACCCACAGCAAGTGGTTCTGCTGCTGAAGCAACAGCAAACGTTCCGTTCCCTCTTGACATGGGTAGGCCCCATGGCTGTCAAGAGTCATGACCATCACTAGGAGAGGAGTGATACCTAAGCACTGACCAGATGCGGATGGACGGGAGGGTTTAGGATTCTTGGAGGGAGTGGGGAAGGATCTCAAGGGAGGGGCTTACTTGCATGTTTATTGCTTCTTGCACATGACTCTTTGTATATAAAACAGAACGAGAACTGAAATCCATATTCTTCCACTGCAAACGCCAAGCTAGGAGACAAGAACACTCTGCGTAGTCTACTCTGCACTCTCCTTGGCTTTTGGCATCTGTCGCCTCCAGAAGCAGCTCGGCTCCACGGACTCCGACCCAGTCCTCCCAGTCCTCTTGAAAAACAAGTCCTGCTCCTCTCCTGAGACGCCTGGCAGAGGAGGCAGGGCCCTGTGCTTGCACACTCAGACTGCTCCCTGGCACAGTGCGGCCGGGATGACAGACAGCAGACTGGATGGCCTGACTGGACAGCAGACCCTCGACTTGCTCCTTTCACCTCCTCCGTTCTTCTCCCTGCTGCCATCAGCTGTAAAACTGAATTTGTAACTATTTATTTTTAATAAAGTCTAATATCCCAGGGGGAGGTTTGGAAGCAAAGGAGAGACCCCAAGGCTGCAGCCTCGTGTAGAGAGTGATGAGAGTTATTAGCGCCGGTGTTTGCTCTTTGTATGGCATTGGTGCCTGGAAGCTCCACCACAAGGGCTCCCCTGTTCTGGGCCTCCCTGGTAAAGACCTACAATAAGAGGTTCAGAGAATTTGCTCAGGGAGAAGATCATACGAAATGTATGTATGGAGGGAAGCGTTCTCATTAAAATTACAAGTAGGATGGGTCAAACGATCCTGCTTGCTTTGGAGATAACAAGAGTTTTGCCCAGGGAAGGGTTATAGACATGCTTGAAGAAGCAGAGATGTGCGAGACACTGCTGTAGATGTAAGGCTCAAAAAAAAAAAAAAAATACAAAAAGCCCCAAACCTCTTCTTTTTTTTTTTTTCTTTTTTTTTTTCTTTTTTTTTTTTTGCTAGGGGCAAGTAAGAACTAGAGCATCAACTAGGGGCATCAACCAGAGCTAGACCAGTAACATCACTTTACTGTCATTTCACAAAAGACAGGGAAACCTAGAGAGCCTTTTCCTTTAGGAGCAGCAGAATCATTCCTTCAAAACTATAGGTGATATGAGGATAGAAAGACAAACAGATAGCTCAGGAAGCTCCTCTGGGCACCCAACAGTTGTGCTATGGGGGGAACGGCTGAAGAAATGATGTCCCACCCAACCCCTGATCTACAAAGCAGAAAAATAGCATCTCAATAACAATTTGGAATTGGTTCAAAGAAGCAAAAGGGGGGAGGAAGCAGAAGGGGAAGGAAGGAAATAGCAGGAGTGAGAGGAAGAAGCAGTCATAGCAGGCAGAGGAGGAGGAGGAAGGGAAAAGGAAGAAGAGAAAGTGAGGTAATATGGGAGTGTGCTTGAGAAAGAGCAGGGACAGACTAACAAGATGGGTCTAGACACAGATGGGGACATTTCTCATCCTGGCACGTGGGTTCTGTGGGGGACACAGCTGCCCTGCACGGGTTTGCTCTGCACCCAAGCAGTGAGCTGGCACCTTTGGGAAGCCTTGCCAAGAAAGGAAGAGGAGCTGGCGGGAGGAGGAGAGAAGAGCAGAGAGGTGACAACCGGGCATCAGGAGAGGGGTGGGGAAAGGAAAGGCACCACTCTGGATGCCTCCCTCTCCCGTCACACACAGAGAGGGAACAGGAATTTGTGGATACTGGCTTTTCCTCCCACCTCTCCTTCGCATTGCTAATTTCCCTCCTTTCATTATTTATTTATTTTCCCCAGAGGGAATAAGCAGGGGCTGGTATTGACCTGGCTTTTAATACAGCTTTCAGAGCTGGGTGCCTGCCACTGGCCATGGGAGTGGAAACAACCTAATGGACCGAGAGAAAACAACTCCGTGTGAGAGGACACGGGCATCCAGGACACAGACTGAGGTGGTAGCCTCCAGGAGAGGGGGAATCCACATGACTGGTCATTCCCCCGCTGAGGTACCGCATCCTTCAGAGGCAGATGACAATGCTTGGTGGGGATGAACTACCTACAGCCTGTCAGCTCTTCAGAGGTTCATCTCTAAGGAGCTGGGGCCCAGGGAACCTTGGCAAGGACGGGGCAGCTGAGATGCACCAGGGCCATGGGGATGCACAGCTAGGGCAGTGGAGGCAGCACTGCCAGCCCTCTCTTCAGATGATGTGACTCCCAGGCAAAAAATGGGAAAAGGTTGCAATCATGCTAAGGAACAAGTATCATGCAGCCCTGCTGGGATCCCAGCCCCCTCCATATGTTTGAACCTGCTGGCCCTTTTCATGTCACATTTGGCATCATGGTGGAGAAGACACAGAGGCATTGAGGAAAACCCAGCTAAAACCCTGCTGTTCACAATAAAAGTGGGAGAAAGCTGGCGACGTCACATTGTTAGAGAGGGGAGACAGCTGAGGAGGACCCAAGGGAGAGAAGGGGGCTAAGGGGAGGGGGCAAAGGGGAGAAGAGGAACAACCAGAGTGCAGGAGAACAAAGGTGATGGGTAAACCTCTGCCCATCAGGTGCTCTTCCCACAGCCGTGCTTATGTTGCCCAAAAGGCATGTTCCTTGGATACACATAGCCCATCTGATGGCACGGTGAGGTCACTCCTCCCAGTAAGAAGTGCTCTTCTGCCTCTGCAAGCTGAACGCATACCCACAGGCTTTGCTGACACACAGCAGGACGTACATCCTTCTGCACGGGTACTTCTGTACCCACGCACTGGAATCACAGAGTACTTGCACCCAAGAACACACTGCATGTACTTACATGTGTATGCCATATGTGGGGGCAAAACCCATCCTGTGCAACAACTCCACCCCATAAACACCCAAGGATGTGCACACAAGTGCTATGTGACAACAGCATCTCAATAAGTGGGTCTCCGGCTGTAGGCTGGAGACTCCTTTATGCAGCCCATAAAGGGCCACAGGAAGAATCCACCTCAGAAGGCTGTTTGCTATAAAGAAGGCTGGATATTTTGAAGGAGTCTGCAAATCAGCTCTCCAAGCCATTCACAACCATAAACACATCTGATATTTGGGCCGTCGTGTACTATATGTGGAGCATCAACTTTCAGATAGGTGACACTTTCTTGACCTGTGTTCTCCAGAAAAGACACCACTATCACATATCAGGGCACCATGTCCCCCAGCTCCCTCCCTTGCCCAGGCTCTGATGGAGGATCTTGCTTCCCCAAGACCTGCCCCTAATCCTGAGGGGCTGGCCGCTTGCTTTTCAGGAGGAAGACACTGCTGCTTTGTTTATCTGCCCACAACCTATATTTCTCTCCTGTTTTACTTCCCAATGATTTCCTTGGCTCGTTATTGAAAGCTATTCAAATACCAGAAAGATAATGGGGAAAGGAAGGACTTTTTCCCTATGAATAAGATCCAGGCACTGGTTCAGATCCTCCACCCCATGACAAATAACTACGCTGCTGTCAGTCTTGCCAAGATGAATGTTGCTTTGTTTCAAACGACACTCGAGTAACTTGTTTCATGCTTTATTTTTGGTGACACTTTTGGACAACTCTTTTGAAAAAAAACATCATTGGCACCTTTCAACTCACCCAAAACTTGCTCAGCAAAACATTTTGATACACACTGCAACTAAAAATATTTTTAAGGAACACAACAATAATCTCAAATGAGGAGAAAATGGGCTTGGATTTCCATGATCAGGAAACAGTGTTGAAAATGTCTGTGCTGCTGAAAAAACGTGTTCCTTTTCAACCAGCTCGTTTTCATCCAGGTTTTGCCCAGGAGCAGATCAGGGCACATGGCACTGCCCCAGAAGCTGCACCTTGTGACCTCTGAGTGGCAAAATGCCTCCTCTGCTCCCTTTCAAGCTTTAGCAGCCCTTCTTTGCCTTTGCAGGAGGGCCTGAGAGCTCTCCCAGCTTTTGGACAGTCAACACAAAGTGGCTGTGGTTTTAAATATTACACACGAAAAAAAAATAATAATCCAGAAAAAAAAAAAAGCCTTACCTTCCCAGGCCATTAAGGGCTTGCACTTGCCCCTGTGACTTTTGCCATTGCAAGTGGTAAGAGCAGAGCTGGGCCCTAATGGAGTGCCACTATTGGAAAACCCCGGAGGCGCCAGCCCTGTGCTAGATCCGCCAAGCTGGGACGGACGATTGTCGGCTGCACAGGAGGGGGAGAGGAGGGAAAGCAGCCTGCTGGGACGCTGAAAGCACGGGGCAGAGCAGGGCCCGCTGGGGCAGGTAAAGGGGGACAGCAGAGGGATGGGGAGTCAAGGGAGGGATGGCAGGCGGTCTGTCAAGGTAGATGCCTGTACCATGGTATCCCACAGCTGGAGGATGCCGCAGCAGGAGGAGCTGAGACGGTAGCAGGTTTTTGGAGGGGCTACAAAGGCTTCTTTTCCTGCTGTGGGCAGGAGGGTGGGAGTCCTGCCCTCCCCAGCCCGGGTGTGCTCCCGCCGCCAGCGTGCAGCGCCAGGCAGGCTGAGTGGCACGGCACAGACTGATGGAGCCCGGCCATTGCCCGGCCTCAGAGCACCATCTAGAGATTAAAGCAAGGGTGGCAGCCCTGCAGGACCCGGTGTTCCCGCAGGTCCCGGCACCCCTGTAGATCCCGGCATCCCCGCAGGTCCCGGCTCCCCGGGCTGGCCCAAGGCTGCCGCCGGTCCCGGCGCTGGCGTGGCACCGATGGGCTGGGGCTGGCTCCCCAGGCAGTGCTATGGGTCAGAGCTGGGAGTCGGGATGGAAACGTTTGAGAGAAGGCAGGCTCTGAGAGGAGCAGCATCCATCGCCAATGCTGCACCCATAACCTGCAATAAAGGTCAGCCAGGCCGGGGCTTTCACAGAGGGACTGACTCTGGGGGCAGTTCAGTTATCTCCTGTCACTTTGATTTCTTCTCGGGGAGAAGCCTGCAAAAGTGCTCCAGCCCTGGGAAGTTAGGCAAAGATGGTCTGGGTTTGGAGTCAGATCCTTCTGGTTGCCGCTTGGCTGCCTGCCTGCCCTGCTGCTGCCTCAGCCCTGCCCGGGTGCCTGTGCTCCATGTATGAGATTTTCTCCCCTTTTTTTATTATTTAAACCCTCTATGTGGCACACACAACTTAGAGCTGTAGCAGGGTGCTGCTGCCTGGCTGCCCAGCACTCTTCCCTGGCATCAGAGGGGCAGTGAAACTGTGTGGAAGTAGAGAAATGCTCTGCTCGAACCTGTCCTCGACAGCATGAGGCCTCTCAGGTAGAGGGTTTGCAATGCCCTGAAAGCTTTTCTGTCAACCGACCTTTTCATATCCCCTCAGGACATTAGATAATGACAGCCTGGCTTGCAAACTGTATGGAGTCTCAGCTCCTGAGCATCTTACAGTTCCTGGGGAACACCACACCAGCAGGGCAGTCAGTGGGCCATTAGTGTATTTGCTTACCTTTAACCATGTCCTCTCTAGAAGGAAACATCTAGAGGGGCAATGCCTCTGCTCCCTGGGCAGCCTGGTCACAAAGACCCCAAGCGAGTGGCTGTCAAAGTGAGTCAGGTCAGCATGGAACAAAGAAACGCAGGTTGCCAAGCAGAAACATGCGATTTCACTGTCCTGCAAAAAAATTCAGGATGGACATGAGCACCATCCTGAAATAGTCTGAGACACTGGATATTTGAGCTTTATAAGTTCTTTTGGCCTCTGAAATTAGCAGGACTATTTTGGTGCTGGCCCCAGGTTTGAAATAGTACATCTTGAAACCTGGGACCTGAGAATATTTGGGTCCCTGGCTCTAGTGCATTGATAGAGTGGTTTGAATGTCCCAGCGACACAGCCACTGAAATAGCCAGCTGAAGAAGAGGCAGCTGAAGGCCTGTACAATAACAAAGCTTCGTTACAGAAGACATGTGACCGTGAGAATAAGGAGCTTGAAATTGCTCCTGACAGGTGATTAGATGCTCACCCAGCAACAGACTCTGCGTGTCTGCCAGAGACCTGACACAGGCCTGTGCACCGCTCCTGGGGTACCGAACAGAGGCGGACGAGCTGACGCAGGAGCTCCAGAGAAGACTTCGAAGATATATATAACATGACCTGCAGCCTGCACGTGCTTCTCCCAGGGATAAAATAATGAATCAGTTGGAGAGTGGGTGCGAGCACATGACAGGCGATGCAGACCTATAGCAGAACACTTGGGACGACACAGAAGGAGCTGATTAAATGTAAGCAAAGTGGAGTCATCATTTAGCTGCAGGCTGCTGGGTTACGCCGTGTGCCTTTTTGCTCTCCAGGACGGTGCTGGGCTCACTAGCAACCAGGCTGCCTTGGATAGAGAAACTGATGTGACCCATCCAGCACCGCACGAGGCTGGGGAGGAAGCGGGGAAGAGCTGTGATGAAAAACAGCTCTGGAGCAGAGAGCTGCAGAGAGAGGGAGACTGGCTGCACCCAGGGTGCCAGGGTTAAGTAACTGGGAGCCCTGGAGTGGTCAAGGAGCCAGCAGTGCTTGGCAAGCTGGTAAGGACTAGTGGGACAGAGAATCCTGAAGTCAGCAGAGGGAGGAAGGAAGTCAGGGTGAGAGCAGCTGGCAGTGGAGGAGGTACAGAGGAGGAGCAGCTGCAGAGGAGGTACAAGGTGCGTCGGTGGAGTTGTACTGGCTGGATGAAGCTGCACATTCCCTGCTGCTCTGAGACACATTTCTCATGCAGCAGTCAGATGGTCTCACAAGCTTGAAATGCACCGTCAGCGGTTAAAATGGAAGAACAATTTGTGAAAAACATGGGACTTTCTGAGTTATTGAAATTATTTGATAATTTGACCCATGGAGAAGCCACCAGAGCACTCAGGTCTTAAATGGCCCTGTTGTACTGCAGTCACAAGAAAAGGGGCAGGTCCTGTTCTCAGCCAGAAAGAAATGGAAGGGGGACAGAAGTGGCTTAAAGAAAGGCAAAATGACTTGCCCAACACCACAAGGTAGTCAGTAGCAGAAGGAGGGATTTTACCTGCCACTGAGAGTTTAACTTGTCACCTCTCTGCACAGATGGGGACTGTTCAAGCCATAAGTGAACCAGGAGTGGTTCCCTGAATAGCTCTCGGCCCATCCTCTGCTCATCTGCAGCTGCAGTGAAGCTGTGGCCAGGATGTTGCACCTCCCTGGGTCTGTGCACAGCACCCACCACCTTCATACCACTGCTCCAAGTGCAGTGCGTATTCCCAACTTCGATACCCCCAGCCTCTACACATCCACATGTAGGAACTGGGAGCTGTCGAGCCACAGTCCTTCCTACAAAATAGCCTATATGGGGCCTTACAGACACAAATCAGCACTTTCAATCACACCCAGAAGTGAACAGGAGGCCATGGCTGGCTCAGATGAGTATGTCCTAAGGTCCCTGGTGAGCAACAGCATGATGTAAAGCAGAAACAAAAATCCACAACCTCAGTCCTTGCAGAGAACAAGTCCCCAGCTGCCTCTCACCCTTCGCTGCGTGGGACGGGTGGTGAGATGGCCTTTTGTTAATCGGTGCCCTGTGCCTGGCGTTCAGCTGGCGAGGACAGGCTGTCCCTTCCAGAGAAACCCCTTGCATAAGAATTAAAGAGGAGCTGGGCTGAGATGCTGAACTAATCCACCAGGGCATGCCGGGAAGCTGCATTTTAAACCATTCTCCCTGCCCTCCCATCTCCCAGTGCGTTGTTTATCTCTCCTGTCCCTCCCACAGCAGTACGTGAATTATCCTGACTGGGCCAGATGGTTTCATAACCGCCTGCGCTACGTCGAGCCCCCCCCCAAAGTCCGCATGGGAGATGCTGGAGATGATGGTACACGGGAAGCTTTTTATCTACCACCGGTATGGCGCTGCTGTGAGCAGCAAGCCCACACAGACGCCCCTCTCCCTCCCCTCCTCTCAAGTGCGTGCGGTATGGGCGCCCTGCGCACGCCTTTTGCCGCCACAGCTGCGTGTTCGCTCCCCCCAACCCCCGGGGCACGCAGGCACACGCTCCCACCCCATGTTCCTTGCCACCCTGCTCCGCTTGGCAGGCATGTGATGCTCGGCGAGCTCACCGCTATGTGGGGAAAAAATAAAATAAAATGGCACACTTGGCCACCGGCAAGTTCAGAGTTACCGCCCCCCCAGCTGCTCCCCTGCCGTGGTGTCCTCCTCACCCACCGCCCGAGGTGTGATACCTCATCCCTCCTTCAGCTGCACCCTTCGCACAGGACTCGTGACACAGGCTTGCAGCTCACCCTCGCCACGGACACATGTGTGTGGCACGTATGTACCTGGCACATGCCAAACACATGCCATACGCAGGTGAGGCACTGCCCATCACAAGATCCTAGGATAGTTCAGGTTGAGGGGCCTCGGGACAGCTCTAGCCCAGCCTCCTGTTCAAAGCAGGGTCAGCAAAGAGGTCAAACGAGGTCGCCCAGAGCTTTACCTGGTCTTGTAAACCTCTAAGGATGGAGACTGCACAGCCTCTCTGGGCAACTTTTGCCTGTGCTTGGCTGTCTTTGGGGACAGAAAGATCTTCCTTGTATTCAAGCTGGACCTCTCTTGCTTCAATTTATGCTCACTGTCTCTCATCCTCTCACCATGCACTACTGTGAAAAGCTTGGCTCTGCCTTTTACCAAGACTACCAGGTACTTTCCCATGGAGCTGTTCTCCATCTAGCAGGTCCCCAGCCCATATTGTGACCAGGGCCTCCTTCTTCCCAGGTGCAGGGCTGTAGTTCAGCCCTTGCTGAACTCACAATGTGGATCCTTCAGACCCAGCCCTCCAGCCTGCTTATGTCCTTCTGATGGCAGCCCTGCCCTCAGGCATGTTGACTTGTTCCCTTTCCAACTAGGTATCATCTGCAAGCTTGGTGGAAGTGTACCCCATCACCTCCTCCACGTCATCAATAACCATGTTAAACAGGATAAGTCCCAGGACACCCCACTGAAGCACCCCTCTTAGTACCAGCCTCTTGATAGAGTACAACCCATTAACAACTACTCCCTGAGCCTGACCAGCCAACCATTTTTTTAACCATCTTCTTGTCTACCTATTAAGACCACAACACCTTTACTCAGATATCAGAATATCGTGGGAGACAGTGTTGAAAGCCTGGCTGAATTTAGAATCACAGAATCATCTAGGTTGGACCTTTCAGATCATCGAGTCCAATTTGAGATAAATAACTTCCGCTACTCTCCCCTCACCCACAAATCCAGTCATTTTATCGAAGAAGGTGATCGGGTTGTTTGGGCATGATTTGCCCTTGGTAAATTCACACTGACAGTTGCTAGTCACTTTCTTCTCCTTCATCTGCCCAGAAATGTGTTCCTTGGACCCACTCCAGGGCCCAATCAAATCTGACCAGTCTGTAGTTCCCAGGATCAACTTTTTAGCCTTTTTTGAAAAAGAATGCAGTATTTGCCTTTCTCCAGTCATGGGAGACCTCCTCTGATCTGTAATTCTGTCCAGCCTCTCCAACAACCAGCCTCCCAAACACAAGTCATGTCACTGCCTCCTGCCTGATGAATCCTATACTTCATTTAGTCTGATCTGCAAACCTTCCTACAGAGGTGAATGTGGCTTCTCAGTTCTCCATTGCTTTGCTTCTGCTCTTCCTAAGAGAGACAAGGGGCTGTGTTTCTAAGCCCCAGGCTTGTTTCTCTTCTCCTTGGGCTGCAAGTCCTCTCACTAGAGGTTTTAAGAAGTTCACACTGCTGCCAAAAGCTGTCCCTGGTGGCATGCAAAAAGGGAGAGGGGAGCACTGTAGCTTGATCCCACTCCTCCAGGAAGATGGAATGGGTCTGCTGCAGCTGATGGCTCTGCTACAGGTCATGGCCGCGGGGGCAAAAGCCCAAATAGAGAGAGACACCAGTTCAGCTCCTTTTCTCCAAAAAATATGAGGGTTGGAGTTTCTTAGAGGGAGATGTTCTGCTTTCTAGGTGAGGAGGAATCCACAAGACTTGTCAAGGCAGAGCTGGTGCCTCCCCTGCGTCTTCTCCAGGCTGCTGGGCCAGGTTCTTCCACCATCGCCTAGGCACTTAGATGCCTTGGTGCCCAGGCTGCATGCAGCGTGCAGCTGGGGAGAACAAGGTTACATGTCTTCAAGCAAGATCCTGCTGATTCAGCCCTGAGTCCAGTTCTTCCCAAAGAACCTTGGCCCTGTCCTGTGGCCCTGTGCTATGTCTACCCTGGCCTGACAGAGCTCTGAGGATGCACCTGAATATTCTTCTTTGTTTGTTTTTATTTTCCATTAGGTCGTCTTCTTTTTTTACCAAAGCAAGCCAGCGTGGGTGTAATAAAGAGAGTCAGTTGCAACTGACAGAAGCTGGGAATACCACGAGGATAAAAAAGGCGAGGTATATGGAAAAAAGCAATAAAGGCCCTTAATTACAGGTGTGGCCAGGAGCAGCTTCTATTATTAAGGTTACCTACACTTCCCCTTTTAAGACCCTGTTTTCACTTGCTTATAACTTTGTCAAAATTTCACCACTGGAGCAGAAATTTTCCATAGAAAGTGATTGCCTCAGCTTGAATTGGGCATATTCATTTAGTTCTTTTTGAAAATGTTGGCTTACCACTAGGTTTCCCGGGCTGCAGGAATAAGTATTTAGCCCAGGGGATGAAAATGATGAATCTTCTGGGCTTTCAAGCAAGGGCTTGGCCTTGGCTTTGGGCAAGACCTCAGTTTTTCTGTCATGGAGGCTGTGTTTTGCCTGCTCCATGAAACACCGCTGCTCAGCCCCACCGGCGTGGACAAATTACATGGTTTTGTTAAACATGGGAGGAAGACTTGTCACAGCTTCACAGCTACAAAGATTTCAGTCTCTGCTAACCTGCCCAACCCTCCCTTGGCTTCTGAGGCTGGAGTGATGCCATATGGGCTTTCTCACAGAGAAACAGGGCTGAAGGAAACCTGGAGGGTTTCTGTTGAAGTGCATCATCCTGCTGCTCTGCGTCAGGCACTGGGATGAATCCCTCAATGCTTCCCTCTGCCCTGTGCTCCCGGCTCTTTAGGCTTCTGGGAAGCCCAGTGGAGGAAAGCCCCTGATTTGAATAGGGAAGGGATGAAACTCAAAGGGAAAGGACTAAAAACCCAAGGAAAAGCAAATGTGATGGGAGGCAGATGAGAGCTGCAGAGAGATGCCAGGGCTGGTTGGGCAAGGGGCTTTGCCTGGGAGCTGCTGTAGTGACTTGGGCTGGTTGAGAAGGGGAGTAAGGAACAGAAAGCAGGGCTGGCCAGGGCAGTGAGAGGGGGAATGGGAATAGCAGATGCATGGTGATCAGAGGTGGGGAATGGGAAGAGCAGAGGAGGTGTGATTGACTGTGGGGTGGGCAGGGGGGATGGGAAGGAGGCAGGCAGCACTCAAACCATTTGCCTGGGGAGTGGGGGATTCTGGTGACAGATGGAGACTGGGAATGGAGGGGAGCTGCCACTGACCGACTGCCCAGGAAGGCTTGGACTGGTGACAGGGAGCAGCTTGTGTGGAAGGTGACAGCATGCGGTGGGAAGGCTGGGACTGAGTGGCCAAGGACACACAGCTGTACCAGACTGGTACTGTCTGGGCAGGAGACTGGACTCATGGGTACAGTGGGGAAGAGACAGGGAAGGGCGGGTGAGGTGATTCTGGGAGAGGCAACGGACAAGCCCAGAGCCCAGGGCTTTGTGACAAGCCTGAAGAAGGGAAGCCAGAAGTGGCAAAGTTTGGAGGGGACATAGGCAGCAGGGAGGATAGCCATATCAGCTTGTGTTTCTGGGACCACAAATTTCTCCAGTGCCCAAACAAGCATCTTCTCCCGTCTTCTTCCCAACTCTTACTGCTCCTGTGCTGTTACCCCAAGTGCCACCCGACCGTGTGTCTCGCCTCTCACCAGCTCTGCTCCTCACTGGGGACAACAGGCCACTGCTGCTGTCTATTGTATCAGAACACACATTTCTTATCGCTGAGAAATGGCAGCACCAAGGCTGGCTCTACAACTGCCCTTCAACGTCCTTATGCATATGAATTACAGTTGCGTTTTTAATTATGTGGCCACAGATTTATTTTCCACAGGACACCTGCAGCACACAGGTTATATAGTGCTCTGGATGAGTCTGGGCTGTGTCACAAAGAAGGCTCTTTGCAGGGACCCAGCATCATCTCTCCCTTTTTTTCCTAAATGTGTGAAGAAACTGGAGTGACTCATTGCCGAGACAGTTGTGTCTTGGCCTGGATCCCTGCCCCTGCCGCGGATTTCCTACCTGATGCTGAGCGGAGTCACTCACAGCAACCTTTTCAGAGGTAGCTATTAGCTATGTTTTATTTATTTTGGCGTTTTGCTTTGGTTTTAGCCTTGTGCTATCCTGGGATGCTGATGTCTCATTTGCAGGAGTATTTATTGCTCCCTGCTGCATGTGAATGGGGACTTGCACTTGACTGTAAAAAAAGACTTTAAAATGCAGAGTGCTCTGGCAAAGAGCTCAGATCATTATCCCCACCTTGCAGCTGCATTTGACCTTCCCTCCAGGAATGCTTGGTCTTCTCTAAAATGCTATTCTCTTGCTTGGTAGGAGTATTGAAAAGGCAAATCCATCTGGGAAGTATTGAGAAAGTAGAGTGTGTGTCCCATAAAAAAGACCCTGTGAATATCAATCATTGTTTTTGAGTGGGGGCTGCATTTTCTGCATAAACTGTGAGTTAATGCTTCAAACAACTCTCTTCCGCTCTGCTGGATTTGTCAAGCTGCAGATACGTGCCTCCTCAGGAACATCTGCTCTTGAATTGCAGGTGGAAATGCGTTTCTTTCTCACTTCTCATCTTTTCTTGCTTTCACTGGCCTTGCAGAAGTAGAACTTCAGCACAGAGTGAAAGTTTTCTCTGCTGCTTCCCTGATTCCTCACACTTTTCTAGCACAGGCAAGCTTCTCTGTGAAGAAGTGGCTTTGGTTTTCAAAGCTCTCTGGATAGTGGGTGAAATGGGATTCTGCTCACAGTAGATCAGGCAGAGCTGCCAAATGTGACCTGGCATTTCTCTGAAACTGGAGCTCAGCTTTCCCACAAGTTTTACCAGGTGCTATGAATATCATACATGGTGACTCTGGAGGGCCACCCAGCAGTGACACTGTGAATAAACAGGGCAACCCTAGCCCTTATTCTCCTTTCCTACCTGAGGAATGACACGAGGCAGTGGTGAGGCTGGGTGGATGTCCAGTGAGGTACAGCCCCTTTGAACATACCAGCCCACAAGAGTCAACACATGGCCTTGGGTTCCTTCTACAGCCCTGTAGTGTGAGCACTGGAGACTCCCTGAGGACCTTTCTGACAGCAGCCAAAGGGTCTGGAAGCAGAGTCACCCTGTGTAGCCCATCTTATCCTTGCCTGCCTTCAGCAGCAGCACTCCCTGGATTGTCTAGGGATGCTCTGGCTGTATCTGAACCGCATGAAATATGTCCCAGGTGCAGGTCCCCCAGTTGCTAAGCTAAAGGCCTTGGCTGGAGCCTCAGTCCCCTTCCATGCTCTACACACAAAGATCCTTCCCAGGCAAACCTGGGAGAAGGGATGAGGTGAGGCCTCCTGGGGTTTCATCCTGGCATAGGGTCATGAGTACAACTGTGGCTCACTGCTGGGTCTGGGAGGTTAGACAGCCTTCCATGTCGTGTAGCTTAAACAAAATGTTAATGCGCCTTTATTGTTGTATTCTGGTGCCTAATACAGGGCTAGATCTTAAGGAATGTTCATTTTTTGGAGCAGTGCAGGGAATGGAAAAGATGTTTGTGGCTACCGCTGCACATCAGTTTGGTAACTGGAGAGGAACGGAGGTGACCCAGCACAGATCAGATTGTGAGCATGGATTCTGCCTCTGTCCCTCAAATTTCTTCCCTTCCCAACCCCAGCCTCTCTGGTTGGGGTCCTGCTGCTTGTGTTATATAGAAGACCTACCTTTTTTAAAACAGTAGTACCTGTTAGAATCATAGTGTGGTTAGAGTTGGAAGGGACCTTAAAGATAATTGAATTCCAACCCCCCTACCACAGGTGGGGACACCTCCCACCAGACCAGGTTGCTCAAAGCCCCATCCAGCTTGGTCTTGAACACCTGCAGGGATGGGGCATCCACAGTTTCTCTGGGCAACCTGTTCCAGTGCCTCACCACCCTCACACTAAAGAATTTCTTCCTAGTAACTAATCTAAATTTCCCCTCTTTCAGTTTAAAACCATTACCCCTTGTTCTATCGCTACACTCCCTCATAAAGGGTCCCTCCCCATCTCTCCTGTATGCCCCCTTTAGGTACTGGAAGGCTGCAATACGGTCTCCCTGGAGCCTTCTCTTCTCTAGGCTGAACAACCCCAACCCTCTCAGCCTGTCCTCATAGGAGAGGTGCTCCAGCCCTCTGATCATCACCATGGCCCTCCTCTGGACCCGTTCCAACAGGTCCACCATGTCCTTCCTGTTGTACCACTGACAGTCCTCATAAAGACAGGGTCCCAACGGTACTGGCTGCTACCCCCATAAGCCAAAACCAGCAGCCCCGGCCCCAGGCTCCTAATACAAATCACTGCATAGGAAAAGGTAGGCATAGGCAATGCTTGGAGAGAGGAAGGTGGGTGTTATTAGATCACATGGCTAGCCAGGCTAACAGCACTAAAAACTTGATTACAATTCAATTAAGGAAACGTTTCTAATTAAAGAGTTCTTATTTTAAGCCCTAAATGATTAAAATAAAGGTAGCTGAAGTGTCCGTACACACTTTCTTATTTCATCCCCCGAGGGCTGTGTCTACACTCGGGATTTCTTCAAGTTCCCTCCTGCCACCTCAAGCCAGCAACAGGGGGGGAGCTGGCGTGGCCACTGTCAACCCCAGACCCTACACCCGCCTGCTGGGAAGTGTCACCCCAAACTCTGCTCCCACCGGCCCCACTGAGAGCTGACTCCCTGGGGATCCGGTTGGGATCCAGCCCTCCAGGAGGCCTCCCCGGCAGAGCCTGCTGCGCTTAGTGCCTGTAGGGGCCTGTCTTTCCCAGCACAGTGGTGAGTGGCGCTGGGCTCCGGCACATTCCCTCTTGGCTGATGTGCACCCACTCAGGGCAGGAGGAAGGGCAAGCCCTCGGCTGGGTTTGGCAATGGCAGTGTATTTTATTACCTGCCTTTCCATCTGCTGGCTGTTACATAAGCTGGGAAACAGCAGAGGTTCAATGGAGCATCATGTGTAAGGAAATGTCACTGCTCCCAAAAAACCTCAATTAAATTTTAACTTCTCAAGGTGGAAACAAAGTTCTGTGATAAAACTGGCCCAGAGGTGACAGAGGGAGATGGCACTGGTTCCCAAAGGGTTGCATAAACCCAGGAACTATTCCCAGGTCCCAATGGCCCATCAAACTTGGCGCGAGTGCTGACTGGCGGCACACAGGAGGGAGGCAGCACGGTTCAGGGCGTTGTAGCCCACCATCTTGGTATGACTTGAGTCAACGACTGCTTTCTGCACCACACAGGGCTGGTGAGGCTGCAACTTGGGCCTCTCGGTGCCAACAGCCTGTGCTTACATTGCGTGTTTGGAAGTCGACATAGAGGCCTGCGCCTTGATGCACCCAGAGAGTGGCCTGGTATGGTGGCTCTTGAGTTCTCCCCCATCACACTTATCTCCTCCACCTTCACTCAACTGCAGGAACTGCGATTATTGACTTTAGGATGACTGTGCCCAATCAGCTTCTCCCTAACAAGTCATCCCTGTGGCTGTGAAGCTTGGCAGTGCCTGGCTTTTGACCCCCCACGGTCCCTTACCCTATCACCCTACACAGGCCTCCTCTGGCACTCCTGCTCCTGGAGCCCCCCATGGCGCCTCGCTCCTGCTTCACCCATCCAGCCCCAACTTCCCACCTCCCAGGAGCCCCCAAACCTTTCCCCAGCCCGGGCTCGACTCCTGCACCTCCATGTGGGTCTGATACGCCCTGGCTGCCTCCCACCCCCCGACTCAGCTGGCTCTTCCTGAGCTGCTCCGGGGCTCCCTGAGCTGCACGGTGGCTACCTGGCCCCCAAACACCCCGGGGGCTAACCCTGACTTTGGCCTTGTCTGCTGGTGGGTACCCCATGGGTGTCTGTCCCTCCATGTTAGGGTTTAGGTGTGCATGCTGACATATGGGTGAGTTTGTGGGTGCATTTGTGGGTGGCCCCCAAGATGGGCAGGCCGAGGAGCCCTAACCCTCTCTGTTGGGTTGCGGTGGCTGTTCCTGCTGGACTCCCTCCTTGGCAACTGCCGCCATCGCGGTGGGACCCGGCACCCTTGTGTGAGGATCCCCAGATGGGACCAGGGACTGAGGATCCCCATGTGGGACAAGGCGATGGCGCTATATTGGGGCTGCCCCCCATGCCACTGTGGGGTGCCACAGGTGGGCTGTTGCCCCACTCTCCCCCTCTGAAACAGGAGAAGGCTTTAGTGGGGAGCCCGGTGGCTGCTGAGGGGAAACGTGCCCCCCAAACCTACCCCGTGCGTGTGTGGGGAGGGGAAAGGGGGGGGGGCTGCAGGCCACCCTCTGCCTGGCCGGGTCTGAGGGGGGACGCCGGGCGGGAGGGCAGCGGGAACGGCGGCGGGCGGTTGCGCCTTTAACGGCGGGCGGAGGAGGAGGAGGAGGAGGAGGAGGGCTGGGGCTGCGCTGGGTGACATCAGTGGGTTTGGCTCCGGGGCTCAATGGAAACTGGGTGAGCGCCGGGCTGTGCCGAGCACACGCCGGCTGGAGGGGACGGCGAGCGGGCGGGAGGCGGCAGGCAGCGCCGCGCCGAGCCGAGCCGAGCCGAGCCGAGCTGAGCTGAAGGAGAGACACGCCGGGCACAGCCGCCACCAGCCCTCCCCAATCCTCCGTCATCCTTCCCGCCGCGGCCGCCGGGCCCCCTGACAGCCGGCGGAGCAACAGCCCCACACGGCTCCCTTCCCGCCAGGGTGGGTATGGGGGGCGCCCGCCTCCATCTTGGGGCACAAACCCCGGGGGAAAGGCGGCCCCTCCGGCTCTTTGTGTGCGCGGAGGGAGGGGGAGGGGGCGGGGGAGGGGAGGGCAGGGCGTGATGCGACGGGACGGAGGTGGTGGTGGGGAATACGGGGGGGTCAGCGGGGGACAAAAGCCCCTTTGTGGGGGTGCGGGGAGGGGGTCCCCCCCTCCGCTGGCGGCGGATTTTGGGGGGAGGTGGGAGGCTTCCCCCATTCTTCCGCTTCTCCCCCTGCCTGGGCCCTTCCGGCAGGGCCGGGGCGAGCGGGGACGGGGGCGCCGCGCCGGTGTCGGTGGGGGGCTGTGGAGGGTCTTCCGTCGTCGTCCCCCCACCCGTGTGATTTAAACCCCCCGCCCCGCTCACTGATGCTCCTTGTCTCCCTTCCCCAGCCCCCCTCATCGCCTCTTTCGGGGGTAGGGTGTCTGCTTGTTTTTTTGTTTCTTTTTTTTTTGAGGGTGTGTGTGGGGTGTCAGTGCTTCCTTTTGTGAAGGCTGGTAAAGGTGGGGGTCGGCGGCCGGAGCCGGACACACACACACACACACACACACACACACACACATGAGAAGTTGAGAACCGTTCCCGAGGGTGGCTGCTTTTTGTTACCTACCCGGAAAAATAATAGCCCGGGTAAGGCTGTCTTCGCGTAGTGTTTTGCCTGTAGGGGGTGGGGGTGTAAGGGACATATTTATTATGATTATTTTTTTGTTCTCCCCCTTGTTTTTCTGTTGTGGTTATTTCTTCCTCAAATGTAGTCCAAATGCTCTGTACGTAGGGTTTCTTCTCCCTCCTCCTTTCTCCCCCCATCTTATTTGTCGCTAGATCCTCTCCTTTTTGTAAGTGTGAAAGGGTCTGGAGGGGTTTGATGTTTTGTATTTCAATAAAAATGTGATATTTTTTTTTCCCCTCTTTTTCCCTTCCCTTCCCTTCCCTTTTTTTCTTTTCTTTTTTTTTTTTTTTAAGCCAGTTGGAATTATTGTTTTGCCAGCCTCTTCCTTTATTCCCTTCACACACACATACACATACAAAAAGCCATGTAAAGCCTTTATGGTTTATGGGCAAAGCAGCCCCCGCTCCCCACACTTCCCCTGAAAGCTGGAGCAGGGTGCTGGGCTCAGCAGCCTCCATTATGGAGCCCTGGGTTTGGTTTTGCCTCTGGCCTTTGCTAGCCAGGGCATCTTTGTCACTCCAGACCCCCTCAGGTGGGGACTGAAGTGGCCCTCCTGTCGTGTATCGCGTGTGTCCCCCCACCTCTCCGAGATTGTGCCTGCATCTTCTGTCGCCATCGGTGCTGGCACAGCAGAGAGAAATCAACTCTATCGTGTGTTTATATAATGGCCTTTGTGCCTGTACGTGGGTATTTTATATTATATAAAAGGGGATTGGTGCAAAATGGTGTGTGTGTGTGTGTGGAGGGAAGCAGCGCTGGCGGCTGCATAGTAATTTTTTTTATTATTATTATATTTTTTTTTGAGGCCGCGTAGTATATTGTAGGTGTCTGTGTAATGTTGGGTATTCACGTATGCAAACGCTCATGCAGAGCACACACTCGATTTGAGGTTGTATGTGTGTTAATCCCATATGGAAAACTAAATGGTTTAACTAAATGATTGCCTTGCAGCCCCTGGGAACACTGCCTTGGCTGGAGAGCAGAGTGCAGGAAGGGTGGCAGGGCATGGGGGGTTAAGCCAGCTGGGAGGGAGGGATGGCTTTTTGAATTTTACATGTATAAATAATATAGAGAGAGTAATAAAAATTTCATATATAATAATATAAATTCTATATGTAAAATTTTCTTTCTTTTTGTAATAGTAGACCTGAAGATCAGATGATCAGGGTGGAAGCTGTAGATGGTGGGGGGTACGTGTGTGAAGTAGAAGGAAGTGTGGTGGATGTTTGAACTCCTGGAGCAGTTTTTGGGGGGTGGGAAGTGTTTGTCCTGCCTGCTCCCCTGACCGTGAATCCAGGCTGTTGCTCTCTGGCTGTCCTCCACCCAGGTTTTCTAAGCACACTTGTGTGCCTGTGTTGGGGAGGGGAGATAAGGCAAAATGACAGCTGTGCGAGACCCATGATTTTTCACTCCCATTATCCTGCTTCCCCGCTCCCACCCCCTCGCCCTGGAGCATTTTTCAGATTCCCCTTTGGAGCCTGTTGCTTAATCAGCCTAGAAGGGCTGCTGCCTTGCTGCGGGAGAAACCCTTCTTAACCTGGCTCCTGCCTGTCCCAGAAGGGTGGGACCAAAATTTCAGCTTGGGACTGTGGGGTGTTGCAGAGCAGTAGCCACTGTGCCCTGGTGTGGAAGGGGACCTCAGCGGGACCTGTTGCCCGGCCTCTGTGGCTTGCTCGGCTGCGGTTGCCCCGGCTGGGAGTTTGGACAGGAGTGGAAGTGCCCAAGGTTCACAGGCCTGGGTGAATGTGGCCATGAAGGAAGGTGGTTCGAGAGCCTGCCTCCCTGATGGTGGTGTGACGGGTTCCCGGGGACACGGACCTTTGATCGCTTATTGGAGTAGGAGTGTAAGCAAGTCAGATGTATGTTAACGTGGTTATACAGAGCAGCAGGCAGCGGATAAAAATCATGTCTGTTTGCTGCGCCCTCACCCAGGTACGCCTGCCTCCTGGTTCGGTTCCCAAGGCTCTGCCTACATTCCTTGTAGTAAGAAAGTCAGAAATAGCCACAGGGTTTTGTAGACTTTAGACGCACAGTAACCCACATGCATAAGTAAATACTAGGTGAGGGGACTCCACCTCCCAGTGTTTTGTGTGTGGTTTCTGGTGACTGGAGCTCTGCTTTCAGGGTTCACAATGTCCCCTGAATGCCTTGATAGGATTATTTCCCCGTACGTCTCCGCAGCCCGTCCATTCCTCTTTCTATAATCCCATCTCCTGGGGCAGGAGAAGCAGCTCTGGGTTTATAGTATGCCCAAAATCCTGTAGCTGGGATTATAATTTTTTTTGTGCTTGCGTCTCACAAGGCCATTCCTCCCTCCTTTTCTTTGGTGATGCTTCCTTCCCACTGAGTTCCAGCAAGGGAAAGTTCCTCTCACCTACTTGTGAAAACATGAATCATTCCTCACCTTTCCTGTCCCCAACAGGCTCTGTGTCTGCATTCTGTACGTTAATACTGTGGCAGTGCATAAATTAGGAGTGTGGCAAATCCCTCTAAAAGGAGCCGTCTTGGCTGTCTCGGGAAGAGCCGTGGTTTCTGGAATAAGTTGGTGGCCATGGCAAGGGTGAGGGAAAAGGAGCTGTTTAGGGGGGGAACTGCTGTTGGTCAAGGTGTTTGCAGCAGAAGTTGAGGTTGGCAAGGAGAACAAACTCTGTGGCTGTGGTCCTTCCACCTAGTTGGTTTCCTGTAGAAGGTGAGTAGGCTAAGCCTGGGCATGTTGATGGGGTATAGCAGGTCAAAGGGTTAGCTAATCACCTCAGGTAAAGGGATAAGGAAAGGCCTGAGCTGCTAAAAACAAACAGCCAGCACACCTAGGTAGGCAGCAGAGACAGAAAGGCTCAGGTAGACCAAAGGAGGAGCCTGTGATCCCATCAGCAGGAGCGTGTGGAGATAAGCAAATGACATTCTTAGTCAGTGTGTACCTTGCAGGGTTCAGTTCAGTGAGATGTCTCCTCCCTATCTCCTGTCCTGGCCCCTGCCTAGGGGCAATGGAGTCATTTGCTCCTGGCAGTCTGTCTGTCTCTTGCGGCCCTTGGGTCCTGTGCTTCACTGCTGCTGAGGTGCTGGTTTAGGGCTGGGCCAGGGAGTGCTCCTTCTCATGGGGTTTATTATGCATGTCCCTTCTGGTGCCTCATGTGGTTATCACTGTCCAGGTGCCAGGTACTGTAGGTTACAAGGAGCAGTACCATCTCTCCTCACGGTAGTATGAAGTGATCGCCCACTGAAACCTTCTTAGGAGGGATTTCCTGCCCCTTCCCAGTCTCTGAACAAAATGGTGGGGAAGAGATTCAATCCTCCTTCATTCCCATAATAGGAACATGGAAAGCATACTCAAAACAGTCATGTTTCTGCAGCGTTTCTAGCTCATGCTATCCCTGGACATTCAGAAGGTCAGGAGAGGTGACAGAAGCAGTGTAGTGAGTGAAGTATTTCAGGATTAAAAACTGTGTACCCAGCCTCTGGGTGAAGTGGGGAGGTCTCTTCTGGAGTCTTACATGATTCACTTCCTGTTTCTGCTCTGACGCTGTGTTTTCTGTGCTTCTTTTCTCAGCACGACTGAACCATGGAGCTTCGAGTGGGGAACAAATACCGCCTGGGCAGAAAGATCGGCAGCGGTTCGTTTGGAGACATTTACCTAGGTGAGTGCAAGTCTTTGTCCTTCCACCTCCAAGGTTTTTTTTTTTTCTCAATTGCGTCATTCTTTTGGGGTTGTTTTTCTTGCCTGTTTGATATTTGTAGGCACTGTGTAAGGTTGGAGGGTGGTGGAGACAAAAAGAGCTTCAAAGAGTACTTCTAGTTGCTGCCAGTCTTCTGACGGCAAAGAAAGTGGGATGAGCTCAACTTTGCCTCGCAGGTATTGGAGAAACAGTGGTGTTTGATCAGACTGATTTAGATTTGGACTGTTCAGAGCGTATTTGTCATACACCCTACTCCAGCTCTCTCGCTTCCTTTTCTTGAGCTTGGGTGTGGGTGGGTGGTGGAAATGGCTGTTCTTTCAGGGTAAAAGGAATAAAGTTTTGGGAAGATCGGTAGTGGAAAAGGTGGTCTGTCACCTATGAGGGAGGTCTGAGACCAGCAGATGTAAAACAGGTCAGGGAGGCTGGCCTGGTTAAAGTCCTGGGGCCTAGATCTGTTAGATCTGTAATGGGATTTAGAGTTAATGTCTGGAATGACCTGAGCTGGGAGCTCAATGGACAGAGCCCATGAGTCGCTGGGTTTCCTCTTACCACAGCAGGTCATTTGGGGAGAAGCTTTTCCAAGCCAGCATGCTGATGTGTAAGATATGTTTGCCGGTGCTGATGTTTTTATTGGCTCAAACTGGGGGGGGCCAGAGTGGTGCAACTACCCAATAGCCTGAACGATCCCTCCGTGAGAGCTGGTGTGGCTTTACCTGTTGTCTAGGTCTCACCTCTACCTGTTTAGCTGTAGTCCTGTAGGCCAGCAGAATGATTTCCCTCACCCTTCTTGATGTCTGCACCCTTTGGGTACTTACAGATGATCGTCATTTGTTCCTCGACTGTTAGTGTGCTCAGTTGAGTTGTAGTTTGCTTCCCAGTACGTTCACCACTCCTCACTCTTGCTGCTCCTCTGATTTTTCCCAGTTTGTCCATCTGCTGAGCAGTTTGGAGCCTACACAGCATTCGAGGTATGGCATTTCCAGTGCCTGGCAGTGAAGGGCTACCCTTGAGTGATCTGTAATGTGATGCCTCTGCATAGACTGCTTTGGGTCTCCTTGGCTTCCCCCATCACCAACACTCTTATCAGGTTGCGGAATTTGCCTTAGCGCACTGTCAGCTGTATTGTAGGGAGATTTCTTCTAGGTTCTGCAGCATCTTCCCATCTCTCCCCGAGTTCCTTTTGTTGAACACCTCTTGTTCAGATTACTTTTCCCCGTGTTTGTAAATCACCTTCTGTTTTCTCCCTCTGGCTTTTATCTCCAGTTCCCTCTTGCTCTATTATTCTCTCTTGATTGGTGTTGGCAGCCTTTCTTGATTAAGTATCCTGTGGGAATCATCACTAACAGGCTTTGTTGCCACCTTTATACAGAGCATGAACAAAGATGATAAATAATGGATCTGGGATCCTAATTCCACTGTAGGATTTTACTGCAGCCTACTCCTGTATGGCACTCCTCTGTGGCCCTCCAGCCAGTTAGTGTCTCAGATAACAGTGCTTTTAATTCCCAGGTCCTAAGGATTGAGGGGTGATAGCCCAGATGCAGCATTTTTCACCTGTGCTAGAGCTTGAAGCCTTCCAGACCGTCTCTAGGACAGTATAAATTGTTGTGGTCTCGCAGTACATCTGGGGTACATGCGGAGAAAGAAGGGGGTAACTGAATGGCAAGGCCTGTTGCTGTATTCCTCTGCACCACGTAACAGGTTGTCCACCTGTGGAAAGGAGGCATGGAAAACAGGCTCTGGTGAAGGGGTTGTGCCTGCCTTGCCTGTAACCAAACAACACGAGGCAGAGGAAGCCCCAGCACCCTGGTGTGGTGGGCACAGCAGGATCCTTCATCTGCCAAGTTCCACCAAGTTACTTGAATGCAGTATCAAAGCCCTTGTGATGTTCATTGAGGTGCAAGCCAGGGTGTTTTGAAGCAGTGATAGCGAGACTTCTTGGAGCCTGGGTGACTCCCCAGCCTGGAGGGATCGGGCATGTAGTCTCTGATGGTGCGTCTGGAGGATGCTTGTGCTCATGCTATCCTCTCACAGTCTGCTCTGCAGACAGAGGGACTCATTCACGAGGACTTCTGTCCTGCACCAGATTCACCTCACAGATCTCTCTCTTGATAATGGTGTGTGTCATGGTTTGGGCCTCAAACCGGGACAATGTGGAGACAGAGTGCAGACAGACAAGCCTTGTCTGTCTCTAAAAGCGAGCATGGGCAAGCTGGGTTTGTCCCCATCTTCTCTTTCAGGATGTTATTACCTTCAGCTGCTCTGTGACCAGTGGGTACTGTGAGCTCTATGTTGCTTTGGTGTTTTTCCTTTCAGAATGAAACTCTAATTTCTACATGGGCAGACACAAAGGATGGACTCCTGTTAATCCTCAGCTGGGGCTTTAAGCACAATGCCTTGCTTCCATGCCTAGCCTTAAGGGATAATTCCCCCCACGTGGGCTTGGGAAGGTGGGAATTGAGATGAGGCTGCCTGTGGGACTTGGTTAGCCCATTTACCTCTAAAAAAGCTCACTCAGGAGAGCAAAATCCAGCTTGCAGCAGGATTGCTGAGACCTTTGGGCCGTCAGAGGTGTTGGCCGAGGGGCAGGGTAGGGTTGCTGGATGCAGTAGGAGTCCCACCAGTCGGGGATGCACTGGAGGGGGACATGGGTGGTGGAGAGGAGCTGGGGAGGCAAAGCATGCTGGGACTTGCCTTGGCTGGGGACAGTTCCTGGTGGCAGGCTCCTCCCTTGCTGGGAGGGGAGTGCCTTCCCTTTGTTTCCTGGCCTGTTAACTCTCTCTCCCCCTATCTGACTTCTTCCATCTGTTCCCAGCCCTCCTTTCTTCCCCTGCCAAGCTTGGTGAAGGAGGAGCCGGGGGGAGGCTGTGCCTGTTGGCTTGCCTGATGCGCAGGGAGGGTGGCGTTTATTGTATCAGATGTGCAGCAAGGCTTCCGCTCCGAAAAAGATCCTGTTTAGCCGGTGACATCCCCTGTCCCTGGGGCCCAGTTTCAAGCAGCTTGTGATGAATGAGTTGAATTTGTGCAGCCCCCACAGTGGAGTGAGACTGGGGGTGGATGTTAGGAATTATCCCCAATCCTACATACGTCTCTCGAGTGGCTGAAGGCTCTGCTGCGTTTGGCTGAAATGGGAAGGGAGCAGGGAACTGTTGCTTTTGCAACCTGTATCTTTAAAAAAGATGGTGGTTAAAGTGTGGAACAAAGGATCAGAGAGACTCCTGCCCTTAGATTCCTTCCTTAATTGTGGTGGTTTCCATCTGGGTAGATTTCTATCCAAGAAATGGTAGAGGGAGCAACCAGAAGACATAGGGGAATTTGGGGAGGGGGGGGTGAGCCTGAAGTGTTCACTTGGTGACCACCTCAGCAAAGACTTACTCTTCATTAGGTGTGATCGGTCCTATTTTTGCTGTTCCAGGCCACAGGGTTGTCTCTTCTTTTTCTAAGAGACTAACACCTGTGTTTGGGCTATGGAGAGCGTGGGGCTGAAGGCCATGTTGATAATTTGAATGGCATATACACATTATGCAGAACCTAAGTTTTCTTGATGCTTACCCCTCTTTTTCCTTTTCCTGCTTTACATGCTCACAGATAACACTCCCCGCCTGCAGACAGCCTAGTAGATGGATGCATTGTCATCTTCCTAAACACACAGGATAACGTGGCAATGAGAACTCATTCGTCTTTCCACTGTTCAACTTGGGGGAGTAGGGTTCATTCGAAATGCTAATGCTACTGCTGCCAAAAGTTAGCTAGACTTATCATTGTGCGTTTGTCAGCAGATGGACTAGGAGAGGGAAGAATACCCTCAGGGAACAGACAAGAGAGCTGGTGCAGAGCATTTGGAGGAAAGTCTTCACAAAGGCAGGGTAAAGAGAGAAGGGAAAGAAGCGCTTTTATCTTTTGGATGTCCTGGGTTTTTCATACTGAATGAGAGCCAGTGATTGAACTAATTTTGATTGAACTAATTTAAAAGGTAGATACTAATTCAGGCACATGTTCTTATTGTGATCTGAGCCCCTTTTCCTGCCCTTTTCCTCCTTGCATTCCTGATGCATGTAAGGAGGGTCCTGTGGTAGAGTATAGGGAATGTACATACTTGTTTTGCTGCCAGCAGTTTTTAAGTGCAAAATGCCAGCATCTTCCCAAAAGTAATGATTGGACAAATGGCTCTAGCTCTCAGGAAGGCTTTTCCCCTTTCCCTTCTTCTGGATCTTGAGTAAAAAACCCTTATTGAATTCATCCCATTGCTCCTCCTTCCCTTCCCTTCGAGCACCCTAAATAATTCCTCTCCCTCCTTAGTGTTTACAGCCTTCAAATATTTGCAGACTGTTGTCATGTCCCATTCTTCCTCCCCACCCTTCTTAGTTGTATCTCTTGTCTATGTTACATATTTAGCTCTTTTAATCTTTCTTAGTAAATCAATCCCTCTAGGCCCCAATCGTTTTTGTTCTTGTGTTACAAATTCCTAGCAGCTTGTCTGTCTCGACCCTGCACTGTAGTATCTAGATGATGTATTTTTGCTAGCAGGCTGCTTTTGGCTAACTTTGTGTACATGCCAGGACTCTTCAACAGGAGATGGATCTCCTTAAGATCCAGAGGGAGAAGGGCTGCAGCTGTGTGAACGTTTCCTTTTTGTCTTTGGTCCCTGGCTCTGGAGGTATTGTGTGAAAGAGGATGGATGGAGGCATCTATCTGCAGCTATCCATGTGGACTCTGAAAGTCATCACGTGGATCAAGAGGCATGAATTAACCAGACCTACCAAACTAGCTTTAGGATGTCTACAAAGGTCACCTTTGACTCCAGCTTACGTTTAGCATGCATGTTCTGGAGAAGTTTATTTTATGACAGTGTTCATAAACTGATCATGATTGGAGCTGCTCTCTGATTTGTGTTTGAGTGTCATTTTTAGTAGTTTTAATAGAGGAAGGGCTTGTCTGTGTGTGTGAGGTTGGCAGGGGAGGGGAGAGAGAGAAGCATGTCTTGAGTGTCATTACCGTGACCCGTGTACAGTTCTTCATTCTTTCCATTTTAGGATGATGTGAAACATCTGGAATCCTCTTGGCTAGGATGAGAGAAAGACCAGCCTTTTACTCCTTTGACAGTGCACTTTGGGACCAGAGTGCTGACTTTCGTGGCTGGCAGCTCAGTTTTTTTCAGAAAGAAGCATATGGGGTGATGATTTTGTGTCATCACAAACTATCTAGCCATACCTTCAACAAAGGCATCTGAGAACCTTAATTCAGTACCGGATTCAGTTTATTTCTTCATGCTTCTAATTTAGGGTATAGCAAGTGTTTCTGTGTTGGCAAAAGATAAAGGTATTATTAAAGCCCTCAGGGGAGGGAGAAGCTGGAGGTTTGGGAATTGTCTGTATTGAGCAGGTCTGGGCTGTGGAGACACCAGAGGTAGCTGGGAATGTTAGCAACGTCTCCTCCTGAACTAATTGGCTCTATTGAAACAATGTACCTAAGGTAACCAGTAATTTTGCTCGGGAAGAGGTACTCCATATCACTGCCTGAGGGGCTGGCTTGGGTTCAGGGACTAGGTTTATGATCAGTGACAGCTAAAACTTCCACTCGGTTTTGGAACTGAGTACATACGTATTGACCTCCTAAAGTCTGGCACTTCTAGAGATGATGAGGCAATCAACACCTTGTGGCACTGTTATTCTACCCTGGCTGCGGGATCAGAGCTGGTTTCCTTTTCATGTGCCTTCCTCTGGGCTTGCCTTTGCAAATGGCAGTGCTGGAAGCTCTGTATGAAGTGACTGAATCTCATTTCTGTCACAGAAGATAAATTTCAGGGCAAATCTTAAGGTTTTACCATCTGTATGGGCTTTGTTAAAATTGTTTAGCTTCAGTGGAAGCTTGCCCAATCTTCATTTCACCCTCATTTATATGCAGGAGCCAATATTGCAACTGGTGAAGAGGTGGCCATCAAACTGGAATGTGTCAAAACCAAGCATCCCCAGCTCCACATTGAAAGCAAGTTCTACAAGATGATGCAGGGAGGAGGTGAGATGGGAAGGAAAAGATGGGGCCGGGGGAGTGGTTGAAGAAGGAAATTATTCTGGAGGGCCTTAGAAAGGAAAAGACTTGGTGTTGCATATGATCATCTCAGTAGGGGATGCAGCAGTTTTCCTCTCTTCTGTGGGCTTAATCTTTCTCTTTCCCCAGTGGGTATCCCCTCCATTAAGTGGTGTGGAGCAGAGGGGGACTATAATGTCATGGTGATGGAGCTCTTGGGGCCCAGCCTGGAAGATCTCTTCAACTTCTGTTCCCGCAAATTTAGTCTCAAGACAGTTCTGCTC
The DNA here is from genome assembly GCA_026546715.1 of Gallinago undulata. Classification (NCBI taxonomy): domain Eukaryota; kingdom Metazoa; phylum Chordata; class Aves; order Charadriiformes; family Scolopacidae; genus Gallinago; species Gallinago undulata. The sequence goes on from JAOTQQ010000001.1 coordinate 54,544,424, forward strand.
CTCGCAGACCAGATGGTGAGTTTCCTCTGAAGCATTTGTGCCTACTCTCCTTTTCCATGCCTTTTTTTTTTTTCTTTTCTTTTCTTCCCCTTCTCTCCCATCCCCTTTGCTCAAGAACTGCTATATCCCAGGCTTTTTTCATTTAGCAGCAAGTGGCTGCCAGGTTTCTATTTCTTGATAAAGCTGGGGACCTGGAACTTAGGCACTGCTGGCTTTTCTTGATCTCCACCCCTCCTTCCTTTCCTTGCTGCTCACTCTGTATTAACATTGAGTGTGTTAGCTTTTGCCTGTGTGATGAATGACTGGCATTGTTACCTATCTTGACTCAGCTGCCTGTGCCCTGGGTTTAAGACCTGTAGCTGATCTGGACCCTCTCCTTTCCCAGCCTGGCTAAGTTTGAAAGTTGACCTGTGTCAATACTGAAGCTCAAAGTTTTAGTCCATATGAACTTGCTTCCCATCCTGACTTGTGGTGCTAATGGTGACCTCCCCAGATAGAGGACTGGGCTGGTGTGCATGGTTGAATTCCATCTCCATTCTTCATTTCTAGACCCTTCTATGTCCAGAGGATGTCTTTTTCCTTGGTTGTCATCTCTGATATTCTCTGCAAAATGCCCCTTTCCCTGCTCTGACAGGCCACTGTCCTAGTCAGGGTACCTTTTTTTTAACAGATGCAGTTATGATAAGTTACCTTTTCACTTGACTCATTATTTATTTCTTTTATTCCACCTCTCCAGATCAGCCGTATTGAGTACATTCATTCCAAGAACTTCATTCACCGGGATGTGAAGCCAGACAACTTCCTTATGGGCCTCGGCAAAAAAGGCAACCTAGTATACATAATTGATTTTGGTTTGGCCAAGAAGTACCGAGACGCCCGGACCCACCAGCACATCCCTTACCGGGAAAACAAGAATCTGACTGGCACAGCCCGTTATGCCTCTATCAACACCCACCTGGGAATTGGTGAGCCTGCTGTTGCCCCTTGGTGGGCCTTTGCAGGGGAGGTGGCATGTCCCCAGAAGGAGGGGGTTGGGTTCTGTGCCTGGCTCCTCTGCTGACCTGTGTGGAGATGGTGGGCAAATAACTGTGAACGCCTGTGTTACCTCCCCTGCACTCTGAGTTCTTGAAGGCAGAAGTTGTCTACCAGCGTGTGTTTGTCCGCTGCTTAATACAATGGGGCCTATTTAGCAGCAAGGATGTGACCTCCCTGGCTTTACTGCTGCTAACTCTGCTTTGCGCAGTCTTTGCCAGCTGATTAGATATATCAAGGAGTCATTGGCAGGCACTGAGCCTTCAGGGATATGTGCAATTGAAACCTCTCTTGTTGACTCCCGAGTGCCTTCATTGCTGGTGATTCTGTAGCTGTCAGAGCTGGAGGATACAGGCCCACTGCAACATGGTCATTGTCCTGTTACCCACCACTGAGGATGGGGACAGCCATGTGCTGGAAGTGTACAAGAAGATGAAGTAAGGGGAGGCTTCCTACTGCCTGGACATCTGGGTTTTGAGGATTGGCTGGTGTGGACCTTCAAAATACATGTGTTCCTGTGAACCATGCTGCCCTGTTCACCTCTGAGACTGAAGCAACTTTAGGGAGGTAGGGCTCTGTCTTTAGTGTCTGTGGCTAGAACCATGGGGGTAAAAGTAGGCTGGGAATGTGCTGAGAGTTTAGACAAGTTTTACATTGGTGATGGCCATCCTCCCAGGTTTTGTAAAAACCATGTGCAGGTTAGTACCTGCTGCACTTAAACCTCCCAAAGTCACCCAAGCTACTGTCCTGGGATTGAGACCCTGGTGCACAATGCCTGGCTGCTGTGAGGAACAGAGGTGGAAATCTCTTGTGGTTTTCTCTTCTGTTCTCTCACTGGAAACTTCTCTCCAGTGCGTGACCTCTTTCCCGTGCTAAACTTTGGGTGAACTTTGTTTGTCCACAATGTGAGGCTTTCGTAGTTACTGTGGTGTCTGTTCTGAGCGGACTGACTTGGTTCTGCTACTGATTGGCAAATCCAAAGAGCAGAAACGCTGAAGCTGCCCTGGCTGTGGACCCAGAAAAGTAGCTGCTGTGCTTGCAGCTCAGTTTGTATCTCGGGGAGGCCTTCTTCTGAAATGTGTAAGATGGGAGTTTGAAAATCAGAGCAGGGAACTCAAACCTTTAAAACCAACAGCTTCCACAGGATTTTTGTGTCCTCGTTCTTCCTAGGGAAAGTTTCCCATTCTTCCCTCTTGCAGATGATTTCTCAGAAATCTGGACTTGACCTGCAAAAAAAAAAAAGCAGTTTCCCCACTGTCTTCCTTGCTCAATACTGTATAACTATAGACTGAAAATGCGTTATTTATATCGAAATGGGGAGTGTTGTATGATGAGAGTGGGCTGTGGTCTCCTGACCTCTTTCACGTAGTAAAAATAGTTCTCATAGGGCTTTCCAAGTTGGTCTTCTGTGTTTTGGCTTATATATAACTGCCTCTCTATTGAATTCTCAGTCAAGATTTCCACAGCCGTGGTAACTGTCACAAGGAGACATGCACAAAATAATTCTCACTACTATGTCTGTTGATACTTTAGTGTGTGCCTGCTCTGTGTGATCACAAGTGGCTAAATGCCTGGTTGTGAGGTTGTTATTTCTTTTTGAAGGACTTTATTATTCATTCCACCCCAACCTAGCCCTTTACTACTGGTGCTTGGTTTGTGTATCAGGAAGAACAAACACTGTTTGAACACTAATCTGAGGGCAAACTGCATATGCCTTCGGTCTGAGTGCAGCCGTCGCTCTCTTCATGCCCTTTGCTTTGGGAAAGTCTGGGTGTGAGTTGCTCTGCGCAACAGGTTTCGGGTGTATTATCTCCATGTTGCAGATAGTGCCCCTGAATGGCATAAAGGTTACATGGCTTGCCCGGACGAAAGGGGATTGGGGGTGTCAGGGTTGCAGCTGGGGTTCCTGTTTCTCAAGACCTTGCCACAGAGTGTATGACAGACACATTTGAGAGTTAGCAGCATTGCCATGAGAACCGTTGCTCTGAATTTTTTGACTTTTCAGAGACTAAATTCTCTGTCTTAATGTTACATTACTGTGGTTTAGGGAGAGGGAAGGAACCAGGTGCCAGGGTATTCATGTGACAGGAATAGCAAATGAATAAATGCCTTTATTTGAATGTGCAAGCTAAGCGTTGGGCATTCCGATGTCTGGAGGAAACACATTCTTTTCCCAGTGACCGGGGGGAAAAAGTAGGAGGCGAGATTGGGGAGGGTTTCCACAGCTGGAGACTTGCTGTTGGGGGAGTCACTGGACTGTGCAGGCTTTGGTTCATGCATTCCAGTCAATTTTCACATGCTCTGGGGATGAGAGTCCCTTGCACCCTCTGGAGCTTGTAAAGTCTGAAATAGATGCTCAGGGATGCCCAGGAGACAGTCTTGGAAGAAGCCTGGTGGGCTCTGTCTGGATAACGGGACTGGGAGCAATTCCTCCCCAACTCGTGTCCTAGATGGCATCAGCGTAGGCTGTGCAGAGCATAAAGTTATTCTGCTCATCCTGCCCTCTGTCACCCATTCTGCATTTTGTGTGGTTTTAAAAGCTGTTGCCACGCAGTGGGGAGAGAAAGGGGAAGTGTGGTCCCAGCATGTGCAAAATCAGATCTGAGTCTATAGTCAGGAAAACATTGCTTTTTTAAGACTGCTTCCCCCAGTGAAGACAGCTGATTGCTAGGGAGTCCTCCATGGGAAGAGCATCGCTTTGGATAGGATCAGGGTGAGGGGAAGCACTGTCCTGGGCAACCAGGAGGCACTTTGCACTGCAAACAAGTTTTGTCATGAACCTTGCACTCAAGGCAGCCAGTCATCAGTCTCCTCTCTTTGCCCAAGCATGTCTTCCCCAGGTAGCTCACCATCCTGCTAACTCACCCCTGACTCAGCTCCTTGTGAGGACTGTGCTTTGGGAATGGAGTGAGGGTGCAGGCTGGCTGGCAGCCTCCTGGGAGTGGGAGGGAACTGGCACCAGTTGCGCAGAGTGGGTTGGGTTTGATGTGGGGTCATGCTGGGTGTGGGAAGGCTACCTTGTGTTTTATGTTGGAAGGGGTTTTGCAAGGGAAGGAGGAAAGGCAGAGTAAAAGTAGCAGTCGCTCATCTATTGTAGGAGAGCTGAGAAGCTGAAGTGAAGTGGGGAGAGGAAGTGTGATGTGGTGTCACAGGTCATGACTGTAATCCCGCGTCTGGACTGACTTGTTCTGGGCATGCATTGACGTCACTTCTGTTTCTCTTTCTCTTCTCAAACTGTAAAGTGAGATCTTTTGCCTGCATCCCAGGCATGCTCTGAGAGTTAGTCAATGATTGTCAAGCTTCTAAAAGTGGAAAGTTGTGATGTTAAATAATATTTCTTTGATATGTGGAGGTGAACTTTTCTTTCTAACTAATTAACTACTCCACTTTTGCTGTCCAATGTTGTCTGGAATCCTGTGGCTGTTGGTATATGAGACCAGGCCAAAAAAAAAAAAGGGATTTGGAGACAGCTTAGGGACACGTAATAGTAACTGAAGATGAAACAAAGAAATGGGATGTAGGAACTGTTTTTCTTCACCATCATCCAAGGATGATTCATTCAGGATCTTGTTGTTAGGGTTAGAGGTGAAACACAGCTACAGTGTTTTCAGGTACCTTGACAACTGTGACCCATCATGTTAGTGCTTCAGGCTTCTCATGGATTTGAATCTCACAGAAATTGTTGAAGTGGGCTGCAGTGACCACATGTACCTAAGAAATGATATTTCAGGGGTGCAACACAATCAGATATTTATCATTCAGCATTTTAATAACTGGTTGTCCTGCTTACAGTTATTTTTCCTTGATCATATTGCTGTGTTAAGGCATAGCTAAAGTGCGTTTGCATGTGTGTAATGGATACTAGTGACCTGCCCAGTTTGCCTCTCCTTGCCTCCAGTAAGGACATGTAGCATCCACCAATGACTTCAGTCTCCCTAACCTCAAGTCTCCAATTCTGGCCTTTCCCCAAATTACTAGGACTATGCCTAGACATGTTTGCAGAACACCTCCTGTTGTTCTGGATGGGGTTGGTAACTGCACTAAAAGCTGCTACGCTCCACACAAACGCAGATGTGTGGTCCAGCCTACCTTAAGCAGTGTGGAGTTCAAGCAAGATTTTGGAGGCCAGATCCCGATTTATTTCTAAAAGGCCGATTTGGCTGTTCAGTGGGTTTCTCTGGTTCCTGTCTTGCCTTTCCCTACTCCTCCGAGGGGTATTTCCATGCTCCAGACAGGGAACCCACAGTTACAGGCTTTAAAGCTACAGCATGGATAAATTGAGTGCTGGCAAATTGCAGGATTGAGGTTACCTTTGTCACCTGTGCTTTCAGGTCCTGGCTGTACACTCTGGCTTCCATTTCTACAGGCCTCCTGTCTCAGGATGTAGGTCATTATCAAATATTGTCTAGTTTTATTTACTTAGTATGTGTGGTGTGTAATTGCAGCCCTCTGAGAGTACACATATCCCAGCCTTAGGCTAAATGCAAAACTGAGGGTTTCTTTTCCCTTCTCTCTTCATAGCAGCTAAGCATCTCCCAGCCAGTCCTGTAGTTATCTTTGGCAGCAGCCTGATAAGATTAGGAAGTATTAGCCCCTTTAAAGTGGGCAACTTGAGGCAGTAAGTTAGAGAGGTCAAAAAATGCTGTTATTTCTCCACGTTCCAAGTAAGACACTTCAGGGATCTTCATGTCTGCTTTCTCCTCCTGTCTTGGAACATGGAATTTTTATGGCATTACACGTGCTGTGAACCAAAGGCAAACCAAATCTCCTCTCAGTTGTGGAGTTCTGACACCCCCCCTTTTCTTCTGCAACCACAGTGCTATTTCTCCCCCTCCCAGTATTTTTAATTTGCCAAGCCTCTTAGTCCTCAAAAAACACTAGGAGGTTATGAGAGGCATGCAGGAGAAGGGCCCGTGGTGACCCACAACTTGCATTGGTACATCTGGGTGTCTAGATCTGTGACCTGCTACAGCTATCACTATGTCAAGATTCAGTTCAGCTAGCAAAGTAAGGGGTAGCTGTAACAATCTTCTGGCCTTTGGATGGAGCAGGTGGTAGCATGTAACTAATACTGACAATTAACCCACAGACCAATACATAATCTGCAGCATCTTCTAGGACGTGGCACTGAATGCAGCAAAACGTAGCCATATTTTGCCTCTAATATGTGTAGGTTGTTGTTCTCCTTAAGATGTAAGGTGCTTTCTTCATAGTGTTTATTTTATTTTTGGGAGGGACCAGGGGCAAGAGCTTCTTGGCAAAACTTATAAATGAATTTGTGGGCATGTTGAAGGAGTTGGGAGGAACTTCGCAAGTTAACCAGTCAACACCTTAAGTTGCTGAGATTCTGTTGAGCTAACTGGCAACTTAAAATAGCTTGGTGATTCCAGAGAACAAGTTCAATGTAGAATGTTTTTGTTTGGAAAACATTTTTTTCTTTGTTTGTTTCATAAATAAGCATCTGAAAGCAGGCCTTTACAATGGCATATTAAGGGCAACCCTTGCTCTGAATTAGAGCTGGTAGTGATTGATGCCAGTTACACAGTCATTCCCCATTTGGAGGGGAACCTTTTGTTCTAAGTATACCCCTCAATTCATGCCTCTTTTCTCACAGCTTGAAAGAATGCCATCAGTCCTGAAAGATATTTGTACAGTATTACGTTAGGCTTCTCTAACTATCAACAAAGTAATTTACCACAAGAAGGGGTCGCTAGTTCCTCATTTTTTTTCCTGTGTAAGGAGTTTCAGCAGGTTGATTAGAAGATATATTTGAAAAGGTTGTGTTTGGCTTACTTGTCTTAGCTTTGTCTGTCCCTGACTACCTCTGCCATGGCTAATCCCCAGGGTGAAGTATCATTCTGGGTGGAGAAGTGTAGGTGCCCTTCCTCTGGGACTAGGAAGAAGAGAGAAGGCAGTCTTGCTGCAGCACTTCCTGAGCTTGTTGAATTCTTGTGTGAATTAAGGCTTGTCCAAGTGAGAAGGTAGACAGAGTAATTACTCATTTATGAAGTGGGTTGGGCTGTATGGGGAGAAGAGTGCTTTAACTCTGGCAGTATGAACATCCTTTTGGGAATTTGTATTGGAATGTCTTCTACAAGTTTGACTATCCGTAGAAGTCTACCAAAGATGAGAGAGGGGTGGCTTCTTTTGTTCCGTGTCCACCTCCAAAGCTGTGTGATTGCCAAAGTGGTTTTGGTTCTTGCTCACTCCTTGCCCCTGTATTACTTCCTCCCACAGAACAAAGTCGCCGTGATGACCTGGAGAGCCTGGGCTACGTGCTCATGTATTTCAACCTGGGCTCGCTGCCCTGGCAGGGCCTCAAGGCTGCCACCAAGCGCCAAAAGTACGAGAGGATCAGCGAGAAAAAGATGTCAACGCCCATTGAGGTGCTCTGCAAAGGGTACCCATGTAAGTGCTCCCATTTTGATGGCTGTGCTGTCTGGTGCACGGCTTGCTCTCCTGCTGAGACCCCATGAAGTTTTGAGTCCTGAAGGGCAATGCCCAGTACCCCCAGACCAGGGTGTGGTGCTGACACCAGTCATGAGAAGGTTAAGAGACCAGCAGTAGTACAGTTCTGGTTCAGAAGTGGGAAATGTGTTTTTGTGGAGAGTCGAGCCTTGTGTTAGTAAGGGCATGAGGGTGCTGAGAGGGATCTTTAGGATCTTGGAAGCAGTTTGGAAGGGAGGTGGGCAGCGAGCTGAGAAGGTGTGCTGATTATTTTGAGTTAGTCTGGATAATGAGGACAAAGGCCAACTGTAATGAATCCCAGAAATAACCAAGCAATGAAGTGGTAAGTACAGTTCTTTGTAGGTAAAAGTGGAGTAATGTATGTGAGGGGAGAGTAGAAGGCTTGGTCCTTCTGTCACATGCAGAGTAGTAGGCTCTGAGCTGACCAATGCCACTCACCAATGCACTGTTGCAGCTACAATATATGTTTCTGTGAAGGCATCAACTTTGTGCTTAGTGGCCGCTGAGGAAAGCGGATCAGGTTCGGAAATACTAGGAAAGAAAAAAGCACAACCAGTGTGTATAAAGCCATGGCCCGCTCATACTTTGCATGCACTCTGCAGCTCTGGTCCGTCCCATGATTTCAGAAGGGATGCAGTAGAAGGTCCAGGAAAGGGCCAAAAGGGTAATCAGAGGTGAGGTGATTTCTAAACAAGCAACAAGTGAGTGGGATGGAGCCTGGAAAAGAGTTGGTTAGAGAGGTGATAGAAATCTGTACTCTCACCGTGCCTCCAGAAGTTTGGATGGGAGTTGATTATTTGGTGGTCCCAGCTCTTGGATTGGAAGAGAAACAAAGCTGGTTCCTGACAGCTTAAAAACAATGTGTTTCTTCACTCAGCCGGTAGCAGATGTGTAGAACTCCTCCCCAGAAGATGATGTGCACTGTTAAAGCTTATAGGAGTCCAAGGAGAGATTGAACAGCTACATGGAAGAGAGATCTGCTGAGGGTTATTAAATAATTAGAAAGCACATCCAGATCAGGAAGTTCCCTGAGATGAAAATAGGTGGGAACCGGGATAATGTCAATCTAAGTGTCAGACATACTTGTCCTGGTCTTTAGCGGCCTACTTCTGGCTGCTGCTCAAGTCAGGCTGCTGGACTAAGAAGACCTCTGGTCTGAGCTGAGCTGAGCACAACTAGTCTTTCACAATTCACGTCCCTTCCTGTCTGTGTTGCTGCTCTGAACTGCATCGGTCATCTTCACACCATGTAGGCCTGGCTTCCCAAAGCTCATCTCAGCCTGTTCTTTAGGGCTGCATTCCTGCTCACCTTCAGCAGGCTCTGTGACTTGGTACCTCTTGCTAAGGAGCAGGCAGAAAAGAGAGATGCATGAGCATTTCCCCTGATAAAAATAGGGATGAGATCTCATCATCACCTTTGGCCAAAGCACTGTGACCATCAGGCTCTGATTTCATTGCACAGCTCTGTGTGCCATTTGGGTCCAGCACACTGGTGTGCTGAAAGGTTGTGGTGTCTCTGTGGTGGGACTCTGAGGTTTGGATGGTGTTCAACAACCAGCTTTCTCTGCTCTCTTCAGCTGAGTTCTCGACATACCTCAACTTCTGCCGCTCACTGAGGTTTGATGATAAACCAGACTACTCATACCTGCGGCAACTCTTCCGCAACCTCTTCCACCGCCAAGGTTTCTCCTACGACTACGTCTTTGACTGGAACATGCTTAAATTTGTGAGTGTGTGTGGGGAAAAGGCTGCAGGGGCAAGGGTTGATTTGTGTCATGGAGATGGGTGAGGAAGGTTGAAAACTGCCTGCCATTTGTACTTAACCCTGGTGAGCAATTTAAAAAAGCAGACCAGGTAGAGTGAAAAGAGGCAGAGTTACTTGGTGGTGCTAACTGGGGGTATAGCTACTGTTGTATTAGTGTATCTGATGGAACGTGTGTTGATAGATCTATAGCTATAGGTAAATACAGTTTTTTCAGGGGACAACTATGTTTGGATGTGGGACACAGATGTGGATTGCATTATCAGCTGTAGTACCATATGCTTCTGTCCCTGTTTCTTCATGAAAGATAATGAGGCCTCCTCTCTGGGTGGATTGGAAGGTGGTGGTGGGAGAACATGTTTTGGGGATGGAGCTCCGCTTTCTTGGCATGATGGAGCACTGTGTGTTCTCTGTCCGGGGCTGCTGCTGTCTTTCATGCCTGACATTGGTCTGTGGAATGGGGTTTTCTCTTGCCCTCAGGGAGCAGCCCGAAACCCTGAGGATATGGATCGGGAGCGACGAGAGCATGAGCGAGAAGAGAGGATGGGGCAACTCCGAGGTTCAGCCACGCGAGCGCTGCCCCCCGGCCCACCTGCTGGAGCCACTGCCAACCGTCTTCGCAATGTCACTGAGCCCATGGCCTCCACCCCCACCTCCCGAATCCAACAGTCTGGTGAGTGGGGTGGGAGAGCTGGGGGACGGTGCCACCCTTGTTGCCACCCAAACTATTGACTGATATTCTTGTCTCACGTTTCTCTGCCCCAATAGGAAACACGTCCCCCAGAGCAATCTCAAGAGTGGACAGGGAGCGGAAGGTCAGCATGAGGTTACACCGAGGAGCTCCTGCCAACGTCTCCTCATCTGACCTCACAGGGCGGCAAGAAGTGTCACGGATTTCAGCATCACAGGTGAGTCCCTGCTGTGATTTTTGTGGCCTTGGCCTGGATTGTCCCAGAATGACTAAAGGCCCCACAGCATTTTTTTTACCTCATCTGCTGGAGCTCACGTGAGCTTCAATGGTGTGGTGAGGGGAGTTGTACCGGGTTATGCCTTGGTTCTTCAGTTACATTTTTTCTGGAGGCCATGCTCAGTACTGTCTTAGCTCTTTGCTCAGAGTAAGCGTTCATCATCTTCCAAACCACAGTGGTTTGGAGAAGTGAAACAGTAAACTTTTGGGAGGGAGGATGTCCTGAGAGAAATGTGCAGCTCTGTTTTGGTGTCCTTCATGCCTTTTTATTCCTCTCCATCCCTTACCTATTATTCCTCTTCTTTTGTAGACAAGCGTGCCATTTGATCACCTTGGGAAGTGAGGAGCAATTGCCACTGGACCAGTGTTTGCTTAGGTGAGCCCCTCCTTGTGCCTGGGATCTGCCAAGGAGAAAATTGCTGGGATTAGGTTAAAGCTTTGAAGCTTTGATGTTGGTGTGGAGGATTGGTATGTTTCCTTTCCCTTTGCTTTATTTACTTTGAGGTAGTTTTTGGCTTCAGAGGGAAAAGTAAAGCTGGCTGCCAAAGCCTTGGAGGGGATGGATTATCTTGAGCATGAGGGTAACTTCCCTTTCTCCAGGAGGGCAGGAAAGGGCGAAGGTGCTGGACTGGGGACCTATTTTGTTAGTTCCTGGTGAATGCTTTTCTGGCAGTGTGATAGTGTTGGGGAGGCAAGTACTGAGTGTGTAATCAAGTGTGCGAGACTTTGCACAGCTAGCAAGTGCCTCTTGTAGAGGAAACAACAGTAACTGGAGGAGGTAACTCCAAGGGGTGGCAGGAGTGTAGAAGAAAGGGCTGATTTGATTTGTTATACTCCAGCTGTCATTGGAATGGCTGGGAATAGCCTTTTCGTCTAATGTCCTATTTCCTTTTTCTCTTTTTTTCCTCCTTTTAGTGTCTTCACTGTATTTTTCTTTTAAAAAACAAAAACCCCAAAAACAAAAAATAAAAAAAAAAGAAAAACAAACAAACAAAAAAACCAACAGAATTTCTTTTTGCCAACGACGAGAAGTCGAGCTGTGCCCCCAGCGCTGGCGTGAGCTGTTTCCGAGAGGGCCACCTGCGTCCCCCAGCGCGAGCGAGCGCCTCCGAGAAGCTGACGACGTGGGAGCCGTGTGGGAACACCTCCGCTGCCCCCCCACCCCCCAGCCCACTCTGGCCCTACCGTTGCCCCCCACTACTTACCCCCAGCTCCCTCTCCTGACTCTCTGCTCCTGGTTTGGGGTTCTTTCTCTTTTTCTTTTTTTTTTTCCCTTCTTTTTCTTCTTGGATATCTTCTCCTGCTTTTTTTTTTTTTCAAATCATATGGTTTCTAGCCATATAAATTTTAACTTGACTCTTTTTTTTTTTTTTTTCTAAGGACAGGGGATGGTTTGGGGATTGGGTTTTTTTTATGGGTTTTTTTGGTTGGGGTGGATTTTTCTTTTTTTTCCCAGGAGCTTTGTGGGCCAGGAGGGAATCAGATTCCAGCCACACTTGATGGTAGAAGTCTGATTTTTATTATTATAACAGAATTTATTTTCTCAAGCATTAAATGAATTTTAAGCTGTGAGGGGAATTGTGGCAACAGCCTAATCATTGACTTGGGCTTCCTTTCCTCGGGTGGCTTCTCTGCGGGTTGATTTCGGCTGTCGGGAGGAGTGCCAGAGTTCCCTGATCCGAGTGGTCCTCAATGCACCGAGGGATCTCTATGGAGAGGCACCTGGTCCCACGGAGGATGGGAAGGCTGGAGCTGAAATACAGGGAGATGAGAACCCACTTCCCATCCCTGCAGCGGGGTCTCTTTTTTTGTCTGGCTGTGCGTGTTTTTCTATATTTTTTTTTTTTAAATTAAAACTTGTTTTAATTCCTGCAGAGAGAGCGTGGGACTTGAGGAGAAGAGAGGGGCGTACAGAAACTGGAGTTTGGTGTTCTTTCAGAGCAACAGCTCTTGCTCTCTCCTCCCCTCATGCAACCCCCAAGTAAGATCCCACCGTACATGCACAATCCCTTCCTACCCTCTCCCACCCATCTCCCCCCCTCCCTCCCCCCCCTTCCCCCACTTGAGTTGTTTTTAAATATAATTTAGGAATACTCAAGCTGCTTTGTGGCGCTTGGGGTTTTGAAACACAATGATCACCACTGCGACCTATGGCCTGTAGCAGACACACTGTCACTGTAGTGTGGAGCCGATGGGTTGTTGGCAGGGCGGGGAGGGTGGGGGTTAGTCTTTGTTTTGTTTGTTTTTATCCTTTCTATTTAACACTTTGTTTCTCCTCCCTATTTTTTTCCTAATTTATTTACCCCTCTTACCGTCTCTCTCTTTTTTTTAATTAAAGAGCAAAACTTTTTATTACTTTGTAATTTAAAAAAAACAAAAAAAAAAAACCTGGAGAACTTTGGGGGGGATTTTGTACTTTTTTCCTGTGTAAATATTGGACTTTTTTGAGCTTTATCGTGGTTGTTAATTTGAAGTAATAAAGTAGAAAATGATAAAGTGACACCAGCATCTTTCATTTCTTACTTCCCCGGCATCCTTGCTGGGAGCAATGTCTTAACACGTGGGAAGCACTGTCTTGCGGCCAAACCTGTTCCCAAGTTCCAGGAACGAGTTTGATGAGAATTACTGGGAAAAAAGGCACTGGGCTGGAGCGCCTAAAAATAAATCTGAGCTGATCTCTGCAGTTGCAGCTTTGGAAAGGTGAGAGCTATGTGAAATCCGATTCAGGATTTCTCGGTTCCCTTGCTGTCCCGACTGTCTGGCCTTCAGGAGGAGGAGGATGGAACCATTCCACGCTGTCGGCTTTGGGTGTGCACTAAGCGTGACAGAGGTGGAACCTGGACTTTGTATTTTCTTCTGTCCTCAAGCTTAAATCAGGGAGGAAGGGGAAGGAGAGGGGTGGGAGCAGCAGCAAAGGTGCTAAGCATCTGCCAGCAGCGAGTGTGCTGACCTCCCTGTGAAGTGGCACCTGCTGCTCTGGTGTCTGCCCTGGTGGGGCTTCTTTGGGTTTCTCCTCCTTTGGGTGCCTGGCCCCTCTGGCTGTAAATTACTAAAATTGAACGCTGGTTGCTTTCTAAATCTCTGCTCCTATAGTGCTTCCCGTGTGTTACCCAGAGGAGAGGCCTGTTTCTTGCAGGCTGCCTGAAGACTTCTCCAACCTGATTTTTTTCAGAAACACCTGCTGGGAATAAGTGGTTGCAGATTCCTCCCAATTCTCTTGTCTGCCAGCTGAGCAGGGAGAGCTACTCCTTTCTTTCCAGCTCCTTGGATGAGAGGAGTCAGAGGGAAGGGGAGGGTGGTGTTGGTCCTTGCTTCCATTTTGAGTGCGTTTTGGAGGGATCAAAATGAAGCTGGGTTTTTCCCCTTCTAAATCATGTTTTCAGTGAAGAAGAGCAGCAGCGCTGTTGAGGTGGAAGATGACACCTATCTGCGAGGTGCCTTTGCTGCACCACCTACGTGGCTGTGGTGGAGCCCTCATCTGCCTGGCTTCAGGAGAGGTCCATGTCTTTTTGGGTAGGGACGGGAGGGAAATGCACCTCCACTTTGGGAGATACGGGGACAGCTGGTCTGTCTCCTGTGAAACCAGAGGTCAAGTGCCCCTCTAAAGAAGCATGAGACAATCTTTCCAAGAAGATATTGCCTCCTCCTGTAGTTTGCTTGTGTGTTGAAGTTGAGTATTTTTTTTATTTTTTTAGAGCTTTTTTTTCTTTTTTTTTTTTTACATTGCAAATCCATTGTTCAGTACGGGTTTGGTTTCCAACACCTACACCTGTGTTTTCTCTCGGAGTTTCAGGGGGAAAAAAAGCCCTGAGGTAGATGTGGAAACCTGCCCCAGGGAGGGTAATCTTCCCGAAGGCCCTGCGGCCCCTTTAAGAGCGGGGTGGTTACGTCACCCTGTTCTGCCGCCGCCCCGCCTCCGCCCGCGCGGCGCGGGGGAGTGGGCGTGGCCTGGCGTGCCGTGCGCAGGCGCAAAGGGCCGGGCTGGGCCCGGCGTCGCCATGGGCTCCTGAGGCCCTCAGCGCCCCTGCGCCGCTGCCGGCGCCCGCGGGGCAGCGGGGCAGGGCCTGACCCGACCCCTCCTCACCCCGACGGGCCGAGCCGAGGCGAGCCGAGCCCCGCCCGCCGGGAGGTAAGACGGGGCGGGGGCAGCCTGGCCGCCGAGCTGGGGGGGTTGCGGTGGGCGCACGGCGGGCTTCAGGGGCCGTGGGCGGGGGTGCCCGGTGAGGCCCACGCGAACTCTCCCTTACCCCACCTCCCGCTGTGGCCGCCACCTCCTCTTCACTCGCTCCCTCCCTCCCTCCCCTAGTCTCCCCCTTCCTCGGCCCCCCCTCCCCGCCCCTTTCCCCCTCCTGTTCCCCTACGTGGCCTGCAATGATACCCCCGTGCGGCTCCCCCAGCCCTATGCCCCCGCGGTGTTGTTCCCCAGCCCTCCTCACCATTCCTTCCACGTGCCTTCCTGTCCTCTCTCGGCGTTCCCCTCTTTTCCCCTCCCGCATCCCTATAGCATAGCCCCCGCATCCTTCCAGTGCCCCTATATCTGCCACGCATATTCCCCCTGCGTGGCCTCCATACGACACCACCCCGCCCCGCGCTACCTCACAAGCTCCCGGTGCAGCCATCACAGCCCCCCCTCCACCTCCTGGTGCAGCCCACGCAATTCCTCCCCCCATCGCCCTGCTGCAGCCCACCCAATCTCCCCCTGCATACACACGGGTTGCCACATGCAGCCTCCCTTCCCCCCCCCCCGGTGCTGCCGTGCTGCTCAGTGGCATTGGGTGGGTGTCGCTATCTGCAGGGATATGTTTGTCCCCATGGGGGCTGGGAGCACAGTACACCCCAGCATCGTGGCGGGCACCAAGCTTGTGTTTGCTGTGCTCACTTGGGCTGGATGGACTGCTAGACACCGTATTTCTGAGTGTGTGCTGATGTGTTAGGTGTGTTTCTGTGGAGGAGCCTGTTTCTGTGCCTGTGTGCTCCTCCATCACAGGCAAGTTATGATCGGTCTTGTTTGGATGCTCACAGTGGCTTGAAATTTCAGTTGCTCCACAAGGGCTAATTCAGTCTTGGCAGCTGCAACATGTAGCGGAAAGAGGGCTTTAGGAGAACGTGTGCGTGACTGGGCTCTGATAGATTGTGATCCAGGAAAGGGACTGGAGTGGTTTCAGGGACAGCTCTATGAAAGCTGCCTGGAACATCCACGAAGCTGTCAAGAGTAGGAGGAGGAGGAGTGGGAAATCTAGAGGAAATACTGAAGATGGTTCCGCCTTATAGAGGGTTTGAAACAGTTCTTGCCACGTAAGGAGCTTGAACAGGAGTAATTATTGAAGACATAGACAGGCTTTCCCAGAGAGAAGACTGTTTGCCTTGGTTTAAGAGAAAAATAGAAGGCATTGATCAACAACAGAGCAAAGGCTAACAGGATGAATAGACGTGTCTGTTTCCCGTCCTGCAAGAAAAAGACAACAATCGATGAAAATGTAATAAAGCATACATCCCACTAACAAGGACTTGGCTCTTTTAATACAATAGTTAACTGTTCCATTGAACTTGTGTTGCTGGAAGTTACCCTTGAGTGTTAGAGCTTAGCAGCCTCCCTAAAAGGGACCAGAGATTTCTCTAGAAATGTTCATGTTATTCAGGTTTCTGATACTAAAGGTTTGTATTTTTGTGGTGCTTTTGGAAAAAAATAAACTCTCACGCTTTTAGGATGTTGGCTAAGTACTAAACAATAGGGCTCTAGGGAGAGCTTTTCTTATGGTGAAAGTATTCCACGAAGGCCTATTTCAGACTTTTTTTTTTCACTATTGTCCCCAGGAAAATGGGCTTTGAAGCTGCTCTGATCTAGAGGAGTGGTTTTTAGGTCCTTAACAGCATTGTTGTCGTGGTTGAGCTGTAAACCTTAAGCAGCATGTATGCAGCAGGTGGCTACCTCTGCATCTGGAGCAGAAGAGATCCTGTTTTGCTGTAAAATGATTGGGAAAACATTGCTACTGAAGTGAACATTTCTAACCAGTTCAGTGCTGTGGGAAGATGTTTTTCTTTGTATTCTGATCAGGTCTCTACACTCAGTTCAAAGTGCCAAACGGGTTGTGTTTTGGAAATCTGGGGCAATGAGAAGAACATCCCAGTCACTTGGACATCTCTTATACTTTTTTTTGTCCCTTGTTGGGACACGTGGCAGTTAGAAGGGGAAGGTTCTTGGACATGCATAAACTGGTCAGAAAATAAAGTTCAGTGTGACTAGCTCGTTTGGCATAACAAAAGCATTCTGAGCTGGCTGGTTTCTAACGATTTGACAGAATCCAGCTAGAAATCCACCTTGTTCTCTGTCAGCTAGTTTTCCTGTTAGCTGGGAGCAGGCTGGGAGATGAGCTTTTGTGGTCTGCAGTTGTGGGGTTAGGGTTCTTTGCTTCTCACAGTTAAAGGAAGGGTGGCTTGTTGTTTTTCTCAACTGATAATGAAAGTAACTTTTAGAACACCTCTCCCCTTCCTAAAAACGTCAGTCCATTTCTCTGTCCAGTTCTACTGCTGAGTTAATGAAGACATCTAATAATCATTAGAGGTTTTGACCTAAGACGACAACCTTTTAATTTCCATGTGATGGAATTTACCCTTCATCCCCCCTCCCCTCCTGTTTTGGGTCTGTCTTTAATTGGCTTATGTTAGCAGCAACGGAGATGAGTGCTTTCCTACTCCTAGCAGAAGTGCCTTTTTCATTTTCCTGCACCTCAAAGGATATCTTTGAGATCTTGCAGTAAGGGCTGGTGGGGACAGGGAATTCCTTGGACGATGTTTGTTATTTGGTCCTGGCTGCTTCAAGAGCCCAGTGTTGGCAGTGTTCAAAGTACTGCAGGTTGAGGTAAAATACGAAGTTGCAAATCAGACGTGTTGATTCTGAGAGGCTGCCACTGTAACTCGTTTTCACAGGGTTTTGGGGGTAAAATTGAAGAGAACAAGGTTATAAAGCAGTGGTGAATGTGCAGGTTGGGCTGTCTGTAGAATCAGGAGAATAGTAGAGCCTCAGAGAGAAATTGCACGTAACCTTTGTACAGTAGAGCTTTCCTAGTGCAGGACTGCTGCTAGCTGTCTGCCTAACAAAGCTGCTGTTATTGAACAGCCAGCGCTGGGGGCAGAAGCTTTCCTCTGGTTTAGAGCTTGTGATTGATTGCACTCATCGAGGCCCTGGAAAATCGAGGTGGTGTAGAGAATAGCGTGGTGTTTGGGTTTTGTGTGCTGGCTTGCCCATCTGTTTGCTTGAACCGGTGTGTGTGTTGTGTGCTGTTCTCGCTTCTTTCCAAACTCTTTGGGGTTTGCTTTCTTGTGATGCAAGAGTGGTTTCCTGCCAAGACGTAACACCCTATCGGAACACTTGGGACTCTGAAAGTGGTTTGACACTGTGATAAGATGGATTAAAACGCTTAGCTAGAATAACTGTAAAATATGATAGTGCTTGGAGTGGAAGCTTCCTTTTGAAAAGGTTTTTGGTGTTTGATTTTTTGTTTTGTTTTTTCATTTTCTTTTTTCTTTTCTTATTTTCCTTACGGACTACTTTGAGAGAGAGCAACTAGATATGTTTTTAGAGCAGCAATTCCCCGGGAAGGTTTTGGAGGTGAATTTCTGCCAGTTGAAGCAGTGAGCTGCTACTACTCTCCAGGAGTCTCACCTTGGAATCTTCTTCCTCTGGGAAGAGGCAGAGGACTGGAATACTTGCTTATAGCCAGGTTTTTTCTAGTCTTTAAAAATAAGTGCAAACTCTATGTGTTTTGGTTTGGTTGGGTTTTTTTTTTGTTGGTTTTTTTGTTTGTTTTTGTGATGGCATAAGTAAAATATCTGGGAAGGCAACAGAGTGAACTGTGCGGGGAAAATGCTGTGTGTAGGCAAGCTGCCCAGGAACCCTGCTGTATCTGGGTGTGAACAGGTCTTCATAGCCCCTGAGGGGCACAGTTTACAGGAAACCTTAGGAGGGGAAGAACTTATATGCTGTACCTGCAGCATGTCCTTTAACCCATAGAGTACCTGGATATTTGTCTCCCCGCCTTCAAGTCTGTCTCTGGGTTCAAAGGATGGGAATAATGCTATTATTTCCTGACAGTCACAGTGCCTGGGAATCTGATGATACTGAAAGGATCAGCTATTTGAGGACGTTGTATAACGGAGAATGACCAAGAGCTTAGAGAGATGGTGTCACGACTTCAGGTTTTTTTGTGTCTAACCCAAAAGCGTTCCTCTCTGCCTGGGTGTGTTATATGCCTGGCCTCTGGTTGATTCTGTGGCAAAAAGGTTAAAAAAAAAAAAAAAAAAAAGGTAGTCTCTCCAGTTCAGCAAAGAAAATAACTGCAACATGTTATCTAGTGCACCGGTGAGGCTTTGAGAAGGACATGAGATGTAATAATACCTCCTTAAAAGCTGGCCTTGCTGGCCCACTGTTCCCTCCCTAGGCTGTGAAACATAACATGGATGCTATTGGAGGCTGCTGAGCTGATGGCTTGGGAGCCTGTGGTTGCCTGATCATCTCCAGCACAGATACAGCCCAGGCAGCCGGAATTTAAGTAGCTGTCTAGGTTACTTAAAATGAACCTGGACAAGTCGGGCACCTGAGGAGAAGAGGGTACCTTAGAAGAGAAGGGATTTCTCTTTATGGCTCATCACATCTTCTCTCCCTATTGCCAGTTTTGCTAGGAAAGCATGGTTAGTGGTGGGTGAAGCTATTTGCAGTTAATTGTCCCATGGAAGCTGGGAGTGACCTCTCTCCTCCAAACTCCTCTGACTTTCAGGCTTTTTTTCCCCTCTCTCAATGGCTTTGTGATGGCACTGATTTTACAGCAGAGTATTAACCCACAAGTTATTCATATAAATTCCCGTTTAGTCAACTTAATCCAACTGGGTGTTTTAATCTTACTGTGTCTGGAAAAATTGGGTTAAAGCTTTGTCTTTAAGCACATGCCCTCTCAGGTGGACGCTTGGTGTGGCCTGTTCTGTGTAGAGAAAATGCATTGCTGTTGCTGACTTCTGAGAGAGAGATGGGTATTTCAGAATCGCCCGCAAACTGTGTTTTAGTAGCTGTTGGCATCTGTCGCCTAACAGTATTTGCAATTTCTCTGCTTTGTGGTCAGCTTTGGTGCTGAGTCAGGGAAGGCTGAACACCTATCCACTCATGTGGCCTAAGTAGCCTTTGGAAGATGATGCTGGTCAAGGTTTTCCCCTCTGATGCTGTCTCTACTTGCTCTGCTTTAGCCAGTGAAGGTGAGAATGGTTTCCTCCCTCGTGCACCGCTCTCTGCCTGTGCACTTCCAGGGGTAACTTTTCTGTAAGGGAAGTGCTTTACAGTGTCTGGGTTCATTCTTTAGCAAGCAAAGCTTTAGTGCTGGTGTATGTAGGGCTTGGCGTTCTTGTGTGGGGAGGAACTGCCCTCTCCCAGGACTACAGAGCTTCTCACTCTGCTTTTAGAAGTCTGCATCTGTAGGATTTTTATTTTTCTTGATGGAGTAGCAGGGCAGGAGAGAAGTGTGGAGGGGGCAACGTTGAACAATGTTGAATGAAATTAGGAGTTGGTGATTTTGGGGAATTTATTAAAAGGATGTATGTGTCTTACATCCAGAGTTCAAAAAAAGAAAATAGCAACAGCTCATAAACAACTATAAGCAGATCAGATGCTGTTTTCATAGAGAGTGGCTTTGGGTACTTTGTTGAGAATCACTATTTTTACTTCTGCAGTGCTCATTGCTGTTACATGTTTGCATCGGGCAATGATTGCTGGGGAAGTTGGATGTGCCATCTCCCTCATATGCTTATTGCACAGTCGCCTAAGATATTTGGCTTCTTCCAGCACATTTACTTGATTAATTTAAGTATGGATCTGATCTGATAGATTCTGTATATTATATTCTCTGTGGAAAAGTATGCTCCAACGTACGTGTGACTGCCACAAGTTTAATGGTTTTCAATCCTGCTGTGGAGTTGGACTTCCGATTCTTCTTAGTGTAACTGTACACCCTGTGGCAGCTTTAAAACTGTTTCTTCCTCTGTCTTGGTTGGCACTTGGAGGTGGGGAAGGATGAATTCAAGTGGTGGTGAAATAAGTTCTGATTTGACTTTGTTCTTGAGAATTTGGAAAATGAAATTCAAACTTCCTCTGTCACACAGGACACAAGTGTTTACAACACATCCTTTTTCTCATCTCTTCCCTCTTTGCCAGTTGCAGAATATCTTTGTAGTTTTTCTGTGTTTATCTCCTCGGAGCAGAGGGCTTGACTGGTTCATGTGGAGTAGGGCTTCTGGGAATACGGGAAAGAGACGCAGCGCATGGCCCAAGTGTGCCTGATCCTACTCTCGAAGGAGAGGTTGGAAGGTTGGAGAACATCCTTTCTCCTTCTCTCCCTCCCCCTTTCTCTCTTTTTCCTGTCCCCTTCCAAAAAAGGGACTGGATGTTGGATGTTGACCTATCACAATGTGGGTCAGTCAACACAAAAAAAAAAAAAGAGGAGGAGGAGGATGGGTGGGGAGGGCTGTGTGAGTAAAGGGAGACAACAGGAATTAATAGAGCAGAAAAAAACTCTGGAAAGAAGAGTGCACAGCTCAGGGTAAAAGGGTTTTATTGTTAATTCCAAGTTTTTAAATGGGTGCATGGGGAGGGGAAGCTGCTCTCTGTTTGGATGACTATGTCTAGATTACCAAAATGGGTGGAGGCTGTGTGAGCTGGAAGTAGAAAAGATTTTTGTGGTATTCTCAGTGTTTAATTTCCTTAAAACAAGAAAAGAAGCTGCATAGCCTAGTTTAAGGTTAAATTGCTTGTCTGTATGGTATGCTCTTATGTGTACATAGGCGTTGAATCATCTCTTCAGTATAGCTGAGTGTGTGTGTGTCTTGCCCTGCGGTTTGGTCCTCTTAGGTGCCTGACTCCTTTCCCTTCTGCTTCTGAGGCTAATGGTCTTCCTGCTCTGCTCATGCTGGCACTACTGGTTTTATGTCCCAGTGACACTTTTCTCTTGTTTCACTGACTGCTGTTTTGATAACTGCAACCAGGGCAAAATCTCTTCAGTTTTCTGACTTCTTATACCTCTGGAGAAATAACATTGTGAAGTACTGCATTTGGATCTGAATTTCTTGTGCAAAGAGGGAAATGCGTTAAGCTGATACAAAGCACAGTAACTGTAGATTCATTCACTGCGTGTTTTTGGAAATCTTGTGGAATGCCCATCTTCCAGCTGAGCACAGTATTGCTCGCATGTGCTTGGAGTTATGTATGTATGCTTGTGTTTGGAGTGTGTGTTGTGGTGTGACTTTCACTGACTTGATGTTAATAAAGCTTTGCCCAGCATGAATAGTAAAATGTAAATGAGCTGCACTAGTAAAAATTGTGTGCCAGGTCATATACTGAACTCATTGTTTTGGGAATGCTACTTGGAGAGCTTAAAAATGCACTGTTGGGACCTTTTCATGTCTCATAGCTAAGTAAACTAGATGCCACTCCAGAGAGCAAAAGCAATTTAAGAAGTAATGAATTTAAAAGCATTTGATTTTCTTTTATAGCTATCACTGATTTGAGCTGCACCAGTGATTCTCTTAACTGTATAGCATTATTTTGTCCTGATTCTCTACTTCCTCCCTTTCCTACCTTTTGCCAGATGAGCTGGTGATGCCATGCCTTTGGGGTTTGAAAAGACTTTAAATCAATTATGAATTTGCAATATATACCCAACACAATGGAAAGGACTGATCCCAGTTGGCAATTCTAGGTGTTCTTATAGTCTAAAATAAACCCTGAGCCATTTTGTCATGTATTCTTGTACTCATTGTAAGTCTAGGGGACTTTCTGAAAACCATAAAGCTCCCGCTTTCAATAAGGTAAAGCTCTGGCTTGTATCCTAATAGATGCAGAAAATTCAGACTTTAAATCACTTATCATGTCGCACTTCTGCATTGGTCTTTTTGGGTCCAAAATAAGGCTAATTTAGTGGAGAAACTCTTGGAGTAATAAGAAGTGAAGAATGGAAAATAATTTTGTGGTATCTTAAAGTTCAGCATGGTGGATATTTGAAACTACGGTAAGTGTGGAGTAGTTTTTAAGGCGGAGGAATTTCTTGCCTCATAGCTTTCCAGGAGAACCTTGCAGCCAGGTCATGCATGTTTTGTTGTATCGTGTCTTGTACAGCAGAAGGAGGCTTAGCTGTTAAGACTCTTTCATGGGATAGCTTTGTGCATCATTCTTTGCTCTCTCAGCGGTTTAGAAATTAAATTCTTTTAGCCTCAGAGGAGATGATCTATTTTAAAAACACAGATTGTGTTTGCAGATGGCAGAGAACGGCGCTTCAGAGTCATGTCGTTTGGGGTTCTTTTCCTACCGACATCAGGATAAAGTGACTGCGCTGCTGCACAACCGGGCAGGTCTTGCTCAGAGCAGGCAGCCTGCTTCTCCTTACCTAGGCTCCGTGATTGAGTATCTGTTCAGAAGTACACCTAGGAACTGAAGGACCAAACTTGAACGTTTCTTCCTTCCTCTTACACCACTGTAGTTGCATCGGAAATGGAGTTTACGTATTTGTTTATCTTTACGTAGAAATAGCTTCTCCTCGGTGGTAACATTTTCCATGCCTTTATGCAAGCCAAAAATGAAGTTTTTTGTTTTCACTTGTGCCACATCTCTTCTGTTTACTGTTCTGAGTTTATTTTCAGTGCAAGAAGCTGCCATGTTAATGTTAGAGGCAGAAAACCTCTGTCTCCAAAAGATACAGAAATGGCAATCTGCTTCTCATCAAGAATTACTGCGCTGCTAGTTTTCTGTGGATGCAGGCCCTGTGGACACCTCTCCAATAGCTTTACATTGGTGTGGTGTCTGTAACAGAACTGGTCCCCATGCAGATTGGAGCCCCTTCCCTATCAAGAATCTCAGGAACAGTGTTTTACATCTCTAAGATTTTATCAGGATAGTTCATAGAATCATGGAATGGTTTGGGTTGGAAGGGATCTTAAAGATGATCTAGTTCCAACCCCCCTGCCATGGGCAGGGACACCTCCCACTAGAGCAGGTCGCTCAAAGCCTCATCCAACCTGGCCTTGAACACTTCGAGGGATGGTGCATCCACAACTTTTCTGGGCATATAACTTGATATGAATAGCGCATGCTTTGCTTTATTTTCTTTTCCTTACATTGAGAGCAGATCCTGATACTCCTAAAGTGCTTTCAGAAAATCTCTTAGATAAGTTTAAGTTGGTACTAGGTTAGTGTTTAAGCTAGTGCCCTGGTAGTACAAGGTCCTCTCTTGCTCTAATGTGTCTAACTTGTAATGGCATCTGGGCAGGAACGTGTAACAGTTCACTGGGAATGGGGGTGTCATCTCTGCATTGCACATTTGAGGTTGTTGACTATAAACCTCACGTAGACCGAAGCACTGCCCAAAGTTCACATAGCCCACATACAGGAATTGTACCAGCTCATCCAAGTTTCCTGTGGCCATCCTGAAATAGCCCTAAGCCTGCATCCAAAAGCCCTGTGTGTTTGCCCAAATGTACTTTTCTGTGTGTGTTTCCAGTTTCCAAACTGGACCTTTTCCTGGCTATCTGTTCTCCTGGTCCTACTTGGGACATGCTATATTGCAGGTTACCTCCGGGGGGAGCAAGGTAGTCAGTTGGAGGTGGGGAAAGCTTCAAGGCTGAAATTCAGAAGTGTTGAAATATTTTCCTTTGATATATTTAAGAGAGCCTTCCAGAGAGGGAGAATGAGTGTGCAAGTAACTTTACTCTGCCTTGAAGTGGAAGCAGTGAGGTGCCGTTGAAAGAGATGAGTAGAGGAAACAGGATATGGCAGAAGAATAAGGAACTCTTCAAAATTTATTATGAGTTAGATTGGTTTGGTTTGTATTGCATTGGTAATTTAGGTTTCTAAATGGTCCTAATTTGCCATATGGCAATGTCAAGTGCTTTGGTACCTCACGGTGCTGGGAGCTGTAAGGGCAGAGAATAAAAAGATGGTTGTCCCAAGGAGCTAAGATGTGCAAGAAACAACAGAGAAATGTAGCCAGCTGGGAGGAGTGCACAGAAAAGAGATCACAGCCAGTAGCCTCACTACTGTCAGGCTGTTGCACAGCTGGAGTAGCAAAGTGGGAGAATGAAGAAAATAGAGGTGAATATGGAATAGCTTTGTGGCTTTTGGAAAGGGCCTTTTTTGCCTGGGCGTGAGAGGAAGCAGGAAGGCATGGGTTGTGGCACTGCTATGGGTTGTGGTGGAGGTGGGTGTCCAAGAAACAAGTATCAAAACACATTCACTGTGTCAGGTAAGGGGAAAACTGCTTAAACAAGGTGCTCAATCTGTAGCTTGTCAAGGAGGTGATGTGCTCCCAGGCACTGACTTTGCTGGAAGCCTGTTCTGATGATGTGCTGGGCTCATGTCCCCTTGCGTGGTAAGGGAGAGGCATCTTGGAAACAAGGCCTATTAAGAGAGTTGCCATAATCTCTACTCTCATGATGCTCTTTTTAACAAGGCAAAAGAGGAGCTGGCAGACTCTCAGCTGGTGGTGGTGAATAAGTTGAAACCCACTCACCTGGTTAAGGCTCAAATCAACTGTGCTATTATCTATTTCTTAAATGTAGTACAGAATTGCTCTTACAGCTTCACCTGCTTGCATACAGCAGTCTTTCATGATAGCTTTGTGCACCGCTTATACCTGTCACTGTAACAGTGGTGTATGGGACTTCAGGAGATTAGAAGGGATAATTTGGAAGGTATATGTTGATTTTGCAGATTTAGGACTACAGTGGTCCTTCGTGTTTCGCTAGCAAGAGGAATGAACTGCAAGCTGATGCTTACAAGTGATTAAAAGTATCAACCGATTAAAAAGCTGTCCTCAGGGGCAACCCTGAGGATCAAGGGGGTGCTCATGGGTGAGGTGGATTGGAGTCTGGGGCAGGAGAAGTGGAGCCCTTTTTTCTTTGAGAACACAGTGCTGGAAAGAGTTACTAGTTTCTGTGATTGTGTGAGTTAAAAGGGATTAGGTGAAGAATCATGCATAATCATGTAATTAATGCCAGTTGATGTATAATCACAAGGGGGCAGTGTTAAGGTTACATACACAACTTGAACTTGTAAGTGTCCTTGCTTCTGAATATGTAACCCTTGTCACGTCACAGTGTGTGTTGATCACTTTTTGCTGTTTCAGCTGCTTTTAAAATGAGCGCAGAGAAGCAGGGGAATTCCCTTTCACGTCTTCAGTTCTGCTGATGTTACTGGCATTGCCTTTGGGTCTGTGCTTTTGGTGTGGTTTGATTAGCTGGAGTATGGAGTTCCACCTGCCACTTGTGTTCTGCAATAGAGATCCTCACCCCCGTGAACTTTAGGAAGAGCTTAGCAGCTTCCTCTCTTGCATAGCTCCCAAAGTGCACTGGGATGTGCAGGATTGCAGCTGGCTGGGCTTTATTTAGAGCTAGGTTAACCACAGGTGCATCTGCTCTGATTTCACTTTAGATGTGCCCTTTGTGGGCTTAGTGGAAGCGCTGTCAGCACTGTGAATGTTCAGTAGCTTCCGAAGCCACTTAGTAGAAATCCCTGTCTTCACAAAGCGATACAGATCCTGCTACCTTGTGACATCTCCATCCACTCTTCACCTCTCCAAATTTTTAGATATAGTATGGATAACATAATATGTGTGTTTGTATGCTTTGAAACTCAAAACTTAACAGTTACAGTTCCTGTACTGATCAGGACTGGAAAGGAATTACCCTTCAGTACGTGCAGTTATGGAAAGCTATAACTCAGGGATATTTTGAAAAAAGAACAACTGGAAAGAATGAAGAAAAGCTAAATTTGAGGATTATTTTGTAAATTAAACCATAATAGTTGTGCAGCTCCCTCTATAGTAAGAAAATACCTGTTTATACAGATCCTGGGAAATATCCAGATTTGTTTATGTTCTCTTCCCCCTGTGGAAGAAAGCAGAAATGAGGTGGAATGTGGTATAAGTAACATTAGAGTGCTGTATACTGCTGGTGTAAGTATGTGGTTTGGAAAAGAATGTGCTGGAGGGGCCATTTGCACACCTTGGTGTGCATGTGTAAATCATTTGCTCCTGGTCCTCTGTTTTACTGGTTGCCTCTTGCACGATTTGTGCTGTGGCTTTGGGTGAAGCTAAGCTTGGGCAGTTGTCTGTGGATATATGTGCTCTGCTGTGACCTGTCAGTAAATGACAGACGTGTCCTTCCCTGCTGAGCTGTAAACTGTGGCGATGGATTGTTGGCCTTTCTAAAGACCTTTCCATCTGCTGATCTTAAAGGCTTGCATAGGAGCTACGTCTTGTACTTTTATGGAAAGGGTATCCCAAAAACTATTAGGAGGCAATATTATGCTCTTCCTCCTTGATAACCATGTCTTTATGATAGCTGCATCAGAAGCAGCTCTTCTAGTGGATAGAACCAATGGCTGCCTGCTTGTGATCTTGGTTTAAGTGGATAATCTTCTGTCAGTCCAGAGGTCACATTAAAGTCTGCTTACAACCAAATTGAAAATAATAGCTGGTTTAGATCGTAGACCTTCAAGAATTTGTTTCATTGATAAAAAATAGCTTTTCATCCAGGAAATGACATGGGGTCAATGCTGCTTTGAAGTTTTGCATATCATTGTGTTCTGGGTGTGTTTTTATGGGTCAACTGGCTTTTAAAAGCCAATTGGATTAAATTCATGTCATATAGAAAGCAATGCTAGGTTAGAAATAATGATAGGCTTGCTAAGTGTACGCTGCCATACAGTGTTTGGTAAAAGCTTCACTTTTGTCCTCCTTCACTTCTTTCTAGTGAGGAGAGCTTTCAGCACATATCCTTCCAATGAAGGTACTTTGGGCTGAGTGTGGGTTTCAAAGTGGCAGTGAGAGAGGTGGGGATTGCTTGCTGGTGGGAGAGGTGGGGATTGCTTGCTGGAGGAACGGGGATGCTCTTCTTTCCCTTTTGCTGTACAGTGACACTTTGTGGTGTGTGTTTTTGTTGCCTGGTGCTGCTTGTTCTGCTGCCTTCCGGATTAAACCATAAGACTAAGACTCTGGCTTTTCAGGACACAGCAGAATAGCCAGTGCTTTGTGGAGTAGAGCTGTTAACTTAAGTGTGCCTGTTGTCTTCCAGTATGGATGACTTAGATACTTCCTTCTGATCTCAGGTGAATGCCAAATTTGTCTCGTTCTTAAATATTTTTATTGCAGAATGGCGGTGACAATGGCAGTAGCAGTGTTCCATGATTTTGGGGAGGTTGTGTTGTGAGCGGTAGAGAAGTTCCTGAGTACCACATGATCTGTTGTATCACGAGGGGTGACAGTGGCACCCAGGTGCTGTTCGTGAAGCATGTGGGCAGCCTGGTGAAAGGCATGTCAGAGATGCAAAGCACCGTTACAGTTGTGCTCCTGAGTCCTTTCAGCTGGGTTCAATTACTGTTTGGTTCTCTTCCTTGATAGATCTTGGCTCGTGGGCGGCTCTCTGGCAATCCCAACTGGAAACTCACGCCAAAAGGCACCATGATAGTGATGACTGACGTCACTGCAGCCCCCAGACTGGGGTCAACTGCCACCACTCCAGCTGTGGCTCCCAACTTCTCCTGGATGCCAGAGGATGGCAGCCCCACGGCTGTGGAGCAGCCAATATTCCTCATGACCACGGCTGCTCAGGCTATCTCAGGTTTCTTTGTATGGACAGCTTTGCTCATCACCTGCCATCAGGTAAAACCCCATCACTTGTACTTCTCATCCTTTCCTTTTCCCCATATGGAGGAACATATGATACCCTGGCTTATCTTTGCCAAATACAGCTGTGTGATAGGGGTTTACAGACTCTGCAGTGGTACCAGGACCTCTCCTTTGGGGCCTAACATATTATCTGTGCTGATCAAGGTGACAACTTTTGTATGAAAACTTTTCTGCCGAGGTTCAAACTATTTCCATAGTGTGAATGGAGAGGAGGCAAACTCTTTAAAACTAGCAGGTGTAAAACATTTGGCCATCTCTTGAGTGTTTGCAGAAAGGTGTGTTATCTCAAGCTATCCTTTCCCAGGTCTTGTAGCTGGATCTGACCATTTTGTTATTGTGTCAGCTGTTTGCTAAATGATTGTGGTCGTCTGTTATTTGGCATACCTCCTTTGATCTCCTGTGCCAGTGGATTCCACAGGCTGAACTCCGCTGCGGAAAGGAGTAGCAGGAAATGTTTTATTTTAATTTTCTCCCCTCCCCTCTTTCTGGGGCAGGTGTCCTGGGGGCCAGAACAAGTCAAACCCTGTATCCTGTTCTGTACCTCTCTTTCAATCGGTTGTCATGTGAACTGAAAAACACAGTGGGGAAATGCAAGCCCTGTTATTTATCAACCTGTGTTTTGTACCTGGTCCGTAGATCCTAGTCATCACTCTAGAATCTAGAAAACTACAGCCTGTTGAAGGGAATATGGGGGCTAGTGAAGTTCAAAAATGGATTAGTCACTGATGAATAAGAGTAACACCTGCAGTTTCACCAGCTTGGGTAACAATTACAAGTGCCATGGATCCTCCTGTTTCAGAGCACAAATTGATTGCCTACAGAGAGTATAAAGAAGTATAAAGAAATCTTTCCTCTGCAGTATAGCATTGCACACTCAGGCATTAATGCCCTTCTCTGAAGAAACCAGTGGAGGTCAGTGCCAGAGAGACAGCGTTGATTGAAACACGCTGTTGTCCTGTTACAAGGCAGCAGTTCCTGTGCTCTTGTAGGCGCATGGATCGTAGGGCTCTTGTGACATCCCAAGGGCAAAGCTTAGAGTCATCTGAACTCCAGCGTCAGCTGTTCCTGAGCGGGGTGAGGTGTGTCACTGGGATTGTCACAAGGAAAAAATATCCCTAAGGTTTGTTAGTTTATTTTCAACCTGCTCTCCTCAGGAAATGGGGCTTTTGTGAGCTCCTCACAGAACAGGGAGAGGAAACAGAAGTATTTTGAGCCCTTCAGTTGATTTTGACCACATTGGGCCAAGAGACAGGGAGAGGTGAGCAACAGACAGCTGGAGAGGGTCAACATCCTCTCGCTTAAAAGGGAAAGGCAAGAGCATCAAAGCATGCTTTGTAAGACCTTGGAGAATCCTCATAGCACCTCCAAATGCAGGGTGAAACTTTGGACAAATGCTTGTGCCTCTTCAGGCAGAAAAATCAGTCAGCTGTGAAGCACATATGTAGTAAACTAGCTGTTATTAATCCCAGCAGTTGAGCAGCAGCTTGATGAAAGTTACTGTATGGAGGCCTAGCCTCTGGAGAACGTGCCCTCTGCTGACTCCGTGTCTGACAGAGTGTACCTGCAACTCATGACGAAGTTCTGGCCGTGTTATTAGGCCCTTTCAGGAGTGGTGTTCATCTTCAGGGTTGGCTTGTGGTCAAACCCTTTCCCAGGAGGTGGGTGTTCTGTGACAAAACATTTTAGGTGTGGGATTTAATGATGGCTAACAAACTGTGAGTGGTGGGAGTGGATAGGGTGGGGACATTGCAGTCCCCTCAGCCAGTGACTTAGGGGGATTAGCATGTGTGCAGACAGTCAGACAAAATAAGTGGTGTGACTGCACGGTTCCTTTTGAGCATGGTGCATGAACTCAGTGCTCAGTTGATGGCTGACAGTTTGTGGCTGTGCTGTCACCAATGCGCAGAATGGCACTTTCTGAGCAGACAGGCTGTAGCTTATCAGCTCTTGGCAGTGGTGTGAAAGGCTCTCTTAGGTTGTTTCAGGTGAAGGTCTTGAAAGCATCCAAAACTGCCAAGAGGGAGAGTGTTTACAATGAGCATGCGCTTAAGTGCATGCTCTTTCCCTCTTCAGAGAACAGCAGCCTGCAGTAAATCTTAGGTACTTAAAATGGAATAGCAGCAATACAGGATTGATAACTAGAAGAGGTATGAACAAAACATGGGCATGGTGGTGATGATAATAACAGTAAATTAATTGCCTATGAGAAACCAGATTGGAAATGCCTCCCATTTCCTTTTCCTCCTCCTTCCCACTCTCTGCAAACTAAGGGACACTGTATAAATGCCATATGATAACAGGGATATTTTATTATTATTTTTTTTAATATTCATCACCTTGAGGTTACTGGAGGCAATCAAGAGATGATTTACTGAGTTTGTTTTTCCTGGTCGTCCAGTTGACTCTCCAGTTCCACTTTCTCATCTCTGTTCTCTGTATACTGCTGATCCTGGTCTCTTCCTCTCCATCCTCTCAGATCTACATGCATCTTCGCTGCTATAGCTGCCCAAACGAACAGCGCTACATTGTTCGGATCCTCTTCATTGTGCCCATTTACGCCTTTGACTCATGGCTCAGTCTCCTGTTCTTCACCAATGACCAGTACTATGTTTACTTTGGCACAGTGCGGGACTGCTATGAAGGTAAGGAGGAGTCAAACAGAAAATGGGGGAGGTGGGAAGTCTTTGCCCTGAGCGAGCTTTTGCTTCTGGTTGGGAAGATAGAGAAAGCATCACTCTCACCTACTGAGACAAAGTTTTACAGTGTGCCTCGCTGGATGACCATGGCTTGCTCAGTGATTAAAAATCATAGAATCATAGGATGGTTTTGGTGCAGTGCCCCTGCCTTGGGCTGGGATATCTTTCACTAATAGGTTGTTCAAAGCCCTGTCCAACCTGACCTTCTCCATCGCTGGCCTCTGAGCTTGATGAGATATGTGAGCCTTTCCTCCAATGTTCTTTAGAGACAAAGTTATTATTTTCTTGGGTCCTTTGCTTCAGGAAGGTGTAAAGCCAAAAATCTGATTCTAGCTGGGTGTTTAAAGTGAGGTACTGGTTAGCTCCTTGTTCTTGGAACAGTGTGCACTTAGCAGCCAGGCCCTTGCTTTGTCCTCTTCTCCTGGTGCAGTTTGTTAGCAGCATATTCTTCTGGTCCCATCCTGTAGCCGCTTGTGCAATCACACAGGGTAGCACAACCACCACGTGCTGGTGTTGGTGAGGTGTGAAGTGCTTTGGAGTCCTGCAGAAGACAGGGTGCCACGTTCAGGATGAGTTACCAATTGCATCATTTATGGTTATCTGCTGTGGATGATATCACTGGCATTTTATGCGAGGGAAACGGTTACTGTCCAGTAAATACCGTCTAAACCACCCTCCTGATCTCATCCAGAGAGGGGCCTTTTACCCATCCAGCAGGAAAAACTGCACTCTAGCATTGTATTTTTGAGGATGATTTGTCTCCATACCCTCAGTAAATCATATCTTGCTGGTGCAGTTGTTTTGGTGAGATCTGCATTGCAGAGAGGTGCCCCTGGCCATGTGAATAGGTTAATCAGCTGAAGGGACCAGCAGGTCCTTCACATACAGTGACAATGCTCTGACATGCAGCAGCAGATGGCAGATGTGTGCACGTGATTCAGAAGGCATCTTTGTTTCAGCCTGGATTTTTTTTCTTTTTTTTTTCTTTTTTTTTTCCCCCCTTACCTCCTTCCCTACCCTGTGCACATGTGTAGGTCTAGCAGGAAGCCTGCTGCTCTGCAAAACTCCTCTCCTAGCAACAGCCAGTATCTTTCTCCCTCACTTGCTCAAGGACTTTGCAAACATCTCAGTGTCTCCTCAGGAGGCAGCCCATGCTCTGGAGTTCAGCATGTTGGACTGTGGGAAAAGACTACAGGTGAAAGTGAAAGCACCTTTGGTCAGCAGGGTCTCTCCCTTGTTTTTTTCTGGGGACTGCTTTGAAACAGCCTTTGTGGTTTTTGCCTTCCCTTGCCATCCACCTTATTATTATCCACTTCATTTTTGGGAAGGCATTAGGTTGCAAAATGGGGGGAACTTTGTTAGGAAACCAGAGGAGAAGACCCTGTTCATAAATTTTGAAAAATGTCTTATGGCCTGCATTTCATAGTGTGAGAAAAGGTAAATGTATTTTGGTGTTGCTCTTTCAAGTGATTCTGCTTCTGTACAAACCCAGGTGTCAATGACACAAGTAAATTTTTTTGGTAATGTTGATGTCATGAGCACCATCTGATGAATGTAGATCAGGAATGGGAGAAGAGTTCTTTTGCTGGTATGGTGAGCTTTGATATTTACCTAGTTAGCACTCATTTCTATTGTGGATAGATGGGCAGATATTTCCCCCTCCTTTTTTTTTTTGTTTTTTTTTTTTTTTTCTTGTGTTCCTCTGATGTCATCTCTTCCCTAGTGCTTGTGGAATGGGCAGCTGGTATTGTAATGACCACATCAGAGGGCAGGGGTCACTGGAGGACAATAGGAAAAGCTCAGCTTTTCTTCCTCTAGATGCTGGGAGCTGTCAGCTCAGTTGCAGGAAAATTGCAGGCAAAAGTTATTTAAATGGTTTCCATGGTTGGTGTTTTCTCTTCTAATTAATGCTTTAGCCAAATCATTGCTGTGTGAACGTACTTAACTTTGTTCAATAGCAAGGATTACAGATGGAATAATAATATCTCAATTACATATATAGAAGCAGGTATACCGCTGGCTTTTATGTGCTGTGGCATTCTTGCCAGCTAGGCACGCCTACAAGCCGTAAATGTAATGTTTTGTGAGTATGAGCGTTTTGGGAAGCATTGAGTACATCTTTTCCAGGGCATAGTTTGGATGCTTGTAGAAGAATTAGACTTCATGTCTGCCTCTGACTTTGGAAGTTCATCCACGTGGGGAAATTGACCTCAGGTCTAATAACTGGCTGCTTGGTGAGGTCAGCTTCTCAGCACTGTATGTTACTAGGCTTTTGTTCTCATTTCAAAGTTCATTGAGACTTCTGTTTCCATTCCAAGTTATTTTCTGTTTGTGTTATGTCAATGCTGGAGGCCAAAACCAGGATTTGGGTGTTGGCATTCCAGGGAATGTCCAGGTACAGACTATCATAGAAAATAACACTGAAAGATGGATTATCTAGTCTGTCACTCTTCCCCAAGGCTTATGTGGCAAACTTAGGAGTACAGTCCTTGCCCTAAAAAAACTCACAAGTGTTTGAGGGTACAACAGCAATTATAATGAGTCAAGAGAGTAGCAGACAGGGCACACACAGGCTTACTCTCTGCACAATGAAGTGTGTTTGAGTCCCATGAAAAGGAAGCATGTCTGTAGTTATGATGAGAGCCCTCCCCACAGTGACTTCACCTCAGTTTATATGTATCAGCAAAACTGAAACTTGAAGAGAATTGAAATGGGGCAGAGTATTAGCGGTCAGTCTGAGAAGACTCTTCCTCATCTGTACCAGGTTGCTGAGAGAGGCAGAAAAGAGGTAGCCCAAGGCAAAGGCTATTCAATACACAAGAAGTTTCAGCTTTCTGAGGAAATGAAGCACAGAGCCTGTTTTTCAAAAATCTCCACCAGACAGGAAACCAGAGTTTCACTGATTGGTAAAAGCCCTCTGTTTCTCCAACTCTTAAATCTATAGCCTGGTTACCTCGGAGAGAGAAACTGTGTTCATCACCGAAAAGGTTAAATACAGGAGATAAGGTATGGTTGATGAGATAAGTTTTCCAAATTATTTAGTACCAGTGCAATGTCCTGGAATAATGCACAGGAACCTTGTAAAGAACGGCATCTTACAGATGCCAAGTAAAACAGAGACTGACCGCAGTTTTAAAAGGTCCTGTGACACTTTTGGCATGAGTCATGGAACTAGCCTGGGACCTTGGCCAAACTCCAGTTCAGATAGTCTTGTGAGTGCTGAGGTAGGATGATAAATCCAGTGAAAATTATCTGGAGCGCTTTGAAGGGAAAGATGCTGCATAAGCGATCCCTGCTAATGTTTGGTCTGTTGCCTGTACTCTTGGTCCATCCACCTGTTTTGAAGTTGGTTGTCATTTTACTCTGATGTCTTTCCAGCCTTTGTAATATACAACTTTCTCAGCCTCTGCTATGAGTACTTGGGAGGAGAGAGCTCCATCATGTCTGAGATCAGAGGGAAACCAATTGAGTGAGTATTTATTGCGCTTAAAGCATGGTGCTCTCCTCTTTCTGTGCCCACCTACTGTGCCTCTATTCTTGCCCCCAAAAACTGTGTCAGGTGACAAATGTCTGCTGGGACTGGACAGCATGGATGATTTACCAGTACCCTGCTCTGAGACACATCAAGCTGATCACATCCTCTTAGGCAAACAGGACTGATTCACTACTTTTCTGGACACCTGCCTATTCTTTTGTTTCTTTTCTTATTCTCTTCTCCTCCTTTAAATCTTTTCTGTCTTCAGTTGGTTGCATGTGCTTCCCCTAGGATCTGTGTTTTTTCCCATGCTATTCAGTTAAAAAAAAAAAAAAAAGATTTGAGTGTGAAATCAGAATGTTTTTAAACACAACTCTGGAAGAGGGTATTGCTGTAACTGTAATCGTGGTTGGAGAAAGCACCAGTCTTAAAACTTTTCTACAGAGAAGTAGACAAAGAGGGTAAGAATCTTGCACTCTAGCCTGAATCTTGCTTCTGAACCCTGTCATCTTGTGCTGGCTCTTTCAGGTCCAGCTGTGTATATGGGACTTGCTGCCTGTGGGGAAAGACCTATTCAATTGGATTCCTGAGGTTCTGCAAACAGGTATGGGCTGAAGGAACTGTGCTGTCCTCTAGAAATGAATAAAATGTGGGTGGGTGGCAATGGTACCTTTTGCTGCTGAACTTCTAAGATGAGCACTCCTCTGAGGGGTTTTATGGGATCGTTTTGAGATGCCTGTAGACTGGTGAGAAGAGAGGGTGTTTGTTTTGAATGATCTTAACATTTTTTACTCGACCCTGCATTGGGAAGGCCTTAGCAAAAGACCCTATTTATCTCCTGGATCTGATGTTAGCCCTGGGAAGAAATTCTGATTTCCTCTTCCCTTTCTGGATTGCAGAGGTCCTGAGTTTAAAAAATTGGTGGCGTGTTGTGTTGCAGACACCCCACAGTTGTGTAACAGCCTCCTGAATTCCCAGTGCTGCTGTTGTGGTTTGGAGTTGAGGAGAGGGTGGGGGTTAAGCATGACACAACTCTTTGTAGGAGGAACCGAGTATTGCTCACCATGTGTGTCTGTCTGTGCTGAATTGGGGATGTTGAGGGGGAGGTAATGGGGGAGATCTAAACCTCGATACAGCCCTCGTCTGCTCGTCCCAGGTCAGTCACCTCTGGCTGCCGTGAAGCAGCAGGTGAGTTTCAAGGCTTTGCTCACTTGCTATAATGAACACATGAGGTTTCGCTGGAGACAGCATGAAGCAGGTCTGGTTCTTTGAAAGGGCTCAAGTCACTGTAATTCCAGTCACTGGGTCTAGATATCTGCCCTGATGGGGCAGATCTTTTCCTCCACGTTGTGCCCCACCTTCTGTGTTTTAGTGATATGCAGGAACATCAAAGGTACAGTGCGCTCTCATAGTAGTATCCAGTGTTAATCTCTGCAGCACAATTGGCCTTTTTCAAAGGACCACATCTTTCTTTTCCCTGTTCTTTTTGCATATTCTTTCCTCGTTGCTTTCCTGTTTTCTTCCTCGATACTTTATTTACTAATCTGCTCCCAATATGCTGCTTCACCTGTTTTTTGTGGGCTTCATTTGTACACACCATGTTTGATTTGACACATTATCCATTCTTTTTGCTCCTAATGTTAACTTTTACTCTTAAAATATGTCAGAAGCAAACATAACACCTATCAAGGTAAATGAGTGCTGGAGAAATCATTTCACTTGGACCTCTTGTTTCTCATGTCCCACAGCCTCTGGCAGTTACCTCCGCATGGGTTGCACCTGGCTGTGTTTGGAAATTTTTTTGACAACAGCAAAGAGTAGAAGCACTTTTGGGGGGGAATTCTGCCTGCTTCCACTAATCCTCAGCTCGCTTTGTAACTCAGGCTTAGGTGGATATTTTGCTTTTCCTTTGCTGCTCTCTGGCAGCAATTCTTTTAGTCAGGCCTGCCCTTTGCAAACTGCTAGCTCTGCTCTGGAGGCTGTGAGGGAGGTGTCTTGCAAAGGGATGTTTAAGTACTTACATCCTTCTTGGCTCCAGCTTAAATGTTGTCCTGGTGAGAAATCTTCGGCACCAAGACTCACTTTCTAGTACTTCTAGACTTCCAGGATTGCTGTGGAAGATCTTTCAAGGCAAATTCCTGGATAGATTGCTGCAAAAGGGTTACAGAGCACATCTCAGTGCGGATCTGTGCAGTATCCACCATAGTGGTGATCAGGAAGAGGAAGGTGCTGGAGGGAGCACCTTGCCCATTTTATCCCTGCTCTCAGCATCTCCTCTTTCATCCTGAGAGAATCTGAGAGCCATTCCTTCTTTCCAATTTCACCCCCACCCTAAGCTGTTCTCAGGCAGGTGCCTGTGGTGGGTCAGTCAGTCTGTCTGTGTTGCCTGCAGCCCTCCAGCAGTTGGAGGACAGCGTGTTTCTTTACAGATGTCTTGATCAAGATTCTATGCTGGGTCTGTGTCTGGTGACCCTCACAGATCAGTCACACACCATGCATGTGCTTCCTGTATGCTGTAGCATCTTCTAGGGAAGCAGCTAAAAATAGGACGTGGTGGTTTGGATTGTGGGGAAATGGTTAAAACATCCCCAGATTGGACGGAGGGGAAGCTCAGAGGACGGAGTTGTTTACCAATTAGCTTGACCTTTTCCAGTTCACATATTTACAGTGACTCACTAACTGGCATGTGCTGGGGTTTTTAATCTCCTTGAAGTCTTATGACCACTAGCAAATTGCATCGTATCCAAAGCAATTATTCCTGCTTGGTTTACCTTCTTTCCATACACGGCCCTCCCCACATGTGTGCAGGTCATTGCCTGCCCGGTGACATTTTTAGGGTCACAACCCTCCACTCTCTTAGGACCTTGAAGTTCAGCATCTCCAGAAAGATGAAGAATGGGGTGACTTTGAGAGAGGAGTTGTTGTTTCTCAGTAATTTATACTGGCAGAACGGACAGAGCTGATCCTAAGTGCCACAGAACCTTTGGGGAGATTCAGTAAAGGTCATGTGGCTGACAACAGAATAGTTCTTAACTTTTATTTGGCAACACACACCACTGTATACAAAATGCCTTAATGTAGTGGCAGTTGTCAAAGTTTCCTCCTCGGAGAGCTAGGTTCCCTGCCTATACAGGGGACCTTTTTACCTAGCTTTATGGCAGTTATGGATTGGAGTTTGCTTCCATTCCCCAGTATCCCTTTGTTAAACTTGCAGTGTCTGATCAGTGTGAGATTTTTTGCTTTTCATGCTGTTACCATGCATAAATGTGCCGCAACACAGCCTATGAAAAACAGCCTTGAATATGAACAGCTGAGCAGCTTCTAGGAGGAATCTACAGAGAGGTTTTTCTTTGCATTCTGGAAAAGTAGATAGCACATATACTTTTGAATCTTCTTTATCTCCTTTTGGGTGTTGCAGTCCACAAGCACGATCAATGAGCAAGTTATGGAGTTGAGGTCCTTGTTGGGGCTGGATTATGTTGCCTTGTTGAGTTGTCCCATTGGACACTCCATCGTGGTGCTGGTTTGGAAACTTGGCCTCTTGTACCTCTTGCCTCCTCATTCCCCTTCTCTCTTGTTCCTGTAGGCTACCCTGCAGTTCTGTGTGGTGAAGCCCCTCATGGCGATCAGCACAGTCATCCTCCAGGCCTTCGGCAAGTACCAGGATGGTGATTTTGAGTAAGTTTGTTTGTCTAGCACACAAGCTTTGGCTGCCCTTTCTCTATCCAACTATGCTTATGGTCCATATGTTTGCTGTGCCATGGGAAAAGACAGGGGAAGAACACAAGCTGAATATGCATGTGAGAAAAGAGGGCAGGGAAAAGTCTGTTGGTTTCAGGTTTTTTTTATCTCGGTTTGAGGGTGGGAGTGGGAACAGGGAGGCAGGAAAGAAACTGAGTCTTAGAACTCTCCAGTGATAGTGGCAAGGGAAAAAGATCATGCTGAAATTTCAGGCATTCATATATTTTCTCTTTTCAGTGTAACCAGTGGCTACCTCTACGTGACGATCATCTACAACATCTCTGTCAGCCTGGCACTGTATGCCCTCTTCCTTTTCTACTTCGCCACGCGTGAGCTACTCAGTCCCTATAGCCCAGTCCTCAAGTTCTTCATGGTGAAGTCTGTCATCTTCTTGTCCTTCTGGCAAGGTGAGCTGCTTTTCCCTTCCCTTGGTAGGCACAGAGGGCTCTCTGCAGGGGCTCAGACACTAGAATTGATAAAGCAGATGCTGATTAATAGCCAGAATGTTTTCCTGTATTATTGTATTTGTTTTATAGCCTTTCATTGCTTTTCTCACAACAGGGAAACCTGCTTTGCTCATTTTAATCTTTGTTTCTATGCTCCTGAATCCTCACTATCCCTGTGCATGCGCATGTGCACATGCATATCTGCCTGGCAAAATCAGCTGTTTGGATGAAGAGTCCTTTGCATTGCTGGAACAGTCATAAAGCACAAGTTGCCCACACTCTATCTGCATGCTGCCATTTTATTGATTAAAGTGGCACATCTAAAAAATTTTAATACTTTTTTTAGTGCTCTATAAATAAAATTTTAATGGTATGTCTGTGATTCATGTGAAGCAGCAAGCTGGCTGAATGCAGTGTGTGCTGCCACAGAACCGCCACCAAGCAGAAGGACGTTCAGAATACGTACGCATGATGCAGAGGCACATTCAGAAAGCTGAAATTCCACCTAAGCTTAGTACTTCTTACTAATTGGCTCTAAACGTTTCCCTCTTTAGTGCCCTACTTAGGTTTACTGGGTTGCATTTCAAAGACTAATTGAATAGGAACTTAGGTGGAATTTTGGCTGTTGCAGTATGGCCTATCCTCCCTGTCTACAGACAAACTAATAAGCTGTCTAGTTTATCATTGTGAGCCATCTGGTCACACGCTTTCTGCCTTCTCTGGAATTCTTCAGCCACCTGGCTATGGACGGGGAGAAACATCTTTCTTGCAATGGTGTGTCAAAACCACTTTATGCTTAAATGGAAGGCTCTGTTACTTCAATTTCTGCTCTTGCTAGTGGTAGTGCTGAGATTACAGGAGTGCTTACAGAAATTATCTGACTGCTTCTTACCCATTTGGACTTAAGTCTTGTAGCATCTAGTTCCACAGATACACATCAGTTGAAAACAGAAGAGTGACAGTGTTCGAACATTCTTTGCTTAAACATATTTGTCTCATTTATTTCTCCTTTATCTGTTGAACAGGGGAGTGTAGGTGGGAGTATCTAGCCTGCTGGTTTTGGACCTCCTGTGTTAAATGGGTTTGTGTCTAGGACATCCAGCACAGATAGCTATTTCCATTCCTTACAGTTAGTATGTGATCATGTTTTCTGCACATTTACATGAGCTTGTTGCTTTCTTTAGGGATGCTGTTGGCCATCTTGGAAAAGTGTGGTGCCATCCCCAAAATCCACTCCGCCAACGTGTCTGTGGGTGAAGGCACAGTAGCTGCTGGGTATCAGGACTTCATCATTTGCGTGGAGATGTTTTTTGCAGCCATCGCCCTGCGCCATGCCTTCACATACAAGGTGTATGCAGACAAGAGACTTGATGCCCAAGGTAGGCATATAGCATGTCTGTTTGGTAGCGAGACTGGGTGGAGACTGGTTCCTCTGGCAGCCAACACGCTGATATGACTCCCAACCTGAATGCTTGGAAAAAATCACATCCCCTCCTCTGTGGTGTCTGAATAGATTCATTGTGCAATGGCTCTGCAGGGCAGAAACCTTGCCTGAATTGCATTGTTCCTTTTTCAGTTCCCCAGTATGCCACCCATGACAGCTTGTTGCAGACCTGAGGGCTGCAAGAAGTTGCATCCTTTTGGTAGAGTGGGTTTGTCCTTCTTCCTGTCTCCCCGAAGGGGAACTCCATTGCTCCAGATTGTGCAACAGACTGAAGGCAGGAGGGACAGGGCCTGAAACAGGCTCTGTTTTGAATCTGGCTCAGGAAGATGAGGCTGTGCTTTGGCAATATGTTTGACTTTGAGGAGAAGGATCTTCACGTAATGATTTTGTGAGGGCTGGGCTGCTAGAAGTCTTCTTCCAGGGAAGAGGGAGATAGATGTTATCTCTGGGAAAAGGAGGGTTCTCGTGCCCAGTCTATGCAAGTACATACAGTGTTCTCCAAGTAAAGGGGTTCCTTCCTGCTGGGGGGAGTCTGTGCTGAGGTGCGGGAAAACAGCAGCCCTTGGGTAGGGTTCATGTAGGTGATCCCTCCATCCCAGCCCTCCCAGAGGTTTTGGAAGGACAGCGGCCGCAGCTGGGGAAGATGAGATCTGTGGGTGATAAAAGGGTGAACTGTTGGCTGGTACAGTGGGGGATGTTTTGGTGGCGGGTCTTGTTGAGTTCTTGTTATTTCCTCTTTCTCTTTCTTTCTTTGTCTCTTTCTCCTCTCCATTTTATCTCTCCCTTGCTTTGGCCACTGGTCCCTGATGCAGCTGTTCCATCATATGGGCCATACGGTAGGTACAGCATGCTCTGTGTGTTTGTCTCCGCTTTTTTTTTAACTGGGACACTGTTCTGTCCCGATTCCCAGCCTGCCTACTGCCTGCTCTGTCCCTGGTTCCCCCTTCCTTGTAGGCCTGTAACTTGACTGTCTCACACAGATACTTTGGGCTTGTCTGGATCATAAGTTGTAAAACAGCCCCATGAGCAGTGGTGTAACACCTGGCTTTGGAGCGTTACTGTCAGGACTGTGTGAATCTCTTTCCAAAGAGCTGCACCGGCTCTCAATGGAGCTGGTTTGCTCTCTCACCCCAGCCTCCCTTTGCTCTCATAATTGCCACAGATGATCAGTGTGCTTTGGTCATTTGGGGAGCTCACCCCCAGGACCGACCACACTGGAAATGGGACCTAGAAGCCATGAGAAATGCGTAGCATTTGGGTGGGACAAACTCCAACTGTTGCTTCCTCCACTGTATCACTGTCACACCTCACCCCGTGGAGTGGTTCTGCCCGTTCTCCTCCTTTCCCTCCTTTGTGCTACTTTCCACTTTTATGATCTCTGTCCTGTGGGCACTTCCATACTGCCTATCAGTCTAATTTCCAGTGAGTGGGAATGGCAAGTGCCATTTCTCCTATATTTTTAGAATTTCCTTAGTTTCTGTCTTCTGAAACCCTTTACCAGGAGCACCTCCCTAGCCTATCTTTGTTGGACATCCAAGCCAGCATAAGTAATGTCAAGTGGAGGTTGTTGCGGGGGGTATGTCCTTTTCTCATGGCATGTCTATCGTTTGGTGCAGAGGTGGATTCACTTGGCTAGCAGAAGCTGGATTTAAGAGCACTGCTGATAAAATTTCATAGAATCATAGAATGGGTCGGGTTGGAAGGGACCTTTAAAGATGATCTAGTTCCAACCCTCCTGCCATGGTCAGGGACACCTCCCACTAGAGCAGGTTGCTCAAAGCCCCATCCAACCTTGCCTTGAAAACTTTGAGGGGTGGGGCATCAACAGCTTCTCTGGGAAACTTTGTGTGGCATTTCCTCAGCAGCTGCTTAAGGAAGCCTGTAAAGTGAATTCTGCAGGATCTAGAAGTGCATGTTCCCTGTTCTTCTTACCTTTCATGTCAAGAGGTGTGAGGGACGGCAGCAGTATTCCTCACTTGTCCCTCCCTATCTTACCCCAACAGGTCGCTGTGCTCCCATGAAGAGCATCTCCAGCAGCCTCAAGGAGACCATGAACCCCCATGACATTGTCCAAGATGCAATCCACAACTTCTCCCCAGCCTACCAGCAGTACACCCAGCAGTCAACACTGGAGCATGGTCCACCCTGGCGCAATGGCAGTCATGTCATCTCACGCTCCCACAGCTGCTTGGGTGCCCGTGACAACGAGAAGACCCTCTTGCTGAGCTCTGATGATGAATTCTAAGAGAGGAAAACTGCCAGCCCAGGCTGACATTTTCCTCCTTTTGTTGTTTCTTTTTTTTTTTTTTTTTTTAATTTATTGAAGCAGAAACACCCAAGTCATATCACTTCCTAGAGAGTGCAGATTGCAGAAGTGGGCACTTCCCATTAGCTTTTGTGGGTATGGACACGATGAGCAGTGCGGAGGTGGGGGAATGGCCAGGACTCCATTCTCAAGCCCATTTCTTACAGCAGCAATCGACTGGAATCAATTGAAGCAAAGCTCCAGGGTTTGAGGCTCTGGCCTCCCACACCTGCCCAGCTTGGTGTGGAGTGTGACTGACCAGCACCTGGAGTTGTGGCCAAAAATGTTTTTTCTTTTTTTTTTTTTTTTTTTTCAGCTGAACAACCCAACTGCTTTGTATTCCTCTTCCTGAATGGTTGATGTAGGCAGTTTTCTTCCCTGGCTCCCTGGTACTAACATCTTGGTGATCCTTGGGAAATAGGATTAGGATGCAGCGATAAGCATTCCTGAGGACCAGACCAGAGCAGAGATTGGTTTTTCTTACAGCCATTGCCTCGAATGCTTAGTAACAAACATCTGCCCCCACCTCCAAAGCACCTGGTTGTGCAGCTGTGTACTGGAGTGAGTGAGGAAGGGAAAAGGATGGGACTTTCTTCAGTTCCTCCACTCCCTGCATCCCTCCCTGCTCCCCGTCAGAGCTTATGCTTGTTGAAGCTCAGCAGGGATCACCAGCAGCAATCACCAGGTGCCCAAGCTTCTCCATCTTCCCAGTGTTCCTGTGGCAAGAAGTCTCCCTGGAGCGCCTGTCTCATCATAACAAGACTGAGGACTGGCTGTGATAGGTGGTGGAAGTTTGTAGAGCTCTGGCCATTTTGACCCTCTTTGGGAAAGGACGATGTGTAAACACTAAAACTTTTGTTTTCTGTCCCCCACTGACATAGCTGCCCTTCTTAAGCGTGGATTGCACCAGGTCTCTGCCAGAGCAGGTCCTGATCTCTCGCAGGTGGCTGTCCCCCATGCTTGTCATCACCAACTTCCCCTGCAAGCTGCACAAGTTTTGCCCTTAGGCTGGAGTATTCAGGAAGAGATGTTGCACACTCCTCCTTTGCTTTTTATCTCTGTAGCTGTTCTGGGCCAAACTGGAGCAGACTTGAAACCTGACACGACCTGGCTGGTTAAAATTGTCCCTCTTAGCTTCTCAGGCTGCAGTTCCCGCTGCTGCTGCACATTTTGCAGACCCTGCAGCTACTGCAATGCTGTCGGGAGGGGAGCCAGCATCCATAGGAGTGGGAAAAGAAGCTTCCCCTTACTTTTGGGTTTTGGATTGGTGGATTTGGTTTTGGATTTAGTGGAACCAAAATAAAAATGATCCCTCTGTAGATCTATCCAGGGACCAGAA
This sequence comes from Gallinago undulata, assembly GCA_026546715.1. Lineage (NCBI taxonomy): Eukaryota > Metazoa > Chordata > Aves > Charadriiformes > Scolopacidae > Gallinago > Gallinago undulata. Next base: position 54,587,812 of record JAOTQQ010000001.1, read on the forward strand.
AATGCCTCTTGCTTGCTTAAAATTGTCTAGGGAAGGAGGGGGGAGCACACTCAACAGCCACAGATCGGATGCCCTGACCACCAATCACGAAGCAAAACAGAGAGGTTGGAGCAAGCTGCCGTGGTGTTCTTGGCTGTAGTTTCTCTGTTCCTCTCCTGCTTGATGCCTGCCCTGCCATCAGCAGACCTGTGCGTTTCCAGATTGCCCCTCGTTGCTCTGCTGGGAGAACTGGGGTCTGCTTTACTGCCTGGAGTTTACCTTTCCTCTTGTGTCCGAATCCATGCGCTTCCTCATTCACTTTCTCAGAGGTGACCGTCAGTGAAGAGCGCCTTGTTTCCTCAGCACTCCTGCCAGAAGTGGGTGGTCAGGAGCTGGGGGGAAAGGGCTTGAAGAGAGGCAGGTTTGATCCCTGCTGTGAGGACAAGATAGGCCAAGGCTTAAGGACGGTGTCTCCTTCCATACTAGCGTGTTGGGAGGATGGTGAAGCAGGTGGGAGCAATGGTGCTGGCTCTTGAGGGAGCTGGAAGCAGGGTCAGTAGATCCAGCAGCTTCTCGGCTGCTGGATTTCCCCATTCAACCATCTAGTGATGCCATGGGGTTGGTTACTGCTTTTCCTAAATTTGTCGCTGCTTTAGTGGACATGCAAATGCTCTCTGCTGGGCTTTGTGTGGGCTTGGTGTGAAACTCCTCTTCCTCATGCTGTAAGCCTTTTGGAAAGCAGGGCTGAAGATGGAATGGGCTTTCCTTCCATCTTCCATGGCTTTAGCGTGAGGTAATTATATTAAACTTCCCTTCTCTCTTAGGGAAGTGGAGCATGGGACATGATTCCTTCCTCCCCTTTCCTTGCATTTGCAGGCCTTGATGATGTCCCAGCATCACTTAAGAGGTGACTGTCCCCAATCTTTGTTGCATTGGGTGGCTGAGATCTGAAATCTTTGGACTTGCCTGTGGAGCTTGAAGGTGATCCAGGCTTGGGGGAAGTGTTCTTTTTAAAAATTATTTTGAAATGTTTGCTGCATATATATATATATATATGCTGCGCAGAGGATTCTGGATATTCTCAAAGCTTCCTGTAGTGGTTTGAAGTATAACCCTTTTGCACTAGCTGCCTTTGGAAAAGCCTGATGAAGAACTAGCGCCCAAACAACAGCCAGCTGCCGTGCATTATAATTTTATATATATAAATATATATATATTTTTTAACACCACGCGAAATCATCTCTTGAACTTTCTGCTCTCCCTCTCAACAGGTAAGTGCCAGAGCAAGGACTGGCTCTGTAGCTGCTCTGGCTTGGAGGAACAAATATATGACCCAGAGCTTGAGACCAAGGAGGCCAAGGCATCCGTGGTCTTGCAGGTCTGCTCGTGGTAGCCCAGGGCCCCAACAAACGTGTTGGTTCCAGGAGTAGGCCCTTGGAGCTGCTCTCCCTCACCTGCTTCCCTTCTTCCTTCCTTCCTTCCTTCCTTTTGGTTTACCATGTAACATACCCATGGGATTTGTTTATTATTTTTCCATATAGAGTAGTTCTTTGTATATAAACGACTGAAAAAAAAATGTATGATAAATAAGAGAGTCACCTAGTTTTGTACCTATGGTGTTTAACTGATGTGAGCTCAGCGACAAGCCGCTCTCTCTATTTTGGTCTTTGTGATGTTATACTCTGCAGAAATGAGCAAATATGATGACAAATAAAAATATAGAGATAATATAGATTGTACTTCAGCTGCCTCTGCGTGGTGCTGTCTGGGTGATTTCTCTGAACTGATTGTGAGCCTTTGCTGGTCGCAGGGGCTGAGGCTTAGTGGGTCAGCGTATCTTGTCCTCTTCCAGAGGATGGCTTCACGCTGTCCGTGTATGCAGGAGCTGAGGGAGAAGCACCTCTGGGGATGAGACATCACTGATGGCCCAGGGCAAGGAGTAAAACCTATTTGCCAAAAACCTGGAGTAGAGATGAGACTTGATCTTGGGTGCTTGATGCAAAACACCTATGGGAGGAGGGGGAGGCTGCATTCTCTGACATGAGCCCCAGCAAACATCAGCTCTGGGCTTTTCTTCCATGAGTGGTGGTGGGGCTGGTGTGGTTTGCAGTAGCAAGAGAGAATGAAAATGTAAACCCCATGTAGAACCAGCACATGCATGATGCAAGCTGGTGGGAGGCTGGGACCTGGCCTGCCTGGGTGTCAGGGGAACACACGCTCATTGCATCCACCTCTGTTCCAAGGAAGGGTGGCTTTTCCCCAGATGGAGGAGGTCAGGCTTCACCTCCAGGTAAGGTGCCTGCCACGCTTCCTTCCCCTTCTGCCACCCACGGACATGAGCTCCCTGATTTCCTCCTCGCTGTTGGCAAGTCAGGCAGTGAGGTCACCCTGTGGGGAAGTTTTTGGGTAGAGCTGCCCTGATTGCACCTGCCTCTCCTCCCGCATTGGGTCCAGAGGCATCACAGAGGGAATTTTTCTAGCGAAAAGCATCATCTTTCCTAGGAAAAGCCGATTCAGCACAGCTGAACTGCTTGTAAAAGCAAGCACTTTGTGGGAGGGTGATGTTCAGCATTAAGCTTGTTTACTGACCCCTTTTCTTTTAGAGACTATAAATCTGTGTTTCTCCTAAAATGTCATGAGCTGTCTGTCCCCAATCTTTTTTTGGGGTCACATTCTTGAACGTATCCTGCAAAGCTAGATGGAGCTAGAAAACCTGGTCTCACTGAGACACAGCCCTGTCCTGATACTCAAGAATGACCAAACACACTCTCGCTGTGGAAAAAAAAAAAAAAGAACTTGCTTTATTTGTAAAGTCTACAAAATACAGAGGAAGTCGGGTAGTACACATACTGTAAGTCAGAAAATAAATAAGTTTGGGTTTTTTTGCTCTATATAAGATAAAATGTGATTTGCATATATAAAATATAAAGTACGGCTCTGTACCAACATCCTGGCTGTTCCGAGAGGCGGAATGGCAAAGAGGACGTGAAAATAACTTATGTTCGTGCAATAAATAAATCCAAGAGGAGTTGGGGGCTGGGGGGATGCTGGCCACAGTGCCCCCCCCCCCCCCTTCCTTGAGTGGCCGGCACCTCTCTCCAGGGAGGGATGGAGGCTGCAGCTGAGGACAGCTGGCGTGGCAATACCCAGGGCAGGGGCAGAAAGTGGGGGTGAATCATCTAGGGCAGCAGGTGCCAAGGAGGGTCTGCCTCCTGTTATCTCCCCCGTGCTGCCTGTATTTTAGCAAACCCAGCTCTTCTCTGGCATTTCAGCCTGCTGAAGAGCGGGTTGTCCCACACAGGTGTCTAAGCTGGAGGGAAAAAAAGAAAAGGGAGGAGCCTACCTGCCTGCCAAGCAGCTCCCAGGAGCAGGGATGCTCTCCGCCCCTGCTTCCTACCTCCTGCACCTCCACCCAAGTCTGCCTCCGCAGCTCTGGCTCTTGGGGGGGGCCAGGAACACCTTTCTGTGGGCTTTGTAGGCAGTGGGGCGCCGGGGAGCCCTTGGTGGGGCTGTACAAGCCGGCCTGTGCTGAGCAAAACAGTGTTTATCTCTGCTCCAGCTGCCTCCGCTTCCTTCCTGCCGGTGCTGCTGGGTTTTGGAGACACCCGGCCGGCCGGGCTGAGCGTCCCCGTAGTCAGGAAGAGGCGTGAAGGATGTGCGTGACAGAGTGAGATAAAACAGCACCATAGCTTCTCCCCTTTGCAGTTCAACAGCCTGGGCTGACCCTCCTCACGTCCCCCAGACCTCCCCTGCCCAAGGGTCCTTCCTCCATCACAGTCACCTCTGGGCTCCCCCAGTCCCACAGGCTTCCTATGGTGCTTTCCCACCCTGCTCGCCCTTACCCGGTACCAATGTGCAGCCACTTTCTCTCCCACTCTGACCTGCCACTTTCCCTTGCTACTTCCATCCTCAGAGGCTCCAGCCATGCTGTCACCTCCCTCCCTGCTCCAGCCATGGTCCAAATGCCAACTCCCTTCCTCTCCATCATAGCCCTTCTGCCAATAGCTGTGAAACATCTCTCCCCATTTTCCTCCCTGGCACATGCTCCTGGGGGAGCCCGGCCCACATTCAGCTCTCCCGTGACCTCCCCAACAAAGAGAGGTGCCTGGTGTTTTCCTGCCAGCTTGGAGCCATGGGATGCTTCCTCCCCACTGCTGCCTGCCCAGGCTCGCCCTCTCCTGCCCGCACCCCCCAGGGTGAGGAGTGCCCGGCCAGGGTCAGGGGGGGATGTGTGCCTGCAGCAGGGGATGGGGCTGAGTTGGAGGGAAGGAGGATGCGGTGCTTTGGGGGCCACCAGCGGGGTCCTGTCCTCCGCCCCAGCACTCACGCCGCAACAGCTCTCCCTACACAGGGGAGCTGGAGGTCAAGGGATGGGAGAAGGAGGATTTCAGGCACAGGTCCTGGTGGGAAGGAGGTCAGGGAGGGTACAGGAGGGGATTTGTGGGGGAAGGCACCCCAGCGGGCTGTGCCCAGCCGGGGGACAGAGGCCAACACTAGGAATAGGCAGCCTGGTTGGCACCAGACTTGACGATGGTGATGACGCTGGCGGTGGCCACCTTGGCAGGGGTCCCATGGATGGCCACGGTGCGGGCGAAGCCCTGCAGGGCCTCATACTTGCCACGGAGGGTGTCAAGCTCCAAGCGCATGGCAGCGTTCTCCCGGGCCAGCTTGTCCACCTCCCACTCCAGCTCCATCTTCTGCTTCTGCAGCTCTTCCTTCTGGCAGACGCGCTTCACCCGGCAGCTGGCGGCGTAACCTCGGTTCTTCAGTGTCCGCCGGCGCTGCTTCAGCCTCGCCACCTCCTCCTTGGAGAGGCCCCGCAGGTGGTGATTGAGCTCCCTCACCGACAGCCCCATCAGCTCCTCATCTGACAGCAGCGGTGTGTTCTCCCCCAGCTCCCGCTTCACCTGCCAGAAAGAGGGGCGGTCACCCGAAACCCCCCAGAACCAGACCCCTGCCCCCCCACCCCCCCACTACTTCCAGGTAGTGCTCAGTGCTCACCTTCAGGGCCTTGCTGGAGAGCGGGTCTGCAGCCATCCTTGCTTCACAGTGGCCCTGCCAAGCAGCCAGGAGAAAAGCTCGTGACTGCCTGCCCGCGCACCTCGCCTCAGCACAGAGGGCTCCGGTCCCACTGGCCCCCTGCCTGGTACCCGCGTCTCCCGCACCGGCCCCTATGACTCATTCCTATTCCTTTAAAAATTACGTAGTAGTAGTAGTAATAATAATAACAGTAATAATGTCTGCAACGAAGAAGAAGGGAAGAAGGCTGGACCTCCCATCCCTCCTTCATCCCACCCCGAGGTGGTCGGGATGCTGCTCTGACCCGAAACGCCCCAGCCTGGCTGCCCGGTAGCCCAGGCTCCCCCCCGGGGAGGAAACGCGGGCGAGATCCGCCCAAGGCTAAAAAGAAAGCAAAAAGCAGCAGCAGCAGCCGCCCCACGGGGCGACACCACCCGGCCGGGACCGGCGCGGAGGTGCCACCCCACCGTCCCCCTCCCCGGCGGGTGAGGGCACGGCGGCTCCCAGTGCAAAGCTCCGGGGAAGAAGGGTCGGGGCGGCGACAACGCGGCGTGAAGCGGGCGAGAAGCCGCCTCCCTTGCCCCCCCCCCCGCTCCGCCAATCAGGATACGCTCTCTCCCCCCCTCCCTTCTCCGCCAGGACACGCCCCCCCCCTCCCCGCGCCTCGGCACCGCCCAACTCCCCCCCAGGACACGCCCCCTGGCGGCCGGCCAATGGCACGCCCACTCCTCCCCGAGGCACCGCCCCCTGCCGCCCGCAGGACACGCCCCCCTGCCGGCGGGAGGGAGGGAGGGAGGGAGGGAGCCGTAGGGGGGGGCACCCCCCCGCGTCACCTGGGACCCCCCCCCCCCCTCCTTGTGTGACACGGGGGGGCACGTGGGTGACCTGGGACCCCTCCCAGGGTGACCTTGGACCCCCCCAGGTGACACTGGGACCCCATGGGTGGCACTTGGACCCCCCCCAGGTGACCTTGGACCCCCCTGGGTGACCTTGGACTCCCCCCAAGTGACCCTAGACCCCCCCTGGGTGACCTTGGACCCCCCCCAGGTGACCTTGGACCCCCCGGGTGACACTGGGACCCCCCTCAGTGACCTTGGACCCCCCCCAGGTGACCCTGGACCCCCCCCTGGGT